>CM075766.1:25800370-26545370 GCA_037974665.1 Ehretia macrophylla
TAGGAACAAACCTCACTGCATTTGGAGTTCGGACTTAGGAGTTATGGCCAAAACCTTGAGACTATGCAAAACTGTCCAGTTTTAGACACATTACGATGTTTGCCATTTTCGAGGGTCTTAGATTCTGATTTAGCCTTAGCCTATTTCTGACAAAAATGTCCAAAACTGTAAAATATAGTGAGCTACATATGTTCATTCATTTCTATCAACGTTTACTAGGTCAAAAACACTTCATTCTACAAATTCTATAATCTGCCAAAAACAACGAGTTTGCATATCTCTAAGTTTCTAGCCAAAATAAAGTCATGCATGAGAAGATATGCTCATATACACACATATACATCAACAACAGAGGTAAATATAGCCATATGAGAGCATGCATGTAAGCTTTGAAAGCATTTAAAAGGGTTTAACCCTCACCTTAGCATATTGATGGTTAAAGATGCACAAATGCTCTTCAAAATGCACAAAGGGGGCTTCTTCCGTGCTTTGGCCGAGAGATAGCTTGTTTTCCCTTAATTTCTAACTTAGTTAGCATGTGAGGAAGGTGTGCATGTGTGTGAAAGCAAAAGAAATGGAAGAAAACTATCAAGACTTACCTTAGGCAAAAAATGAAGAGTTTTGTGAGCTTGTGTGAATTCTTGCTTTGTTGCTTGCTTGTTACTTGCTTTGGTCGAAACTTGAGTGATATGGAGAGCAATTTTTCAGCCTTGGATGTTCAAGGGAAGGTCATAGCCGAGAGAGAGAGAATGGGAGAGAATGAGAGAAGGAGAATGAAGCTTGAAGATGCTCTTGAATGTGCAATTGTGTGTGTCGGCCTTGAGCTTTGAAAAATCTGATTTTGTGTCATCTTTTGAGCATCATTTGAATTGTTTTTGTCACGCCCCAACCCGATCCCGAAAAGGCCAAGCCCGAACCCGACACATGGACGGAGTCTCCTCTGTACCGTGGACGATCCGAAAACCCTACATTCAACATAATATTCGCGAAAACCACAATAATCATTTGAAACAAGTCGACTTTCTTTTAGAAACATACATCTTCTCATTAACCAACTTTGCAAACCAAAATGTCATGCATACTACACAAGTATTCATGCCACTAAGCAGTTAAACCATTAGCATGCAGTTCTTACTAGTCACGTGAGTATATCTTTATAACTTTACAACCTTTCAACTTTTACAACATAAGACCATAAAGGCCTCAAAATAGAAACAACATACAAGGCTACAAGCCTCAAAATGAAGCGTCAACCAAGCAATATACACATCAAGCATGGCCCGCACAAAAGTCTAGCAACCAACCACCAGCTAAGCAAAGAAAGTGCTATCAAGGAAACACCTCCACTTTCTCCTCCTCCTCAATTACCTCAATAGGATCCGCTTCAACTACTCCTGTAAAAATATAGTATAGAAAGGAATGAGCAAAAACTATTGCTCAGCGAGGGTAATTGGTCTCAAGGACGGAGGTGAGAGGAGAATGCAATGCAAATAGTCAAGTAGATCAGTCAATTATCATATAGAGATACAAGCAAAGCCAACAATAAATCAAGACAAGCATTAAGACTATAATCATTCAAATTAAGGATACATTTCACTTTCCACGAGCAACTTTCAATCACGAATCCGATGACGACGCGCCGGCTCAACCGCCTTATAACTTTAGTTTGGAATACCCCCGAAGTATCCAATCAATTCTATGACCCAAATCTCCCTGGGAGGCAACCCAAGCAAGAAAGGGAATAGGACACGGAACTAGGGCAACCAACCCTGGCAACCCGAGGCTACCCAGAGAGGCCCATTACACCAGCCCTGACTCTATTAATGCAATACAATATTCAATGCAACAATCGAGCAATAGAGCCCCACGTGGGAGAATAACAAAGTAGGTTACTCTCACACGCAATAGCAATAGTTGGCAAACATTTCAATCATAATCAACTTTAACAAGCATAATAAGCAACAATAAGCATTCTACAGGCATAACACTATGAAAACCAACAAAATCACAAAACGACCCCAACTTTCAAGACGCTACTACTTCCAAACGAGCCACGAGTTTTGGAAACCGACTTCACTATTCTTCCTAGATCACCATAAGGCATATCTAAAGACCACGAAACCCTACTTTACCCTAGAATTCCCACAAAGCCCCGATTTCCCCCTTTACTCATTTGAACTACAACTACCCTAACCAAACACCCAACCAATGCCATAACCACACCAAAAGTGCTTCCATGGCCTCTTGATACAAAGCCATAACGCAAAACAAGGAAACGCTAAACTTGACCGAAACGACCCCAACATGTACCAAGCCATTTTTCTCTGTTTTTTCCATTACACAACCCAAACAAATCATGCATTTAGGCATTCTAACATATCTAGCATCTTTTCACATCAACAGAACGCAAAACAGAGTAACTTTTACGAAACGGGGGTTTACTATTCATAATTTACTATTCCATTATCAATTTAAATTGCAATTTCTAAATTCAACCACAGAAAATGCTAAAAAGCTACAAATACACGTTCTACAATTGTCAAGGAACATTTTTCAAGCATCAAAATGGATAAAATAACGATCTACACATAATTCCTAAAAATTAAAGTTTGTATATCAAACATTCAAATGCGCAAATAAAGATGCTTCCCTCACCTTAGACGCTCCTAGACGCTAGGAAAACCACGTTGGAAGCCTTGGAAATAACCCTGTGCAAACTCTCACGAAGTTTTGAAGAGCTTTCTAACGGTACGCTGTGTGTCGCTTAACCCCTTACGGATTAAAAGGTATGGGCACCGTAGCGACGGAGAGCTGGTCACAATCCCCACACCCTTGGTTTGCGGGCGCAGCCTCTACGTGAAGCGAAGTTGTCTTGCCCAAGGTGCCGTGGGATTCAGTAATAGAAATGTGGTGGATAAAGTATCTTGGTAACCCTAACTCGGGCAAAAAAAATTGAAAAGGGGGGGGGAGGTGCAACACGAGGACTTCCCAGGGGGTTACCCATCCTAGTACTACTCTCGCCCAAGCACGCATAACTTAGGAGTTCTGATGGGATCTGGTGTATTAGTACTGGTATGATCGCTCCCGTCATGATGTGGGCACAAATCCTTTATGTGTTGACGGTTCACAGTCCCAGCCCAGAGAAATGGCCTATTCAAAAGGCCCAAAGGGCTTAACGACAACCCATCCACTTTAACAATGCAACATCCTCGCAAGACGTGATATCGACGCGTTGTAGGGCCCTTTAATGTCCTGCGAGTTAGGTTGTCATCCTTTTAACAACTCACGACATACGATCCGGGACGGAAAAACAAAGCAAAAGAAGAAAAGTGGCCCGAAACTAATGAAAATGTTCAATTTTGGACTCCAAAAACGGGTGCAGCTTAGTAGGCTGGCTACCCTCTTCGTAGAGCTCTCGGAGAGCTTTCCAACGGTATGCTGTGCGCCACGTAACTCCTTACAGATCAAAAGTTATGGGCACCGGAGCGATAGAGACCTGGTCACAAGCCCTACGCCCTCGATTTGCGGCCCAACCTCTACGTGAAGCAAAGTTGTCATGCCCAAGGTGCCGTGGGATTCGGTAATAGAAATGTGCTGGATAAAGTATCTTGGCAACCCTAACCGGGGCAAAAAAAATTGAAAAAGGGGGTGCAAAACGAGGACTTCCAAGGGGGTTACCCCTCCTTGTACTACTCTCGCCCAAGCATGCTAAACTTCGGAGTTCTTATAGGATCTGGTGCATTAGTGCCGGTATGATCGCACCTGAATTGTTGAGGGCACAATTCCTTTATGTGTTGACGGTTCATAGTCCCAGCCTAGAGAGATGCCCCATTCAAAAGGTCCAATGGGCTTAACGACAACCCATCCGCTTCAACAACACATCATCCTCGCAAGACGTGATATCTACGCATTGTAGGGCCCCCTAATGTTCCGCGAGTTAGGTTGTCATCCTTTTAACAACTCACGACGTACAATTCGAGATGGAAAAATAGAGCAAAAGAAGAAAAGTGGCCCGAAACTGATGAAAATGTTCGATTTTTGGCTTCAAAAATGGGCACAACAGTGCAGGCTTGCTGCCCACGTCGTAGCGCTCTTGAAGAGCTTTCCAACGGTATGCTGTGCGTCGCGTAACCCCTTACGGATTAAAAGTTATGGGCACCAAAGCGACAGAGACCTGGTCACAACCCCTACGCCCTCGGTTTGCGGGCCCAACCTCTACGTAAGCGAAGTTGTCTTGCCCAAGGTGCCATGGGATTTGGTAATAGAAATGTGGTGCATAAAGTATCTTGGCAACCCTAACCGGTGCAAAAAAAAATTGAAAAGGGGGGCACCCATCTTAGTACTACTCTCGCCCAAGCACGCTTAACTTCGGAGTTCTGATGAGATTCGGTGCATTAGTGCTGGTATGATCACACCTGCATTGTTGAGGACACAATTCCTTTATGTGTTGATGGTTCACAATCCCAGCCCAGAGAGATGGCCCATTCAAAAGGCCCAATGGGCTTAACGACAACCCATCCACTTCAACAACGTAGCATACTCAGAAGACGTGATATCTAAGCATTGTAGGGCCCTCTAATGTTCCGCGAGTTAGGTTGTTGTCCTTTTAATAGCTCACGACGTACGATTCGTGATGGAAAAACAGAGCAAAAGAAGAAAAGTGGCCTGAAACTGATGAAAACATTCGATTTTGGACTCCAAAAATGGGTGCGGCAAAGCAGGCTTGCTACCCCTATCGTAGAGCTCTCGAAGAGCTTTCCAACGGTATGCTGTGCGGCGCGTAACTCCTGACGGATCAAAAGTTATGGGCACCGGAGCGACGGAGACGTGGTCACAAGCCCTAAGCCCTCGGTTTGCGGCCCAGCCTCTACGTGAAGTGAAGTTGTCATGCCCAAGGTGCCGTGGGATTCAATAATAGAAATGTGGTGGATAAAGTATCTTGGCAACCCTAACCGGGGCAAAAAAAATTGAAAAAGGGGGTGCAAAATAAGGACTTCCAAGGGGGTCACCCCTCCTTGTACTATTCTCGCCCAAGCACGCTAAACTTCGGAGTTCTTATAGGATCCGGTGCATTAGTGTCACGCCCCAACTCGACCCCACCTATAATCAGTCAGGACGCAACGGAATTTCGGCAGCATAACGACAGTAAATAGATTTCCGAGGTTCTAAACCAACCTCATAAAACATCATACATCCAGCAATTCCTCAATACAAACAACAACATACAACACAACCATATTATACAATAAACCATCCTCGTTATACGCCTCCGTTCCAACATGACATACAATACCTCAACCTTATCATACATTTCAAAATTAAGTTGAGACACAACTACAACTTAACCATAGACAAAAGAAAGCCACTAAGTTAACATCGTTTGGATCATCATCTTTCAACATCTATTACAATAAGAACCATAAAGCATATAAAAGTCTATTAAGCTAATATACATGACATTAAACAACATATAATCATGGATAAGACTCGGGAACATATGACTCGTCCACGTAAGGCACATTTTCCTCCTCAGGAGGCACGTACCCGTAATCCGGCTCTGCAACACCTGTAAGCATGCAATAATAGAGAGTGAGCTTATATACATAAGCCCAGTGAGGATCCGATAGATCTCGACAGTATTCACTACGCTCCTTGGATTTAATCCTTTGAGCAAGTAAACACACAACAACAATAATAACATTATCATCACATAACTATATAACCATTCATTAAAGGATACTCAATTTGGTGTAGCTCCAAACGCCATCACGATCTCAACCGTTCTTCTTATAACTCCCCATTACTCACGCACCCGAGGTACCTCACTAGCCCCTCCCTCCATGACACCTCCGTCATGCGAGCTGGGGGTAGCCTATGGCAGTCATGCCGTTATCAACCCGACAGCCCGACGCTGCCCGAGAGGTGGCACACACATACCAAGACTCCATAATCATCAATCATCAATCAATCATCAATCAATCAATTGGGAGATCAGCAACGAAAGTGCCCGATTCCCGAACTCAATAATAATCAATCAATAACATCAATATAACATCAATATTAAATTAAACAACAAACAACGTAGTTAGATGACAAAGTAGGCCATATAACCGGACATGCATAATATACATAATTAAACTCTAAATTACTCATCAACAACTCACCATTCATCACTCGAACACTACCCAACCATCTAAAGGCATCGTTCAAGAAATTAAAGAATGACAACCTAAACTTCTAAAATTCATAACTTACAATCTACTAATCCAAACATTGCCAAATCAGTTCCTATCACTCACCCATTCAACCTACTACATTAGCCCTCTCGGAATCCACCATAACACCTCCAAATCATGCCCGATAACCCTAAAACCCTAAGATGTCATGGCTGGATTTTCCGGATTTTCACACGAACAATGTAATCGAAAATTTGGCATTACAACAGCGCTAACACGTAATTATCAAGTATTTAGAAATTGACGGCAATCGATTTCGATCAACACAACTCATTTAATTCAACTTTGAACATTTTAATCAAAATTAAATACCCGAAAAAATAAAAATTATGCTACATCCGACAGAAATTCGTAGTATTAGTATATAACGATCCCTAGCATGCAAGGAGCAATAATCTATCATCAGATTTCAATTCTAACGGTTCAATCTTCATTTATACGCAAAAACATAAAAATGACATTTTGAGATCTAGAATTTTTCTCTCACCTTTGATGCGATATAAGCCTAGGAATGCGTGCTATGCGTACCCAAAAAGCAGAATCCAAGTCGGTGCGAAGTTCTACGGACAAAAACTAGGTTTTTCTTTGAAAAATTGGATTGAAAAGCTTTGAAATTTCTTTTCTTTTTCTCTCCTCCTTCTCACGGCAATGTGTATGTTTGTGGAGTGTGTTTTGTGTTGTGTGAGTGTGTGTTGATGACAAGAAGTATTTAAAAGCTTGGTCAAATAAAAAAACTGCAAAGTCAAAGTAGTTTAAGTTAATATTTTTGTGTTTTAATGACTTTAAACTCATTTTATTGCTCACCAAGCTCAAAATAATTATGCAACCCCCAAGATATCTCAAGTGGATTATTTTTAGGTGACAAGAAGTTTTACAATCCAATAATTTCACCCGAGTCGGCTTAAAACTCGATTTTCGCAAAAGTCGGTGTAAAAACCCTAATAAATTCTTAAGCCGATTTTAAAACCGTTTTCATCAAACACAGGTCTATTAAAGTCCGTGGACTAGGTCTAGAAGGATTAAAAAGACCAGTTTCAAAATTTTAGCGGACGTGTTTCGAAAACACTATTCACTAAAAATCGACGATAAAATTTCTGACTCCGTTTTTGATGAAAATTTCATGAATGCACATTTAGCACGTATTAGGAGTATTGACATCAAAATTATAACTTTCTAGGTCCTATAGCACATAAACAGATCATATGCATGCAAAACGAGATATAGCACGTAAAATGAGATAAGCAGGAAAGTGGGTTTCACATTCTCCCCTCCTTATAGAAATTTCGTCCTCGAAATTCTTACTTGATGTAAGGAATAGATCTGGGTATTGCTGCTGCATCTGATCTCGTCTCTCCCACGTAACTTCCTCAATGCCGTGATGCTTCCACAACACCTTAACCATCGGAATCCTCTTTGACCTCAACTCTCGGTCCATCTGATCTAGAATACGAATTGGACGCTCGTCATAAGTCAAATTCTCTCGAAGCTGTAACGACTCTGGCTCAAGAATATGAGAAGGATTCGGATTATATTTCCGCAAATTAGACACGTGAAATACATCGTGGACATTAGAGAAGTTCTCCGGTAAAGCCAACCAATATGCTAACTTACCAACCCTGCCAGTAATCTCAAACGGCCCAACAAATCTCGGACTCAGCTTTCCACCTTTACCATAACGAGCAAACCCCTTTCGAGGAGACAATCTCAAGAAAACCCGATCTCCAACTGCAAACTCCAAGTCTCGACGACGCTTATCAGCATAACTCTTGAATCTACTCTGCGCCGTAAGCATTCTCTGCCTGATCAACTGAACATTCTCAATCTTCTCAAGAAGTTCTGGCATAATAGTCGGATCAACAGTCTTCATCTCTCCTACCTCGTCCCAATACAAAGGTGAACGACACTTACGACCGTAAAGAGCTGCGAAATGTGCCATTCCAATAGTAGCTTGATAACTATTGTTATAGGCAAACTCGGCAAGTGGTAGATGTTTCTCCCAGTTCTTCCCAAAGTCCAGAACACAAGCCCTAAGCATATCTTCCAGAATCTGAATAGTCCGCTCAGACTGACCGTCGGTCTGTGGATGATACGCTGTACTGAAGTTCAACTGAGTACCTAAGGTCTCCTGAAGTTTCTCCCACAAACGAGAAGTAAATCGAGGATCTCGATCAGAGACAATACTAGATGGAATACCGTGAAGTCTAACAATCTGATCCATATAGAGGTCCGTCAACTTTGTAACCTCATCTCCCATCCTTATGGCAATAAAATGAGCTGTCTTCGTCAAACGATCCACGACAACCCAAATTGCATCATTACCCCTCGGTGATCTAGGCAAACCAGTGACGAAGTCTATCGTAATATGCTCCCATTTCTACTCCGGTATAGCCAATGGCTGAAGCAAACCTGCTGGTCGTTGATGCTCGGCTTTCACTCTCTGACAAGTCAAACATCTAGATACAAACTGAGCAACCTCTCTCTTCATGTTGTTCCACCAGAAATGTTGCTTCAGATCCCGATACATCTTGGTTCCACCGGGATGAATAGTATATTTAGAATTATGAGCTTCCTCCAGAATACCTCGCCTCAAGCCCGATTCATCGGGAACACAAACCCTGTTCCGAAACCGAAGAATACCGTCCTCATGCATTTTGAAGTCAGACTGATCATCCGTGATCTGATCCTTGATCTTCTGAAGTTTAACGTCAAGTTGCTGAGCTTCCCTGATCTAAGACAATAATAAAGGTTGAATACGGAGATGTGAACACATCACCCCAACCTGAGTCAACTCTGGTCTCCAATAACTAAACTCCTCGAGAACCTCCCACTTCTTGACAGCCAAACAAGAAATACTAGCCTTCCGGCTGAGAGCATCTGCCACAACATTTGCCTTTCCAGGCAGATAATTGATAGAACAATTATAATCTCCAAGAAGCTCCATCCATCTCCTCTGGCGCATATTCAACTCCTTCTGTGAGAACAAGTACTTCAGACTCTTATGATCAGTGAAAATTTCAAACTTACTTCCCCACAGATAATGACGCCACTTCTTGAGTGCAAAGACAACTGCTGCCAACTCAAGATCATGAGTCGGATAATTTTCTTCATAAGGCTTCAACTTTCGAGAAGCATAGGCAATAACTCGGCCATCCTGCATAAGAACACATCCCAAGCCCTCTTTGGATGCATCGCTGTAAATGACCATATTATCGGTCCCCTCTGGTAGAGCAAGTACTGGAGCGGTAGTTAACCTCTTTTTCAATTCCTGAAATCCACTCTCACACTTCTCGACCCAATTAAAGATAGTCCGTTTCTAAGTCAACTTAGATAGTGGCCCCGCAATCTTTGAGAAGTCCTTGACAAACCTACGGTAATAACCTGCCAAGCCAAGAAAACTACGGACATCAGTAACACTCTCTGGCCGCTTCCAAGACATCACCGATTCAATCTTAGTGGGATCTACGAAAATACCACTCTGTGTAATAACATGGCCAAGAAAAGAAATCCGTTGCAGCCAAAATTCACATTTGCTGAACTTGGCAAACAACTAATGCTCCTGTAACTTCTTTAATACAAGCCGTAGATGTTGCTCGTGCTCCGATTCAGATTTAGAATAGACCAAGATATCATCAATAAAAATCACCATGAACTGGTCCAAGTACGGCTGAAAGACTCGATGCATCAAATCCATGATTGCTGCCGGTGCATTAGTCAATCCAAAGGGCATAACAACAAACTTATAATGCCTGTACTAAGTCCTGAAGGCAGACTTCGGAACATCGTCCGTGCGAATCCGAAGCTGATAATACCCCTGCCTCAAATCAAATTTAGAATAGACTTTGGCTCCCTGAAGTTGATCAAACAACTCATCAATCAGTGGCAAAGGATATTTATTCTTGATGGTCACCTGATTCAAACCACGGTAATCAATACACAATCTCAAAGTACCATCCTTCTTCTTCACAAATAAAACAGGAGCTCCCCAAGGTGAAGAACTCTGCTGAATGAATCATTTCTTCAATAACTCCTGTAACTAAGTCTTCAACTCCTTCAACTCAGCTGGTGCCATCCGGTACGCCGATTTAGAAATAGGTTGAGTACCGAGAACAAGATTAATCACAAACTCTATATCCCTCTCTGGCGGCAATCCTGGCAACTCCTCGGGAAATACATTAGGATATTCCCGGATAATAGGGACTTCCTCAAGCTGTAGCTTATCAGATGGCTTGTTGATCAAATAAGCTAGATAACCCGAACACCCCTTACTCACCAACTTAACGGCTTTAGTTGCTGAGATAACAAAACTCGTCTTAGCACCCCGGTTACCCGCTACTTCTACTACTGGCTGATCTGGCAAACGAAACTGTACTACCTTGGTTCTACAGTTCAACTGGGCATCATACTTAGAAAGCTAATCCATACCCAGAATAACATCATACCCCCGGATAGGAAATAAAATAAGGTCCGAAGGAAAATTATGCCCCTTAACATGTATTATACAATCCTTACATACTAAGCCAGTAACATACTTATCAGTCAAAGAGGAACTAATCTCAACCACATAAGGCAATCTTTCAGGTTGCAATTTAACACGTTGCACACAAGCAGGAGTAATGAAAGAATGCGTAGCACCAGAATCAATCAACACTTTAACAAGTTGATCAAGTATAAGGAAGTTACCTTCCACAACTGCAGTCTCCTCAGGCATCTCCTCCATATCAACTGCGTAAGCCCGAGCCTGAACCCGCTGCTGCTGTGGTACACTGCCTGTAGGCCTACCCTGGTAACCTTGAGTCGCTGCCCAACCCTCAGTCCTCGCATATCTAGGGCAATCCTTCGCCCTATGCTCGATGCTACCACAACCCAAACATGTCCCTGCCTTTACCCTGCAGTCGGACTCCACATGCCCTGGGCGCTTGCAGTAATTACACTGCGATGATGTGGCACTAACACTGCCTCTAGAAGAACCAGAAGCTGATGAAGCAACTGATACAGCCTGCTGTTGTGGTCTCACCACACTAGGCCTGTACTGACTCTGAGACTGCGCTGGCCTATACTGAGTCTGAACCTGATATGGCCTCTGCTGAAACTGAGGCCGATAGTAACTCTGCTGACCCTGTGGCCTATAAGAACCCTGCTGGGCTGGTGGTCTGTAGACAACCTGCTGTACTGGAGGCCTATATATAACCTGCTGTCCCTGTTGCTGATACGGCCTCTTACTAGGCTGACTGGAGACAATCTGATCCCCTTTCCTCTTCTCTAACCTAGAAGCTGCATCAAAAGCCTCAGTGAAGATATCATAGCGATTCAGAGCCATTGCATACTGAATCTCGGGCCTCAATCCCAACATAAATCTACGGGTTTTCCTCTCCTCCACAGCTACAAACTCCGGTGCATACCGGGACAACCTAGTGAATGTAGCCTCATACTGAGCCACAGTAGAATCCCCCTGTACCAAAGACAAGAACTCAGCCTCTCTCCTCTCCCGTGCAACCCTCGGGACATACTTATCCCTAAAAGCAGTCAGAAAGGTATCCCAAACATACGGAACACCCCGGGTCTCCCAACTGGCTCTCACAGTGCGCCACCATTCCTCTGCCTCATCATCAAGCAAATAGACAGCACAAGTCACCTTCCGCTCATCAGAGTACCCGAGAGAATCAAAAATTTTCTCTAACTTACTAATCCACGACTCGGCCTTCCTATCATCAGGCTCTCCCTGAAATCTAGGAGGATAGTACCCCAGAAACTCCTTCATAGTACCTCGACCGTGATTACCTCCCTGTACATTCTGTATCTGAGCCTGCAACGCCTGAGTCTGAACAGCCTGACCTGCTAACAACTGGGCCTGCCCAGCCATCAAATCTGCAATCCGATCCATTGCTGACCCTAACCTGCCATCACCCCTATCACTGCCCTGTGCCACATTACCAGGGACCTCATCTACAATCTCGGGCCTACCACGAGTCCTCGGTCTACCGGCCATCGTACTAATCAAAGAGTTAGCACAGGTTATAGCACATAAACAGGTTATATACAACTTTTAACACATAAACAACAAACTCATATAAAGCACATAAATCAAATAAGTTTCAATCACATAAGCAAATTGATCACATAATCATATAAGCACTTAAATCACATAATCACTTAATCATTTAGTCATATCAATACATAATTCACTTTTCTTTCTTTTCACACATATTTCATGCTAAGACCATTACCCACATTCCGAGAATACCCCGGCTGACAACTAACATGCGCTCTGATACCACTTAAACTGTCACGCCCCAACTCGACCCCACCTATAATCAGTCAGGACGCAACGGAATTTTGGCAGCATAACGACAGTAAATAGATTTCCGAGGTTCTAAACCAACCTCATAAAACATCATACATCTAGCAATTCCTCAATACAAACAACAACATACAACACAACCATATTATACAATAAACCATCCTCGTTATACGCCTCCATTCCAACATGACATATAATACCTCAACCTTATCATACATTTCAAAATTAAGTTGAGACACAACTACAACTTAACCATAGACAAAAGAAAGCCACTAAGTTAACATCGTTTGGATCATCATCTTTCAACATCTATTACAATAAGAACCATAAAGCATATAAAAGTCTATTAAGCTAATATACATGACATTAAACAACATATAATCATGGATAAGACTCGGGAACATATGACTCGTCCACGTAAGGCACATTTTCCTCCTCAGGAGGCACGTACCCGTAATCCGGCTCTGCAACACCTGTAAGCATGCAATAATAGAGAGTGAGCTTATATACATAAGCCCAGTGAGGATCCGATAGATCTCGACAGTATTCACTACGCTCCTTGGATTTAATCCTTTGAGTAAGTAAACACACAACAACAATAATAACATTATCATCACATAACTATATAACCATTCATTAAAGGATACTCTATTTGGTGTAGCTCCAAACACCATCACGATCTCAACCGTTCTTCTTATAACTCCCCATTACTCACGCACCTGAGGTACCTCACTAGCCCCTCCCTCCATGACACCTCCGTCATGCGAGCTGGGGGTAGCCTATGGCAGTCATGCCGTTATCAACCCGACAGCCCGACAGCCCGACGCTGCCCGAGAGGTGGCACACACATACCAAGACTCCATAATCATCAATCATCAATCAATCAATTGGGAGATCAACAACGAAAGTGCCCGATTCCCGAACTCAATAATAATCAATCAATAACATCAATATAACATCAATATTAAATTAAACAACAAACAACGTAGTTAGATGACAAAGTAGGCCATCTAACCGGACATGCATAATATACATAATTAAACTCTAAATTACTCATCAACAACTCACCATTCATCACTCGAACACTACCCAACCATCTAAAGGCATCGTTCAAGAAATTAAAGAATGACAACCTAAACTTCTAAAATTCATAACTTACAATCTACTAATCCAAACATTGCCAAATCAGTTCCTATCACTCACCCATTCAACCTACTACATTAGCCCTCTCGGAAATCCACCATAACACCTCCAAATCATGCCCGATAACCCTAAAACCCTAAGATGTCATGGCTGGATTTTTCGGATTTTCACATGAACAATGTAATCGAAAATTCGGCATTACAACAGCGCTAACACGTAATTATCAAGTATTTAGAAATCGACGGCAATCGATTTCGATCAACACAACTCATTTAATTCAACTTTGAACATTTTAATCAAAATTAAATACCCGGAAAATAAAAATTATGCTACATCCGACAGAAATTCGTAGTATTAGTATATAACGATCCCTAGCATGCAAGGAGCAATAATCTATCATTAGATTTCAATTCTAACGGTTCAATCTTCATTTATACGCAAAAACATAAAAATGACATTTTGAGATCTAGAATTTTTCTCTCACCTTTGATGCGATATAAGCCTAGGAATGCGTGCTATGCATGCCCAACAAGTGGAATCCAAGTTGGTGCGAAGTTCTACGGACAAAAACTAGGTTTTTCTTTGAAAAATTGGATTGAAAAGCTTTGAAATTTCTTTTCTTTTTCTCTCCTCCTTCTCACGGCAATGTGTATGTTTGTGGAGTGTGTTTTGTGTTGTGTGAGTGTGTGTTGATGACAAGAAGTATTTAAAAGCTTGGTCAAATAAAAAAACTGCAAAGTCAAAGTAGTTTAAGTTAATATTTTTGTGTTTTAATGACTTTAAACTCATTTTATTGCTCACCAAGCTCAAAATAATTATGCAACCCCCAAGATATCTCAAGTGGATTATTTTTAGGTGACAAGAAGTTTTACAATCCAATAATTTCACCCGAGTCGGCTTAAAACTCGATTTTTGCAAAAGTCGGTGTAAAAACCCTAATAAATTCTTAAGCCGATTTTAAAACCGTTTTCATCAAACACAGGTCTATTAAAGTCCGTGGACTAGGTCTAGAAGGATTAAAAAGACCAGTTTCAAAATTTTAGAGGACGTGTTTCGAAAACACTATTCACTGAAAATCGACGATAAAATTTCTGACTCCGTTTTTTATGAAAATTTCATGAATGCACATTTAGCACGTATTAGGAGTATTGACATCAAAATTATAACTTTCTAGGTCCTATAGCACATAAATAGATCATATGCACGCAAAACGAGATATAGCACGTAAAACGAGATAAGCAGGAAAGTGGGGTTTCACAATTAGTACCGGTATGATCGCACCTGAATTGTTGAAGGCACAATTCCTTTATGTGTTGACGGTTCACAGTCCCAGCCCAGAGAGATAGCCCATTCAAAAGGTCCAATGGGCTTAACGACAACCCATCCGCTTCAACACCGCAACATCCTCGCAAGACGTGATATCTACGCATTGTAGGGCCTCTAATGTTCCGCGAGTTAGGTTGTCGTCCTTTTAACAACTCACGACGTACGATTCGAGATCGAAAAACAGAGCAAAAGAAGAAAAGTGGCCCGAAACTGATGAAAATGTTTGATTTTGGGCTCCAAAAATGGGCACAACGGAGCGGGCTTGCTGCCCACGTCATAGAGCTCTTGAAGAACTTTCCAACGGTATGCTGTGCGTCGCGTAACCCCTTACGGATTAAAAGTTATCGGCACTGGTGTGACGGAGACCTGGTCAGAACCCCTACGCCCTCGGATTGCGGGCCCAGCCTCTAGGTAAGCGAAGTTGTCTTGCCCAAGGTGCCGTGGGATTCGTTAATAGAAATGTGGTGGATAAAGTATCTTGGCAACCCTAACCGACGCAAAAAAAAATTGAAAATGGGGGGCACCCATCTTAGTACTACTCTCGCCCAAGCATGCTTAACTTCGGAGTTCTGATGGGATTCAGTGCATTAGTACTGGTATGATCGCACCCGTATTGTTGAGGACACAATTCCTTTATGCGTTGATGGTTCACAGTCCCAGCCCAGAGAGATTGCCCATTCAAAAGGCCCAATGGGCTTAACGACGACCCATCCACTTCAACAACGCAGCATACTCAGAAGACGTGATATCTAAGCATTGTAGGGCCCTCTAATGTTTCGCGAGTTAGGTTGTCGTCCTTTTAACAGCTCACGACGTATGATTCGTGACGGAAAAACAGAGCAAAAGAAGAAAAGTGGCCCGAAATTGATGAAAACGTTTGATTTTGGACTCCAAAAATGGGCGCGGCAAAGCATTTTGACATATTGGCATATATGGCATTGTAAGAACACGTAATCATTTCATATATCAATTCGAAAGTAATTAAACTCTCATGGGCAGCCAAGTAACCATGTTCAAATAAGCCATAGCATGTCTTTTAACAATTCACATTAGGAGGTCAACAAAGTAGGTTGCCTCCGAGCAATTATAAGATCGAATATCGATAAGTAAACTTACAAGGCATGCTTTGACATGTACATTCACTTTGTAAAACACTTAGAAGCATGTGGAAATTTAACGGACAGCCAAGTATCACCATATAAAACAAGTCATATAGCTCATTTTAGTTCACATATTAAGTGTTGAGATCATACGAGCATGCAACGACACTTGTACAAGACCGGGTGCAAGAATAGTTCACGTATCAATATGCAATCATCGGGAGTCATGTTTAGAGCAATGTGGACAATTACGGGCAGCCTATTAATCTTCCTCAACGTCATTTATAATTCACAAAAGAATGGTTTATGACTCGGGAACCTACGGGGCCATTTGGGTTTACTAGGCCGTGCTCGGGGTCGGTTCCATTTGCTAAGCACCACAAGCAACTCTTAAACCATTCCAAGCATACTTAACATTTATTAGGCAGCCCACGAATCACACAATTAAACACAATAACCATAGGATCAACACTTAGCGAGTTTTCATAGTCAATAGGGTTTCAATTCATGCTTACACGTGCGATTTAAGCCACAAGTTTTCACGTAATTAAACTCAAGCCATGCATCGATTAATTAAAACACCCTCAAGCATTCAAAATAGTCCACACAACATCCATGTGCCACAATACCGAGCATTTAATACAACAAGAGAAGTTACAATAGTTTTCAAAGCATATCACTAAATGAAAACCTCACTGCAATGGTCTGTTTTCTCACAATGATTGAGACAAGCAAAAAATCTCCAATTCCAGTGAACAAAATTTCAAATTAAATCTTAAGGAGTGAACTAAATCCAGAAACAAACCTCGCATCATTTGGAGTTTGGATTCAAGAGTTATAGCCAAAACCGTGAGACTACGCAAAACTGTCCAGATTTGCACACATTTCAATACTTGTCGTTTTTGAAGACCTTAGGGTCAGATTTAGCCTTAGTCTATTTCTGACAAAAATGTCCAGACCTGAAAAATATATCAACCTACCAAATTTCATGCATTTTGGATATCATTTACTAAGTCAAAACTGGTTCGTTCTACAAGGACAGTGAACTGCCAAAAACCTGCTTCATTTTCCAGATTTTCCAGATTTAGACACCTTTCAATGTTTTGTCATTTTCGAGATGTTAGAGTCAACATTGGCTTTGGCCTATTTCTATGACAAATGCTCAGAACTAGCAAAACTAGTCACCTACCAATTTTGACGCATTTTCAACACCATTTACCTGGTGAAATTCACTTCGCTCCAACAAGTCAGAAAACTGCCAATTATACGATTTCACCTATCTTCACATTCTAGCCAAATATCTTGCCATGCATGTTTACAAAAGCTCATGTACACACATATATCACAAGTACAGAGGTAAAAATAGACATTTAAAGGCATGCATGTGGTTTTTGAAAGCTTTTTTAAAGGGTTTAACCCTCACCTTAGACTATTGATGGTTAATGATGCACAAACACTCTTCAAAATGCACAAAGGGAGCTTCTTCCTTGCTTTGGCCGAGAGATATCTTGATTTCCTTTAAATCCCAGCTTAGTTGGCTTATGATTAGTGTGTGCATGTGACTAGAACAAAAAGAAATGGAAGAAAACTATCAAGACTTACCTTAGGCCGAAAATGATGAGTTTTGTGAGCTTGTGTGCGTTTTTGAGCTAGTTTCCTTGCTTGTGCTTGCTATGGCCGGGCTTGGGAGAGCCTTAGAGAGTTTTTAGGAGTCTTGAATGCTCAAGGGGCTGCCATGGTCGAAAATGAGAGAGAATGAGAGAGTTTGTGAGGAAAAGTAAAGTTTTAGTGTGTGTGTGTGTGTGTGTGCTCGGTTTTGGTGAGTTGAGAGAGCATGTGTGAGATGTTTTTGATATAAAAATCTGAATTTTAATTGTATTTGGGTGCCTTGGTCGAAAATGAGGGCTAGGGTAGTGTGTGGTGTGTAATTTTTATGCATTCTTGTGCTTCGTGAGGAATATTGAGTGTTTGAAATATGATTGTTTTTGTTTGTCTATCCTAGGTAGCATAGTGTCTTGTGTTGTCATAGGAATGTTGGGAAATTAGGGAATCTAGGTAGAATAAAATATAAGAATGTTTGTTGATGAGTTTGAATTATGAATAGAATAATAGATAGTGGGAAATGTAGGAATAGTTTAGTGTTATTTTATTGTTAGTGGAGTTTGTAGAGAATTTGAATTAGGAATATAATATTGGTTAGTGGATTGTGTAGGATTAGTTTAGTGTCTAGTGCTTTGTGTAGGATTCTTTCTTGATTAACGTGGTGGCACGATTCCTAGGTCTAGGGCACGAATTACGAGGTAGACACGAACTACGAGGTAAGACACGAACTTCAAGACTAACGCACGCAATCCTAGGTGAATGCACGTAAACCAATGCAAGGCACGTAATTCAATGCAATGCACGCAAATCAAGGCACAACTCTATATCTAGGTTAAGGTACACAGTTCAAGTTTGGGGCACACAAAATGAGGCAATGCACGTACATCGAGGTCAGGGCACGTATATTTAGGTATCGCACGTCAATCAGGGATTAGGGCACACTATTCTTGGTCAAGGCACATATGACGAGGCATGCATGAAAACCAAGACAGGGCACGTAATCCAAGGTCGATCATATAATTTTGGGTCTATGGCACGCAAATCGAGGTATGACACGTTATTCGGGGTCGGGCCTCACATCCTCCCCTCCTTAAAAGAATTTCGTCCTGAAATTCATTCTTACTTGTTGATTTCATTTAGACGGATTCTGACCTTTGTTATTTTCCCATTCCGGTTTGTCCCACGTTCTGTGATCTCTCTTTCCACAACCAATTCACTTCCTATGTTTCTCCAATCATTTAATTCGGTGTGACCCCTACATTTATAGTTCGTTCCTTTGAACGACTCTATTCTCCATTTGATCTTAAGGTCAAGTTCATTAATTAAGGTTAGAATCTCTATATATAGTCATCAAAGCTGCATCGGTATTCTAAAATCATGACTCATGTTGTGTCAATCTTGTATTCATACCTCAAAAGGAATATCACAATAATACCATGATCCTATGGTGACATACACCAATTTCAAGATGATAGGCCTATAACTCCAAAATCAAGACTCATGTTGTGTCAATCTTGCATTCATACCTCAAAAGGAATATCACAATAATACCATGATCCTATGGTGACATACACCAATTTCAAGATGATAGGTCTATATCCGATTTATATATCCTACCAACTAGTTTCAAAATTATTAACACGTAGGACATACACATGTTATGGATTATTTCCACAATACGACCCTATTTTCAGGTTGAACTCACCAAACAAACTAATCCATCTCAAGTCGTCATCTATCGGTAGTATCATAGTTCTTATCTTGAAGGTATATTGGATTAATAAATCTTCTAATGACTAGTCTCCCGGTAATAGGCTCCTATTTGCTAACATCATTTCCCAGCTTCATTAACCTTCACGCTCGTAATCAAGGAGAAAGACCGTTGAGACTCATTAAACTCGAATTCTAAGGTTTATTAAGTACCACCAACAAATTGCCATTGAAATTGCATGGGTAATCTAATCATGTGGTACTAGTTCAACTTTTCAAGTAAGCTTCATCAACTTGTGATCCACAATTTATTTCCTTATTCAAATCTCTATTTTCAAGTCACAAGGCTTCAGAATTTTCTTTTAATCTTATCCAAAACTCCTAAGACGAATAGTTTCAACCTCAAATAAATTGCACTCATCTTAATCCAAGGTTACGTCATACTTATGAAGACAATGGTCCTACTCACTTAGCGATCTAGTCATTCCTTCGAACACTTAATGCCCGCCAATATATCTTCAACATTAATGTTACTAAGCTAGGTTCATAGCCATGTAAGTGAGATCAATGTTCCACTAGGTTACCGGCCGTACAACATCAATCCTAGGACTATAAATGGGTACTGAAATGATCTAGCTCATAAGATACTTACCATACTAATCCAAGTAGCTTGCTACACAAAATAACTTCAAGGCTATGTCATCATAAGAATTATAACCACAATCATCCTACAATATAATCTAATAGAATTTCAAAAGTAATCAACCACTCATTTAACTATCACTACAAAATCCACCCTCTATTTAACGACCACGATTCCAACTCTACCAACCGCTAGTTTCTAAACGTGAAACGGTGCACATAAACACGGTTGTCTAACAGCAGTCTCTCGGGTCATCATGACTCTAATTCATTTCCATCTTAGCTATATGAAATCTTACTCTCCTCATTTACATGTTCAACTAGCTAAGAACATCAAGACTCATCGACCTTAGGTCCTAGGCTTTACCACGAATCATCATGCATACTTACTATTAGCTATTTAGGATTACTATTCATACCCTAACGACTCCACTTTGTAACGGAATGCTTTAATCTCATTTCCATGGTTTATATATTAGGTCCATCGGTAATACTTAGGGATATATGCTTCTTAATATCCTTTAGGGTATCCAAATAACGAGTGTATAGAATGACTTACTTTGCATAATCACAACCAAATCCGAGAGACACCAAATTAATACCATGATTCTAAATATCACTGATATCCAACTTAGGACCATTAGCAACGTTAGTCATCTAATGCATAATTCAATTCCTTACACTTCTATTCGACCTGACATTTTAGGTGCAGTTTTCCAAACACGAGTTCTAGCTACCTGAATTCCTTGATTCCAACATTCTTATGCCTTGTTATACTAAAGAATCATCAACCTTGTTAAACTCAGTCTCCATAGTTGCCTACATGTCTTGAGGTTATCCATTGTTAACTCACTTAAATACGCTATCCATGACTTAATAATCTACCCCTAAAAGTAACTATTGTCAACTTCCACGAATTCATCTTTTAATTTCTAGGTCATGATCTCAACATTTAGTGAACTTGAAACTCGCTAGTATACACCATATCAGATTCATCATTGCTTAATTCTAATCAAGTAAGGATTCAATCATACGAGTATATTGCTAACTTCTTAGATAGTCTATCAAGCCAATTTTAAGATGTGAGAAATGGATTCAAAGAAACCTCCAAGTCAACTTCCACTATCAGCACATGAGAATATATACTACTCTACATATTTAATAGTATACCCTTATATCTAAGGAAGTAGTATGTCTTTAACCTTTATACTTGAACCACAATTAGAAGAACGGTTTAACGGAATCAAAAATTCATAGCAATAAAATTGATAACTTAATCATAGGTATGGGTATTCCAAAGATAAGGGGATAACTTTACCTCAACATTTATACCTGTGCTACGCATTTTATATATGCATATCCAATAATACATACGATCCATCAAGTACCTGTAAAGATGCGAGAAATCTCTAACCGAGCCTTTTTATTCGTCTTGCACAAATTCATTTCCCTGAAAGTCCCAATCCTAACTATCTATGTGTATAAACAGTCATTCACGGTTATATAACATGCACATGTATCAAGGAATGAGTATAAAAGCATGCATGCATGATCGAGGTCACTAACGTGTCGGTGTGCATGACACATAATACATATGGTCCTTAAAAGCACATAATATTCAATGCTCAAAGAAATTAAAGCACATTAGCACACATTAACACATATAAACAAGACATCATAATTACCTTAGGGTTTCTACCCATGGTCCGAGAGTTGAACCCGACTAATGCCTAGTTACTAAACTAAGCTCTGATACCATTCTAATATAGGGTGTCACGCCCCAACTCGACCTATAGAGGCTAGACTAGGCTATGACCTAAATCATTTATGTTATTTCACGTACTTAGTCATTTGTTATGATTTAACACTTAACGTTGGTCTAGAACCCCAAAAGATTTTTCAAAAAAAAATCAGTAGCATAACGGCTATAGTTAGGACCTTTTAGTTTGACCTAATTTCTAAACGCCTCAATTATTTCAATCATTAATCCAATTCCATTAAGGACACCTATTTTGTCATCAACCGATATGCCTACTAAACATCTTGAAAGTCTCGTTTGGTTAATAAGCCTAACATGATAACTATGTCCTGTTTATTTGTCAATTTCCTATCATGCAAGTACCTATTATCCTTTAGCTTGCGCATGATCACTAGGTGAGATTAAGTAGAGTTACATTATTTACTTCTTCACCTAGTGGTTCAAACGCCTACGATAACTACTAATTAAACGACGAAAGTAAACAACCAAATAAAGAGTTCGTCCGGTTATAATCAGTACAAGCCAAAATTAGACCCAAATTACAACGGGGTCATTTATATCAATAAAATGAACAGTTTGCAATCAAACACAACATCCATATAGCAACCACTTTCAGGCAAAGCACAAAAGGACGTAATCACTCCAAGGAATCATCAACAAGCACATTTACTTTGGGTACTTGTTCTAAATCTGCTGCACCTGTGACAAAAAAGAGGGTGAGTCCTTATGAACTCAGCGAGGGGGAACAAGAGATAACGTTTTGAAATCCATTTTCGGTTAAACTTATGAAAAATCCTTTTTGAAAGCATGACATATAACACACGTAAGTTTATAACATAATATAAATGTAAATGAACACATTTACCCGTCTTTCCTCCCCGAGGCCCTCTAGGAACCAAGCGATAGTACTTAAACACATAGTAAAAAGGATACGGTGAGCTTTCGCTCTCAAGATCATTTCTGATAACAATTGTTACGGCCGGCTTCAATCATCCACTTATCACGCCAAATGGGTGTACTCCAGATGTACCCCGAAATCCTACGACCCAACTCTCCGAGGAAGTCTAGCCCCCAAGCGAGAGAGGGAATTGGACAATGGTAGTCACGGTTGCACCGGCAAGCCCGATGCCGCCAGGTGTGGGTGAAACGCTACCACGCCAGAATGAAAGGTTGCAACCTTGTATGCAATGCACATGTATGCCATTTAACATTTCACATTGGGAGGTCAACAAAGTAGGTTGCCTCCGAGCAAGTATATGATCACATTTTGACATATTGGCATATAAGGCATTGTAAGAACATGTAATCATTTCATATATCAATTCGAAAGCAATTAAACTCTCACAGCCAGCCAAGTAACCATGTTCAAATAAGCCATAGCATGTCTTTTAACAATTCACATTAGGAGGTCAACAAAGTAGGTTGCCTCCGAGTAATTATAAGATCGCATATCGATAAGTAAACTTACAAGGCATGTTTTGACATGTACATTCACTTTGTAAAACACTTAGGAGCATGTGGACATTTAACGGACAGCCAAGTATCACCATATAAAAAAAGTCATATAGCTCATTTTAGTTCACATATTAAGTGTTGAGATCATACGAGCATGCAACGACACTTGTACAAGACCGGGTGCAAGAGTAGTTCATGTATCCATATGCAATCATCGGGAGTCATGTTTAGAGCTATATGGACAATTACGGGCAGCCTATTAATCTTCCTCAACGTCATTTATAATTCACAAAAGAATGGTTTATGACTCGGGAACCTACGGGCCATTTGGGTTTACTAGGCCATGCTCGGGGTCGGTTTCGTTTGCTAAGCACCACAAGCAACTCTTAAACCATTTCAAGCATACTTAACATTTATTAGGCAGCCCACGAACCACACAATTAAACACAATAACCATAGGATCAACACTTAGCGAGTTTTCATAGTCAATAGGGTTTCAATTCATGCTTACATGTGCGATTTAAGCCACAAGTTGTCACGTAATTAAACTCAAGTCATGCATCGATTAATTAAAACACTCTCTAGCATTCAAAACAGTCCACACAACATCCAAGTGCCACAATCCCGAGCATTTAATACAACAAGAGAAGTTACAATAATTTTCAAAGCATATCACTAGATGAAAACCTCACTGCAATGGTCTGTTTTCTCACAATCATTGAGGCAAGAAAACAATCTCCAATTCAAGTGAACAAAATGTCAAATTAGATCTTAAGGAGTGAACTAAATCCAGAAACAAACTTCGCATCATTTGGAGTTCGGATTCAAGAGTTATAGCCAAAACCATGAGACTACGCAAAACTGTCCAGATTTGCACACATTTCAATACTTGTCGTTTTTGAGGACCTTAGGTCAGATTTAGCCTTAGTCTATTTCTAACAAAATGTCTAGAACTGAAAAATATAGCAGCATACTAAATTTCATGCATTTTGGATATCATTTACTAAGTCAAAACTTGTTCGTTCTACAAGGACAGTGAACTGCCAAAAACCTGCTTCATTTTCCAGATTTTCCAGATTTAGACACCTTTTGATGTTTTGCCATTTTGGAGACGTTAGAGTCAAAATTGACTTTGGCCTATTTCTATGAAAAATTCTCAGAACTGGCAAAACTAGTCACCTACCAATTTTCACTCATTTTCAACACCATTTATCTGGTGAAATTCACTTCGCTCCAACAAGTCAGAAAACTGCCAATTATACGATTTCACCTATCTTCACATTCTAGCCAAATATCTTGCCATGCATGTTTACAAAATCTCATGTACACACATATATCACAAGTGCAGAGGTAAAAATAGACATTTAAAGGCATGCATGTGGTTTTTGAAAGCTTTTCAAAAGAGTTTAACCATCACCTTAGCCTATTGATGGTTAATGATGCACAAACACTCTTCAAAATGCACAAAGGGAACTTCTTCCTTGCTTTGGCCGAGAGATATCTTGATTTCCTTTAAATCCCAGCTTAGTTAGCTTAAGATTAGTGTGTGCATGTGACTAGAACAAAAAGAAATGGAAGAAAACTATCAAGACTTACCTTAGGCCGAAAATGATGAGTTTTGTGAGCTTGTGTGCATTTTTGAGCTTGTTGCCTTGCTTGTGCTTGCTATGGCCGAGCTTGGGAGAGCCTTAGAGAGTTTTTAGGAGTCTTGAATGCTCAAGGGGCTGCCATGGTCGAAAATGAGAGAGAATGAGAGAGTTTGTGAGGAAAAGTGAAGTTTTAGTGTGTGTGTATGTGTGCTTGGTTTTGGTGAGTTGAGAGAGCATGTGTGAGATGTTTTTGATATAAAAATCTGAATTTTAATTGTATTTGGGTGCCTTGGTCAAAAATGAGGGCTAGGGTAGTGTGTGGTGTGTATTTTTTATGCATTCTTAGGCTTTGTGAGGAATATTGAGTGTTTAAAATATGATTGTTTTTGTTTGTCTATCCTATGTAGCATAGTGTCTTGTGTTGTCATAGGAATGTTGGGAAATTAGGGAATCTAGGTAGAATAAAATATAGGAATGTTTGTTGATGAGTTTGAATTATGAATAGAATAATAGATAGTGGGAAATGTAGGAATAGTTTAATGTTATTTTATTGTTAGTGGAGTTTGTAGAGAATTTGAATTAGGAATATAATATTGGTTAGTGGATTGTGTAGGATTATTTTAGTGTCTAGTGCTTTGTGTAGGATTCTTTCTTGATTAACGTGGTGGCACGGATTCCTAGGTCTAGGGCACGAATTACGAGGTAGACAAGAACTACGAGGTAAGACATGAACTTCAAGACTAATGCACGTAAACCAATGCAAGGCACATAATTCAATGCAATGCACGCAAATCAAGACACGACTCTATATCTAGGTTAAGGTATGCAGTTCAAGGTTGGGGCACACAAAACAAGGCAATGCCCGTACATCGAGGTTAGGGCACGTATATTTAAGTATCGCACGTCAGTCGGGGATTAGGGCACACTATTCTAGGTCAAGACACATATGATGAGGCATGCACGAAAACCAAGACACGGCACGTAATCCAAGGTCAGTCATATAATTCTGGATCTATGGCATACAAATCGAGGTATGACACGTTATTCGGGGTCGGGCCTCATAGGGTGCAACATGAGGACTTCCCAGGGGGTTACCCATCCTAGTACTACTTTCGCCCAAGCACGCTTAACTTCGGAGTTCTGATGGGATTCGGTGGATTAGTGCTGGTATGATCGCACCAGTCATGTTGGGGGCACAAATCCCTTATGTGTTGATGGTTCACAGTCCCTGGCCAAAGAGATGGCCCATTCAAAAGGCCAAATGGGCTTAACGACAACCCATCTGCTTTAACAACGCAGCTTCTTCGCAAGACGTGATATCCACACGTTGTAGGGCCTTCTAATGTCCCGTGAGTTAGGTTGTCGTCCTTTTTGCGTCTTACGACGTACGATCTGGGATGAAAAAATTGCGTAAAAGTTGAAAAATAGACCAAAACTAATGAAAACATTCAATTTTGTGCTCAAAAAATAGGCGCAGCTGAGCAGGCTTGCTGCCACTATCGTAGAGCTGTCGGAGAGCTTTCCAACAGTATGCAGTGCATCGCGTAACTCCCTACGGATCAAAATTTATGGGCACTGAAGCGATAGAGACCTGGTCACAAGCCCCACGCCCTCGGTTTGTGGGCCCAGCCTCTACGGGAAGCGAAGTTGTCTTGCCCAAGGTGCCGTGGGATTTGGTAATAGAAATGTGGTGGATAAAGCATATTGGCAAGCCTAACCGGGGAAAAAAAATTGCAAAGGGGGGTGCAACACGAGGACTTCCCAAGGGGTCACCCATCCTAGTACTACTCTCGCCCAAGCACGCTTAACTTCGGAATGTGATATGGTGCATTAGTACTGGTATGATCGCACCCATCATGTTGAGGGCACAAATCGCTTATGTGTTGACGGTACATAGTCCCAGCCCAAAGAGATGGCCCATTCAAAAGGCCCAATGGGCTTAACGACAACCCATCCGCTTCAACAACGCAGCATCCTCGCAAGACGTGATATGGACGCGTTGTATGGCCCTCTAATTTCTCGCGAGTTAGGTTATCATCCTTTTAATAGCTCACGACCTACGATCCAGGATGAAACAATAGTGCAAAAGTAGAGAAGTGGCCCAAAACTAATAAAAACATTCAATTTTGGGCCCTGGAAATAGTAGAAGATGAGCAAGCTTGCTGCCCCCATCTTAGAGCTCTCGGAGAGCTTTCCAACGGTATGTTATGCGCCGCGTAACTCCTTACGGATCAAAAGTTATGGGCACCGGAGCAACGGAGACCAGGTGACAGGACCAATGCCCTCGGTTTGCGGGCCCATCCTCTACGTGAAGCGAAGTTGTATTGCCCAATGTGCCGTGGGATTCGATAATAGAAATGTGGCGGATAAAGCATCTTGGCAAGCTTAACCAAGGCAAAAAAAATAGAAAAGGGGGGTACAAAACGAGGACTTCCCAAGGGGTCACCCATCCTAGTACTACTCTTGCCCAAGCACGCTTAACTTCGGAGTTCTGATGGGATATGGTGCATTAGTGCAGGTATGATCGCACCCGTCATGTTGAGGGTACAAATCCCTTATGTGTTGACGGTTCCCAATCCTAGGCTAGAGAGATGGGCCATTAAAAAGGCCCAATGGGCTTAACGACAACCCATCTGCTTCAACAACATAGCTTCCTCACAAGACGTGATATGAACAAGTTGTGGGGCCCTCTAAAGTCCAACGAGTTAGGTTGTCATCCTTTTCGCGTCTCATGACGTATGATGCGGGACGAAAAAATAGCGTAAAAGTAGAAAAGTAGCCCAAAATTGATAAAAACGTTCAATTTTGGGCGCTGAAAATAGTCGCAGCCGAGCAAGCTTGCTGCCCCCGTCATAGAACTCTTAGAGGGCTTTCCAACGGTACGTTGGGCACCACGTAACTCCTTACGGATCAAAAGTTATGGGCACCTGAGTGACGGAAACCTGGTTACAAGACCAACGCCTTCGGTTTACGGGCCCAGCCTCTACATGAAGCAAAGTTGTCTTGCCCAATGTGTCGTGGGATTCGGTAATAGAAATATGGTGGATAAAGCATCTTGGCAAGCCTAACCGAGGCAAAAAAAAATTGAAAAATGGGGTACAACACGAGGACTTCCCAAGGGCTTACCCATCCTAGCACTACTCTCGCCCAAGCACGCTTAACTTCGGAGTTCTAATAGGATATGATGCATTGGGGCTGGTATGATCACACCCATCATGTTGAGGGCACAAATCCCTTATGTGTTGATGGTACACAGTCCCAGCCCAGAGAGATGGCCCATTCAAAAGGCCCAATGGGCTTAACGACAACCCATCTGCTTCAATAACGTAGCCTCCTCGCAAGATGTGATATCGACGCATTGTAGTCCCTCTAATGTTTTGCGAGTTAGGTTACCGTCCTTTAACAGCTCACGACATACGATCCGGGATGAAAAAATAGTGGAACTGAAGAAAAGTGGACCAAAAGTGATAAAAACATTCGATTTTGGGCTCTAAAAATAATCACAACTAAGTAGGCTTGAGTCGTAGAGCTCTCGGAGGGTTTTCCAACGGTATGCTATGCGCCACGTAACTCCTTACGGATCAAAAGTTATGGGCACCGGAGCGACAGAGACTTGGTCACAAGACCCACGCCCTCGGTTTGTGGGCCCACCCTCTACGTGAAGCGAAGTTGTCTTGCCCAATTTGCCATGGGATTCGGTAATAGAGATGTGGTGGATAAAGCATCTTGGCAAGCCTAGCCAGGGCAAAAAAAATTGAAAAGGGGGGTGCTACACGACGACTTCCCAGGAGGTCACCAATCCTTGTACTACTCTCGACCAAGCACGTTTAACTTCGGTGATCTGATGGGATCCGGTGCATTAGTGCTGGAATGATCGCACCCATCATGTTGAGGGCACAAATCCCTTATGTGTTGATGGTACACGGTCCCAGCCTGGAGAAATGGCCCATTTAAATGGCCCAACGGGCTTATCGACAACCTATCTACTTTAACATTGCAGCATCCTCGCAAGACGGGATATCAACCCATTGCAGGGCCCCTTAATGTCCCGCGAGTTAGGTTATCGTCCTTTTACCTACTCAAGACGTACGATCCAGGACGAAAAACAGTGCAAAAGTAGAAAAGTGGCCCGAAACTGAGAAAAATGTTCAATTTTAGGCCTTGAAAATAGTCACTGCCGAGCAAGGCTGCTGCCCCCATCGTAGAGCTCTCGGAGAACTTTCCAACGGTATGCTGTGCACAGCGTAACTCCTTACGGATCCAAAGTTAAGGGCACCGAAGTGACGAAGACCTGGTCACAAGACCAACACCCTCAGTTTGCAGGCACAACCTCCACGTGATGCGAAGTTGTCTTGTCCAATGTGCTGTGGGATTCGGTAATAGAAATGTGGTGGATAAAGCATCTTGGCAAGCCTAGCGGGGCAAAAAAAATTGAAAAAGGGGGTGCAACACGAGGACTTCCCAGGGGGTCACCCATCCTAGTACTACTCTCGCCCAAGCACGCTTAACTTCGGAGTCTGATGGGATCCGGTGCATTAGGGCTGGTATGATCGCACCCGTCATGTTGAGGGTACAAATCCCTTACGTGTTGATGGTTCACAGTCCCAGGCTAGAGAGATGGCCAATTCAAAAGGCATAATAGGCTTAATGACAACCCATCTACTTCAATAACACAGCTTCCTTGCAAGACGTGATATCAATGCATTGTAGGGCCCTCTAATGTCTCGCGAGTTAGGTTGTCGTCCTTTTCGCATCTCACGACGTACGATCCGGGATGGAAAAATAGCGCAAAAGTAGAAAAATGGACCAAAATTGATGAAAACGTTTAATTTTAGGCTCTGAATACCAACGTAGCCGAGCAGGCTTGTTGCCACCATCGTAGAGCTCTCGGAGAGCTTTCCAACGGTATGTTGTGTGCTGCGTAACTCCCTACGGATCCAAAGTTATGGGCACGGGAGCGACGGAGACCTGGTCACAAGCCCTACACCCTCGGTTTGCGGGCCCAACCTCTATGTGAAGCGAAGTTGTCTTGCCTTAGGTGCCGTGGGATTCGGTAATAAAAATGTAGTGGATAAAGCATCTTGGCAAGCCTAATCGGGGCAAAAAAAATTGAATAGGGGGATGCAACACGAGGACTTCTCAAGGGGTCACCCATCTTATTACTACTCTCGCCCAAGCACTCTTAACTTCGGAGTTCTGATGGGATTCGGAGCATTAATGCTGGTATGATTGCACCCGTCATGTTGAAGGTACAAATCCCTTATGTGTTGATGGTTCACAGTCCCAGGCTAGAGAGATGGCCCATTCAAAAGGCCCAATAGGCTTAACGACAACCCATCAGTTTCAACAACGCAGCTTCCTCACAAGACGTGATATAAACACGTTGTAGGGCCCTCTAAAGTCTCACGAGTTAGGTTGTCGTCCCTTTCGCATCTCACGACGTAAAATCCGAGAAAGAAAAATAGCGCAAAAGTAGAAAAGTGGCCCGAAACTGATGAATCTGCCTGATTTTGGGCTCTAAAAATAGTCAAAGCTAAGATGGATTACTGGCCTCGTCGTAGAGCTCTCGGAGAGCTTTCCAACGGTATGATGTGCTTCGCGTAACTCCCTAAGGATCCAAAGTTATGGGCACCGGAGTGACGGAGACCTGGTCATACGCCGCACGCCCTTAGTTTAAGGGCCCAGCCTCTACGTGAAGCGAAGTTGTCTTGCCTAAGGTGCTGAGGGATTCGATAATAGAAATGTGGTGGATAAAGCATGTTGGCAAGCCTAATTGGGGAAAAAACAATTGAAAAGGAGGGTGCAACACGAGGAGTTCCCAGGGGGCCACCCATCCTCGTACTACTCTCGTCCAAGCATGCTTAACTTCAGAGTTCTATTGGGATATGGTGCATTATTGCTGGTATGATCGCACCCATCATGTTGTGGGTACAAATCCCTTATGTGTTGACGGTACATAGTCTCAGCCAAGAGAGATGGCCCATTCAAAAGGCCTAATAGGCTTAACGACAACCCATCCGCTTTAACAACGCATCATCCTCGCAATACGTGATATCGTTGCATTGTAGGGCCCTCTAATGTCCCGCGAGTTAGGTTAACATCCTTTTAACAACTCACGACGTACGATCCGGGATGAAAAAATTGTGCAAAAGTAAAAAAGTGGCCCGAAACTGATAAAACTGTTCAATTTTGGGCTCTAAAAATAGTCGCAGCTTAGCTGGCTTGCTACCCCCGTCGTAGAGCTCTCGGAGAGCTTTCTAATGGTATGCTGTGCGCCACGTAACTCCCTATGGATCCAAAGTTATGGGCACCGGAGCGACGGAAACTTGGTCACAAGCCCAACGCCCTCAGTTTGCGGGCCCAGCCTCAACGTGAAGAAGTTGTCTTGCCCAAGGTGCCGTGGGATTCGGTAATAGAAATGTGGTGGATAAAGCATCTTGGCAAGCTTAACCGAGGAAAAAAAAATTGAAACGGGAGGTGCGACACGAGGACTTCCCAAGGGGTCACCCATCCTAGTACTACTCTTTCCCAAGCACGTTTAACTTAGGAGTTCTGATGGGATATGGTGCATTATTGTTGGTATGATCGCACCCGTCATGTTGAGGGTACAAATCCCTTATGTGTTGACGGTACACAGTCTCAGCCCAGAGAGATGGCCCATTCAAAAGGCCCAATGGGCTTAACGAAAACCCATCCGCTTTAACAATGCAGCATCCTCAAAAGACGTGATATCGATGCGTTGTAGGGCCCTCTAATATCCCGTGAGTTAGGTTGTCGTCATTTTAACAGCTCAGGACGTACGATCCGGGATGAAAAAATAGCGCAAAAGTAGAAAAGTGGCCCGAAATTGATAAAAACGTTCGATTTTGGGCTCTGAAAATAGTCGCAGTAAAGCAGGCATGCTGCACCCGTCGTAGAGCTCTCGGAGAGCTTTCCAACAGTATGCTGTGCGCCGCGCAACTCCTTACATATCAAAAGTTATGGGCACCAGAGCGACAAAGACCAGGTCACAAGACCCACGCCCTCGGTTTACGGGCCCAACCTCTATATGAAGCGAAGTTGTCTTGCCCAATGTGCCGTTGGATTCGATAATAGAAATATGGTGGATAAAGCATGAAAGACTAACCGGGGCAAAAAAAATTGAAAAGGGGGGTGCAACACAAGGACTTCCCAAAGGGTCACATATCCTAGTACTACTCTCGCTCAAGCATGCATAACTTTGGAGTTCTGATGGGATCCGGTGCATTAGTGCTGGTATGATCACACCCATTATGCTGAGGGTACAAATCCCTTAAGTGTTGACGGTTCACAGTCGGAGGACAGAGAGATGGCCTATTCAAAAGGCCCAATAGGCTTAACGACAACCCATCTGCTTCAACAACGTAGCTTCTTCGCAAGACGTTATATCAACGCGTTGTAGGGCCCTCTAATGTCCCGCGTAACTCCCTACAGATCAAACGTTACGGGCACTAGAGTGACGGAGACCTGGTCACAAGCTCTACGCCCTCGGTTTGCGGGCCTAGCCTCTACGTCAAGCCAAGTTGTCTTGCCCAAGGTACCGTGGGATTTGGTAATAGAAATGTGGTGGATAAAGCATCTTTGCAAGCCTAACCGGGGCAAAAAAAATTGAAAAGGGGGGTACAACACGAGGACTTCCCAGGGGGTCAACCATCCTAGTACTATTCTCGCCCAAGCACGCTTAACTTCGGAGTTCTGATGGGATTCGGTGCATTAGTACTGGTATGATCACACCCGTCATGTTGAGGGTACTAATCCCTTATGTGTTGACGGTTCACAGTCGCAGGCCAGAGGGATGGGCCCTTCAAAAGGCCCAATGGGCTTAACGACAACCCATATGCTTCAACAACACAGCTTTCTCGTAAGACGTGATATCAACGCATTGTAAGGCCCTCGAATGTCCCGCGAGTTAGGTTGTCGTCCTTTTCGCATCTCACGATGTACGATCTGCGACGGAAAAATAGCCTAAAAGTAAAAAAGTGTCCCGAAATTGATGAAAATGATCGATTTTGGGCTCTGAAAATAGGCGCAGCCGAGTAGGCTTGTTGCCGCCGTCGTAGAGCTCTCGGAGAACTTTCCAACGGTATGCTGTGCTCCGTGTAACTCCCTACAGATCAAAAGTTATGGGCATCCGAGCGACGGAGACCTAGTCACAAGCTCCATGCCCTCGGTTTTTAGGCCAAGCCTCTACATGAAGTGAAGTTGTCTTGCCCAAGATGCCGTGGAATTCAATAATAGAAATGTCGTGGATAAAGCATCTTGGCAAGCTTAACCGGGGAAAAAAAAATTGAAAAGGGGGTGCAACACGAGGACTTCCCAAGGGGTCACCCATCCTAGTACTACTCTCGCCCAAGCACACTTAACTTCGGAGTTCTAATGGGATCCGATGCATTTGTGCTGGTATGATCGCACCTATAATGTTGAGGGCACAAATCCCTTATGTGTTGACGGTTCACAGTCGCAGGCCAGAGAGATGGCCCATTCAGAAGGCCCAATGGATTTAACGACAACCCATCTACTTAAAAAATGCAACTTCCTCGCAAGACATGATATCAACACATTTTAGGGCCCTCTAATGTCCCGCGAGTTAGGTTGTCGTCCTTTTCGCGTCTCACGACGTACGATCCGGGAATGAAAAATAGTGCAAAAGTAGAAAAGTGTCCTGAAATTGAGGTAAACGTTCAATTTTGGGCTTCAAAAATAGGCACAGCCATGCAGGCTTGTTGCCGCCGTCGTAGAGCTCTCGGAGAGCTTTCCAACGGTATGTTGTGTGCCGCGTGACTCCTAACGGATCAAAAGTTATGGGCACTAGAGCGACGGAGACTTGGTCACAAACCCCACGCCCTCGGTTTGCAGGCCCAGTCTCTACGTAAAGCAAAGTTGTCTTGCCCAAGGTACCGTGGGATTCGGTAATAGAAATGTGGTGGATAAAGCATCATGGCAAGCCTAACAGGGGCAAAAAAATTTGAAAATGGGGGTACAACACGAAGACTTCCCAGGGGGTCACCCGTCCTAGTACTACTCTTGCCCAAGCACGCTTAACTTCGAATTTTTGATGGGATCCGATGCATTAGTGTTCGAATGATTGCACCCGTCATGTTGAGGGTACAAATCCCTTATGTGTTGACGGTTCACAGTCGCTGGCCAGAGAGATGGCCTATTCAAAAGGCCGAATCGACTAAACGACAACCTATCAGCTTCAACAACGCAGCTTCCTCAAAAGACGTGATATCAACACATTGTAGGGCCCTCTAATGTCCCGCGAGTCAGGTTGTCATCGTTTTCGCATCTCACGATGTACGATTTGGGACAGAAAAATAGCGCCAAACTAGAAAAGTAGCCCAAAACTGATGAAAACGTTCCATTTTGGGCTCGAAAAATAGGCGCAGCCAAGTAGCCTTGTCGCCACTGTCGTAGAGCTCTCAGAGAGCTTTCCAATGGTATGTTGTACGCCGCGTGACTCCTTACGGATCAAAAGTTATGGGCACTAGAGCGACGGAGACTTGGTCATAAACCCCACGCCCTCGGTTTGCGGGCCCTGCCTCTACGTATAGCGAAGTTGTCTTGCCCAAGGTGCCGTGGGATTCGGTAATAGAAATGTGGTGGATAAAACATCATGGCAAGCCTAACCGGGGCAAAAAAAATTGAAAAGGGGGGTACAACACAAAGACTTCCCAAGGGGTCACCTATCCTAGTACTACTCTCGCCCAAGCACGCTTAACTTTGGATTTCTGATGGTATCCTATGCATTAGTGATGGTATGATCGCATCCGTCATGTTGAGGGTACAAATCCCTTATGTGTTGACGATTCATAGTCGCTGGCCAAAGAGATGGCCCATTCAAAAGGCTCAATGGGCTAAACGATAACCTATCTGCTTCAACAACGCAGCTTCCTCGAAAGACATGATATCAACATGTTGTAGGGCCCTCTAATGTCCCATGATTCAGGTTGTCATCATTTTTGCGTCTCACGATATACGATCCGGGATGAAAAAATAATGCCAAAGTAGAAAAGTAGCCCGAAACGAACGAAAACGTTCAATTTTGGGCTCTGAAAATAGGCCCAACCGAGCAGCCTTGTCGCCGCCGTCGTAGAGCTCTCGGAGAGCTTTCCAACGGTATGCTGTGCACCGCGTTACTCCCTACGGATCAAAAGTAAAGGGCACCGGAGCGACGGAGACCTGGTCACAAGCCCCACGCCCTCAGTTTGCGGGCCCAGCCCCTACGTAAAGAGAAGTTGTCTTGCACATGGTGCCGTGGGATTCGGGAATAGAAATGTGGTGGATAAAGTATCGTGGCAAGCCTAACCGGGGCAAAAAAATTTGAAAAGGGGGGTGCAACAAGAGGACTTCCCAAGGGGTCACCTATCCTAGTACTACTCTCGCCCAAGCACACTTAACTTCGGAGTTCTGATGGGATATGGTGCATTATTGCTGGTAAGATCACACCCGTCATGTTGGGGGCACAAATCCTTATGTGTTGACGGTACACAGTGCCAGCCCTGAGAGATGGCCTATTCAAAAGGCCCGATGGGCTTAACGACAACCCATCCGCATCAACAACACAGCATCTTCGCAAGACGTGATATCGACACATAGTAGGGCCCTCTAATGTCCCGTGAGTTTGGCTATCGTCCTTTTAACTACTCACGACGTACGATTTGGGATGAAGAAATAGTGCAACAGAAGAAAAGTGGCCCGAAATTGAAAAAAACGTTTGATTTTGGGGTATAAAAATGGTTGCAACCGAGCAGGCTTGCTGCCCTCGACGTAGAGCTCTTGGAGAGCTTTCCAACGGTATGCTGTGCGCTGCGTGACTCCTTACGGATCAAAAGTTATGGGCACCAGAGCGACGAAGACCTAGTCACAAGACCCACGCCTTTGGTTTACGGGCCCAGCCTCTATGTGAAGTGAAGTTGTCTTGCCTATTGTGCCGTGGGATTCGATAATAGAAATGTGCTGGATAAAGCATCTTGGCAAGCCTAAGCACGGAAAAAAAAAATTGAAAAGGGGGGTGCAACACGAGGACTTCCCAGGGGGTCACCCATCCTAGTACTACTCTCGCCCAAACATGCTTAACTTCGGAGTTCTGATGGGATCTGGTGCATTAGTGCTGGTATGATCGAACCCGTCATGTTGAGGGTACAAATCCCTTATGTGTTGATGGTTCACAGTCCCAAGCTAGAGAGATTGCCCATTCAAAAGGCCCAATGTGCTTAACGATAACCCATCTGCTTCAACAACACAGCTTTCTCACAAGACGTGATATCAACGCATTGTAGGGCCCTCTAATGTCCAGCGAGTTAGGTTGTCTTCCTTTTTGCGTCTCACGACGTACAATCCAGGACGGAAAAATAGTGCAAAAGTATAAAGTGGCTCGAAACTGATTAAAAGGTTCGATTTTGGGCTCCAAAAACAGGCGCAGCCAAGCAAGCTTGTTGTCGCCATCGTAGAGCTTTCAGAGAGCTTTCTAACGGTATGCTGTGCACCGCGTAACTCCCTACGGATCAAAAGTTATGGGCACCGGAGCGACAGAGAGCTGGTCACAAGTCCCACGCCCTCGGCTTGCGGGCCCAGCCTCTACGTGATGCGGATTTGTCTTGCCCAAGGTGACGTTGGTTTCAGTAATAGAAATGTCATGGAAAAAGCAACTTGGCAAGCCTGACCGAGGCAAAAAAAATTGAAAAGTGGAGTGCAACACGAGGACTTCTCAGGGGGTCACCCATCCTAGTACTACTCTCGCCTAGGCACGCTTAACTTAAGAGTTCTGATGGGAACCGTTGCATTAGTACTGGTATGATCGCACCTATCATTTTGAGGGTACAAATCCCTTATGTGTTGACGGTTCACAGTCCCAGGCCAGAGAGATGGCCAATTCAAAAGGCCCAATGGGCTTAACGACAACCCATCTGCCTTAACAGCGCAGCTTCCTCGTAAGACGTGATATCAACACGTTGTAAGGCCCTCTAATGTCCTGCGAGTTAGGTTGTCATTCTTTTCGCTTCTCACGACGTACAATTCGGGACGAAAAAAGCGCACAAAAGTAGAAAAGTAGCCAAAACTGATAAAAACGTTCGATTTTGGGCTCTGAAAACCAGCGCAATCGAGCAAGCTTGTTGCCGCCGTCGTAGAGCTCTCGAATTGCATCCCAACGGTATGCTGTACGCCACGTAACTCCGTACGGATCAAAAGTTATGGGCACCGGAGTGACGGAGATCTGGTCACAAGCCCCACGCCCTCGGTTTACGGGCCCAACCTCTACGTAAAGTGAAGTTGTTTTGCCCAAGGTGCCGTGGGATTCGGTAATAGAAATGTGGTGGATAAAGCATCGTGGCAAGCCTAGCCGGGGCAAAAAAAATTGAAAAGGGAGGTGCAACAAGAGAACTTCCAAGGGGGTCACCCATCCTAGTACTACTCTCGCCCAAGCACGCTTAACTTCGGAGTTCTGATTGGATATGGTGCATTATTGCTGGTATGATCACACCCGTCATATTGAGGGCACAAATCTCTTATGTGTTGACGGTACACAGTGCCAGCCGACAGAGATGGCCCATTCAAAAGGTCCAATGGGCTTAACGACAACCTATCTGCTTCAACAACGCAGCATCATCGCAAGACGAGATAGAGACGAGTTATAGGGCCCTCTAATGTCCGGTGAGTCAAGTTATCGCCCTTTTAACAACTCACGACGTACGATCCGGGAAGAAAAAATAGTGCAACAGAAGAAAGTGACCCGAAACAGATAAAAATGTTTGATTTTGGGCTATGAAAATAGTCGCAGCCGAGCGGGCTTCCTACCCTCATCGTAGAGCTCTCTGAAAACTTTCCAACTGTATGCTGTGTGCCGTGTAACTCCTTACGGATCAAAAGTTATGGGCACCGGAGCGACAAAGACCTGGTCACAAGACCCACGCCCTCGGTTTACGGGCCCAACCTCTATGTGAAGCAAAGTTGTCTTGCCCAATGGGCCATAGGATTCGATAATAGAAATGTGGTGGATAAAGCATCTTGGCAAGCCTAACCGGGGAAAAAAAATTGAAAAGGGGGGTGCAACACGAGGACTTCCTAGGGGGTCACCCATCCTACTACTACTCTCGCCCAAGCACATTTAACTTCGGATATCTGATGGGTTCTGGTGCATTAGTGCTGGTATGATCGCACCCGTCATGTTGAGCGTACAAATCCCATATGGGTTGACGGTTCACAATCCCAGGCCAGAGAGATGGCCCATTCAAAAGGCCCAATGGGCTTAACGATAACCCATCTGCTTCAACAACGCAGCTTCCTCGCAAGTCGTGATATCAACACATTGTAGGGCCCTCTAATGTCCCGCGAGTTAGGTTGTCGTCCTTTTCGCGTCTCACGACGTATGATCTGGGATGAAAAAATAGCGCAAAAGTAGAAAAGTGGTCCAAAATTGATGAAAACATTCGATTTTGGGCACCGAAAATAGGCGCAACTGAGTAGGGTTGATGCTGCCATCGTAGAGCTCTCAGAGAGCTTTCCAACGGTATGTTGTACACAGCGTAACGCCCTACGGATCAAAAGTTATGGGCACCGGAGCGACGAAGACCTGGTCACAAGCCCCATGCCCTCGGTTTGCGGGCCCAGCCTCTACGTGAAGCAAAGTTGTCTTGCCCAAGGTTCCGTGGGATTCGGTAATAGAAATGTCATGGATAAAGCATCTTGGCAAGCCTAACCGGGGCAAAAAATATTGAAAAGGGGGGTGCAACACGAGGACTTCCCAAGGGGTCACCCATCCTAGTACTACTTTCGCCCAAGCACACTTAACTTCAGAGTTCTTATGGGATCCGGTGCATTAGTGCTGGCATGATCGCACCCGTCATGTTGAGGGTACAAATCCCTTTTGTTTTGACGGTTCACAGTCACAAGCCAGAGAGATGGCCCATTCAAAAGGCTCAATGGGCTTCACGACAACCCATCTGCCTCAACAACGTAGCTTCCTCGAAAGACGTGATATCAACATGTTGTAGTGCCCTCTACTGTCCCGCAAGTCAGGTTGTCATCCTTTTTGCGTCTCACGACGTACGATCCGGGACGGAAAAATAACGCAAAAGTAGAAAAGTGGCCCGAAACTGATGAAAACATTTGATTTTGGGTGCCGAAAATAGGCGCAGTCGAGCAGGCTTGTTGTCATCGTCGTAGAGCTCTCGGAGAGCTTTCCAACGGTATGCTATGCGCCGCGTAACTCCCTACGGATCAAAAGTTATGGGTATCAGAGCGACGGAGGCCTGGTCACAAGCCCCATGCTCTCGATTTGCGTGCCTAGCCTCAACGTGAAGTGAATTTATAGTGCCGTGGGATTTGATAATGGAAATGTCGTGGACAAAGCATCTTGGCAAGCCTAACCGGGGCAAAAAAAATTGAAAAGCGGGGTGCAACACGTGGACTTCCTAAGGGATCACCCATCCTAGTACTACTCTCGCCCAAGCATGCTTAAGTTTGGAGTTCTGATGGGATCCGATGCATTAGTGTTGGTATGATCGCACCCGTCATTTTGATGGTACAAATCCCTTATGTGTTGACGGTTCACAGTCTCAGGCTAGAGAGATGGCCCATTCAAAAGGCCCAATGCGCTTAACGACAACCCATCTGCTTCAACAACGTAGCTTCCTTGTAAGACGTGATATCAACGCGTTGCAGGGCCCTCTAAAGCCCCACGAGTTAGGTTGCCATCTTTTTCGCGTCTCAGGACGTACGATCTGGGACTGAAAAATAGCACAAAAGTAGGAAAGTAGCCCAAAAGTGATGAAAACGTTCAATTTTGGGCTCTGAAAATAGGCATAGCCAAGTAGGCGTGTTGCTGCCATCGTAGAGCTCTCGGAAAACTTTCCAACGGTATGCTGTGCGCCGCGTAACTCCTTACGAATCAAAAGTTATGGGCACCGGAGCGACAAAGACCTGGTCACAAGACCCACGCCCTTGGTTTACAGGCCCAACCTCTACGTGAAGAGTAGTTGTCTTGCCCATTGTACCGTGGGATTTGATAATAGAAATGTGGCGGATAAAGCATCTTGGCAAGCCTAACCGAGAAAAAAAAAAATTGAAAAGGGGGGTGGAACACGAGGACTTCCCAGGGGGTCACCAATCCTTGTACTACTCTCGACCAAGCACACTTAACTTCGGTGTTCTGATGGGATCCGGTGCATTAGTGCTGGAATGATCGTACCCGTCATGTTGAGGGCACAAATCCCTTATGTGTTGACGGTACATGGTCCCAGCCCAGAGAGATGGCCCATTCAAATGGCCCAACGGCCTTATCGATAAGCCATCCGCTTCAACAATGCGGCATCCTCGCAAGACGTGATATCGACCCGTTGTAGGGCCCCTTAATGTCCCGCGAGTTAGGTTATCATCCTTTTAACAGCTCAAGACGTACGATCCAGGATGAAAAACAGTGCAAAATTAGAAAAGTGGCCCGAAACTGATAAAAATGTTCGATTTTGGGCCCTGAAAATAGTCACAGTCGAGCAGGGCTGCGGCCCCCATCGTAGAGCTCTCGGAGAGTTTTCCAACGGTATACTGTGCACAACGTAACTCCTTACGGATCAAAAGTTATGGGCACCGAAGTGACGAAGACCTGGTCTGTTACTCCCCAACCTGGCCTATAAAGGTTAGACTAGGGTGTGATCTAAACATTCAAGTCCTTTCAAGTACTTAATCGTTCAAGGAGGTTTAGCACTTAATGTTTTATCCTAGACTCCAAAATTTTTCCCGAAAAACCGGTAGCATAACGGCTGTAATTGGGCTCTTTGGTTTGACCTAGTTCTCTAAACACCTCAAAATTTACCATCTCAATTCCATTTCCAACTAAGATTACTATTTTACCATCAATTGAATTGCCTATTGGTTATTTCGACATCCCGTTTGATTTATAACCTAGCATGATACTATGTCTCGTTTGTTTGTTTGACCTCGTTTCAAAATATACCTGTTTAAGATTGGATAAATTCATTTACTTAGTCCTTACTAATGCACCATAACGTATGATAATACTAGCAGTAATAAAAGCATAACGATCATAGTAATGTCTAGTATCAGTCTACCTAATATAAGTACAAACCAAAATTAGACCCCAAATTACAACGGGGGTCTTTTACATCATGACATCGAGTAACACAAAAGGGAATAGTCTTCAAGTAACATAAAGTTCACAAGTAGTCACGTTCAAGCAAAACAACAATGACAGGCAATCACTCCAGGGGTTCATCATTAGGCATATTGTCCTCGGGTACCTGTACCTGTTCTTCTTCACCTGTGATGAAAAAGAGGGTGAGTCCTTATGAACTTAGCGAGGGGGAAATGAGAAATACGTTTTGATACTCATTTTCCGATTCAATTATGAAAACTCCTTTTGAAAACATGTCACGTATTACAAATAATGAGGTACGCAAATATATGAAACAAATCGAGTAACAGATACATTTACCAATCATTTCAAGGATATGGTGAGCATTTGCTCTCAATATCAATTTCGATTCATTTGGTGCGGCCGACTTCAATAATCCACTTATCGCTCCCAATTGGTTGTACTCCGGATGTACACCGAAACCTACGACCCAACTCTCCAAGGGTGGAATGCCAAGCGAGAGAGGGAATTGGACCATGGTAGTCACGGGAGCACCGGTAAGCCCTATGCCACCCGACGTTCGTGAAACTACCATGCCACAATGAAAGGTTGCAACCTCGTATGCAATGCACATTTATAACATTTAACATATCACATTAGCAGGACAACAAAGTAGGTCGCCTCTGAACAGTTATAAGATCGCACGTTGTCAAGAAGTCAAACAAGACACTATAAGACAAGTAATTTCATTTCGAAGTCCACGTAATCAAGTGATACAATTATTCAACATGCAACAACATCTACGTGGGTTTGGTTGCAAGAAAAGCTTATTTAACAACATGCAATGGTCAAAATCACATTTGAAGTTATAAGACATTTACGGGCAGCCCACTAAGCATATAATTTCCACACAATATACAAATGATCAATACTTAACAACTACCTAGTCATTAGGGTTTCCATTTCGTGTATATTCGTGCAATTTGAGCCTCAACCCAACTCAAAGTCAATCTCAAACCATGCATCATTTAATTCAACATCCTCAAACATTCAAAACAGTCCACACAACATCACGAAGCTACAATTCCTAGCATTTAATTCAACAAGAGAAGTCACCACAATTTTTCTAAGTACAACATTAAGTGAAACCCTTACTGCAATAGGATGATTTCTCACAATCAATGGGGTAATCAAACAATCTCCAAATCAAGTGAATAAGATGTCAAATTAAAGCTTCAGAAGTTAGCTAAAATCAGAAACAAACCTTGCATCAATTGGAGTTCGAAATCATTAGTTATAGCCGAAACAGTGAGGTAGCACAAAACTGTCCAGATTTGCTCACGTTTTAGAAATTGACGTTTTTGAGGTCCTTAGGGTCAGTTTTAGCCTTGGTCCATTTCTGACAAACTTGTCCAGAACTAAAAAATATATCAGTACACCAATTTTCATGAATTTTGGACATCATTTACTAAGTCAAATATTGTTCATTCCACAAGGTCAGTGCATCTGCCAAAACCTGCTTCATTTTTCCAGATTTCCAGATTTGGTCACATTTTAATGATTTGCCATTTTGAGGACCTTAGAGTCAAAATTAGCTTCGGCCTATTTCTGGAAACAATGTTCAAAACTGTCCAAAATAGTCACCTACCGATTTTCATGCAATTTCAACATCATTTTCCTAGCTAAACGTACCTCGAAACAGACTGGTCAGAGAGCTGTCAACAATTTCGACTTCACCTAGCATCATTTTCAAGCCAAGATCTTGCCATGCATGGTTGTTTAAGCTTATGAACGACCATATAACTCAAGTACAGAAGCACATACACACATCTATGAAACATGCATGTGAATTTTTGAAGAGTTTTCAAAGGGTAGGCTCGGATGGCCTTAAAGCTAAGATCTTTAGTTATAAATGAATGTCTTGTTATGTTGTGGCTTTATTGAGCATTTACAGGTTTGAAAAATGTCCGCGGTACAGAGGAAACTCTGTCCGTTTTTTCCTAAAATTTTGAGACTGGGTTGGAATTGGGTTGAGAATAGCTTGGTTATTAGAGCATCCGGTCTGGTGAGGGATCGGGGCGTTACACCATAGCTAAACCAATCAAACCACAAGTAAAGAACCTCAACCGAGCTAGCTAGGAAGTGAAAATCACACATGCATGTGCATTGAAGACTCTATTCGGCCTAGGTAAGCTTCTTGGCATCCATTTCTTTTCTTCATGTTCTAACCTCATGCATGTCCTAAGAGATTGATCACTAAGCTAGGAAAAATAGAGAAAAGCAAGTTGAGATTTCGGCTAGGCAAAGGAAAAGAGAAGATTTGAGCTTCAACAAGGTTTTTGAGCATCTTTTGGTTGATTGCTAAGGTGAGGGCTAAAACCTTTTGAAAATGCTTCAAAAATTCACATGAATGCTCATGAATGTATGTCTTTGCTTCTGTACTTGAGTTATATGGTCGTTGATAAGCTTAAACAACCATGCATGGCAAGATCTTGGCTTGAAAGTGATGCTAGGTGAAGTCGGATTGTTGACAGCTCTCTGACCAGTCTGTTTCGAGGTAAGTTTAGCTAGGAAAATGATGTTAAAAATGCTTGAAAATTGGTAGGTGACTAGTTTGGACAGTTGTGAACATTTTTCCCAGAAATAGGCCGAAGCTAATTTTGACTCTAAGGTCCTCAAAATGGCAAATATTTAAAATGTGACCAAATCTGGAAATCTGGAAAAATGAAGCAGGTTTTGGCAGATGCACTGACCTTGTGGAACGAACCATATTTGACTTAGTACATGATGTCCAAAATGCATGAAATTTGGTGTGCTACTAGAATTTTCAGTTCTGGACATTTTTGTCAGAAATGGACCAAGGCTAAAACTGACCCAAAGACCTCAAAAACGTCAATTTCTGAAAAGTGTGCAAATCTGGACAGTTTTGTGCTACTTCACTGTTTCGGCTATAACTAATGATTCCGAACTCCAATTGATGCCAGGTTTGTTTCCGATTTTAGTTAACTTCTTAAGATTTAATTTGACATCTTATTCACTGTATTTGGAGATTGTTTGATTATCCTATTGATTGTGAGAAAACAGCCTATTGCAGTAAGGGTTTCACTTAACATTGTACTTAGAAAAATTGTTGTGACTCCTCTTGTTGAATTAAACACTTGGAATTGTAGCTTCGGGATGTTGTGTGGACTGTTTTGAATGTTTGAGGATGTTGAATTAAATGATGCATGGTTTGAGATTGACTTTGAGTTGGGTTGAGGCTCAAATTGCACGAATATACACGAAATGGAAACCCTAATGACTAGGTAGTTTTGCTAAGTATTGATCATTTGGATATTGTGTGGAAATTATATGCTTAGTGGCTGCCCGTAAATGTCTTATAACTTCAAATGTGATTTTGACCATCGCATGTTGTCAAATAAGCTTTTCTTGCAACCAGACCCACGTAGATGTTGTTGCATGTTGAATAATCGTATCACTTGATTACGTGGACTTCGAAATGAGTTATATGACTTGACTTGCATGTGTTACATGGCTGCCCGTTTAATTTTCATATGGCTCTATATGCCTTTAAGTGAAATTACTTGTCTTATCGTGCCTTGTTTGACTACTTGACGACGTGCGATCTTATAACTGCTCGGAGGCGACCTACTTTGTTGTCCTCCTAATGTGATATGTCAAATGTTATAAATGTGCATTGCATACGAGTTTGCAACCTTTCAGTGTGGCATGGTAGTGTTTCACGCACGTCGGGCGGCATAGGGCTTGCCGGTGCTACCGTGACTACCATGGTCCAATTCCCTCTCTTGCTTGGCATTCCACTCTCAGAGAGTTGGGTCGTAGGTTTCGGGGTACATCCAGAGTATACCCAATTGGGAGCGATAAGTGGATTATTGAAGTCGGCCGCAACAATTGTATCGAAATTGATATTGAGAGCAAATGCTCACCTTATCCTTGAAATGATTGGTAAATGTATCTGTTACTCGATTTGTTTCATATATTTGCGTACCTTATTATTTGTAATACGTGACATGATCTCAAAGAGTTTTCATAATTGAACCGAAAAATGAGTTTCAAAACGTATTTCTCGTTTCTCCCTCGCTGAGTTCATAAGGACTCACCCTCTTTTTCATCACAGGTGAAGAAGAACAGGTACAGGTACCCGAGGACGGAGTGCCTAATGATGAACCCCTGGAGTGATTGCCTGTCATTGTTTGCTTTGCTTAAATGTGGCTACTTGTGAACTTTGTGCTACTTGAAGACTATTTATTTTATGTTGCTTGTTGTTGCTAATGTAAAAGACCCCTGCTGTAATTTGGGGTCTAATTTTGGTTTGTACTTATATTAAGTAGACTGATGCTAGACATGATACTACTAGGATCGTTTTGCTTTTATTATCCGCTAGTATCTATCATAGGTTATGATGCTCTAGTTAAGGACTAAGTAAATGAACTTATCCAATCTTAACAGGTACTCGCTATTAAGCTAAGATCAACAGGTACTTTCGTAACGAGGATAAATAAACCAATGAGACATAGTATCGTGCTAGGTTATAAATCAAATGGGATGTCGAATTAACCAATAGGCAATTCAATTGATGCTAAAATAGTAATCTTAGTTGGAAATGAAATTGAGATGGTAAAATTTTGAGGCGTTTAGAGATCTAGGTCAAACCAAAGAGCCCAATTATAGCCGTTATACTGCCGGTTTTTAGGAAAATTTTGGAGTCTAGGATAAAACGTTAAGTGCTAAACCTCCTGGAACGTTTAAGTACGTGAAAGGAATTGAATGTTTAGATCACACCCTAGTCTAACCTTTATAGGCCGGGTTGGGACGTGACACTCAAACATAATGGTATCAGAGCTTAGATTGCTTAAGCCGAGTTTAACTCTCGGACCGTGGGTAGAGCCCTAAGATAATTAGGATGACTTGTTTATGTGCTATTGTGTGATAAATGTGCCTTCTATGTACTATGTGCTTAAGTGATTTACATGCTTTAAATGTTTCTGGAATTGTATCCATATTATGTTGCATATCTTATGCATCAGATTCTTTATTGTCATATTTCAAGAAATTGTGCATCGTAATCTGTGCCTATAGATGGCTGGCCCTAGTACCTGTACTATTAATAGGAGCGGTGAACCTCAAGAGACCGGAGATGCCTATCAGACTAATCCCAGTATAGCTATGTTTAATATGATGGCAAATGTCATGGATCATGTATCACGTGTGATGGAGCGTCAGGATGCTCGTGAAGCCAACAACAACAACATCAACAACAGAAATGAGGGTAACCATAGGAGACATAGTAGAATGAGGGAATTCCTTGACTTTCGCCCGTCAAAATTCTACGGGGAAGCTGATGATGAGAAAACAGAGGCTTGGCTATCCGAGATCGAGAAGATTTTTAGGCCACTTGATTATACAGATGAAGAGAAAGTGGAGTTTGCTGTATTTCTATTGCACGGGGATGCCGAGCATTGGTGGCACACTGTAGAGGCACTGTGGGAGACTGATCAGACACCTCGCTTGTGGGGTAATTTCGTTAAGGCATTTAAGGAGAAATATGTACCTGCAGTTTCCAGGCAGAGGCGGATCGAAGAGTTCATGCACTTGACCCAGGGTAACATGACGGTGGCCCAGTACGAGGCTCGTTTTGACCGACTGTCCCATTATGCTCAATATATGGTTTGTACTCCGGAGGCGAAAATGTGGAAATTTACTGTTGGATTGAGGCCAGAGATTCAGGACTAGTTAGTTTCTCATGACTTCGATACTTATTCTGCTCTCTTTGCTGCTGCCTCTCGAGTTGAGAAGAGGAAACTAGATGGAGCCGGTTCGAGTCAGCCGAACAAGAAACCATACCAGCCTCTAGGTCAGCAGAGGAAATTCCAGAGTCAGAGTCGCGGTCAAGGCTAGAGCCAGAATAGGCCAGTGAATAACCGTGGCCCGACGAAAGCGCCATCAGCCTCTTCCACCCACGGATCCACAGGTAGTTCACCTGCTTCTTAAACTGCCATCTGTTCGTACTGTAACAAGAAGGGCCACACCGAGGCCCAGTGTTGGAGAAAATTGGGGCGATGTATGGGTTGTAGCAGTGATCAGCACCGGGTTAAGGATTGCCCTAAATGGCAAGGGGGACAGAATCAGGGTAAACCAGCCAGTAGAGGCAAGACTCCAGTTCCTAGAGTCCAGGCCCGAGCTTATGCCATTGAGTGCGAGGAGATTCCAGATGAGACCGCTGTTGTTGAAGGTACATTCTTCATACTGAATCAACCTATTAAGGTGTTAATTGATCCGGGTGCTACTCATTCATTTATTACTCCCTTATGTGTGGAACGTGTGAAATTAAAGTTGTATGTTTGCCATACGAAGTAGAAGTTGGTACTCCAATGGGTTCTAAACTTGTAACTAGTTCAGCTTGTAAAGCATGTAAAATCCAAATTAAGGATAGGGAATTCTCAGCCAATCTTATTGTATTACCTTTTCGAGATTATGAGGTCATTTTAGGGATGGACTGGCTGGCAAAACATCATGTCCAACTGGATTGCCGGGCGAAGATTATAACGTTCCGGGTACCTGATCAACCGATACTGGAGGTTATGGGTCGAAGAGATTTGACCGGGAGTTCCATTATTTCATCTACAAAAGCAGTGAAGTCCTTGAGGAAATGGTGCAACGGATACTTGGCTTACCTTATCAACAAGCCGTCGAATAAAGCTAAGTTGGAGGAGATGCCTGTGATCAAAGACTATGCAGATGTGTTCCCATAAGAATTACCCGGTTTACCCCCGAATCGGGAGATCGAGTTTGTTATAGAGTTGCTGCCTGGCGCCCAGCCGATATCTAAAGCTCCCTATCGTATGGCACCGGCCGAGCTACAAGAATTGAAGGACCAATTACAAGGATTGTTGAAGAAGGGGTTTGTTCAACCGAGTTTTTCACTGTAGGGTACGCCAGTTCTATTTTTGAAGAAGAAAGACGGAACGTTGAGGCTATGCATTGACTACCGAGGATTGAACCAAGTGACTGTTAAGAATAAATACCCACTTCCCTTGATTGACGAGTTATTTGATCAACTGCAAGGAGCCAAAGTGTATTCGAAACTCGACTTGAGGCAAGGGTATTATCAGTTGCGAATCAAGAAGGAGGATGTTCCTAAAACGGCTTTCAGGACGAGATATGGGCATTATGAATATGTGGTGATGCCTTTTGGACTAACTAATGCCCCTGCAGCTTTTATGAATTTGATGCATAGGTGTTTCAACCATACTTGGACCAATTTGTGGTGATCTTCATTGATGATATTTTGGTATACTCGAAATCGAAGGCGGAGCATGAGCAACATCTGCGGTTGGTACTGCAGAAACTTCGAGAGCATCAATTGTATGCAAAGTTTAACAAGTGTGAATTTTGGTTGCAGCAGATTGCATTTTTGGGGCATATCATATCCCAAGAGGGAATAGCGGTGGATCCAGCAAAGATTGATGTAGTGATATCTTGGAAGAAGCCGGAAAATGTTACGGAGGTTCGGAGTTTTCTTGGTCTAGTCGGCTATTATCGGAGATTCGTTAAAGATTTCTCTAAGATTGCGGGACCGCTTACAAAGCTCACTCAAAAGAAAACCAAGTTCGTGTGGGATAATAAGTGTGAGAGCAGCTTCCAAGATTTGAAGAAAAGATTGACTACTGCACCTGTTATTGCATTGCCTGAAGGGAGTCAAGGTTTTGTAATCTATAGCTATGCTTCGAAAGAAGGATTGGGATGTATGTTGATGCAAAATGGAAGAGTGATTGCATATGCTTCTAGGAAACCAAAGCCGTATGAGATGAATTACCCGACGCATGATTTGGAGTTAGCGGCCATTGTGTTTGCACTCAAGAAATGGAGGCATTATCTGTGGGGTAACAAGTTTGAGGTATTTACTGATCACAAGAGCTTGAAATACTTGTTCTCACAAAAAGAGTTGAATATGAGGCAAAGGCGGTGGATGGAGCTTTTGGATGATTATAACTGCACGATCAATTACGTGCCTGGTAAAGCTAACATAGTTGCAGATGCCTTAAGCAGAAAAGCAAGCATGGCAAAACTGGAAGTCAAGGTGCAGGAGTTGTTAGAGGAAGCATTTCTTTGGAAACCACAATTGACTCAGAAGGGGTTACTTTTTGCTACTACCCAAGTTCAATCGACTTTGTTGTCTGAGTTACGAGAGGCTCAACAGAAGGACCAACAATTTCAGAAAATTAAAGAAAGCAACGCAGATTTCAAGTTTCATGATGATGGTGTTTGGAGGTTTAGGAACCGAATTTGTGTTCCAAACGAGCCGAAGCTGAAAAAGAAGATTCTTGAGGAAGCCCATAATTCAAGATATACTATTCACCCATGCGGAACAAAGATATATCGGGATTTGAAGCAACACTATTGGTGGAATAACATGAAAAGAGAAATTGCAGAGTTTGTAGCACGGTGTTTGACTTGCCAGAGAGTCAAAGCAGAACATCAACGGCCCGCAGGTTTACTTCAGCCGTTGGAGATTCCTCAATGGAAATGGGAACATATCATTATGGATTTTGTTATGGACCTGCCTAGATCACAAAAGGGTCATGACGCCGTTTGGGTCATAGTGGATAGGTTGACTAAGTCGGCGCACTTCTTACCGATGAACAAGGAGGATAGTCCTGAGAAACTAGGAGATATGTATATGGCGGAGATTGTAAGATTGCACGGGATGCCTGTGAGTATTGTATCGGATAGGGATCCTCGTTTTACTTCCCGGTTTTGGAAGAGATTGCAAGAAGCTTTGGGAACGAAGTTGAGTTTTAGCACGGCTTATCACCCTCAGACTGATGGACAATCGGAGAGGACTATTCAGATTTTAGAGGATATGTTGAGGGCGTGTGTTTTAGACTTCGGGAAAGGTTGGGAGAAATATCTATTTCTAGCGGAGTTCGCCTACAACAATAGTTATCAGGTCACTATCGGGATGGCCCCATTTGAGGCGTTGTATGGACGTAAGTGTCGATCCCCGATTTACTGGGATGAAGTAGGTAAGACGAAGACCTTTGACCCGACCCTTTTACCTGAACTGATGAAGACTGTTGATAATATCCACCTCATCCGGAAATGGATGCTTACCGCCCAGAGCAGGCAGAAGAGTTATGCAGACCGACGGAGACGGAGCCTAGAGTTTGAGGTCGGCGACAAGGTGTTCTTGAAGACATCACCCCGGAGGGGACTGATTAGACATGGAAAAGGTGGAAAGTTGAGCCCGAGATTTGTAGGACCATTCGAGATAATCGAGAAGGTTGGCAAGTTGGCGTATCGCCTAGCGCTACCCCAGAACCTCTCCAATATTCACGACGTCTTTCATGTTTCGATGCTGCAAAAGTATCATCCTGACCCGTCGCATGTCTTGGAGCCAGAGCCGTTGCAGCTTCGGGAAAACTTGTCTTACGAGGAGAAGCCCATTCCGATCCTAGACTAGCAGGATCGGGAGTTGCGCAACAGAACTATACCTATGGTGAAAGTGCTGTGGGATCATCATGGAGTCGAAGAAGCAACGTGGGAAAGGCGAGGCCAGATGGAGCAGCAGTATCCAGCTTTATTTCAAGGTAATATTGAATTTCAGGATGAAATTCTTTTAAGGAGGGGAGGATGTGAGGCCTGACCCCGATTTGCGTGCGAAGCCTCGCTTCGTGTGCCCTAACCTAGATTTGGGTGCCATGACCTAGGTTTAAGAATTGTGTTCATTATATGTGTCATGCATTGAATTACGTGCATTCATTTAGGGTTGCGTGCATTTACTTGAAGAACGTGGGTTTGTCTCGTAGTTCATGTTCTAACTCGTAGTGCGTGCCCTAGACCTAGGAAAGCGTGCCTTCACGCTAATCAAGAAAGCATCTTTCACGGAGCACTAGACTATTAAACAATCCTACAAAATCCACTATCAATATAATAATCCTAATTCAAATCACTAGAAGACAAAATAGCACCAAAAGCTAGACATTCTCATTCTTTATTCCTTATTCTTTTTACACTTTCAAGACACAATTAAATAATGATCAAAATTTGACAAAAAAATTCAGATTGGGAGCTAGCTTGGCCGACCATACCATGGTGTTTGCACAAGGTTTGAACAATTATACAATTAACTATGCATGCTTAGACAAACTATGACACAAATGCTTAAAAAGATTACTCAAAAACCCTACCATTTGCACACCATTTTCGGCCACATCACTCTTGCCCATCCTAGGAATTTCAAATTGCACATTGAAGACACAAAATGCTGAAATTGGACTGCCCAATGCCGACATGCTCCTCAAAGAAATTGCAAAGCCATCACTTTTGTCATATTCTCTCATTTCCTTTAACTTCTCTCACATTCTCGGCCTTGGCTGAGTTCTCTACCTCCATAGCTTCTCTTCTTCACACCATAGCTAAACCAAGCAAGCCACAAGCAAAGAACCTCAACCGAGCTAGCTAGGAAGTGAAAATCACACATGCATGTGCATTGAAGACTCTATTCGGCCTAGGTAAGCTTCTTGGCATCCATTTCTTTTCTTCATGTTCTAACTTCATGCATGTGCTAAGAGATTGATCACTAATCTTGGAAAAATAGAGAAAAGCTAGTTGGGATTTCTGCTAGGCAAAGGAAAAGAGAAGATTTGAGCTTCAACAAGGTTTTTGAGCACCTTTTGGTTGATTGCTAAGGTGAGGGCTAAAACCTTTTGAAAATCCTTCAAAAATTCACATGCATGCTCATGAATGTATGTCTTTGCTTCTGTACTTGAGTTATATGGTCGTTCATAAGCTTAAACAACCATGCATGGCAAGATCTTGGCTTGAAAGTGATGCTAGGTGAAGTCGGATTGTTGACAGCTCTCTGACTAGTCTGTTTCGAAGTACGTTTAGCTAGGCAAATGATGTTGAAAATGCTTACAAATTGGTAGGTGACTAGTTTGGACAGTTTTGAACATTTTTCCCAGAAATATTCCGAAGCTAATTTTGAATCTAAGGTCCTCAAAATGGCAAATCTTTAAAATGTGATCAACTCTGGAAATCTGGAAAAATGAAGCAGGTTTTGGCAGATGCACTGACCTTGTGGAACGAACAATATTTGACTTAGTAAATGATGTCCAAAATGAATGAAATTTTGTGTACTACTATATTTTTCAGTTCTGGAAATTTTTGTCAGAAATGGACCAAGGCTAAAACTGACTCTAAGGAACTCAAAAACGTCAATTTCTGAAAAGTGTATAAATCTGGACAGTTTTGTGCTACTTCACTGTTTCAGCTATAACTAATGATTCCGAACTCCAATTGATGCAAGGTTTGTTTCCGATTTTAGTTAACTTCTTAAGCTTTAATTTGACATCTTATTAACTGGATTTGGAGATTGTTTGATTATTCTATTGATTGTGAGAAAATAGCCTATTGCAGTAAGGGTTTCACTTAACGTTGTACTTAGAAAAATTGTTGTGACTCCTCTTGTTGAATTAAACACTTGGAATTGTAGCTTCGGGATGTTGTGTGGACTGTTTTGAATGTTTGAGGATGTTGAATTAAATGATGCATGGTTTGAGATTGACTTTGAGTTGGGTTGAGGCTCAAATTGCACGAATATACACGGAATGGAAACCCTAATGACTAGGTAGTTTTGCTAAGTATTGATCATTTGGATATTGTGTGGAAATTATATGCTTAGTGGGCTGCCCGTAAATGTCTTATAACTTCAAATGTGATTTTGACCATCGCATGTTGTCAAATAAGCTTTTCTTGCAACCAGACCCACGTAGATATTGTTACATATTGACTTGACTTGCATGTGTTACATGGCTGCCCGTTTAATGTTCATATGGCTCTATATGCCTTTCAAGTGAAATTACTTGTCTTATCGTGCCTTGTTTGACTACTTGACGACGTGCGATCTTATAACTGCTCGGAGGTGACCTACTTTGTTGTCCTCCTAATGTGATATGTCAAATGTTATAAATGTGCATTGCATACGAGGTTGTAACCTTTCAATGTGGCATGGTAGTATTTCACGCACGTCGGGCGGCATAGGGCTTGCCGGTGCTACCGTGACTACCATGGTCCAATTCCCTCTCTCGCTTGGCATTCCACCCTCGGAGAGTTAGGTCGTAGGTTTCGGGGTACATCCGGAGTATACCCAATTGGGAGTGATAAGTGGATTATTGAAGTCGGCCGCAACAATTGTATCGAAATTGATATTGAGAGCAAATGCTCACCGTATCCTTGAAATGATTGGTAAATGTATATGTTACTCGATTTGTTTCATATATTTGCGTACCTTATTATTTGTAATACGTGACATGATCTCAAAGAGTTTTCATAATTGAACCGGAAAATGAGTTTCAAAACGTATTTCTCATTTCCCCCTCGCTGAGTTCATAAGGACTCACCCTCTTTTTCATCACAGGTGAAGAAGAACAGGTACAGGTACCCGAGGACGGAGTGCCTAATGATGAACCCCTGGAGTGATTGCCTGTCATTGTTTGCTTTGCTTGAATGTGGCTACTTGTGAACTTTGTGCTACTTGAAGACTATTTATTTTATGTTGCTTGTTGTTGCTAATGTAAAAGACCCCCGTTGTAATTTGGGGTCTAATTTTGGTTTGTACTTATATTAAGTAGACTGATGCTAGACATGATACTACTAGGATCGTTTTGCTTTTATTATCCGCTAGTATCTATCATAGGTTATGATGCTCTAGTTAGGAACTAAGTAAATGAACTTATCCAATCTTAACAGTTACTCGCTATTAAACTAAGATCAATAGGTACTTTCGTAACGAGGATAAATAAACCAACGAGACATAGTATCGTGCTAGGTTATAAATCAAATGGGATGTCGAATTAACCAATAGGCAATTCAATTGATGGTAAAATAGTAGTCTTAGTTGGAAATGAAATTGAGATGGTAAAATTTTGAGGCGTTTAGAGAACTAGGTCAAACCAAAGAGCCTAATTACAGCCGTTATACTGCCAGTTTTTTGAAAATTTTTGGAGTCTAGGATAAAACGTTAAGTGCTAAACCTCCTGGAACGATTAAGTACGTGAAAGGACTTGAAGGTTTAGATCACACCCTAGTCTAACCTTTATAGGCCGGGTTGGGGCGTGACATACCTTGTAGTGTGTGCCCTAGACCTAGAAAAGCGTGCCCTCACGCTAATCAAGAAAGCATCTTACACGAAGCACTAGATTAATAATTAATCCTCCAAATCCCACTAACTAATATTAAATTGCTAATTCAACCCACTAGAGGACAAAATTTCACAAAAAGCTAGATATTCTTTATTTTTTATTCTTTATTCTTTGCATATCCCAAACACACAATAAAATAAGCCTTGAACAAACAAAAAATTCAGATTCTAGCAATGCCTTGGCCGACCACCTTGTGAGTATTTGTGCTTGCTTGCTTAATTCAAATTAATTCCACTACAAGAAATTTTACGTTTGGATATGGCACATTTCCGTCTCCGTTCCGTCTCCAATCTGAAAAATGAGACGGAAAGGAGACGAAAATTGGGCGTCACCTTTCGGCATGTCTCCTTTTTTGAATTTCGTCTTCGTTTCGTCTCAAATGGAGACGAAAAGATATTTCGTCACCTTTCTGTCTCGCTCACATTTCGTCACATTTCTGTCTCCCACACATTTCGTCACATTTCCATCTCCCTCACATTTTGTCTCCATTCCATCTCTTTTACATTTCGTCTTATTTCCGTCTCCCTATAATTCCATCTCATTTCCGTATCTATTCTCATTTCATCTCTGTTTCGTCTCCCTCACTTTTTGTCTCATTTCTGTCACATTTTTTAATTTTTTTAAAAAAAAATTTTTTTTATAAAAAAGTTATAAATTCGGATTTTGTCAAAATTACTATAAAAATTTGAAATTTTTTACCAAAAATTATACTAATTATATATATATAAATATGAAAGAAAAACAAAAATAAATCTGATTTTTTTTAAAAACCCTAAACTCATGATAAAACTACAAAAAAATCATATATTTACCTAAATCTATCACACACACACACACACACACATATATATATATGAAAGGAAAAAAAAACTAAATAAAGCTGAAATTTTTTAAAAAAAACCTTAAAATCATGAAAAAAACCTACCAAAACCATATATATTTACGTAAATCTATTAGTTATACATACATATATATGACATATATACATAATACATATATAATCCAAACAAACGTGGTAGTATAAAAATAAAATCTAAAATCATAATAAAAGAGCACTATATACAAACATATATATAATGAACTAAACCAAAACAAATTCAAAAATTTAAATAAAAGTAAATAAATGTATTACCTTAAAATAAATTAAACTAATAGTGAATTCACACTTGATATAATGAGTTAAGAGAAAAGGGAGGAGGAGGGGGGGGGGGGGGGGGAGGGGTGTATGCTCGATTTTTTTTTTTTTTTTGAATTTTCCCCCAAAATTCATTTGGGGGAAAATGAAAAAATGGTTCAAGTGGCTGGATTTTCCAGCCACTTGAACCGTGCCAAGTCCTTTTAAAGGACTTGGCAATTTTATTTTTATTTTTTTGTATTTCCCCCCAAAATATTTTTGGGGGAAATGAATTAATGTTTCACGTGGCTGAAACTCCACCCACTTGATTTGATACAACTCCTTTCAAAAGAACTTGTATGTACTTTTTTTTTTAAAAATTTCCCTCCAAAATATTTTTGGGGGGATTTTTGAATTGGTTCAAGTGGCTGACAGCCACTTGAACCAATCTGTACTTTTTTTTTTTTTTGGAGACGGACCCATTGGTCCGTCTCTTTTTTTTTTTTCGGAGACGGACCCATTGGTCCGTCTCCTTTTTTTGGCTCCTTTTTTTTTTTTTTTGAGACGGACCCATTGGTCCTTCTCCTTTTTTTTTTTTTCGGAGACGGACCCAGTGGTCTGTCTCCTTTTTTTGGCTTCTTTTTTTTTTTTTTGGAGACGGACCATTGTGTCCATCTCCTTTTTTTTTGGAGACGGACCCATTGGTCCGTCTCCTTTTTTTTTTTTCGGAGACGGACCCAGTGGTCCGTCTCCTTTTTTTTTTTGGAGACGGACCATTGGGTCCATCTCCTTTTTTTGGAGACGGACCCATTGGTCCGACTCCTATTTTTTTTTGGGGGACGGACCGATTGGTCCGTCTCCTTTTAGTTTTGGAAATTTTTATTTATTTAATTAGTATTAATTTATTTATTATTTAATTACAAGTTTAGAGTAAAATATTAATAATACTTTAATTATTAATTTAATTTAAATTTTAAATTAAAATAAAGTATTTAGCTTATGGAGATTTTTTTGAAAAATGAAATATTGAGCTACTTTAAAAAAATTTATGAAAAAATTAAATTAGTAAAGATAATTAGTAATTTATTATTATTAATTTATTTACAAGTTTATAGTAAATTGTTACTCAAAATTTAATAATTATTTATTAATTCTTTTTCATCTCCATTTCGTCTCTGCTAAGAGACGAATTGAAGACGACATTCATGTTCCGTCTTTATTGGGAGACGGTTTAGAGACGACATACCAAAGTCATCTCCAAATCGTCTCAAAATGGTCACTATTTATGTAACAAAAGTTCCGTCTCCTTTTCATCACTTTTTTGGTGACGAAAAGGAGACGGACCGTCACCTTTTACAGTTTTTCTTGTAGTGTTCCTAGACATTCTATGACAAGTTATGACACAAATGCATAAAAAAATAACCCAAAACCCTACCCAATGCACCCATATTCTCGACCCATTCTCTTGCCATGCTAGGTGATTCAAAAATCATGCTTCTTGAAGACACAAATCTGAAATTTAAATTCCCAAGGCTGACACAAGCTACTTTGCCCAACAAAGCTTTTATTTTTCTTTCATTTCTCTTATTTTCCTCTCATTCTTCTCTCTCCCTCTCACTCTTCTCTCCCTCTCTCGGCCCTAGCTGAATATTGTAGACTCCATAGCTAAGTTCTTCATCCTAAGGCTCTTCAAGACTTCCAAGCAACCAAGGAACTCGACCAAGCAAAGCTAGGAGCAAAGAAATGCACATGCAAGCCTTTAGCCCTTCCATTTCGGTTTAGGTGAGTTTGCTAGCTTCCATTTTTTTTCTTCTTGTTCTAACCACATGCACCTACTAAGAACTTGGTTACTAAGCTAGGAAACTTGAGAAAATTGTGTGGTCTCTCGGCTAAGCAAGGAAAAAGATCAACTTTGTGCTTCACCAAGAGTCTTGTGCACCTTCTTGTTGTTTTGCTAAGGTGAGGGCCAAAACTTCTTGAAAATCTTTCAAAAAACCACATGCATGCCCTTAAATGTCTATCTTCACTTTTGTACTTGAGATATATGTATGTTCACGAGCTTTTATAAACATGCATGGCAAGATTTTTTGCTAGAATGTGATGATAGATGAAATCGTGCATGTGACAGCTTTCTGTCTTGTTGGTGCGAGGTGATTTTGGCTAGGTAAATGATGTTGAAAATGCATGAAATTAAATAGGTAACTAGTTTTACCAGTTCTGAACATTTTTCACAGAAATAGGCCAAAGCTAATTTTGACTCTAAGGTCCTCAAAATGGCAAATCATTAAAATGTGTCAAAATCTGGAAAGTCTGAAAAAATGAAGTAGGTTTTGGCAGATTCACTGACTTTGTAGAACGAACCAGTTTTGACTTAGTAAAGAACATCCAAAATGCATGAGAATTGGTGTGCTGCTAGAATTTTCGGTTCTGGACATTTTTGTCAGAAATGGACTAAGGCTAAATCTGACCCTAAGGCCCTCAAAAACGACAAGTATTAAAATGTGTGCAAATCTGGACAATTTTGTGCAGTCTCACAGTTTTGGCTATAACTATTGAACCCGAACTCCAAATGATGCAAGGTTTGTTTCTGAATTTAGTTCAATTCCTAATATTTAATTTGACATCTTATTCACTAGAATTGGAGATTTTTTGCTTGTCTTAATGATTGTGATAAAACAGTCCATTGCAGTGAGGGTTTCACTTAGTGATATGCTTAGAAAAATTATTGTAGCTTCTCTTGTTGTATTAAATGCTTGGGATTGTGGCATTGGGATGTTGTGTGGACTGTTTTGAATACTTGAGGGTGTTTGAATTAATCGACGCATGGCTTGAGTTTGATTTTGAGATGACTTGGGGCTTAATTGCACGGGTAAGCACGAATTGAAACCCTAATGACTAGGCAAATTCACTAAGTGTTGATCCTATCAATATTGTGTTTAATTATATGTTTAGTAGGCTGCCCGTAGTTGCCCTTGTAGCCCTAAATGTGATTTTGATGATTACATGTTGACAAGTAGGCCTTTCTTGCACCCGGACCCATGTAGATGTCGTTGCATGTTGAATATTCTTATTATTTGATTATGTGAACTTCGAAATGAGTTATATGACTTGATTTACATGCGTTACATGGCTGCCCGTTTAATGTTCATATAACTCCATGTGCCTTTCAAGTGAAATTACTTGTTATATCGTGCCTCGCTTGTTTACTTGTCAATGTGCAATCTTATGACTGCTTGGAGGCAACCTACTTTGTTGTCCTCCTAATGTGATATATTACATGTCATAAATGTGCATTGTATACAAGGTTGCAACCTTTCATTCTGGCGTGGTAGCGTTCACGCACACCAGGCAGCATCGGGCTTGCCAGTGCAACCGTGACTACCATTGTCCAATTCCCTCTCTCGCTTGAGGGCTAGACCTCCTCAGAGAGTTCAGTCGTAGGATTTCGGGGTACATCCGGAGTACACCAATTTGGTGTGATAAGGGGATGATTTGAAATCGGCCGCAACAACTGATACTGACATGAACTGAGAGCAAAAACTCATCGTATCCTTTTCACTATGTGTATAAGTACTCTCGCTTGGTTCCTAGAGGACCTCGGGGAGGAAAGACAGGTAATTGTGTCCTTTACTTCTACGTTGCATTATGTACTTACTTGTGATATATTCATGCTTGCAAAAGAATTTTTCATAAGTTGAACCAGAAAATGAGTTTCAAAACTTATTTCTCGTTCCCCCTCGCTGAGTTCATAAGGACTCACCATCTTTTATCATCTTAGGTGAAGAAGACCAAGAACAGGTACCCGAGGATGACGTGTCTAATGATGATTCCTTGGAATGATTGCTTGTCCTATGTGCCTTGCTTGATTATGGCCATTTGTGAACACTATGTTGCTTGAAGACTATTTCATTTCTTATGATGTTTGTTGTTGTATTGTAAAATACCCCCGTTGTAATTTAGGGTCTAATTTTGGCTTGTACTGGTAATAACTAGATAGACACTACTATGGTTGTTTTGCTATCGTCATTGGCTAGTATTTATCATAGGATTATGAAGTATCAGGTAAGGACTAAGTAAAATGAACCTATCCAATCTTAAGCAGGTACTCATTCTTAAGCTAAGATCAACAGGTACTTTTGTAACGAGGATTAACAAACAAACGAGACATAGTATCATGCTAGGTTATTAATCAAACGAGACTTCGAGATAACCAGTAGGTATTTCAATTGATGGTAAATAGTAATCTTAGTTGGAAATGAAATTGAGATTGGAAAATTTGAGGCGTTTAGAGAATTAAGTCAAACCAAATAGCCCAATTACAGACGTTATGCTACCGGTTTTCCAGAAAATTATGGAGTTTAGGCTAAAATGTTAAGTGTTAAACTTTCATGAACGATTGACTACGAGACATGGCTTGAATGTTTAGATCACACCCTAGTCTAACCTTTATAGGCCGGGTTAGGGCGTGACACCTTATATAGAAAGAAATAGTATCAGAGCTTAGATTGCTTAAGCCGTGTTTAACTCTAGGACCATGGGTAGAGCCCTAAGGTAATTAGGATGACTTGTTTATATGTTATTGTGTGAGAATGTTAAATGTGCCTTCTATGTTCTATGTGCTTATGTGATTAACATGTCTTAATTGTTTCTGGAATTGTGTATCTATATTATGTTGCATATCTTATGCATTAAATTCTTGTTTGTCGTATTTCAATAAATTGTGCATCGTAATTTGTGCCTATAGATGGTTGGCCCTAGTACCAGCACTACTAATAGGAGCGGTGAACCCCAAGAGACCGGAGATGCTTATCAAACTAATCCCAGCATAGCTATGTTTAACATGATGGCAAATTCCATGGATCGCGTGTCACAAGTGATGGAACGTCAAGATGCACGTGAAGCAAATAACAACAACAACAGGAATGATGGTAACCATGAGAGACATAGCAGAATGAGGGAGTTGTTTGACTTTCGCCCATCCAAATTCCACGGGGAAGCTGATGATGAGAAAGCAGAGGCTTGGCTGTCTGAGATCGAAAGGATTTTCAGGCCACTTGATTATACTAATGAAGAAAAGGTAGAGTTTGCGGTGTTTCTGTTGCACGGGGATGCTGAGCATTGGTGGCACACTGTGGAGGCACTGTGGGAAACTGATCATACACCTCGCTTGTGGGATAATTTCGTTAAGGCATTCAAGGAGAAATATGTACCTGCAATTTCCAGGCAGAGGCGGATTGAGGAATTTATGCACTTGAACCAGGGTAACATGACGGTGGCCCAGTACGAGGCTCGTTTTGACTGATTGTCCCGCTATACTCAATACATGGTCAGTACTCCGGAGGCGAAGATGTGGAAATTTACGACTGGATTGAGGCCAGAGATTCAGGACCAGTTGGCTTCTCATGACTTCGATACCTATTCTGCTCTCTTTGCTGCTGCTTCCCAAGTTGAGAAGAGGAAAATTGATAGAGCCGGTTCGAGTCAGCCAAACAAGAAACCATATATGATGTGCGCTGCGTAACTCTTTACGGATCAAAAGTAATAGGCACCGGAGCGACGGAGACCAGGTTCTAAGCCCCACGTCCTCAGTTTACGGGCCCAGCCTCTACGTGAAGCGAAGTTGTCTTGCACAAGGTGTCGTGGGATTCGGTAATAGAAATGTGATGGATTAGGTTGTCGTCCTTTTCGCTGCTCACGACGTACGATCCGGGACAGAAAAACAGCGCAAAGGAAGAAAAGTGTCCAGAAACTGATGAAAACATTCAATTTTGGGCTATGAAAGCAAGTGTGATTATGCAAGTAAGTCATTCTATGCACTAGATGTTAGGTCGTAGCTAGAACTCGTGTTCGGAAGACTACACCTAAATGTTAGGTCAAATAGGAGTGTAAGGTATTGAATTATGCATTAGATGACTAACGTTGCTAAAGGTCCTAAGTTGGATATCGGTGATATTTAGAATCATGGTATTAATTTGGTGCCTCTCGGATTTAGTTGTGATTATGCAAGTAAGTCATTCTATGCACTTGTTGTTTAGATACCCTAGAGGATGTTGGAAAGCATATATCCTTAAGTAAGACCGATGGACCTAGTATATATAAAACATGGGAATGAGATTAAAGCATCTGGTTGCAAAGTGGAGTCGTTAGGGTGTGATTTGAAATCCTAAATAGCTAATTGTGAGTATGCAGGATGATTCATGGTGAACCCTAGGACCTAAGGTCGATGAGTCTTGATGCTCTTAGCTAGTTGAACATGTAAATGAGAAGAGTAAGATTTCATAGAGTTAAGATAGAGATGAATTAGAGTCATAATGACCCAAGAGACTATTGTTAGACAACTGTATTATGTGCACCGTTTCATATCTAGAAACTAGCTGTTGGTAGACTTCGAATCATGGTCGTTAAATAGAGGGCGGATCTTGTAGTGATAGTTATATGAGTCGTTGACTACTTTTGAAGTTCTATGAGATTATATTGAAGGATGCCTTGTGGTTATAATTCTTATGATTGACACAGCCTTGAAGTTATTTTGTGTAATAAGCTACTTGGATTAGTATGGCAAGTATCTTATGAGCTAGATCATTTCGGTACCCATTTATAGTCATAGGATTGTTGTTGTTTGGACGATAACCTAGTGGAGCATTGATATCACTTACATGGCTATGGCCCTAGCCTAGTAACATTAATGTTGAAGATATATTGGCGGGCATTAAGTGTTCGAAGGAATGACTAGGTCGCCAAATGAGTAGGACCATTGTCTTCTTAAGTATGACGTAACCTTGGATTGAGGTGAGTGAAATTTATTTGAGGTTGAAACTATTCGCCTTAGGAGTTTTGGATAAGATTAAAAGAAAGTTCTGAAGCCTCGTGACTTGAAAATAGAGATTTGAATAAGAAAATAAATTGTGGATCACAAGTTGATGAAACTTACTTGAAAAGTTGAATTAGTGCTACATGATTAGTTTACTTATGCAATTTCGATGGCAATTTGTTGGTGATACTTGATAAACCTTAGAATTCAAGTTTAATGAATCTCAACGGTCTTTCTTCTTGATTACGAGCTTGAAGGTTAACGAAGCTAGGAAATGATGTTAGTGAATAGGAGCTTATAACCGGAAGACTAGTCATTAAAAGATTTACTAATCCAATGTACCTTCAAGATAAGAACTATGATACTACCGATAGATGACGACTTGAGATGGATTAGTTTATTTGGTGAGTTCAACCTGAAAATAGGGTCGTATCGTGGAAATGATCCATAACTTGTGTATGACCTATGTGATAACAGTTCTGAAGCTAGTAGATAGGATATATAAATCGGATATAGACCTATCATCTTGAAATTAGTGTATGTAACCATAAGATCGCGGTATTATTGTGATATTCCTTTTGAGGTATGGATTCGAGATTGATACAACATGAGTCATGATTTTGGAATTATTGTTATATTGTTAGAATATCGATACAACTTTGATGACTATGTTTGAAGACTCTAACCTTAGTTAATGAACATGACCTTAAGATCAAATGGAAGGAATAGAGTCGTTATATTGTTATATTCCAACGGTATACTGTGCGCCGCGTAACTCTTTACGGATCAAAAGTAATGGGCACCAGAGCGACGGAGACCTGGTCCTAAGCTCCATGTCCTCAGTTTGCGGGCCCAGCCTCTACGTCAAGCGAAGTTATCTTGCACAAGGTGTCGTGGGATTCGGTAATAGAAATGTGATGGATTAGGTTGTCGTCCTTTTCGCGGCTCACGACGTACGATCCGGGACGGAAAAATAGCACAAAGGAAGAAAAGTGTCTAGAAACTGATGAAAACGTTCAATTTTGGGCTATGAAAACAAGCGCAGCTGAAGAGGCTTGCTGCCCCCATTGTAGAGCTCTCGGAGAGCTTTCTAACAGTATGTTGTGCGCCGCGTAACTCTTTACGGATCAAAAGTTATGGGCACCGGAGCGACGGAGACTCGGTCCTCAGCCCCACGCCTTTGGCTTGCGGGTCCAGCCTCTACGTGAAGCGAAGTTTTCTAGTACAAGGTGCCATGGGATTCTGTAATAAAAATGTGGTGGATCAGGTTATCGTCCTTTTCGTGGCTCACGACGTGCGATCCGGGACGGAAAAACAGCGTAAAAGAAGAAAAGTGTCCAGAAACGGATGAAAACATTCGATTTTGGGTTCCGAAAACAAGCGCAGCTGTGTAGTCTTGCTGCCCCCATCGTAGAGCTCTCGTAGAGCTTTCTAACAGTCTGCTGTGCAACGCGTAACTCCTTACGGATCAAAAGTTATGGGCACCGGAGCGACGGAGACCTGGTCCTAAGCCCCATGCCCTCGGTTTGCGGGCCCAGCCTCTGCATGAAGCGAAGTTGTCTTGCCCAAGGTGGCATGGGATTCGGCAATAGAATTGTGATGGATTAGGTTGTCGTCCTTTTCGCGGCTCACGACATATGATTCGGGACGAAAAAACAGCGCAAAAGAAGAAAAGTGTCCAGAAACTGATGAAAACGTTCGATTTTTGACTCCGAAAACAGATGCAGTAGAGCAGGCTTGCTGCCCCCGTTGTAGAGCTCTCAGAGTGCTTTCCAACGGTATGTTGTGCGCCGCGTAACTTCTTCACAAATCAAAAGTTATGGGCACCGGAGCGACGGAGACCTGGTCCTAATCCCCATGCCCTCGGTTTGCGGGCCCAGCCTCTACGTGAAGCGAAGTTTTCTTGCACAAGGTGTTGTGGGATTCGGTAATAGAAATGTGATGGATTAGGTTGTCGTCCTTTTCGCAGCTCACGATGTACGATCTAGGAGGAAAAAACAACGCAAAAGAAGAAAAGTGTCAAAAAATTGATGAAAACGTTTGATTTTTAGCTCCGAAAACAGGCGCAGCCGAGCAGGCTTACTGCCCCCATAGTAGAGCCCTCGAAGAGCTTTCCAACGGCATGCTGTGCGCCGCATAACTCCTTACAGATCAAAAGTAATAGGCAACAGAGCGACGGAGACCTGTTCCTAAGCCCCACACCCTCGGTTTGCGGGCCCAGCTTCTACGTGAAGTGAAGTTGTCTTGCATAAGGTGCCATGGGATTCAGTAATAGAAATGTGATGGATTAGGTTGTCTTCCTTTTCGTGGCTCACGACGTATGATCCAGGACGGAAAAACAGCGCAAAAGAAGAAAAGTGTCCAGAAATTGATGAAAACGTTCAATTTTGGGCTCTGAAAATAGGCGCGTCCAAGAAGGCTTGCTACCCCCGTTGTAGAGCTCTCGAAGAGCTTTCCAACGGTTTGTTGTGTGCTACATAACTCCTTACGGATCAAAAGTTATGGGCACCAGAGTGACGGAGACCTGGTCCTAAGCCCCACGCCCTCGGTTTGCGGGCCCAGCCTCTACGTGAAGGGAAGTTGTCTTGCCCAAGGTGGCATGGGATTCGGTAATAGAATAGTGATGGATTAGTTTGTCGTCCGTTTTGCGGCTCACGACGTACAATCCGGGATGAAAAAACAGCGCAAAAGAATAAAAATGTCCAAAAACTGATGAAAATGATCAATTTTTGGCTCTAAAAATAGGCGCAATCGAGCAGGCTTGCTCCCCACATCGTAGAGCTCTCGGAGAGCTTTCCAACGGTATGCTGTGCGCCGCGTAATTGCTTACGGATCAAAAATTATGGGCACCGGAACGACGGAGACCTGGTCTTGAGCTCCACGCCCTCAGTTTGTGGGCCTAGCCTATACATGAAGCGAAGTTGTCTTGCCTAAGGTGGCGTGGGATTCGGTAATAGAAATGTGATGGATTAGGTTGTCGTCTTTTTCGTGGCTCACGACGTACGATCCGGGTCGGAAAAAAGGCGCAAAATAAGAAAAGTGTCCAGAAACTGATGAAAACGTTCGATTTTGGGCTCCAAAAATAGGGGCAGCCAAGGAGGCTTGCTGCCCCCATTGTAGAGCTCTCGGAGAGCTTTCCAACTGTATGCTGTGCGCCACATAACTCCATACGGATCAAAAGTTATGGGCACCGGAGCGACGGAGACTTGGTCCTAAGCCCCACGCCCTCGGTTTGCGAGTCCAGCCTCTACGTGAAGCGAAGTGGTCTTATACAAGGTACCGTGGGATTCGGTAATAGAAATGTGATAGATTAGGTTGTCGTCCTTTTCGCGGCTCACGACGTACGATCTAGGACGAAAAAACAGGGCAAAAGAAGAAAAATGTCCAGAAACTGATGAAAACGTTCAATATTTGGCTCCGAAAATAGGCGTAGCTGAGCAGGCTTCCTACCCCCGTCGTAGAGCTCCCGGAGAGCTTTCCAACGGTATGCTGTGCGCCGCGTAACTCCTTATGGATCAAAAGTTATGGGCACTAGAGCGACGGAGACCTGGTCCTGAGCCCCCACGCCCTCGGTTTGTGGGCCCAGCCTCTACGTGAAGCGAAGTTGTCTTGCCCAATGTAGCGTGGGATTCGGTAATAGAAATGTGATGGATTAGGTTGTCGTCCTTTTCGTGGCTCACGACGTACGATCCAGGACGAAAAAAAGGCGCAAAAGAAGAAAAGTGTCTAGAAACTGATGAAAATGTTCAATTTTAGGCTCCGAAAACAGGCGTAGCTGAGGAGGCTTACTGCCCCCATCTTAGAGCTCTTGCAGAGCTTTCCAACAGTATGCTGTGCACTGCGCAACTCCTTACGGATAAAAAGTTATGGGCACCGGAGCGACGGAGACCTAGTCCTAAGCCTCACGCCCACGGTTTGCGGGCCCAGCCTCTACGTGAAGTGAAGTTGTCTTGCCCAAGGTAGTGTGGGATTCGGTAATAGAAATGTGATGGATTAGGTTGTCATCCTTTTCGCGGCTCACGACGTACGATCCGGGACGAAAAAAAGGCAAAAAAGAAGAAAAGTGTCTAGAAACTGATGAAAACGTTTGATTTTGGGCTCCAAAAATAGGCGTAGCCGAGGAGGCTTACAGCCCCCGTCTTAGAGCTCTCGGAGAGCTTTCCAACAATATGTTGTGCGCCGCGTAACTCCTTACGGATCAAAAGTTATAGGCACCAGAGCGACGGAGACCTGGTCATAAGCCCCACGCCTACGGTTTGCGGGCCCAACCTCTACCTGAAGCGAAGTTGTCTTGCACAAGGTGTCGTGGGATTCGGTAATGAAAATATGGTGGATTAGATTATCGTCCTTTTCGCGGCTCATGATGTACGATCCGGGACGAAAAAACGGTGCAAAAGAAGAAAAGTGTCCAGAAACTAATAAAAACGTTCGATTTTGGGATCCGAAAATAGGTGCAGCTGAGCAAGATTTCTGCCCCCATCGTAAAGCTCTCGTAGAGCTTTCCAACGGTATACTGTGCGCCGCGTAACTCCTTACAGATCAAAAGTAATGGGCACCGGAGCGATGGAGACCTAGTCCTATGCCCAACGCCCTCAGTTTGCGGGCCCAGCCTCTACGTGAAGCGAAGTTGTCTTGCACAAAGTGCGCGGTATTCGGTAAAAGAAATGTGGTGGATTAGGTTGTCGTCCTTTTCACGGCTCACGAAGTACGATCCGGGATGAAAAAACAACGCAAAAGAATAAAAGTGTCAAGAAATGATCAAAACGTTCGATTTTGGTCTCCGAAAGTAAGCGCAGCCGAGCAGACAAGTTTCCCTTGTCGTAGAGCTCTCGGAGAGATCTCCAACGGTATGCTGTGCGCCGCGTAACTCCTTACGGATCAAAAGTTATGGGCACCGGAGCGACAGAGACCTTGTCCTAAGCCCCTTGCCCTCGGTTTGCGAGCCCAGCCTCTACGTGAAGTGAAGTTGTCTTCCCTAAGGTGGCATTGGATTCGGTAATGGAATTGTGATGGATTTGGTTGTCGTCCATTACGCGGCTCACGACGTACGATCAGGGACGAAAAAACAGCGAAAAAGAAGAAAAGTGTCCAGAAACTGACGGAAATGTTCAATTTTGGGCTCTGAAAACAGATACAGTCGAGCAGGTTTGCTGCCCCCGTCGTAGAGCTCTCGGAGAGCTTACCAACAGTATGCTGTGCGCCGCGTAACTCCTTACGGATCAATAGTTATGTGCACCGGAGCGACAGAGACCTCGTCCTAAGCCACACACCCTCGGTTTGCAGGCCCAGCCTCTACGTGATGCGAAGTTGTCTTGCACAAGGTGCCGTGGGATTCGGCAATAGAAATGTGGTGGATTAGGTTATCGTCCTTTTCGCGGCTCAGGACATACAATCCGGGATGGAAAAATAGAGCAAAAAAAGAAAAGTGTCCAGAAACTTATGAAAATGTTCGATTTTGGAATCTGAAAATAGGAACAGCTGAGCAAGTTTGCTGCCCCCATCGTAGAGCTCTCGGAGAGCTTTCCGACGATATGGTGTACGCCGCGTAACTCCTTACGGATCAATAGTTATTGGCATCGGAGCGACGGAGACCTCGTCCTAAGCCCCACACCCTCCGTTTGCAGGCCCAGCCTCTACGTGATGCGAAGTTGTCTTGCACAAGGTGCCGTGGGATTCGGTAATAGAAATGTGGTGGATTAGGTTGCCGTCCTTTTCGCGGCTCACGACGTACGATCCGGGATAAAAAACAGCGCAAAAGAATAAATGTGTCCAAAACTGATGAAAACATTCGATTTTGGGCTCCAAAAATAGGCGCAGTCGAGCAGGTTTACTGCCCCCATCGTAGAGCTCTCGGAGAGCTTTCCAACGGTATGCTGTGTGCCGCGTAACTCCTTACGGATCAAAAGTTATGGCTACCGGAGCGACGGAGAGCTGGTCCTAAGCCCCACGCCCTCGGTTTGCTGGCCCAGCGTCTACGTGAAGCGAAGTTGTCTTGCACAAGGTGCCATGGGATTCGGTAATAGAAATGTGATGGATTAGGTTGTTGTCCTTTTCGCGGCTCACGACGTACGATCCGAGAAGGAAAAACAACGCAAAAGAAGAAAAGTGTCAAGAAACAAATGAAAACTTTCAATTTTGTGCTCTGAAAATAGGCACAGCAAAGCAGGGTGGCTACCCCCGTCGTAGAGCTCTCGGAGAGCTTTCCAATAGTATGCTGTGCGCCGCGTAACTCCTTACGGATCAAAAGTTATGGGCACCAGAGCGACGGAGACCTGGTCCTAAGCCCCACGCCCTCGGTTTGCTTGCCCAGCATCTACGTGAAGCGAAGTTGTCTTGCATAAGGTACAGTGGGATTCGGTAATAGAAATGTGGTGGATTAGGTTGTCATCCTTTTCGCGGCTCACGACGTATGATCCGGGATGAAAAAACAGAGCAAAAGAAAAAAAGTGTCTAGAAACTAATGAAAACGTTCAATTTTAGGCTCCAAAAACAGGCGCAGCAAAGTAGGTTGGCTGCCTCCGTCGTAGAGCTCTCGGAGAGCTTTCCAACGGTATACTGTACGCCGCGTAACCCCTTACGGATCAAAAGTTATGAGCACCAGAGCGACGGAGACCTTGTCCTGAGCCCCATGCCCTCGGTTTGTGGGCCCAGCCTCTACGTCAAGTGAAGTTGTCTTCGCCAAGGTGGCATGGGATTCGGTAATAGAAATGTGATGGATTAGGTCGTCGTCCTTTTCGCGGCTCACACAGTACGATCCGGGATAGAAAAACAGCACAAAATAAGAAAAGTGTCCAGAAACTGATGAAAACAGGTGCAGCAGAGCAGGCTTGCTGCCCCCGCGGTAGAGCTCTCGAAGTACTTTCCAACGGTATGCTGTGCGCCGCGTAACTCCTTATCGATCAAAAGTAATGGGCACCGGAGCGACGGAGACCTGGTCCTAAGCCCCACGCCCTCGGTTTGCGGGCCCAACCTCTACGTGAAGTGAAGTTGTCTTGCACAAGGTGCGGTGGGATTCAGTAATAGAAATGTGATGGATTAGGTTATCATCCTTTTTGCAGATCACGACGTACGATCCGGGACGAAAAAACAGCACAAAAGAAGAAAAGTGTAAAGAAACTGATGAAAACTTCAATTTTGAACTCTGAAAATAGGCGCAGCCGAGTAGGCTTGCTGTCCCCATCGTAGAGCTCTCAGAAAGCTTTCCAACTGTATGTTGTGCGCAGCGTAACTCCTTACGGATCAAAAGTTATGGGCACCGGAGTGACGGAGAACTGGTCTTAAGCCCCACGCCCTCGGTTTGCTGGCCCAGCCTCTACGTGAAGCGAAGTTGTCTTGCACAAGGTGCAATAGGATTCAGTAATAGAAATGTGATGGATTAGGTTGTCATCCTTTTCGCGGCTCACGACGTACGATCCGGGAAGGAAAAACAGCGCAAAAGAAGAAAAGTGTCCAGAAACTAATGAAAATGTTCAATTTTGGGCTCCGAAAACTTGCGCAACAAAGCAGGTTGGCGGCCCCCGTGGTAGAGCTTTCGGAGAGCTTTCCAATGGTATGTTATGCGCTGCGTAACTCCTTACGGATCAAAAGTTATGGGCATCGAAGCGACAAAGACCTGGTCCTAAGCCCCACGCCCTTGGTTTGCTGGCCCAGCATCTACGTGAAGCGAAGTTGCCTTGTATAAGGTGCCGTGGGATTCGGTAATAGAAATGTGGTGGATTAGGTTGTCATCCTTTTTGCGGCTCACGACGTACGATCTGGGATGGAAAAACAGCGCAAAAGAGGAAAAGTGTCCAGAAACTAATGAAAACGTTCAATTTTGGGCTCCGAAAACAAGCGCAGCAAAGCAGGTTGGCTGGCCCCATCGTTGAGCTCTTGGAGAGCTTTCCAACGGCATGTTGTGTGTCGCATAACCCCTTACGGATCAAAAGTTAAGGGCACCAGAGCGACGGAGACCTGGTCCTGAGCCCCATTCCCTCGGTTTGTAGGCCCAGCCTCTACGTGAAGCGAAGTTGTCTTGCCCAAGGTGGCGTGGGATTTGGTAATAGAAATGGGATGGATTAGGTTGTCGTCCTTTCGCGGCTCACGAAGTATGATCCGGGACGAAAAAACAGCGCAAAAGAAGAATAGTGTCCTGAAACTGATGAAAATAGGTACAGTAGAGCGGGCTTGCTACCCCCGTCGTAGAGCTTCTGCAGAGCTACTGTGCACCGCATAACTCCTTATGGATCAAAAGTAATGGGCACCGGAGCGACGGAGACCTGGTCCTAGGCCCCACGCTCTCGATTTACGGGCCCAACCTCTACGTCAAGCGAAGTTGTCTTGGACAAGGTGCGGTGGGATTCGGAAATAGAAATGTGATGGATTAGGTTGTCGTCCTTTTCGCAGCTCATGATTACAATTCGGGACGAAAAAACAGCGCAAAAGAAGAAAAGTGCCAAGAAACTGATGAAAACTTCGATTTTGGGCTCCGAAAATAGGAGTAGCCTAGCAAGCTTGCTACCCCCGTCGTAGAGCTCTCGGAGAGCTTTCCAACGGTATGCTGTGCGCCGCGTAACTCCTTACGGATCAAAAGTTATAGGCACCGGAGCGACGGAGACCGGGTCCTAAGCCCCACGCCCTCGGTTTGCTGGCCCAGCCTCTACGCGAAGCGAAGTTGTCTTGCACAAGGTGCCACGGGATTCGGTAATAGAAATGTGATAGATTAGGTTGTCGTCCTTTTTGCGGCTCACGACGAATGATCCGGGACGGAAAAACAGCGCAAAAGAAGAAAAGTGTTCAGAAACTGATGAAAACATTCGATTTTGGTCTCCAAAAGTAGGCGCAGCCGAGCAGGCTTGCTACCCCCGTCGTAGAGCTCTCGGAGAGCTTTCCAACGGTATGCTGTGCGCCGCGTAACTTCTTACGGATCAAAAGTATTGGGCACTAGAGCGACGGAGACCTGGTCCTAAGCCCCACGCCCTCAGTTTGCTGGCCCAGCCTTTACCTGAAGCGAAGTTGTCTTGCACAAGGTGCTGTGGGATTCAGTAATAGAAATGTGATGGATTAGATTGTCGTCCTTTTAGCGGCTCACGACGAACGATCCGGGACGGAAAAACAGCGCAAAAGAAGAAAAGTGTTCAGAAACTGATGAAAACGTTCGATTTTAGGCTCCAAAATAGGCGCAGTTGATCAGGCTTGCCACCCCTGTCGTAGAGCTCTCGGAGAGCTTTCCAATGGTATGCTGTGCACCGCGTAACTCCTTACGGATCAAAAGTTATGGGCACCGGAGCGACGGAGACCTGGTCCTAAGCCCCACGCCCTCGGTTTGCAGGCCCAGCCTCTACGTGAAGCGAAGTTGTATTGCAGAAGGTGTAGTGGGATTCGGTAATAGAAATGTGTTGGATTAGGTTGTCGTCCTTTTCGCGGCTAACGACGTACGATCCAGGACGAAAAAACAGCGCAAAAGAAGAAAAGTGTCCAGAAACTGATGAAAATGTTCAGTTTTGGGCTACGAAAACAGGCGCAGCTGAGCAGGCTTGCTGCACCTGTCGAAGAGCTCTAGGAGAGCTTTCCAACGGTATGCTGTTCGCCGCGTAACTCCTTACGGATCAAAATTTATGGGCAACGGAGCGACGGAGACTTGGTCTTAAGCCCCACGCCCTCGGTTTGCGGGCCCAGCCTCTACGTGAAGCGAAGTTGTATTGCAGAAGGTGTAGTGGGATTCGGAAATTGAAATGTGTTGGATTAGGTTGTCGTCCTTTTCGCGGCTCATGACGTACGATCTGGGACGAAAAAACAGCTCAAAAGAAGAAAAGTATCCAGAAACTGTTGAAAACGTTCAGTTTTAGGCTACGAAAAAAGCCGCAACTGAGCAGGCTTGCTACACCCATCGTAGAGCTCTAGGAGAGCTTTCCAACGGTATGCTGTACGTCGCGTAACTCCTTACGGATCAAAAGTTATAGGCACCGGAGCGACGGAGTCCTGGTCCTAAGCCCCACGTCCTTGGTTTGCGGGCCCAGCCTCTACGTGAAGCGAAGTTGTCTTGCCCAAGGTGGCCTGGGATTCAATAATAGAATTGTGATGGATTAGGTTGTCGTCCTTTTCCCGGCTCACGACGTACGATCCGGGACAAAAAAACAGCGCAAAAGAAGAAATGTGTCCAAAAACTGATGAAAACATTCGATTTTGGGCTCCGAAAATAGGGACAGCTTAGTAGGACTCCTGCCCCCGTCGTAGAGCTCTCGGAGAGCTTTCCAATGGTATGTTGTGCGCCGCGTAACTCCTTACGGATCAAAAGTTATGGGCACCGGAGCGACGGAGACCTGGTCCTAAGCCCCACGCCCTCGGTATGCTGGCCCAGCATCTACGTGAAGCGAAGTTGTCTTGCATAAGGTACCGTGGGATTCAGTAATAGAAATGTGGTGGATTAGGTTGTCATCCTTTTCGCGGCTCACAACGTACGATCCGGGATGGAAAAATAGCGCAAAAGAAGAAAAGTGTCCAGAAACTAATGAAAACATTCAATTTTGGGCTCCGAAAATAGGCACAGCAAAGCAGGTTGGCTGCCCCCATCGTAGAGCTCTTGAAGAGCTTTCCAACGGTATGTTGTGCGCTGCGTAACCCCTTACGGATCAAAAGTTATGGGTACCAGAGCGACAGACACCTGGTCCTGAGCCCCATGCCCTCGGTTTGTGGGCCCAGCCTCTACGTTAAGCGAAGTTGTCTTGTACAAGGTGCAGTGGGATTCAGTAATAGAAATGTGATGGATTAGGTTGTCATCCTTTTCGCGGCTCAAGACGTACGATCGAGGACGGAAAAACAGCGCAAAAGAAGAAAAGTGTCCAAAACTGATGAAAACATTGGATTTTGGGCTCCGAAAATAGGCGCAGCCGAGCAGGCTTGCTGCCCCTATCGTAGAGCTCTTGGAGAGCTTTCCAACGGTATGCTGTGTGCCGCGTAACTCCTTATGGATCAAAAGTTATGGGCACCGGAGCGACGGAGACCTGGTCCTAAGCCCCACGCCCTCGGTTTGCTGGCCCAGCCTCTATGTGAAGCAAAGTTGTCTTGCACAAGGTGCAATGGGATTCGGTAATAGAAATGTGATGGATTAGGTTGTCATCGTTTTCGCGGCTCACGACGTACGATCCGGGAAGGAAAAACAGCCAAAAGAAGAAAAGTGTCCAGAAACTAATGAAAATATTCAATTTTGGGCTCCGAAAACTGGCGCAGCAAAGCAGGTTGGCTACCCCCGTCGTAGAGCTCTCAGAGAGCTTTCCAATGGTATGTTGTCTGGCGCATAACTCCTTACGGATCAAAAGTTATGAGCACCGGTGCGACGGAGACCTGGTCCTAAGCCCCACGCCCTTGGTTTGCTGGCCCAGCATCTACGTGAAGCGAAGTTGTCTTGCATAAGGTACCGTGGGATTCGGTAATAAAAATGTGGTGGATTAGGTTGTCGTCCCTTTCGCGGCTCACGACATACGATCCGGGACAGAAAAACAGCGCAAAAGAAGAAAAGTGTCCAGAAACTAATGAAAACGTTCAATTTTCAGCTCCGAAAACAGGCGCAGCAAAGCAGGTTGGCTGCCCCCGTCGTAGAGCACTTGGAGAGCTTTCCAACGGCATGCTGTGTGTGAGGCCCGACCCTGATTTGCATGCCATGACCTAGGTCTAAGAAATGAGTTCATTTTATGTGCCATGCATTGAATTACGTGCATTCATTTAGGGTTGTGTGCATTTACTTGAAAAATGTGTGTTCGTCTCGTAGTTCGTGTCCTACCTCATAGTGCGTGCCTTAGACCTAGGAAAGCGTGCCTTCACGCTAATCAAAAAGCATCTTTCGCGAAGCACTAGACTATTAAACAATCCTACAAAGTCCACTATCAATATAATAATCCTAAACCAATCCACTAGAAGACAAAAGTTTACCAAAAACAAAACATTCCTTATTCTTTATCCATTATTCTTTTTGCATCTTCAAGGTACAATTAAAATAATGCTTAAGATGACAAAATTTCAGCCAATTCAATAGCTTTGGCCGACCACTAAGAGCATTGTTTTAGCAATTGTGTATTTTATTCATAATCTTAGTCAAACACTTAGCATAAGGCATTAAAAAAATTGCTCAATTCCTCTCAATTCCTCACCATACCCGACCAGCCTTTGCATGCCCATCCTAGAAATTTCAAAATAGCATATTGATGACAAAAGTGCAGAATTTGGACTGCCCAAGGACCGACCACAACCTCAAAAAAATTGCAAGGCCTTCATTTGTTGTCCTTTCTTCATTCTCTTTCATTCTTCATCACTTCCCTCTCATTCTCACTCTCTCTCTCGGCCCTAGCTGCACATTACTCCCTCCATAGCTTCTCTCCCTCACAACATAGCAAATCAAGTCAAGCAACCATCAAAAAAATCGAAGCAAGCAAGCTAGAGTTCGAAATCACTCTTGCATGTGCATTGAAGCTTCATTTCGGCCCTAGGTAAGCTTCTTGACAACCATTTCTTTTCTCCATGGTTTAACCTCATGCTTGTGCTAAGAGATTGATCATTAAGCTAGGAAAAATAGAGAAAAACTAGTGAGGTTCTCGGCTAAGCAAGGGAAAGGAGAAGATTTGAGCTTCAACAAAGGGTCTTGAGCATTTTGTGGTTGATTGCTAAGGTAAGGGTTAAAACCTTTTGAAAACTCTTCAAAATTTCACATGCATGCTCATGAATGTGTGTATTTGCTTCTGTACTTGAGATATATGGTCGTTCATAAGCTTAAACAACCATGCATGGCAAGATCTTGGCTTGAAAATGATGCTAGGTGAAGTCGAAATGGATGAAAGCTCTCTGACCAGTCTGTTCGAGGTAAGTTTAGCTAATCAAATGATGTTGAAAATGCTTTAAAATTGGTGGGTGATTATTTTGGACAGTTTTGAACATTTTTCCCAGAAATATGCCGAAGCTAATTTTGACTCTAAGATCCTCAAAATGGCAAATCATTAAAATGTGACCAAATCTGGAAATCTGGAAAAATGAATCAGGTTTTGGCAGATGCACTGACCTTGTGGAACGAACCATATTTGACTTAGTAAATGTTGTCCAAAATGCATGAAATTTGTTGTGCTGCTAGATTTTCAGTTCTGGACAATTTTGTCAGAAATGGACCAAAGCTAAAACTGACTCTAAGGACCTCAAAAACGTCAATTTCTGAAAAGTGTACAAATCTGGACAGTTTTGTGCTACCTCACTGTTTCGGCTATAACTAATGATTCTGAACTCCAATTGATGCAAGGTTTGTTTCTGATTTTAGTTAACTTCTTAAGATTTAATTTGACATCTTATTTACTAAATTTGGAGATTGTTTGATTATCCTATTTATTGTGAGAAAACAGCCTATTGCAGTAAAGGTTTTATTTAGCCATATGCTTGGAAAATTGTTGTAACCTCTCTTGTGGTACTAATTGTGTGGAAATGTGGTGTTGGGATGTTGTGTGGACTGTTTGAACGTTTGAGGATGTTGAATTAAATGATGTATGGTTTGAGATTGACATTGAGTTGGGTTGAGGTTCAAATTGCACGAATATACTTGAAATGGAAGCCCTAATGACTAGGTAGTCTTAATAAGTGTTGATTATTTGGATATTGTGTTGGAATCATAGGCTTAGTGGTCTGCCCGTAAATGTTTTATAACTTCAAAAGTGATCTTGACCATTGCATGTTGACAATTAAGCTTTTATTGCATCCAAACCCATGTTGATATCATTGCATGTTGAATAATCTTATCACTTGATTGCGTGGACTTTTTAATGAGTTATATGTCCTGTTTTACATGTGTTACATGGCTGCCCGTTTAATTTCCATATAACTCTATATGCCTTTCAAGTGAAATTTCCTGTCTTATCGTGTCCTACTTGTTTATCTATCAATGTGCAATCCTATGACTGTCCGGAGGCAACCTACTTTGTTGTCTTCCTTCTGTGATATATATTACCTGTTTTGAATGTGCATTGCATACAAGGTTGCAACCTTTCCTGTCGGCATGGTAGTGATCACGTACGTCGGGCGGCATCGGGCTTGCCGGTGTTACCGTGACCACCATGGTCCCATTCCCTCTCTCGCTTGGGGGCTAGACTTCCTCGGAGAGTTGGGTCGTAGGATTTTGGGGTACATCCGGAGTACACCTACCTGGTGTGTTTTGGGGATGATTTGAAGTCGGCCGCAACAACTGATCCTGGATCTGATCTGAGAGCAAAAGCTCACCGTATCCTTTTTATTATGTGTATAAGTACTCCCGCTTGGATCCTAGGGAAACTCGGGGAGGAAAGACCGGTATTCCTGTTCTGTACTTGTATTTCTGTACTTGTATTTCTGTTGTATTCATGTTTGAGAAAGGGGTTTTCATAAGTTTAACTGGAAAATGAGTTTCAAAACTTATTTCTCGTTCCCCCTCGCTGAGTTCATAAGGACTCACCCTCTTTTATCATCTCAGGTGAAGAAGAACAGGTACAGGAACCCGAGGATAATGTACCTAACAATGAACCCCTGGAGTGATTGCAAGTTATTGTTGTTTTGCTTGAACGTGACTACTTGTGTACCTTGTGCTGCTTGAAGACTATCTATCTTATGTTGTTGTTGTCGCTAATGTAAAAGACCCCCGTTATAATTTGGGGTCTAATTTTGGTTTGTACTTATATTAAGTAGACTGATACTAGACATACTATGATCGTTTTTGCTTTTGTTATCATTAGTATCTATCATAGGTTATGATGCTAGTTAAGGAATAGGCAAATGAACTTATCCAATCTCAACAGGTACTCGCTAATAAGCTAAGATCAACAGGTATATTTTGAAACGAGGATAAATGGACAAACGAGACATAGTATCATGCTAGGTTATAAATCAAACGGGACGTCGAAATAACCAATAGGCAATTCAATTGATGATAAAATAGTAAACTCTAGTTGGGAATGAACTTGAATTGAAAGTTTTGAGGCTGTTAGAAAATTTAAGTCAAAACAAGAGCTCAATTACAGCCGTTATGCTGCCGGATTTCGGGAAAATTTTCGAGTCTAGAATAAAACGTTAAGTGTTAAACCTCCTAGAATGGTTAAGAATGTGAAAGAACTTGAATGTTTAGATCACACCCTAGTCTAACTTTTATAGGCCGGGTTAGGGCGTGACACTGTGCGCCGCTTAATCGCTTACAGCTCAAAAGTTATGGGCACCAGAGCGACGGAGACCTGGTCCTGAGCCCCATTCCCTCGGTTTGTAGGCCCAGCCTCTACATGAAGCGAAGTTGTCTTGCCCAAGATGGCATGTGATTTGGTAATAGAAATGTGATGGATTAGGTTGTCGTCCTTTTCGCGGCTCACGAAATACGATTCATGACGAAAAAACAGCGCAAAAGAAGAAAAGTGTCTAGAAACTGATGAAAATAGGTGCAGAAGAGCAGGCTTGCTGCCCCCGTCGCAATCAACCACAAGATGCTCAAAAACCTTGTTGAAGCACAACCTTCTTCCTCTCCTTGCTTAGCCGAAAACCCAACTAGCTTTTCTCTATTTTTCCTAGCTTAGTGGTCAATCTCTTAGCACATGCATGAGGTCATAACATGAAGAAAAGAAATGGATGCCAAGAAGCTCACCTAGGCCGAATAGAAGTCTTCAAAGCACATGCATGAGAATTTTTGAACTCTAGCTAGCTTGGTTCGACTTTCTTGATGGTTGCTTGACTTGATTAACTATGTTTTGAGGAAGAGAAGCTATGGAGGTAGTAATGTGCAGCTAAGGCCGAGAGAGAGAGAGAAATGAGAGGGAGAGAGAGAAGAATGAAAGAGAATGAAAGTTTAAGCATTTGGTCGGCTATATGCCTTGCAAGAATTCTGATTTTTGTGTTATTCTTTTGAGCATTTGAATTATCTAAGCATGGCATTTGAGTGGGACAAGAATGAGAGAGAATTTGAGGCAAAAAGGAAAGTGAAATTGTTAGAAAATGGTGGCATGCTTGTCTCGACCTTGGGCTTGGCAAAATGCAGAATTTTTTGTCTTCAAGAGCATATTTGAATCATCTTTTACATGGTTGATTTTTGAAATAGCAAAATGTGCACAAATCCTCACATGGTCGGCCAAGCATGTGGGAAAATTCTGAATTTTGTCTTGGTTAAGCTTATTTTATTGCTTGTGTTTGGTAGTGCAAAAAGAAAAGGAATAAAGAATGAAGAATGTTTAGTTTTTGGTGCATTTTTTATCTTCTAGTGAATTGAATTAGGATTATTATATTGATAGTGGATTTTGTAGGATTGTTTAATAGTCTAGTACTCCGTGAAAGATGCTTTCTTGATTAGCGTGAAGGCATGCTTTCCTAGGTCTAGGGCATGCACTATGAGGTAGGACACGAACTACGAGATGAACGCATGTTTTTCAATTAAATGCACGCAACCCTAAATGAATGCACGTAATTCAACGCATGGCACATAAAATGAACACAATTCTTAAACCTAGGTCATGGCATGCAAATCTAGGTTAAGGCACATGAAGCGAGGTTTCGTACGCAAATCGGGGTCGGGCCTCACATGGCCACAAGACCAACGCCCTCGGTTTGCGGGCACAGCCTCCACGTGATGCGAAGTTGCCTTGTCCAAGGTGTCGTGGGATTCGGTAATAGAAATGTGGTGGATAAAGCATCTTGGCAAGCCTAGCGGGGCAAAAAAAATTGAAAAATGGGGTGCAACACGAGGACTTCCCAGGGGGTCACCCATCCTAATACTACTCTCGCCCAAGCACGCTTAACTTCGGAGTCTTATGGGATCCGGTGCATTAAGGTTGGTATGATCGCACCCGTCATGTTGAGGGTACAAATCCCTTATGTGTTGATGGTTCACAGTCCTAGGCCAGAGAGATGGCCTATTCAAAAGGCCTAATAGGCTTAATGACAACACATCTACTTCAACAACGCAGCTTCTTCGCAAGACGTGATATCAACGCGTTGTAGGGCCTTCTAATGTCCCACGAGTTAGGTTGTCGTCCTTTTCGCATCTCACGACATATGATCCGGGATGAAAAAATAGCGCAAAAGTAGAAAAGTGGACCAAAATTGATGAAAACGTTCAATTTTGGGCTCTGAATACCAACGCAGCCGAGCAGGCTTGTTGCCATCGTCGTAAAGCTCTCGGAGAGCTTTCCAACGGTATGTTATGTGCCGCGTAACTCCCTACGGATCAAAAGTTATGGGCGCCGGAGCGACGGAGACCTGGTCACAAGCCCCACACCCTCGGTTTGCAGGCCCAGCCACTACGTGAAGCAAAGTTGTCTTGCCCAAGGTGCCGTGGGATTCGGTAATAGAAATGTGGTGGATAAAGCATCCTGGCAAGCCTAACCGGGGGAAAAAAAATTGAAAAAGGGGGTGCAACACGAGGACTTCCCAGGGGGTCACCCATCCTAGTACTACTCTCGCCCAAGCACGCTTAACTTCGGAGTTCTGATGGTATCCGAAGCATTAATGCTGGTATGATCACACCCATCATGTTGAGGGTACAAATCCCTTATGTGTTGACGGTTCACAGTCCCAGGCTAGAGAGATGGCCCATTCAAAAGGCCCAATAGGCTTAACGACAACCCATCAGCTTCAACAACGCAGCTTCCTTACAAGACGTGATATCAACACGTTGTAGGGCCCTCTAAAGTCTCGCGAGTTAGGTTTTCATCCTTTAGTGTCTCACGACTTACAATCCGGGACAGAAAAATAGCGCAAAGGTAGAAAAGTGGCCCAAAACTGATGAATATGTTCGATTTTTGGCTCTAAAAATAGTCACAGCTAAGATGGCTTGCTAGCCTCATATTAGAGCTCTCGGAGAGCTTTCCAATGGTATGATATGCTTCGCGTAACTCTCTACGGATCCAAAGTTATGGGCACCGGAGCGACGGAGACCTGGTCACAAGCCGCACACCCTTAGTTTAAAGGCCCAGCCTCTACGTGAAGCAAAGTTGTCTTGCTTAAGGTGCTGAGGGATTCGATAATAGAAATGTGGTGGATAAAGCATCTTGGCAAGCCTAACCGGGGAAAAAAAATTTGAAAAGGGGGGTGCAACACGAGGACTTCCCAGGGGGTCACCCATCCTCGTACTACTCTCGTCCAAGCACGCTTAACTTTGGAGTTCTATTGGGATATGGTGCATTATTGCTGGTATGATCGCACCCGTCTTGTTGTGGGTACAAATCCCTTATGTGTTGACGGTGCATAGTCTCAGCCAAGAAAGATGGCCCATTCAAAAGGCCCAATGGGCTTAACGACAACCCATCCACTTTAACAATGCATCTCCTTGCAAGACGAGATACCGATGCGTTTTAGGGCCCTCTAATGTCCCGCGAGATTGGTTAACATCCTTTTAACATCTCACGATGTACGATCTGGGATGAAAAAATTGTGCAAAAGCATAAAAGTGGCCTGAAACTGATAAAAAGGTTCAATTTTGGACTCTAAAAATAGTCACAGCACAACTGGCTTGCTGTCCCCGTCATAGAGTTCTTGGAGAGCTTTCTAACGGTATACTGTGCACCGCGTAACTCCCTATGGATCCAAAGTTATGGGCACCGGAGCGACGGAAACCTAGACACAAGCCCCACACCCTCAGTTTGCGGGCCCAGCCTCTACGTGAAGCGTAGTTGTCTTGCCCAAGGTGCCGTGGGATTCAGTAATAGAAATGTGGTGGATAAAGCATCTTGGCAAGCTTAAACGAGGAAAAAAAAAATTGAAACGGGGGGTGCAACACGAGGACTTCCCAAGGGGTTACCCATCCTAGTACTACACTTTCTGAAGCACGCTTAACTTAGGAGTTCTGATAGGATATAGTGCATTATTGCTGGTATGATCGCACCCATCATGTTGAGGGCACAAATCCCTTATGTGTCGACAGTACACAGTCTCAGCCCAGAGAGATACCCCATTCAAAAGGGCTAATGGGCTTAACGACAACCCATCCACTTTAACAATGCAGCATCCTCACAAGACGTGATATCGATGCGTTATAGGGCCCTCTAATATCCCGCGAGTTAGGTTATCGACCTTTTAACAGCTCACGACATATGATCCGGGACAAAAAATAGTGCAAAAGTAGAAAAGTGGCCCGAAACTGATAAAAACGTTCGATTTTGGGCTTTGAAAATAGTCGCAGTATAGTTGGCTTGCTGCACCCGTCATAGAGCTCTCGGAGAGCTTTCCAACAGTATGCTGTGCGCTACGTAACTCCTAACATATCAAAAGTTATTGGCACCAGAGCGACAAAGACCATGTCACAAGACCCACGCCCTCGGTTTACGGGCCCAGCCTCTATGTGAAGCGAAGTTGTCTTGCCCAATGTGCCGTGGGATTCGATAATAGAAATATGGTGGATAAAGCATCTTGGCAAGCCTAACCGGGGCAAAAAAAATTGAAAAGGGGGGTACAACACGACGACATCCCAAGGGGTCACATATCCTAGTAGTACTCTCGCCCAAGCACGCTTAACTTCGGAGTTCTGATGGGATCCGGTGCTTTAGTGTTGGTATTATCACACCCGTCATGTTGAGGGTACAAATCCCTTATGTGTTGACGGTTCATAGTCGCAAGCCAGAGAGATGGCCCATTCAAAAGGCCTAATGGGCTTAACGGCTACCCATCTACTTCAACAACGTAGCTTCCTCGCAAGACGTTATATCAACGCATTGTAGGGCCCTCTAATGTCCCGCGTAACTCTCAACAGATCAAAAGTTATGGGCATCGGAGTGACGGAGACCTAGCCACAAGCTCCACGCCCTCGGTTTGCGGGCCCAGCCTCTACGTCAAGCGAAGTTGTCCTACCCAAGGTGCCGTGAGATTCGGTAATAGAAATATGGTGGATAAAGCATCTTGGCAAGCCTAACCGGGGCAAAAAAAATTGAAAAGGGGTGTGCAACATGAGGACTTCGCAGGGGGTCACCCATCCTAGTACTACTCTCGCCCAAGCACACTTAACTTCGGAGTTTTGATGGGATTCGGTGCATTAGTGCTGGTATGCTCGCACCCGTCATATTGAGGGTACAAATCCCTTATGTTTTGACGGTTCACAGTCGGAGGCCAGAGAGATGGGCCCTTCAAAAGGCCCAATGGGCTTAACAACAACCCATATGCTTCAACAACGCAGCTTCCCTGCAAGACACGATATCAACGCATTGTTGGGCCCTCTAATGTCCCGCAAGTTAGGTTGTCGTCCCTTTCGCATCTCACGACGTACGATCTGGGAAGGAAAAATAGCGTGAACGCATAAAAGTGTCCCAAAATTGATGAAAACATTCAATTTTGGGCGCCGAAAATAGGCGTAGCCGAGTAGACTTATTACCGCCGTCGTAGAGCTCTCGGAGAGCTTTCCAACGGTATGTTGTGCTCCGCGTAACTCCCTACAGATCAAAAGTTATGGGCACCGAAGCGACGGAGACCCGGTCACAAGCTCCACGCCCATGGTTTGCGGGCCCAGCCTCTACATGAAGCGAAGTTGTCTTGCCCAAGGTGCCGTGGGATTCGGTAATAGAAATGTCATGGATAAAGCATCTTGGCAAGCCTAACTGGGGCAAAAAAGATTGAAAAGGGGGTGCAACACGAGGACTTCCCAGGGGGTCACCCATCCTAGTACTACGCTCGCCCAAGCACGCTTAACTTCGGAGTTCTAATGGGATCCAGTGCATTAGTGCTGTTATGATCGCACCTGTCATGTTGAGGGTACAAATCCCTTATGTGTTGACGGTTCACTGTTGCAGGCCAGAGAGATGGCCCATTCAGAAGGCCCAATGGGCTTAACGACAACCCATCTGCTTAAAAAACGCAACTTCCTCGCAAGACATGATATCAACACGTTGTAGGGCCTTCTAATGTCCCGCGAGTTAGGTTGTCGTCCTTTTCGCGTCTCACGACGTACGATTCAGGAATGAAAAATAGTGCAAAAGTAGAAAAGTGTCCTGAAACTGATGTAAACGTTCGATTTTGGGCTTCAAAAATAGGCGCAGCCGTGCAGGCTTGTTCTCGTCATCGTAGAGCTCTTGAAGAGCTTTCCAACGCTATGATGTACGCCACGTAACTCCGTACGGATCAAAAGTTATGGGCACTAGAGCGACGGAGACTTGGTCATAAACCCCACGCCCTCGGTTTGCGGGCCCAGCCTCTACGTAAAGCGAAGTTGTCTTGCCCAAGGTGCCGTGCGATTCGGTAATAGAAATGTGGTGGATAAAGCATCATGGCAAGCCTAACTAGGGCAAAAAAAATTGAAAATGGGGGTACAACATGAAGACTTCCCAGGGGGTCACCCATCCTAGTACTACTCTAGCCCAAGCACACTTAACTTTGGATTTTTGAAGGGATCCGTTGCATTAGTGCTGGTATGATCGCACCTGTCATGTTGAGGGTACAAATCCTTTATGTGTTGATGGTTCACAGTCCTAGGCCAAAGAGATGGCCCATTCAAAAGGCCTAATGGGCTTAATGACAACACATATGCTTCAACAACGCAGCTTCTTCGTAAGACGTGATGTCAACGCATTGTAAGGCCTTCTAATGTCCCGCGAGTTAGGTTGTCGTCCTTTTCGCATCTCGCGACATATGATCCGGGACGAAAAAATAGCGTAAAAGTAGAAAAGTAGACCAAAATTGATGAAAACGTTCAATTTTGGGCTCTGAATACCAATGCAGTCGAGCAGGCTTGTTGCCGTCATCGTAGAGCTCTCGGAGAGCTTTCCAACGGTATGCTGTATGCCGCGTAACTCCCTACGGATCAAAAGTTATGGGTGCCGGAGCGACGGAGACCTGGTCACAAGCCCCACACCCTCGGTTTGCAGGCCCAGCCTCTACGTGAAGCAAAGTTGTCTTGCCCAAGGTGCCGTGGGATTCGGTAATAGAAATGTGGTGGATAAAGCATCTTGGCAAGCCTAACCGGGGGAAAAATTTTGAAAAAGGGGGTGCAACACGGGGACTTCGCTGGGCGTCACATATCATAGTAGTACTCTCGCCTAAGCACGCTTAACTTCGGAGTTCTGATGGGATCCGGTGCATTAGTGTTGGTATGATCACACCCGTCATGTTGAGGGTACAAATCCCTTATGTGTTGACGGTTCATAGTCGCAAGCCAAAGAGATGGCCCATTAAAAAGGTCCAATGGGCTTAACGACTACCCATCTACTTCAACAACGTAGCTTCCTCGCAAGACGTTATATCAACGCATTGTAATGCCCTCTAATGTCCCGCGTAACTCTCAACAGATCAAAAGTTATGGGCATCGGAGTGACGGAGACCTAGCCACAAGCTCCACGCCCTCGGTTTGTGGGCCCAACCTCTACGTCAAGCGAAGTTGTCCTGCCCATGGTGCCATGGAATTCGGTAATAGAAATGTGGTGGATAAAGCATCTTGGCAAGCCTAACCGGGGCAAAAAAAATTGAAAAGGGGGGTGCAACACGAGGACTTCGCAGGGGGTCACCCATCCTAGTACTACTCTCGCCCAAGCACGCTTAACTTCGGAGTTCTGATGGGATCCGGTGCATTAGTGCTGGTATGCTCGCACCCGTCATATTGAGGGTACAAATCCCTTATGTTTTGACGGTTCACAGTTAGAGGCCAGAGAGATGGGCCCTTCAAAAGGCCCAATGGGCTTAACAACAACCCATATGCTTCAACAACGCAGCTTCCCCGCAAGACACGATATCAACGCATTGTTGGGCCCTATAATGTCCCACGAGTTTGGTTGTCGTCCTTTTTGCATCTCACGACGTACGATCTGGGAAGGAAAATTAGCTTGAAAGCATAAAAGTGACCCAAAATTGATGAAAACATTCGATTTTGGGCTCCGAAAATAGGCGCAACCGAGTAGACTTATCGGCGTTGTCGTAGAGCTCTCGGAGAGCTTCCCAACGGTATGTTGTGCTCCACGTAACTCCCTATAGATCAAAAGTTATGGGCACCGAAGCGACGGAGACCCGGTCACAAGCTCCATGCCCATGGTTTGCGGGCCTAGCCGCTACATGAAGCGAAGTTGTCTTGCCCAAGGTGTCGTGGGATTCGCTAATAGAAATGTCGTCGATAAAGCATCTTGGCAAGCCTAACCGGGGCAAAAAAAATTGAAAAGGGGGTGCAACTGGAGGACTTCCCAAGGGGTCACCTATCCTAGTCTACTCTCGCCCAAGCACGCTTAACTTCAGAGTTCTAATGGGATCCGGTGCATTAGTGCTGTTATGATCGCACCTGTCATGTTGAGGGTACAAATCCCTTATGTGTTGACGGTTCACAGTCCCAGGCCAGAGAGATGGCCCATTCAGAAGGACCAATGGGCTTAACGACAACCTATCTGCTTAAAAAACACAACTTCCTCGCAAGACATGATATCAACACGTTGTAGGGCCTTCTAATGTCCCACGAGTTAGGTTGTCATCCTTTTCACGTCTCACGATGTACGATTCAGGAATGAAAAATAGTGCAAAAGTAGAAAAGTGACCTGAAACTGAAGTAAACGTTCGATTTTTTGCTTCAAAAATAGGCGTAGCCGTGCAGGCTTGTTCTCGCCGTCGTAGAGCACTTGAAGAGCTTTCCAACGTTATGATGTGCGCTGCGTAACTCCCTACGGATCAAAAGTTATGGGCACTAGAGCGACGGAGACTTGGTCACAAACCCCACCCCCTCGGTTTGCGGGCCCAGCCTCTACGTAAAGCGAAGTTGTCCTGCCCAAGGTACCGTGCGATTCGGTAATAGAAATGTGGTGGATAAAGCATCATGGCAAGCCTAACTGGGGCAAAAAAAATTGAAAAGTGGGGCACAACACGAAGACTTCCCAGGGGGTCACCCATCCTAGTACTACTCTCGCCCAAGCACGCTTAACTTCGGATTTCTGAAGGGATCCGATGCATTAGTGCTGGTATGATCGCACCCGTCATGTTGAGGGTACAAATCCCTTATGTGTTGATGGTTCACAGTCCTAGGCCAGAGAGATGGCCCATTCAAAAGCCCTAATGGGCTTAATGACAACACATCTGCTTCAACAACACAGCTTCTTCACAAGACGTGATATCAACGAGTTGTAGGGCCTTCTAATGTCCAGCGAGTTAGGTTGTCATCCTTTTCGCATCTCACGACATATCATCCGGGATGAAAAAATAGCGCAAAAGTAGAAAAGTGGACCAAAATTGATGAAAACGTTCAATTTTGGGCTCTGAATACCAACGCAGCCGAGCAGGCTTGTTGCCGTCATCGTAGAGCTCTCGTAGAGCTTTCCAACGGTATGCTGTGTGCCGCGTAGCTCCCTACCGATCAAAAGTTATGGGCGCCGGAGAGACGGAGACCTGGTCACAAGCCCCACACCCTCGGTTTGCAGGCCCAGCCTCTACATGAAGCAAAGTTGTCTTGCCCAAGGTGCCGTGGGATTCGGTAATAGAAATGTGGTGGATAAAGCATATTGGCAAGCCTAACCGGGGGAAAAAAAATTGAAAAAGGGGGTGCAACACGAGGCCTTCCCAGGGGGTCACCCATCCTAGTACTACTCTCGCCCAAGCACGCTTAACTTCGGAGTTCTGATGGGATTCGAAGCATTAATGCTGGTATGATCACACCCATCATGTTGAGGGTACAAATCCCTTATGTGTTGACGGTTCATAGTCCCAGGCTAGAGAGATGGCCCATTCAAAAGGCCCAATAGGCTTAACGACAACCCATCATCTTCAACAACGCAGCTTCCTTACAAGACGTGATATCAACACGTTGTAGGGCCCTCTAAAGTCTCGCGAGTTAGGTTTTCGTCCTTTAGTGTCTCACGACTTACAATCCGGGACAGAAAAATAGCGCAAAGGTAGAAAAGTTGCCCGAAACTGATGAATATGTTCAATTTTTGGCTCTAAAAATAGTCGCAGCTAAGATGGCTTGATGGCCTCATCGTAGAGCTCTCGGAGAGCTTTTCAACGGTATGATATGCTTCGCGTAACTTCCTACGGATCCAAAGTTATGGGCACCGGAGCGACGGAGACCTGGTCACAAGCCGCACACGCTTAGTTTAAGGGCCCAGCCTCTACGTGAAGCAAAGTTGTCTTGCCTAAGGTGCTGAGGGATTCAATAATAGAAATGTGGTGGATAAAGCATCTTGGCAAGCCTAACCGAGGAAAAAAAATTGAAAAGGGGGGTGTAACACGAGGACTTCCCAAGGGGTCACCCATCCTCGTACTACTCTCGTCCAAGCACGCTTAACTTTGGAGTTCTATTGGGATATGGTGCATTATTGCTGGTATGATCGCACCCGTCTTGTTGTAGGTACAAATCCCTTATGTGTTGACGGTGCATAGTCTCAGCCAAGAAAGATGGCCCATTCAATAGGCCCAATGGGCTTAACAACAACCCATCCGCTTTAACAATGCATCTCCTGGCAAGACGAGATACCGATGCGTTGTAGGGCCCTCTAATGTCCCGCGAGATTGGTTAACATCCTTTTAACATCTCACGATGTACGATCCGGGATGAAAAAATTGTGCAAAAGTAGAAAAGTGGCCCAAAACTGATAAAAACGTTCAATTTTGAACTCTAAAAATAGTTGCAGCGCAGCTGGCTTGCTGCCCCCGTCGTAGAGCTCTTGGAGAGCTTTCTAACGGTATACTGTGCGCCGCGTAACTCCTTATGGATCCAAAGTTATCGGCACCGGAGCGACGAAAACCTGGTCACAAGCCCCACACCCTCAGTTTGCGGGCCCAGCCTCTACGTGAAGCGTAGTTGTCTTGCCCAAGGTGCCGTGGGATTCGGTAATAGAAATATGGTGGATAAAGCATCTTGACAAGCTTAACCGAGGAAAAAAAAAATTGAAACAGGGGGTGCAACACGAGGACTTCCCAAGGGGTTACCCATCCTAGTACTACACTTTCCCAAGCACGCTTAACTTAGGAGTTCTGATGGGATATAGTGCATTATTGCTGGTATGATCGCACCCGTCATGTTGAGGGCATAAATCCCTTATGTGTCGACAGTACACAGTCTCAGCCCAGAGAGATGCCGCATTCAAAAGGCCCAATGGGCCTAACGACAACCCATCCGCTTTAACAATGCAGCATCCTCACAAAACATGATATCGATGCGTTATAGGGCCCTCTAATATCCTGCGAGTTAGGTTATCGCCCTTTTAACAGCTCACGACATATGATCCGGGACAAAAAATAGTACAAAAGTAGAAAAGTGGCTCGAAACTGATAAAAATGTTCAATTTTGGGCTTTGAAAATAGTCGCAGTATAGTTGGCTTGCTGCACCCGTCGTAGAGCTCTCGGAGAGCTTTCCAACAGTATGCTGTGCGCTGCGTAACTCCTTACATATCAAAAGTTATGGGCACCAGAGCGACAAAAACCATGTCACAAGACCCACGCCCTCGGTTTACGAGCCCAGCCTCCATGTGAAGCGAAGTTGTCTTTCCCAATGTGTCGTGGGATTCGATAATAGAAATATGGTGGATAAAGCATCTTGGCAAGACTAACCGGGTAAAAAAAAATTGAAAAGGGGGGTGCAACACGATGACTTCCCAATGGGTCACATATCCTAGTAGTACTCTCGCCCAAGCACGCTTAACTTCGGAGTTCTGATAGGATCCGGTGCATTAGTGTTGGTATGATCATACCCGCCATGTTGAGGGTACAAATCCCTCTTGTGTTGACGGTTCATAGTCGCAAGCCAGAGAGATGGCCCTTTCAAAAGGCCGAATGGGCTTAACGACTACCCATCTACTTCAACAACGTAGCTTCCTCGCAAGACGTTATATCAACGCATTGTAGGGCCCTATAATGTCCCGCGTAACTCTCAACAGATCAAAAGTTATGGGCATCGGAGTAACGGAGACCTAGCCACAAGCTCCACGCCTTCAGTTTGCGGGCCTAGCCTCTACGTCAAGCCAAGTTGTCTTGCCCAAGGTGCAGTGGGATTCGGTAATAGAAATGTGGTGGCTAAAGCATCTTGGCAAGCCTAACCGGGGCAAAAAAAATTGAAAAAGGGGGTGCAACACGAGGACTTCCCAGGGGGTCACCCATCCTAGTACTACTCTCGCCTAAGCACGCTTAACTTCGGTGTTCTGATGGGATCCGGTGCATTAGTACTGGTATGCTCGGACCCTTCATATTGAGGGTACGAATCCCTTATGTTTTGACGGTTCACAGTCAGAGGCGAGAGAGATGGGCCCTTCAAAAGGCCCAATGGGCTTAACAACAACCCATATGCTTCAACAACGCAGTTTCCTTGCAAGACACGATATCAACGCATTGTTGGGCCTTCTAATGTCCCGCGAGCTAGGTTGTCGTCCTTTTCGCATCTCACGACGTACGATCTGGGAAGGAAAAATAGCGTGAAAGCATAAAAGTGTCCCAAAATTGATGAAAACATTCGATTTTGGGCTCCGAAAATAGGTGCAGCCGAGTAGACTTATTGCAGCCGTCGTAGAGCTCTCGGAGAGCTTTCCAACAGTATGCTGTGCTCCGCGTAACTCCCTACAGATCAAAAGTTATAGGCACCGAAGCGATGGAGACCCGGTCACAAGCTCCACGCCCATGGTTTGCGGGCCCAGCCTCTATATGAAGCGAAGTTGTCTTGCCCAAGGTGCCATGGGATTCGGTAATAGAAATGTCGTGGATAAAGCATCTTGGCAAGCCTAACCTGGGCAAAAAAATTTGAAAATGGGGTGCAACACGAGGACTTCCTAGGGGGTCACCCATCCTAGTACTACTCTCGCACAAGCACGCTTAACTTCGGAGTTCTAATGGGATCCGGTGCATTAGTGCTATTATGATCGCACCTGTCATGTTGAGGGTACAAATCCCTTATGTGTTGACGGTTCACAGTCGCAAGCCAGAGAGATGGCCCATTCAGAAGGCCCAATGGGCTTACGACAACCCATCTACTTAAAAAATGCAACTTCCTCGCAAGACATGATATCAACACATTGTAGGGCCTTCTAATGTCCCGCGAGTTAGGTTCTCATCCTTTTCGCGTCTCACGACGTACAATTCAGGAATGAAAAATAGTGCAAAAGTAGAAAAGTGTCCTGAAACTGATGTAAACATTCGATTTTGGGCTTCAAAAATAGGCGCAGCCGTGCAGGCTAGTTATCGCCGTCGTAGAGCTCTTGAAGAGCTTTCCAATGTTATGATGTGCGCCGCGTAACTCCCTACGGATCAAAAGTTATGGGCACTAGAGCGACGGAGACTTGGTCACAAACCCCACGCCTTCGGTTTGCGGGCCCAGCCTCTACGTAAAGCGAAGTTGTCTTGCCCAAGGTGCCGTGCGATTCGGTAATAGAAATGTGGTGGATAAAGCATCATGGCAAGCCTAATTGGGGCAAAAAAATTGAAAAGGGGGGTACAACAAGAAGACTTCCCAGAGGGTCACCCATCCTAGTACTACTCTCGCCCAAGCACGCTTAACTTCGGATTTCTGAAGGGATCCGATGCATTAGTGCTGTTATAATCGCACCCGTCATGTTGAGGGTACAAATCCCTTATGTGTTGATGGTTCACAGTCCTAGGCCAGAGAGATGGCCCATTCAAAAGGCCTAATGGGCTTAATGACAACACATCTACTTCAACAACGTAGCTTCTTCGCAAGACGTGATATCAACGCGTTGTAGGGCCTTCTAATGTCCCGCGAGTTAGGTTTTCGTCCTTTTCGCATCTCACGACATATCATCCGGGATGGAAAAATAGCACAAAAGTAGAAAAGTGGACCAAAATTGATGAAAATGTTCAATTTTGGGCTCTGAATACCAACGCTGCCGAGCAGACTTGTTGCCGTCGTCGTAGAGCTCTCAGAGAGCTTTCCAACGGTATGCTGTGTGCCGCGTAACTCCCTTCGGATCAAAAGTTATGGGCGCCGGAGCGACGGAGACCTGGTCACAAGCCCCACACCCTCGGTTTGCAGGCCCAGCCTCTACGTGAAGCAAAGTTGTCTTGCCCAAGGTGCCGTGGGATTCGGTAATAGAAATGTGGTGGATAAAGCATCTTGCAAGCCTAACTGGGGGAAAAAAAATTAAAAAGGGGGTGCAACACGAGGACTTCCCAGGGGGTCACCCAACCTAGTACTACTCTCGCCCAAGCACGCTTAACTTCGGAGTTCTGATGGGATCCGAAGCATTAATGCTGGTATGATCACACCCATCATGTTGAGGGTACAAATCCCTTATGTGTTGACGGTTCACAGTCCCAGGCTAAAGAGATGGCCCATTCAAAAGGCCGAATAGGCTTAACGACAACCCATCAGTTTCAACAACGCAGCTTCCTTACAAGACGTGATATCAACACGTTGTAGGGCCCTCTAAAGTCTCGCGAGTTAGATTTTCGTCCTTTAGTGTCTCACGACTTACAATCCGGGATAGAAAAATAGCGCAAAGGTAGAAAAGTGGCCCGAAACTGATGAATATGTTCGATTTTTGGCTCTAAAAATAGTCGCAGCTAAGATGGCTTGCTGGCCTCATCGTAGAGCTCTCGGAGTGCTTTCCAACGATATGATATGCTTCGCGTAACTCCCTACGGATCCAAAGTTATGGGCATCAGAGCGACGGAGACCTAGTCACAAGCCGCACACCCTTAGTTTAAGGGCCCAGCCTCTACGTGAAGCGAAGTTGTCTTGCCTAAGGTGCTGAGGGATTCGATAATAGAAATGTGGTGGATAAAGCATCTTGGCAAGCCTAACTGAGGAAAAAAAATTGAAAAGGGGGGTGCAACACGAGGACTTCCCAGGGGGTTACCCATCCTCGTACTACTCTCGTCCAAGAACGCTTAACTTTGGAGTTCTATTGGGATATGGTGCATTATTGCTGGTATGATCGCACCTGTCTTGTTGTGGGTACAAATCCCTTATGTGTTGACGGTGCATAGTCTCAACCAAGAGAGATGGCCCATTCAAAAGGCCCAATGAGCTTGACGACAACCCATCCGCTTTAACAATGCATCTCCTCGCAAGACGAGATACCGATGCGTTGCAGGGCCCTCTAATGTCCCGCGAGATTGGTTAACATCCTTTTAACATCTCACGATGTACGATCCGGGATGAAAAAATTGTGCAAAAGTAGAAAAGTGGCCCAAAACTGATAAAAACGTTCAATTTTGGACTCTAAAAATAGTCGCAGCGCAACTGGATTACTGCCCCCGTCGTAGAGCTCTTGGAGAGCTTTCTAACGGTATACTGTGTGCCGCGTAACTCCCTATGGATCCGAAGTTATGGGCACCGGAGCGACGGAAACCTGGTCACAAGCCCCACACCCTCAGTTTGCGGGCCAAGCCTCTACGTGAAGCGTAGTTCTCTTGCCCAAGGTGCCGTGGGATTCGGTAATAGAATTGTGGTGGATAAAGCATCTTGGCAAGCTTAACCGAGGAAAATAAAAAATGAAACGGGGGGTGCAACACAAGGACTTCCCAAAGGGTTACCCATCCTAGTACTACACTTTCCCAAGCACGCTTAACTTAGGAGTTCTGATGGGATATAGTGCATTATTGCTTGTATGATCGCACCCGTCATGTTGAGGGCACAAATCCCTTATGTGTCGACAGTACACAGTCTCAGCCCAGAGAGATGCCCCATTCACAAGGCCCAATGGGCTTAACGACAACCCATCCACTTTAACATTGCAGCATCCTCACAAGACGTGATATCGAAGCGTTATAGGGCCCTCTAATATCCCGCGAGTTAGGTTATCATCCTTTTAACAGCTCACGACATATGATCCGGGACAAAAAATAGTGCAAAAGTAGAAAAGTGGCACGAAACTGATAAAAATGTTCGATTTTGGGCTTTGAAAATAGTCGCAGTATAGTTGGCTTGCTGCACCCGTCGTAGAGCTCTCGGAGAGCTTTCCAACAGCATGCTGTGCGCTGCGTAACTCCTTACATATCAAAAGTTATGGGCACTAGAGCGACAAAGACCATGTCACAAGACCCACGCCCTCGGTTTACGGGCCCAGCCTCTATTTGAAGCGAAGTTGTATTGCCCAATGTGCCATGGGATTCGATAATAGAAATATGGTGGATAAAGCATCTTGACAAGCCTAACCGGGGCAAAAAAAATTGAAAAGGGGGGTGCAACACGACGACTTCCCAAGGGGTCACATATCCTAGTAGTACTCTCGCCCAAGCACGCTTAACTTCGGAGTTCTGATGGGATCCGGTGCATTAGTGTTGGTATGATCACACCTGTCATGTTGAGGGTACAAATCCCTTATGTGTTGACGGTTCATAGTCGCAAGCCAGAGAGATGGCCCATTCAAAAGGTCCAATGGGCTTAACGACTACCCATCTACTTCAACAACGTAGCTTCCTCGCAAGACGTTATATCAATGCATTGTAGGGCCCTCTAATGTCCCGTGTAACTCCTTACTGATAAAAAGTTATGGGCACTGGAGCGATGGAGACCCGGTCACAAGCCCCACGCTCTCGATTTGCGAGCCCAGCCTCAACGTGAAACGAAGTTGTCTTGCCCAAGGTGCTGTGGGATTCGATAATAGAAATGTCGTGGACAAAGTATCTTGGCAAGCCTAACCGGGGCAAAAAAATTTGAAAAGCAGGCTGCAACACAAGGACCTCCCAAAGGGTAACCCATCCTAGTACTACTCTCGCCCAAGCATGCTTAACTTTGGAGTTCTGATGGGATCCGGTGCATTAGTGCTGGTATGATCGCACCTGTCATTTTGAGGGTACAAATCCCTTATGTGTTGATGGTTCACCGTCAGAGGCCAGAGAGATGGGCCCTTCAAAAGGCCCAATGAGCTTAACAACAACCCATATGCTTCAACAACGCAACTTCCCCGCAAGACACGATATCAACGCATTGTTGGGCCCTCTAATGTCCCGCGAGTTAGGTTGTCGTCTTTTTCGCATCTCACGACGTACGATCTGGGAAGGAAAAATAGCGTGAAAGCATAAAAGTGTCCCAAAATTGATGAAAACATTCGATTTTGGGCTCCGAAATTAGGTGCAGCCGAGTAGACTTATTGCCACCGTTGTAGAGCTCTCGGAGAGCTTTCCAACGGTATGCTGTTCTCCGCGTCACTCCCTACAGATCAAAAGTTATGGGCACCAAACCGACAGAGACCCGGTCACAAGCTCCACGCCCATGGTTTGCGGGCCCAACCTCTACATGAAGCGAAGTTGTCTTGCCCAAGGTGCCGTGGGATTCGGTAATGGAAATGTCGCGAATAAAGCATCTTGGCAAGCCTAACCGGGGCAAAAAAAATTGAAAATGGGGTGCAACACGAGGACTTCCCAGGGGGTCACCCATCCTAGTACTACTCTCGCCCAAGCACGCTTAGCTTCGGAGTTCTAATGTGATCCGATGCATTAGTGCTGTTATGATTGCACCTGTCATGTTGAGGGTACAAATCCCTTATGTGTTGACGGTTCACAGTCGCAGGCCAAAGCGATGGCCCATTCAGAAGGTCCAATGGGCTTAACGACAACCCATCTGCTTAAAAAACGTAACTTCCTCGCAAGACATGATATCAACACGTTGTAGGGCCTTTTAATGTCCCGCGAGTTAGGTTGTCGTCCTTTTCGCGTCTCACGACGTACGATTCAGGAATGAAAAATAGTGCAAAAGTAGAAAAGTAGAGCGACGGAGACTTGGTCTCGCCGTGCAGGCTTGTTCTCGCCGTCGTAGAGCTCTTGAAGAGCTTTCCAACGTTATGATATGCGCCGCTTAACTCCCTATGGATCAAAAGTTATGGGCACTAGAGCGACGGAGACTTGATCACAAACCCCACGCCCTCGGTTTGTGGGCCCAGCCTCTACGTAAAGCGAAGTTGTCTTGCCCATGGTGCCGTGCGATTCGGTAATAGAAATGTGGTGGATAAAGCATCATGGCAAGCTTAACTAGGGCAAAAAAAATTGAAAAGGGGGGTACAACACGAAGACTTCCCAGGGGGTCACCCATCCTAGTACTACTCTCGCCCAAGCACGCTTAACTTCGGATTTCTGAAGGGATCCGATGCATTAGTGCTGGTATGATCGCACCCGTCATGTTGAGGGTACAAATCCCTTATGTGTTGACGGTTCATTGTCGCTGGCCAGAGATATGGCCCAATCAAAAGGCCCAATGGGCTAAACGACAACCTATCTGCTTCAACAACGCAGCTTCCTCGAAAGATGTGATATCAACACGTTGTAGGCCCTCTAATGTCTCGCGAGTCAGGTTGTCATCGTTTTCGCGTCTCACAACGTACGATCTGGGACGAAAAAATAGCGCCAAAGTAGAAAAGTTGCCCAAAATTGATGAAAACGTTCAATTTTGGGCTCTAAAAATAGGCGCAGCCGAGCAACCTTGTGCCCGCCGTCGTTGAGCTCTCAGAGAGGTTTCCAACTGTATGCTGTGCGCCGTGTTACTCCCTACGAATCAAAAGTTAAGGGCACCGGAGCGACGGAGACTTGGTCACAAGCCCCACGCCCTCGGTTTACGGGCCCAGCCTCTACGTAAAGAGAAGTTGTCTTGCCCAAGGTGCCGTGGTATTCAGGAATAGAAATATGGTGGATAAAGCATCGTGGCAAGCCTAACCGGGGCAAAAAAAATTGAAAAGGGGGTACAACAAGAGGACTTCCCAGGGGGTCACCTATCCTAGTACTACTCTCACCCAAGCACGCTTAACTTCGGAGTTCTGATGGGATATGGTGCATTATTGCCGGTAAGATCACATCCGTCATATTGAGGGCACAAATCCCTTATGTGTTGATGGTACACAGTGCCAGCCCTGAGAGATGGCCCATTCAGAAGTCCTGATGGGCTTAACGACAACCTATCCGATTCAACAACACAGCATCCTCGCAAGACGTGATATCGACACATATTAGGGCTCTCTAATGTCCCGCGAGTTTGGTTATTGTCCTTTTAACTGCTCACGACGTACGATTCGGGATGAAAAAATAGTGCAACAGAAGAAAAGTGGCCCAAAATTGATAAAAACGTTCGATTTTGGGGTATGAAAATAGTCGCAGCCTAGCAGGCTTGCTGCCCCCGTCGTAGAGCTCTTAGAGAGCTTTCCAACGGTATGCTGTGCGTCGCGTAACTCCTTATGGATCAAAAGTTATGGGCACCGGAGCGACAAAGACCTGGTCACAAGACCCACGCCCTTGGTTTACAGGCCCAGCCTCTATGTGAAGCGAAGTTGTCTTGCCCAATGTGCCGTGGGATTCGATAATAGAAATGTGCTGGATAAAGCATCTTGGCAAGCCTAACCCGGGAAAAAAATTGAAAAGGGGGGTGCAACACGAGAACTTCCTAGAGGGTCACCCATCCTAGTACTACTCTCGCCCAAGCATGCTTAACTTCGGAGTTCTGATGGGATCTGGTGTATTAGTGCTGGTATGATCGAACTCGTCATGTTGAGGGTACAAATCCCTTATGTGTTGACGGTTCACAGTCCCAAGCCAGAGAGATTGCCCATTCAAAAGGCCCAATGGGCTTAACCACAACCCATTTGCTTCAACAACACAGCTTTCTCGCAAGACGTGATATCATCTCATTGTAGGGCCCTCTAATGTCCCACGAGTTAGGTTGTCATCCTTTTCGCATCTCACGATGTACGATCAGCGATGAAAAAATATCGCAAAAGTATAAAGTGTCCTAAAACGGATTAAAAGGTTCGATTTTGGGCTCCAAAAACAGGCTCAGCCAAGCAACCTTGTTGTCGCCGTCATAGAGCTCTCGTAGAGCTTTCCAACGGTATGCTGTGCGCCGCGTAACTCCTTATAGATCAAAAGTTATGGACACCGAAGCGACGGAGACCTGGTCATAAGCCCCACGCCCTCGGCTTGCTGGCCCAGCCTCTACGTGATGCGGAGTTGTCTTGCCCAAGGTGCCGTGGGATTCGGTAATAGAAATGTTGTGGATAAAGAATCTTGGCAAGCCTGACCGGAGCAAAAAAAATTGAAAAGTGGAGTGCAACACGAGGACTTCCCAGGGGGTCACCCATCCTAGTACTACTCTCGCCCAAGCACGCTTAACTTCGGAGTTCTGATGGGATCCGGTGCATTAGTGCTGGTATGATCGCACCCATCATGTTGAGGGTACAAATCCTTTATTTGTTGACGGTTTACAGCCCCAGCCAGAGAGATAGCCTATTCAAAAGGCCCAATGGGCTTAATGACAACCCATCTGCCTCAACAACGCAACTTCCTTAGAAGACGTGATATCAACACGTTGTAGGGCCCTCTAATGTCCCGCGAGTTAGGTTGTCATTCTTTTCGCGTCTCACGACGTACGATTCGGTACCGAAAAAGAGCGCAAAAGTAGAAAAGTGGCCAAAAACTAATGAAAACATTCAATTTTGGGCTTTGAAAACCAGCGCAGCCAAGCAAGCTTGTTGCCGCCGTCGTAGAGCTCTCGAAGAGCATTCCAACGGTATGTTGTACGCTGCGTTACTCCGTACGAATCAAAAGTTATAGGCACCGGAGCGACAAAGACCTGGTCACAAGCCCTACGCCCTCGGTTTACGGGCCCAACCTCTACGTAAAGTGAAGTTGTTTTGCCCAAGGTGCCGTGGGATTTGGTAATAGAAATGTGGTGGATAAAGCATCGTGGCAAGCCTAACAGGGGGAAAAAAAATTGAAATGGGAGGTGCAACAAGAGAACTTCCCAGGGGGTTACCCATCCTAGTACTACTCTCGCCCAAGCACGCTTAACTTCGGAGTTCTGATGGCATATGGTGCATTATTGCTGGTATGATCACACCCGTCATATTGAGGGCACAAATCTCTTATGTGTTGACGGTACATAGTGCCAGCCTAGAGAGATGGCCCATTCAAAAGGCCCAATGGGCTTAACGACAACCCATCCGCTTCAACAACGCAGCATCCTCGCAAGACGAGATATCGACGCATTGTAGGACCCTCTAATGTCCCGCGGGTCAAGTTATCGTCCTTTTAACAACTCACGACGTACGATCCGGGATGAAAAAATAGTGCAACAGAAGAAAAGTGACCTGAGACTGATAAAAATGTTTTATTTTGGGCTATGAAAATAGTTGTAGCTGAGCGGGCTTGCTGCACCCATCGTAGAGCTCTCGGAAAGCTTTCCAACGGTATGTTGCGCGCCACGTAACTCCTTACGGCTCAAAAGTTATGGGCACCGGAGTGACAAAGACCTGGTCACAAGACCCACGCCCTCGGTTTACGGGCCCAGCCTCTATGTGAAGCAAAGTTGTCTTGCCCAATGTGCCATGGGATTCGATAATAGAAATGTGGTGGATAAAGCATCTTGGCAAGCCTAACCCGGGATAAAAAAATTGAAAAGGGGGGTGCAACACGAGGACTTCCCAAGGGTCACCCATCCTAGTACTACTCTCGCCCAAGCACGCTTAACTTCAGAGTTCTGATGGGATCTGGTGCATTAGTGCTGGTATGATCGCACCCGTCATGTTGAGGGTACAAATCCCATATGTGTTGACGGTTCACAGTCCTAGGCCAGAGAGATGGCCTATTCAAAAGGCCCAATAGGCTTAACGATAACCCATCTGCTTCAATAACGCAGCTTCCTCGCAAGATGTGATATCAATGCATTGTAGGGCCCTCTAATGTCCCACGAGTTAGGTTGTCGTCCTTTTCGCGTCTCACGACGTACGATACGGGATTTAAAAATAGCGTAAAAGTGGAAAAGTGGCCCAAAATTGATGAAAACGTTCGATTTTGGGCATCAAAAATTGCGCAGCAGAGTATGCTTGATGCTGCCATCGTAGAGCTCTCAAAGACCTTTCCAACGGTATGTTGTGCACCGCGTAATGCCTTACGGATCAAAAGTTATGGGCACCGGAGCGACGGAGACCTGGTCATACGCCTCACGCCCTCGGTTTGCGGGCCCAGCCTCTACGTGAAGCAAAGTTGTCTTGCCCAAGGTTCCGTGGGATTCGGTAATAGAAATGTCGTGGATAAAGCATCTTGTCGTGATAATTAGCCATTTGAGGACCTTATAATCAAAATTAGCTTTTGTCTATTTCTGTGAAAAGTGTTCAAAACTGGCAAAACTAGTTACCTACCAATTTTCACGCATTTCAACATCATTTACCTAGTCAAAATCACCTCGCACCAACAAGGCAGAAGGCTATCACATACCTGATTTCATCTATCGTCACATTCTAGCCAAGAATCTTGCCATGCATGTTTATAAAAGCTCATGAACACACATATATCTCAAGTAAAGAAGTAAAGATAGACATTTAAGGGCATGCATGTGGTTTTTTGAAAGATTTTCAAGAAGTTTAGCCCTCACCTTAGCAAAACAATAAGAAGATGCACAAGACTCTTGATGGTTGCACAAGATTGACTCTTTTCCTTGCTTAGCCGAGACACCACTCGATTTCTCTAATTTCCTAGCTTAGTAACCAAGTTCTTAGTAGGTTCATGTGGTTAGAACAAGAAGAAAAGAAATGGAAGCTAGCAAACTCACCTAAGCCGAAATGGAGGTTCAAAGAGCTTGCATGTGTGTTTCTTGCAACCTAGCTTGCTTAGTCGAGCTCCCTAGCTTCTTGCATGCCTTGATGAACCATGGAGTGATGAAGATAAGCTATGGAGTGTAGAAACTCAGCCAAGGCCGAGAGAGAGAGAGAGAAGAATGAGAGGGAGAGAGAAGAATGAGAGGAAATGAGAGAAAATGAAGAAAAAAAATAAAAGTTTGCAAAGTTTGAAGCATATGTCGGCCTTGAGCTTGTAAATTTCAGATTTGTGTCTTCAAGAAGCACAATTTGAATCATCCTAGCATGGGCAAGGAGCTTGTGTCGAGATTTGGAGCTTTGAGGAGGGTTTTGAGCTAATTTTTTTATGCATTGTGTCATAACTTGTCTAAGCGTGAACTTTGAAATTACAAAGCTTGATCACATGCTCCTACATGGTCGGCCAAGGCTTGAAAAATGCTGAATCTTTGTCATCTTTTGAGCATTATTTAATTGTGTGTTTGGAAAGTGCAAAAGAATAAGGAATAAAGAATAAGAATGTCTAGCTTTTGGTGCAATTTCGTCTTCTAGTGGGTTGAATTAGTAATTTAATATTAGCTAGTGGGATTTGTAGGATTATTTATTGATCTAGTGTTTCGCGTAAGATGCTTTCTTGATTAGCGTGAGGACACGCTTTTCTAGGTCTAGGGCATGCACTACGAGGTAGGGTACAAACAACGAGACGAATGCACGTTTCCCAAATAAATGCACGCAATCGTAAATGAATGCACGTAATTCAATGAAAGGCACACAAAATGAAACACAATTCTTAAACCTAGGTCAAAGCACACAAATCTAGGTTAGGGCACACAAAACAAGATATCGCACGTAAATCGAGGTCGGGCCTCACAAGTATGATCGCACCCGTCATGTTGAGGGCACAAATCCTTTATGTGTTGACGGTACACAATCCCAACCTAGAGAGATGCCCATTCAAAAGGCCCAATGGGCTTAACGAAAACCCATTAGCTTCAACAACACAGCATCCTCGCAAGACGTGATATCTACGCATTGTAGGGCCCTTTAATGTCCCGCGAGTTTGGTTGTCGTCCTATTTATAGCTCACGACGTACGATTTGGGACGAAAAAATAGTGCAACAAAAGAAAAGTAGACCGAAATTGATAAAAACATTTGATTTTGGGCTCTGAAAACAGTCGCACCCAAGCAAGCTTGTTTCCCCCATCGTAGAGCCCTCAAAGAGCTTTCCAACGATATGCTATGTGCCGCGTAACTCCTTACGGATAAAAAGTTATGGGCACTGGAGCGACGGAGACCTGGTCACAAGACCCACGCCCTCGATTTGCAGGCCTAGCCTCTACGTGAAACGAAGTTGTCTTCCCAATGGGTCGTGGGATTCGGTAATAGAAATATGGTGGATAAAGCATCTTGGCAAGCCTAACCGGGACAAAAAAAAATTGAAAAGGGGGGTGCTACACGAGGACTTCCCAGGGGGTCACCCATCATAGTACTACTCTAGACCAAGCACGCTTAACTTCGGAGTTCTGATGGGATCCGGTGCATTAGTGTTGGTATGATCGTACTCGTCATGTTAAGAGCACGAATCCCTTATGTGTTGACGGTTCACAGTCCCAGCCCATAGATATGGCCCATTCAAAAGGCCCAATGGGCTTAACGACAACCCATCAGCTTCAACAACGCTGCATCCTCGCAAGAATTGATATCGATGGATTGTAGGGCCCACTAATCTCCCGCGAGTTAGGTTATCGTACTTTTAACAGCTCACGACATATGATCATGGACGAAAAAATAGCGCAAAAGAAGAAAACTGACCCGAAACTGATACAAAAGTTCAATTTTGGGCACGAAAAATAGTCACAACCAAGCAGGATTGCGGCCCCCGCCGTAGAGCTCTCGAAGAGCTTTTCAACGGCATCCTGTGCTCCGCATAACTCCTTACGGATCAAAAGTTATGGGCACCAGAGTGATGGAGACCAGGTCACAAGCCCCAAGCCCTCGGTTTGCGGGCCCAACCTCTACGTGAATCAAAGTTGTCTTGCCCAAGGTGCCGTGGGATTCGGTAATAGAAATGTGGTGGATAAAGAATCTTGGCAAGCCTAACCAGGGCAAAAAAAATTGAAAATGGGGGTGCAACACGAGGACTTCCCAGGGGGTCACCCATCCTAGTACTACTCTCACCCAAGCACGCTTAACTTTGAAGTTCTTATGGGATCTGGTGCATTAGTGCTGGTATGATCGCAACCATCATGTTAAGGGCAGAAATCCCTTATGTGTTGACGGTACACAGTCCTAGTCCGGAGAGATGGCCCACTCAAAAGGCCCAATGGGCTTAACGATAATCCATTTGCTTCAACAGTGCATCATCCTCACAAGACGTGATATCGACGCGTTGTAGGGTCTTCTATTGTCCTGCGAGTTAGGTCATCGTCATGTTTACAGCTCACGACGTATAATCCGGGACGAAAAAATAGTACAAAAGAAGAAAAGTGGCCCGAAATTGATAAAAACGTTCCATTTTGGGCTCTGAAAATAGTCGCATCCAAGATGCCTTGTTGCCCCCGTCGTAGAGCTCTCGGAGAGCTTTCCAACTATATGTTATGCGCCGCATAACTCCTTAAGGATCAAAAGTAATGGGCACCGGAGTGACGGAGACCTGGTCACAAGACCCACGCCCTCAGTTTGTAGGCCCAGCCTCTACGTGAAGCGAAGTTGCCTTGCCTAATGTGCCGTGGGATTCGGTAATAGAAATGTGGTAGATAAAGCATCCTGGCAAGCCTAACCGGGGCAAAAAAAATTGAAAAGAGGGGTGCTATACGAGGACTTCCCAGGGGGTCACCCATCCTTGTACTACTCTCGACCAAGCACGCTTCACTTCGGAGTTCTGATGGAATCCGGTGCATTAGTGCTGGTATGATCGCACCCATCATGTTGAGGGCACGAATCCCTTATGTGTTGACGGTACATAGTCCCAGCCCAGAGAGATGGCCCATTCAAAAGGACCAATGGGCTTAACGACAACCCATCCGTTTCAACAACGCAGCATCCTCGCAAGACATAATATTGACACGTTGTAGGGCCCTCTAATGTCCCGCGAGTCAGGTTATGGTCCTTTTAACAGCTCGCGATATACGATCAGGGATGGAAAAATAGCACAAAAGAAGAAAAGTTGGCTGAAACTGATAAAAACGTTCGATTTTGTGCTCCAAAAACAGTCGCAAGCGAGCAAGATTGCTGCCCCCGTTCTACAGCTCTCGGAGAGCTTTCCAACGGTATACTGTGTGTCACGCCCCAACTCACCCCACCTACGATCAGTCAGGACGCAACGGAATTTCAGTAGTATAACGACAGTAATTAGGGCACCGAGGCTCTAAACCAACCTCTCAGAACATCATACTATCAAAATCCTCAACCAAACAACAATCAATTCCTCAATACCCATAACAACATACAACATAACCATATTATACAATAATCATTCTTAGTTATACGCCCCCGAATATAATACCTTATCTTTAACACACATCTCAAAATAGATTATAAACCAACTTAGCAACGTAATCATAACAAAAGAAAGACTACTAAGTTAGCATCATTTAGTTCATTATCTTTACTACAACTTATACATCATAAACTACAAAGTAAATAAAAGACAACTAGTTTATTATACAAGATAACAGAGTATACAACATCTCAAGCATCAAGGACAAGACTCTGGCACATAGGACTCATCCACATACGGCACATTCTCAGCTTCCTGAGGCACGTACCTGTAATCTTCCTCAATAACACCTGTATGCATGCAATAATGTACAGTGAGCTTATATAAACAAGCTCAATGAGGATCCGATAGATCTCTAACAATATTTACTATACTCCTTGGAAATGATCCTTTGAGCAGTAAACTCACAGTAAAACATCAATAACAATATAAACACATAACTATAATGACCAATCAATAAAGGATACTCTAGTTGGTGTAGCTCCAAACACCATCACGATCTCAACCATTCTTCTTGTAACTCCCCATTACTCACACACCCGAGGTACCTCACTAGCCTCGCTCTCCATGACACCTCCGTCATGCGACCTGGAGGGAGTCTCTAGTAGTCATGTCGTTATCAACCCGACAGCCTGATGCTGCCCGAGAGGTGGCACACACATACCAAGACTCAGCAATAATAATAAGCAATCATTCACAGGATCACAGGAGGACAATCTAGAAGAATTGCCTAGCTCCCAGTTCATCAATCATCAATCAATAATCATCAATAATCATGAATTATCATCAATATAACATCAAGTAATCATTTAAACTACAAACAACTAAGTTAGATGACAAAGTAGGCCATCCAACTTAACATGCATTAAACACGTAATCTAACCCTAATCTAACCATTAACAACTCACAATTCAATCACTCAAACACCACCCAATCATCTAAAGGCTCAATTCAACAATTTAAAGAAAGACAACCTAAACTTCAAATAATCATATCTTACATTCTACTAATCCAAACAACTCCAAATCAGTTTCCAACACTCACCCGTTCAATCAACTACATTAGCTCTCTCGGAAACCAACCAAGACACATCAAAATCAAACCCAACAACCCAAAAACCTCAATGCACCTAGGCTGAAATTTTTGGATTTTCACCCAAACATCGAAATCGAAAATTCGGCATTATAATGGCGTTACCACATAATTAACAGACTTTCAAAAATCGACGGTAATCGATTCCAACCACAACAACTCAAGATATTCATCAAATGGCCAATCTATCAACTTTAAATACCCGAAAATAAATAATTTCGCTACAATGGTTCAAATCTCGTAGTAATACACATAAACGATCCCTAGCAAGCACTGAGCAATAATATAACTTCAAATTAACATTCTAAAGGTTCAAAATGCAATTATACGCAAAAACAAAAAATATGACTTTGAGATCTAGAATGTTTCTCTCACATTTGATGCAAAACAAGCCTAGATATGCGTGCAATACTTGCCTAACAAGCGGAATCCAACTCGGCACAAAAATCTACGGACAAAAAACTAGGTTTTTCTATGAAAATTTGCTTTGAAAAATGTTGAAGAAAACTTCTCTTTTGCTCAAGGAAGCTCAAAGGCAATGTGAGTGAGAAATGAAGGGGTTTTGAGCTATTTTTGATGTATTAAGCTTGTGTATTAAATATATAATGCAAAGTCAACAAATTTAACTAAGTCAAAGTTGTCATCTTTTAGTCTTTTAATTGTTTTAGACTATTTCTTGCTCAAAACTAGTATGCAATACTTAGACTATTTTAAGTGACTTATTTTTAGGTGACAAGAAGTTTTACATTAAAATAGTTTCACCCGAGTCGGCTTAAAACTCGTTTTCTTGCAAAAGAAAGTGAAAAAATATTTAAAATTCCAAAACCAATTCCAAATCCATTTTAATCAAACACGGGTCTATTAATACCCGAGGACTAGCTTTTAGAACGTTTAAAACACCCTGTAAAAATTTTAGCGGACAGGTGTTCAAAAATACTATTCACCAAAACGGACGATAAAATTTCTGATTGAATTTCTGATGAAAATTTCATGAATTCACACTTAGCATGTATTAGGAGTATTAATCACTTATTTAGCACATTCTAAGTCCAATAGCACATAAACAGGTTAATTCATGCAAAACGAGATAAAACACGTAAATCGAGATAAAGCAAAATATGGGGTCTCACATTCTCTCCCCTTAAAGAATTTCATCCCAGTCTAGAGAGATGACCCATTCAAAAGGCCCAATGGGCTTAACGACAATCCATCCACTTCAACAACGCAGCATCCTCACAAGACGTGATGTCGACGCGTTGTAGGGTCCTCTAATGTCCCGCGAGTTAGGTTATCGTCCTGTTAACAGCTCACGACGTACAATCCGGGACGAAAAAATAGTTCAAAAGAAGAAAAGTGGCCCAAAATAGATAAAAACATTCGATTTTGGGCACTGAAAGTAGTCGCAACCGCGCAAGCTTGTTGCCCCCATCGTACAGCTCTCGGAGAGCTTTCCAACGGTATGCTGTGTGCCGCGTTACTCCTTACGGATCAAAAGTTATGGGCACCGGAGCGACGGAGACCTAGTCACAAGACCCACGCCCTCGATTTGCGAGCCCTACCTCTACGTGAAGCGAAGTTGTCTTGCCCAATGTGTCGTGGGATTCGTTAATAGAAATGTGGTGGATAAAGCATCTTGGCAAGTCTAACTGGGGCAAAAAAAAATTGAAAAATGGGTGCAACACGAGGACTTCCCAAAGGGTCACCCATCCTAGTACTACTCTCGCCCAAGGAGTTCTGATGGGATCCGGTGCATTAGTGCTGGTATGATCGTACCCGTCATGTTGGGGGCACGAATCCCTTATGTGTTGACGGTTCACAGTCCTAGTCCAGAGAGATGGCCCACTCAAAAGGCCCAATGGGCTTAACGATAACCCATATGCTTCAACAATGCAACACCTCGCAAGATGTGATATCGACGCGTTGTAGGGTCTCCTAATGTCCCGCGAGTTAGGTTATCGTCCTGTTTACAGCTCACGACGTACGATCCGGGACGGAAAAATAGTGCAAAAGAAGAAAAGTGGCCTGAAATAGATAAAAACATTCGATTTTGGGCTCTGAAAATAGTTGCATCTTAGATGGTTTGTTGCCCTCGTCGTAGAGTTCTCGGAGAGCTTTCCAACGGTATGCTATGCGCCATATAACTCCTTACATATCAAAAGTTATGGGCACTGGAGCGACAGAGACCTGGGCACAAGACCCACGCCCTCGGTTTGCAGCCTCTACGTGAAGCGAAGTTGTCTTGCCCAATGTGCCGTGGGATTCGGTAATAGAAATGTGGTAGATAAAGCATCTTGGCAAGCCTAACCGGGGCAAAAAAAATTGAAAAGGGGGGTGCTACATGAGGACTTTCCAGTGGGTCACCCATCCTTGTACTACTTTCGACAAAGCACACCTAACTTCGGAGTTCTGATGGAATCCGGTGCATTAGTGCTGGTATGATCGCACCCGTCATGTTGAGGGCACGAATCCCTTATGTGTTGACGGTACACTGTCCCAACCCAGAGAGATGGCCCATTCAAAAGGACCAATGGGCTTAACGACAACCCATCCGTTTAAACAACGCAGCATCCTCGCAAGACGTGATATCGACGCGTTGTAGGGCCCTCTAATGTCCCGTGAGTTAGGTTATGGTCCTTTTAACAGCTCACGACATACAATCAGGGATGGAAAAACAGCACAAAAGAAGAAAAGTTGCCCAAAACTAATAAAAATGTTCGGTTTTGTGCTTCAAAAACCGTCACAGCCGAGCAGGATTGCTGCCCCCGTTCTATTACTCTCGGAGTGCTTTCCAACGGTATGCTGTGTGTCATGACCCAACTTGACCCCACCTACGATTAGTCAGGGCGCAACGGAATTTCAGTAGTATAACGACAGTAATTAGGACACCGAGGCTCTAAACCGACATCTCAGAACATCATACAATCAAACTCCTCAACCAAACAACAATCAATTCCTCAATACCCTTAACAACATACAACATAACCATATTATACAATAATCATTCTTAGTTATATGCCTCCGTTCCAACATAATACCTTAACTTTAACATACATCTCAAAATAGATTATAAACCAACTTAGAAACGCAATCATAACAAAAGAAAGACTACTAAGTTAGCATCATTTAGTTCATTATCTTTACTACAACTTATACATCATAAACTACAAAGTAAATAAAAGACAACTAGTTTAATATACAAGATAATAGAGTATACAACATCTCAAGCATCAAGGACAAGACTCTGGCACATAGGACTCGTCCACATACGGCACATTCTCAGCTTCCTGAGGCACGTACCCATAATCTTGCTCAATAATACATGTATGCATGCAATAATAGAGAGTGAGCTTATATAAACAAGCTCAATGAGGATCCGATAGATCTCTAACAGTATTTGCTATACTCCTTGGAAATGATCCTTTGAGCTGTAAACACACAATAAAACATCAATAACAATATAAACACATAACTATAATGACCAATCAATAAAGGATACTCTAGTTGGTGCAGCTCCAAACGCCATCATGATCTCAACCATTCTTCTTGTAGCTCCCTATTACTCACGCACCTGATGTACCTCACTAGCCTCGCCCTCTATGACACCTCTGTCATGCGAGCTGGAGGTAGTCTCTGGTAGTCATGCCGTTATCAACCCGACATCCCGATGCTGCCCGAGAGGTGGCACACACATACCAACACTCAGCAATAATAATAAGCAATCATTCACAGGAGGACAATCTAGAAGAATTACCTAGCTCCCAGTTCATCAATCATCAATCAACAATCATAAATAATCGTCAATTATCATCAATATAACATCAAGTAATCATTTAAACAACAAACAACTAAGTTAGATGACAAAGTAGGCCATCCAACTTAACATGCATTAAACATGTAATCTAACCCTAATCTAACCATTAACAACTCACAATTCAATCACTCAAACACCACCCAATCATCTAAAGGCTCAATTCAACAATTTAAAGAAAGACAACCTAAATTTCAAATAATCATATCTTACATTCTACTAATCCAAAAAACTCCAAATCAGTTTCCAACACTCACCCATTCAATCAACTACATTAACCCTCTCAAAAACCAACCAAGACACATCAAAATCAAGCTCAACAACCCCAAAATCTCAATGCACCTAGGCTGAAATTTTTGGATTTTCACCCAAACATCGAAATCGAAAATTCGGCATTATAACGGCGTTACCACATAATTAACAAACTTTTAAAAATTGACGGAAATCGATTCCAACCACAACAACTCAAGATATTCATCAAATGGCCAATCTATCAACTTTAAATACCCGAAAATAAATAATTTCACTACAATGGTTCAAATCTCATAGTAATACACATAAACGATCCCTAGCAAGCACTGAGCAATAATATAACTTCAAATTAACATTCTAACTGTTCAAAATGCAATTATACGCAAAAACATAAAATATGACTTTGAGATCTAGAATTTTTCTCTCACCTTTGATGCAAAACAAGCCTAGATATGCGTGTAATACGTGCCCAACAAGCGAAATCCAACTCGGCATGAAAATCTACGGACAAAAACTAGGTTTTTCTATAAAAATTTGCTTTGAAAAATGTTGAAGAAAACTTCTCTTTTGCTCAAGGAAGCTCAAAGGCAATGTGAGTGAGAAATGAAGGGGTTTTGAGCTATTTTTGATGTATTAAGCTTGTATATTAAATATATAATGCAAAGTCAACAAATTTAACTAAGTCAAAGTTGTCATCTTTTAGTCTTTTAATTGTTTTAGACTATTTCTTGCTCAAAAGTAGTATGCAATACTTAGACTATTTTAAGTGACTTATTTTTAGGTGACAAGAAGTTTTACATTAAAATAGTTTCACCCGAGTCGGCTTAAAACTCGTTTTCTTGCAAAAGAAAGTGTAAAAATCTTTAAAATTCTAAAACCGATTCCAAATCCATTTTAATCAAACACGGGTCTGTTAATACCCAAGGGCTAGCTTTTAGAACATTTAAAACACCCTTGTAAAAATTTTAGCGGACAGGTGTTCAAAAATACTATTCACCAAAACCGACGATAAAATTTCTGATTCTATTTTTTATGAAAATTTCATAAATGCACACTTAGCATGTATTAGGAGTATTAATAACTTATTTAGCACATTCTAAGTCCTATAGCACATAAACAGGTTAATTCACGCAAAACGAGATAAAACACATAAATCGAGATAAAACAAAATATGGGATCTCATAATCTCTCCCCCTTAAAGAATTTCGTCCCAGTCCAGAGAGATGACCCATTCAAAAGGCCCAATGGGCTTAACGACAACCTATCCACTTCAACAACTCAACATCCTTGCAAGACGTGATATCGACACGTTGTAGGGTCTTGTAATGTCCCGCGAGTTAGGTTATCATCTTGTTAACAGCACACGACGTACGATCCGGGAAGGAAAAATAGTGCAAAAGAAGAAAAGTGGCCCGAAATAGATAAAAACATTTGATTTTGGGCTCTGAAAGTAGTTGCAGCCGAGCAGGCTTGCTGCCCTTATCGTACAGCTCTTGGGGAGCTTTCCAACGGTATGATGTGCGCCGCGTAACTCCTTACGGATCAAAAGTTATGGGCACCGGAGCGACGGAGACCTGGTCACAAGACCCACTCCCTCAGTTTGCGGCCCAGCCTCTACGTGAAGCGAAGTTGCCTTGCCCATTGTGTCGTGGGATTTGGTAATAGAAATTTGGTGGATAAAGCATCTTGGCAAGTCTAACCGGGGCAAAAAAAATTGAAAAAGGGGTGCAACACGAGGACATCCCATGGGGTCACCCATCCTAGTACTACTCTCGCCCAAGCACGCTTAACTTTGGAGTTCTGATGGGATCCGGTGCATTAGTGCTGGTATGATCGCACCCGTCATGTTGAGGGCACGAATCCCTTATGTGTTGACGGTTCACAGTCCCAGCCCAGAGAGATAGCCCATTTAAAAGGCCCAATGGGCTTAACGACAACCCATCCGCTTCAAAAATACAGCATCCTATCAAGATTTAATATCGAAGCGTTGTAGGGCCCTCTAATGTCCCGCGAGTTAGGTTATCGTCCTTTTAACAACTCACGACGTAAGATCAGGCACGGAAAAAATGCGTAAAATAAGAAAAGTGGCCCAAAATTGATAAAAAATTCTATTTTGGGCTGCGAAAACAGTCGCAGTCGAGCAGGATTGTTGCCCCTGCCATAGAGCTCTCGGAGAGCTTTCCAACAATATGTTGTGCGATGCATAACTCCTTACGGATCAAAAGTTATGGGCACCAGACCGACAGAGACCTTGTCACAAGTCCCACGCCCTCGGTTTGCAGGCCCAGCCTCTATGTGAAGTGAAGTTGTCTTGCCCAATGTGCCATGGGATTCGGTAATAGAAATGTGGTGGATAAAGCATCTTGGCAAGCCTAACCGGGTCAAAAAAATTGAAAAGGGGGTGCAACACGAGGACTTCCCAAGGGGTAACCCATCCTAGTACTACTCTCGCCCAAGCACGCTTAACTTCAGAGTTTTTATGGGATCCAGTGCATTAGTACTGGTATGATTGCACCTGTCATGTTGAGGGAACGAATCCCTTTTGTACTGACGGTTCATAATCCCAGCCTAGAGAGATGGCCCATTCAAAAGGCCCAATGGGCTTAACGACAACCCATCCGTTTCAACAACGCAGCATCCTCGGACGAAATGATATCGACGCATTGTAGGGCCCTCAAATGTCCCGCAAGTTAGGTTATCGTACTTTTAACAACTGACGACTTACGATCAAGGATGGAAAAATAGCACAGAAGAAGAAAAGTAGCCCAAAACTGATAAAAATGTTTGATTTTGGGCACGAAAAAATAGTGACAGCCGAGCAGGATTGCTACCCACATCGTAGAGCTCTCGGAGAGTTTTCCAACGGTATGCTGTGCGCCGCATAACTCCTTACGGATCAAAAGTTATGTGCACCGGAGCGACGGAGACTAGGTCACACGCTTAACTTCAGAGTTCTGATGGGATCCGGTGCATTAGTGCTGGAATGATTGCACCTATCATATTGAGGGAACGAATCCCTTTTGTACTGACGGTTCACAATCCCAGCCCAGAGAGATGGCCTATTCAAAAGGCCCAATGTGCTTAACGACAACCCATCTATTTCAACAACGCAGCATCCTCGCATGAATTGATATCAATGCATTGTAGGGCCCTCTAATGTCCCACAAGTTAGGTTATCGTACTTTTAACAGCTCACGACGTACGATCAAGGACGAAAAAATAGCACAGAAGAAGAAAAGTTACCCAAAACTGATAAAAATATTTGATTTTGGGCTCAAAAAATAGTCACAGCCGAGCAGGATTGCTACCCACGTTGTAGAGCTCTCGGAGAGTTTTCCAACGGTAAGCTGTGCACCGCATAACTCCTTACGGATAAAAAGTTATGTGCACCGAAGCGACGGAGACCAAGTCACAAACCCCAAGCCCTCGGTTTGCGGGCCCAGCCTCCACGTGAAGTGAAGTTGTCTTACCCAAGGTACTGTGGGATTCGGTAATAGAAATGTGGTGAATAAAACATCTTGGCAAGCCTAACCGAGTCAAAAAAATTGAAAATGGGGGTGCAACACGAGGACTTTCTAGGGGGTCACCCATCCTAGTACTACTCTCGCCCAAGCATACTTAACTTCGGAGTTCTGATGTGATCTGGTGCATTAGTACTGGTATGATCGCATCCGTCATGTTGAGGTCATAAATCCCTTATGTGTTGACGGTTCACAGTCCACTCCAGAGAGATGGCTCATTCAAAAGGCCCAATGGGCTTAACGACAACCCATCCACTTCAACAACGCAGCATCCTCGCAAGACATGATATCGACGCATTGTAGGGGCCTCTAATGTCCCGTGAGTTAGGTTATCGACTTGTTAACAGCTCACAACGTATGATCCGGGACGGAAAAATAGTGCAAAAGAAGAAAAGTGGCCCGAAACTGATAAAAACGTTCGATTTTGGGCCCTGAATATAGTCACAGCCATGCATGCTTGCTACCACCATAGTACAGCTCTCGGAGAGCTTTCCAACGGAATGCTGTGCGTTGCGTAACTCCTTACGGATCAAAAGTTATGGGCACCGGAGCGACGGAGACCTGGTTACAAGACCCACGCCCTCGGTCTGCGGGCCCAGCCTCTATGTGAAGCGAAGTTGTCTTGCCCAATGTGCCGTGCGACTCGGCAACAGAAATGTGGGGGATAAAGCATCTTGGCAAGCCTAACCGGGGCAAAAAAAATTGAAAAGGGGGTGCAACACGAGGACTTCCAAGGGGGTCACCCATCCTAGTACTACTCTCACCTAAGCACGCTTAACTTCGGAGTTATGATGGGATCTGGTTTATTAGTGCTGGTATGATCACACCCATAATGTTGAGGGCACGAATCCTTTATGTGTTGACGGTTCACAATCCCAGCCCAGAGATATGGCCCATTCAAAAGGCCCAATGGGCTTAACGACAACCCATCCGCTTCAATAACGCAGCATCCTTGCAAGAATTGATATCAATGCATTGTAGGGCCCTCTAATGTCCCGCGAGTTACGTTATCGTACTTTTAACAGCTCACGACGTATGATCAGGGATGGAAAAACAGTACCAAAGAAGAAAAGCGGTCCAAAACTGATAAAAACATTCGATTTCGGGCTACAAAAACAATCGCATTCTAGCAAGATTGTTGCCCCCGTCGTAGAGCTCTCAGAGAGCTTTCCAACGGTATGCTGTGCGCCGCGTAACTCCTTACGGATGAAAAGTTATGGGCACCGGAGGGACAGAGACCTGGTGACAAGACCCACGCCCTCGGTTTGCAGGCCCAGCTTCTACGTGAAGCGAAGTTGTCTTACTCAATGTGCCGTGGGATTCGGTAATTGAAATGTGGTAGATAAAGCATCTTGGCAAGCCTAACAGGGTCAAAAAAATTGAAAATGGGGTACAACACGAGGACTTCCCAGGGGGTCACCTATCCTAGTACTATGCTCGCACAAGCACGCTTAACTTCGGAGTTTTGATGGGAACTGGTGCATTAGTGCTGGTATGATTGCACCCGTCATGTTGAGGGCACGAATCCCTTTTGTATTGACAGTTCACAGTGCCAGCCTAGAGAGATGGTCCATTCAAAAAGCCCAATGGGTTTAACAACAACCCATCCGCTTCAACAACGCAGCATCCTTGTAAGAATTGACATCGACATGTTGTAGGGCCCTCTAATGTCCCGCGAGTTAGGTTATGTACTTTTAACAACTCACGACGTACGATCAGAGACGATAAAACAGCGCAAAAGAAGAAAAGTGACCCGAAATTGATAATAATGTTCAATTTTGGTCTTCAAAAATAGTCACAACCGAGCAGGATTGCTGTCCTCGTTGAAGAGCTCTCGGAGTGCTTTCCAACGGTATGTTGTGCACTGCATAACTCCTTATAGATCAAAAGTTATGGGCACTGGAACGACGGAGACTAGGTCACAAGCCCCAAGCCCTCGGTTTGCGGGACCAACCTCTACGTGAAGCGAAGTTGTCTTGCCCAAGGTGCAGTGGGATCAGTAATAGAAATGTGGTGGATAAAGCATCTTGGCAAGCTTAACCGGGGCAAAAAAAATTGGAAAGGGGGGTGTAACATATGGACTTCCCAGGGGGTCACCCATCCTAGTACTACTCTCGCCGAAGCACGCTTAACTTCGGAGTTCTGATGGGATCTGGTGCATTAGTGTGGGTATGATCGTACCCGTCATGCTGAGGGCACAAATCCCTTATGTATTGACGGTTCACAGTCCCAGTTCAGAGAGATGGCCCATTCAAAAGGCCCAATGGGCATAACAACAACCCATCTGTTTCAACAACGCAACATCCTCACAAGACGTGACATGGACGCATTGTAGGGTCCTCTAATGTCCCGCGAGTTAGGTTGTCATTTTGTTAGCAGCTCACGACGTACGAGTCGGGATGGAAAAACAGTGCAAAAGAAGAAAAGTGACCCGAAACTTATAAAAATGTTCGATTTTGGGCTTTGAAAATAGTCACAGCCGAGCAGGCTTGTTGCCCCCGTCGTAGAGCACTCGGAGAGCTTTTCAATGGTATGTTGTGCGCCGCGTAACTCCTTACAGATCAAAAGTTATGGGCACCGGAGCGACGGAGACCTGCTCACAAGACCTACACCCTCGGTTTGCGGGGGCCTTGCCTCCACATGAAGGGAAGTTGTCTTGCCCAATGTGCTGTGGGATTCGGTAAAAGAAATGTGTTGGATAAAGCATCTTGGCAAGCCTAACTGGGTAAAAAAAATTGAAAAAGGGGGTGCAACACGAGGACTTCCTCGGGGGTCACCCATCCTAGTACTACTCTCGCCCAAGCACGCTTAACTTCGGAGTTCTGATGGGATCCAGTGCATTAATGATGGTATGATTGCACCAGTCATGTTGAGGGCACGAATCCCTTTTGTATTGACGGTTCACAATCTCAGCCCAAAGAGATGGCCCATTCAAAAGGCCCAATGGGCTTAACGATAACCCATCCGCTTCAACAACGTAGCATTCTCACAATAATCGATATCGACGCATTGTAGGGCCCTTTAATGTCCCACAAGTTAGGTTATCGTACTTTTAACAGCTCACGACGTACGATCTGGGATGGACAAATAGCGCAAAAGAAGAAAAATGACCCGAAACCATAAAAATGTTCGATTTTGGTTTCTGAAAATAGTCGCAGCAAAGTAGGATTGCTGCCTCAGTTTGCTGGCCCAACCTCTACGTGAAGCGAAGTTGTCTTGCCCAAGGTGCAGTGAGATTCGGTAATAGAAATGTGGTGGATAAAGCATCTTGGCAAGCCTAACCGGGGCAAAAAAAATTGATAAGGGGGGTACAACATATGGACTTCACAAGGGGTCACCCATCCTAGTACTACTCTCGCCGTAGCACGCTTAACTTCGGAGTTTTGATAGGATCTGGTTCATTAGTGCTGGTATGATCGCACCCATTATGTTGAGGGCACAAATCCCTTATGTGTTGACGGTTCACAGTCCCAGCCTAGAGAGATGGCCTATTCAAAAGTCCTAATGGGCTTAATGACAACCCATCCACTTCAACAACGTTGGATCCTTGCAAGACGTGATATCGACGCGTTATAGGACCCTCTAATGTCCCACGAGTCAGGTTGTCGTCCAGTTAACAGCTCACGACGTACGGTCTGAGACGGAAAAATAGTGCAAAATAAGAAAAGCGGCCCAAAACTGATAAAAACGTTCAATTTTGGGCTCTGAAAATAGTCGCAGTCGAGCAGGCTCGCTGCCCCTATCATACAGCTCTCGGAGAATTTTCCAACGGTATGCTGTGCGCCGTATAACTCCTTACGGATCAAATGTTATGGGCACCGGAGCAACGGAGACCTGGTCACAAGACCCACGCCCTCAGTTTGCAGGCCCAGCCTCTACGTGAAGTGAAGTTGTCTTGCCCAAAGTGCCGTGGGATTCGGTAATAGAAATGTGGTGGATAAATCATCTTGGCAAGCCTAACTGGGGCAAAAAGAATTGAATAGGGGGTTGCAACACGAGGACTTCCGAAGGGGTCACCCATCCTAGTACTACTCTCGCCCAAGCACGCTTAACTTCGGAGTTCTGATGGGATCCGATGCATTTGTGATGGTATGATCGCACCCGTCATGTTTAGGGCACGACTCCCTTATGTGTTGAAGGTTCACAGTCCTAGCCTAGAGAGATGGCTCATTCAAAAGGCCCAATGGGCTTAATGAGAACCCATCTACTTCAACAACGCAGCATCCTTGCAAGAATTGATATGGACGCGTTATAGGACCCTCTAATGTCCCGCAAGTTTGGTTATCATCCTTTTAACAGCTCACGACGTACGATCAGGGATGGAAAAACAGCGCAAAGGAAGAAAAGTGGCCCAAAATTGATAAAAACATTTGATTTTGGGCTCTGAAAACAGTCGCAGTCGAGCAAGATTGCAGCCCCCGTCGTAGAACTCTCGGAGTGCTTTCCAACGGTATGTTGTGCGCCGCTTAACTCCTTACGGATCAAAAGTTATGGGCACCGGAGCGACGGAGACCTGGTCACAAGACCCACGCCCTCGGTTTGCGAGCCCAGCCTCTACGTGAAGCCAAGTTGTCTTGCCCAATGTGCTGTGGAATTTGGTAACAGAAATGTGGTGCAAAAAGCATCTTGGCAACCCTAACCGGGGCAAAAAAAATTGAAAATTGGGGTGCAACACAAGGACTTCCTATGGGGTCACCCATCCTAGTACTACTCTCGCCCAAGCACGCTTAACTTCATAGTTTTGATGGGATCCGGTGCATTAGTGCGGGTATGATCACATCCGTCATGTTGAGGGCACAAATCCTTTATGTGTTGACGGTTCACAGTCCCAGCGCAGAGAGATGGCCCATTCAAAAGGCCTAATGGGCTTAACAACAACCCATCCACTTCAACAACGCAGCATCCTCGCAAGACGTGATATCGATGCATTGTAGGGCCCTCTAATGTCCCACGAGTTAGGTTATCATCCTTTTCGCGGCTCACGACGTACGCTCTAGGATGAAAAAATAGCACAAAAGAAGAAAAGTGGCCCAAAATTGATAAAAAAATGTTTGGTTTTGGGCTCTGAAAATAGTTGCAGCTGAGCAAGTTGCTGCCCCCATCGTAGAGCTCTTGAAGAGCTTTCCAACGTTATGCTGTGCATCGCCTAACACCATACGGATCAAAAGTTATGGGCACTGGAGTGACGGAGACCTGGTCACAAGCCCCACGTCCTCGGTTTGCAGGCCTAGCCTCTATGTGAAGCGAAGTTGACTTGCCTAATGTGCCGTGGGATTCGGTAATAGAAATGTGGTGGATAAAGCATCTTGGCAAGCCTAATCAGGGAAAAAAAAATTGAAAAAGAGGGTCCAACACGAGGACTTCCCAGGGGGTCACCCATCCTTGTACTAGTCTCGCCCAAGCACACTTAACTTCGGAGTTCTGATTGGATCCGGTGCATTGGTGCTGGTATGATAGCACTCGTCATGTTGAGGGCACAAATCCCTTATGTGTTGACGGTTCACAGTCCCAGCCAAGGGAGATGGCCCATTCGAAAGGCCCAATGGGCTTAACGACAACCCATCCACTTCAACAATGCAGCATCCTTGCTAGACGTGATATCAACATGTTGTAAGGCCCTCTAATATCCCACGAGTTAGGTTGTCATCCTTTTCGCGGCTCACAATGTATGATCCGGGATGAAAAAATAGCGCAAAAGAAGAAAAGTGGCCCAAAACTGATGAAAACATTTGATTTTGGGCTCCAAAAATATTTGCAGCAAAGTAGGCAGGCTTTCCAACGGTATGCTGTGCGCCGTGTAACTCCTTGCGGATCAAAAGTTATGGGCACCAGAACGACGGAGACCTGGTCACAAGCTCCAAGCCCTCGATTTGCGGGCCTAGCCTCTACAAGAAACGAAGTTGTCATGTCCAAGGTGTCGTGGGATTCAGTAATAGAACTGTGGTGGATAAAGCATCTTGGCAAGCCTAACCGGGGTAAAAAAATTGAAAAGGGGGGTGCAACACAAGGACTTCCTAGGGGGTTACCCATCCTACTACTACTCTCGCCCAAGCATGCTTAACTTCGGAGTTCTGATGGGATCTGGGGAATTAGTGCTGGTATGATCGCACCCGTCATGTTGAGCGCACAAATCCCTTATGTGTTGACGGTTTACAGTCCCAGCCTAGAGATATGGCCCATTCCAAAGGCCTAATGGGCTTAACGACAACCCTTCCGCTTCAACAACGTTGGATCCTCGCAAGATGTGATATCAACGCATTGTAGGGCCCTCTAATGTCCTGTGAGTTAGTTTATCATCCTTTTAATAGCTCACGACGTACGATCCGATACGAAAAAGTGCAAAAGAAGAACAGTGGCTCGAAATTGATAAAAATGTTCAATTTTGTGCACTGAAAATAGTCGCAGCCGAGCAGGCTTACTGCCCCCGTCGAAGAGGTCTCGGAGAGATTTCCAACGGTATGTTGTGCATCGTTTAACTCCTTACGGATCAAAAATTATGGGCACCGGAGGGACGGAGACCTGGTCACCAGACCCACTCCCTCGGTTTGTGGACCCAGCCTCTACATGAAGCGAAGTTGTCTTGCCCAATGTGTTGTGGGATTCAATAATAGAAATATGGTGGATAAAGTATCTTGGCAAGCCTAACCGGGGCAAAAACAATTGAAAATGGGGGTACAATACGAGGACTACTTAGGGGGTCACCCATCCAAGTACTACTCTCGCCCAAGCACACTTAACTTCGGAGTTCTGATGAGATCCGATGCATTAGTGCTGGTATGATCACACCCATCATGTTGAGGGCACAAATCCCTTTTGTGTTGATGGTTCACAGTCCCAGCCTAGAGAGATGGCCCATTCAAAAGGCCCAATAGGCTTATCGACAACCCATCTAGTTCAACAACGCAGCATCCTTGCAAGACGTGATATTGACGCATTGTAGGGCCCTCTAATGTCTCACGTGTTAGGTTGTCATCCTTTTTGCTGCTCACGACGTACGATCCGGGACAGAAAATCAGCACAAAATAAGAAAAATTGCCCGAAACTGATGAAAACGTTCAATTTTGGGTTCTAAAATATTCACAGCCAAGCAGGCTGGCAGCCCCCGTTGTAGTGCTCTCAGATAGCTTTCCAACGGTATGTTGTGCACCGTGTAACTCCTTACGGATCAAAAGTTATGGGCACCGGAGCAACGGAGACCTGGTCACAAACCCCATGCCTTCAGTATGCGGGCCCAGCCACTATGTGAAACGAAGTTATCTTGCCCAAGGTTTTGTGCTTTTCAGTAATAGAAATGTGGTGGATAAAGCATCTTGGCAAGCCTAACCGGGGCAAAAAAAATTGAAAAGGAGGGTGCAACACAAGGACTTCCCGACGGGTCATCCATCCTAGTACTACTATCACCCAAGCACGCTTAACTTCGGAGTTCTGATGGGATCCGGTGCTTTAGTACTAGTATGATCGCACCTGTAATGTTGAGGGCACAAATCCCTTATGTGTTGATGGTTCACAGTCCCATCCCAGAGAGAAGGCTCATTCAAAAGTCCCAATGGGCTTAACGACAACCCATCCACTTCAATTCCGCTTCAATAACGCAGCATCCTCACAAGACGTGATATCGACACGTTGTAGGGCCATCTAATGTCCCGCGAGTTATGTTTTCGTCCTTTTAACAGCTCATGACATACGATCCGAGATGGAAAAACAATGCAAAAGAAGAAAAGTGGCCCGAAACTGATAAAAAAAGTTCAATTTTGGGCACCGAAAATAGTCACAACGGAGCAAATTTGCTGCCCTTATCGTAGAGCACTCGGAGAGCTTGCCAACGGTATGTTGTGCGCCGCCTAACACCTTACGGATCAAAAGTTATGGGCACCGAAGCGATAGAGATCTGGCCACAAGCCCCACGCCCTCGGTTTGCAGGCCCAGCCTCTACGTGAAGCGAAGTTGTCTTGTCCAATGTGCTGTGGGATTCGGTAATAAAAATGTGGTGGATTGAGCATCTTGGCAAGCCTAACCGGGGCAAAAAAAATTTTAAAAGGTTGTGCAAAATGAGGACTTCCTAGGGGTCACCCATCCTAGTACTACTCTCGCTCAAGCACGCTTGACTTCGGAGTTCTGATGGGATCCGGTGCATTAGTGCTGGTATGATCGCACTCGCCATGTTGAGGGCACAAATCCTTTATGTGTTGACGGTTCACAGTCCTGGCCAAGAGAGATGGGCCATTCAAAAGGCCCAATGGGCTTAACAACAACCCATCCACTTCAACAACCCAGCATTCTCACAAGACGTGATATCAATGCGTTGTAAGGCCCTCTAATGTCCCGTGAGTTAGGTTGTCGTCCTTTTCGCGTCTCATGATGTACGATCCGGGACGAAAAAATAGCGCAAAAGAAGAAAAGTGGCCCAAAACTGATGAAAACATTCGATTTTAGGGTCCAAAAATATTTGCAACATAGTAGGCTGGATGCCTACATCGTAGAACTCTCAGAGAGCTTTCCAACGGTATGCTGTGCGCCGCGTAACTCCTTGCAGATCAAAAGTTATGGGCACCAGATGAAAGAGACCTGGTCACAAGCCCCAAGCCCTCGATTTGCGGGCCCAGCCTCTACAAGAAACGGAGTATTCTTGTCCAAGGTCCTGTGGGATTCGGTAATAGAAATGTGGTGCATAAAGCATCTTGGCAAGTTTAACCGGGGCAAAAAAAATTGAAAATGAGGGGTGCAACACAAGGACTGCCCAGGGGGTCACCTATCCTAGTACTACTCTCGCCCAAGCATGCTTAACTTCGGAGTTTTGATAGGGTTTGGGGCATTAGTGATAGTATGATCGCACCCGCCATGTTTACGGCACAAATCCCTTATGTGTTGACGGTTCACAGTCCCAGCCCCAAGAGGTGGCCCATTCAAAAGGCCCAATGGGCTTAACGATAACCCATCCGTTTCAACAACACAGCATCTTCGCAAGACGTGATATCGACCCGTTGTAGGGCCCTCTAATGTGCCGCGAGTTAGGTTATCGTCCTTTTAATAGCCCACGACGTATGATTCGAGACGAAAAAATAGTGCAAAAGAAGAAAAGTGGCCCGAAATTGATAAAAATGTTCAATTTTGTGCGCTGAAAATAGTCGCAGCCGAGCAGGATTACTGCCCTTGTCGAAGAGGTCTCAGAGAGATTTCTAACGGTATACTATTCGCTGCGTAACTCCTTACTGATCAAAAGCTATGGGCACCGGAATGACGGAGACCTAGTCACAAGACCCATGCCCTCGGTTTGCAGACCCAGCCTCTACGTGAAGCGAAGTTGTCTTGCCCAATGTGCCATGGGATTCGATAATAGAAATATGGTGGATAAAGCATCTTGGCAAGCCTAACCGGGGCAAAAAAAATTGAAAAGAGGGGTGCAACACGAGGACTTTTCAAGGGTCACCCATCCTAGTATTAGTCTTGCCCAAGCACGCTTAACTACGTAATTCTGATGGGATCCGGTGCATTAGTGTTGGTATGATCGCACCCGTCATGTTGAGGGCACAAATCCCTTATGTGTTAACGGTTCACAGTCCCAGCCTAGAGAGATGGCCCATTCAAAAGGCCCAATGGGCTTAAAGACAACCCATCCTCTTCAACAATGCAGCATCCTCGCAAGACGTGATATCAACACGTTGTAAGGCCCTCTAATTTCCCACGAGTTAGGTTGTCATCTTTTTCGCAGCTCACGACGTACGATTCCAGACGAAAAATCATTACAAAAGAAAAAAAGTTGCCCGAAACTGATGAAAGCGTTTGATTTTGGGCTTCGAAAATTTTCTCAACCAAGTAGGCTGGCAGCCCCTATTGTAGTGCTCTTGAATAGCTTTGCAACGGTATGTTGTGCGCCGTGTAACTCCTTACGGATCAAAAGTTATGGGAACCAAAGCAACGGAGATCTGGTCACAAGCCCCACGCCCTCGGTTTGCGGGCCCAGCCTCTAGGTGAAGCGAAGTTGTCTTGCCTAATATGCTGTGGGATTCGGTAATAAAAATGTGGTGGATAAAGCATCTTGGCAAGCCTAACCAGGGCAAAAAAAATTGAAAAAGGGGGTGCAAAACGAGGACTTCCTCACCCATCCTAGTTCTACTCTCGCTCAAGCACGCTTAACTTCGGAGTTCTGATGGGATCCGGTTCATTAGTGCTGGTATGATCGCACCCGTCATGTTGAGGGTACAAATCCCTTACGTGTTGACGGTTCATAGTCTCAGTCCAGAGAGATGGTCCATTCAAAAGGCCCAATGGGCTTAACGACAACCCATCCGCTTCAACAACATAGCATCCTCCCAAGACGTGATATCCACGCGTTGTAGGGCCCTCTAATGTCCTATGAGTTAGGTTATCGTCCTTTTAACAGCTCATGACGTACGATTCGCTACGAAAAAACAACGCAAAAGATAAATGGCCTAAAACTTGTGAAAACACTTGATTTTGGGCTCTGAAAATAGGCGCAGCCGAGCAAGCTTGCTACTCCAGTCGTAGAGCTCTCGAAGAGCTTTCCAATGGTATGATGTGCACCGCTTAACACCTTACAGATCAAAAGTTATGGGCACCGGAGTGACGGAGACTTGGTGACAAGACTCACACCCTCGGTTTGCGAGCCTAGCCTCTACGTGACGCGAAATTGTCTTGCCCAATGTGCCATGGGATTCGGTAATAGAAATGTGGTGGATAAAGATATTGGCAAGCTTAACCAGGGCAAAAAAAATTGAAAAGGAGGGTGCAACACGAGGACTTCCCAGGGGGTCACCCATCCTAGAACTACTCTTGCCCAAGCACGCTTAACTTCAGAGTTCTAATGAGATCCGGTGCATTAGTTCTGGTATGTTCACACCCATCATGAGGGCATGAATCCCTTATGTGTTAACGGTTCACAGTCCTAGCCTAGAGAGATGGCCCATTCAAAAGGCCCAATGGGCTTAACAACAACCCATCCGCTTCAACAACGCAGCATCCTCGCAAGAATTGATATCGACGCATTGTAGGGCCCTCTAATGTCATGCCAGTTAGGTTATCGTCCTTTTAACAGCTCACGACCTGCGATCTGGGATAGAAAAAAAGTGCAAAATAAGAAAAGTGGCCGAAACTGATAAAAACAATCGATTTTGGCCATCAAAAATAGTCGCAGCCAATCAGGCTTGCAGCCTCCGTCATAGAGCTCTCGGAGAGCTTTCGAACGGTATACTGTGCACCGCGTAACTCCTTACGGATCAAAAGTTATGGGCACGGGAGTGATGGAGACCTAATGACAAGCCCCACGCCCCCGGTTTGTGGGCCCAGCCTCTACGTGAAGCGAATTTGTCATGCCCAAGGTGCCGTGGGATTCGGTAATAGAAATGTGTTGGATAAAGCATCTTGGCAAGCCTAACCGGGGCAAAAAAAAATTGAAAAAGGGGGTGCAACACGAGGACTTCCCAGGGGGTCACCTACCCCAGTACAAGTCTTGCCCAAGCACGCTTAACTTAGGAGTTCTAATTGGATCTGGTGCATTAGTGCTGGTATGATCGCACCCGTCATGTTGAGGGCACAAATCCTTTTTGTGTTGATGGTTCACAGTCCCATCCAAGAGAGATGGCCCATTCAAAAGGCCCAATGGGCTTAACGACAACCCATCTGCTTTAACAACGTAGCATCCTAGTAAGACTTGATGTCGACGCGATGTAGGGCCCTCTAATATCCCGCGAGTTAGGTTGTCATCCTTTTCGCGGCTTATGCCGTACGATCCGGGATGGAAAAACAGCGCAGAAGTAGAAAAGTGATCCGAAAGTGATGAAAACATTCGAGTTTGGGCTCCGAAAATAGGTGCTGCCTAGCAGGCTTGCGGTCCCCGATGTAGAGCTCTCGGAGAGCTTTGCAACGGTATGCTGTGTACCGTGTAACTCCTTACGGATCAAAAGTTATTAGCACCAGAGCGACGGAGACCTGGTCGCAAGCCCGACGCCCTCGGTTTACAGGCCCAGCCTCTACGTGAAGCGAAGTTGTCTTGCCCAAGGTGCCGCGGGATTCATAATGAAAATGTGGTGGATAAAGCATCTTGGCAAGCCTAACCGGGGCAAAAAAAATTGAAAAGAATGGTGCAACACGAGGACTTCATTGGGGGTCACCCATCCTAGTACTACTCTCGCCCAAGCACGCTTAACTTCGGAGTTCTGATGGGATCTGGTGCATTAGTGCTGGTATAATCACACCCGTCATGTTGAGGGCACAAATCCTTATGTGTTGACGGTTCACAGTCCTAACCCAAAGAGATGGCCCATTCAAAAGGCCCAATGGGCTTAACAACAACCCATCCGCTTCAACAACGCAGCTTCCTAGCAAGACGTGATATCGACTCGTTGTAGTGCCCCTAATGTCCCACAAGTTACGTTATCGTCCTTTTAACAGCTCAAGACGTACGATCCAAGACAAAAAAATAGCATAAAAGATGAAAAATGGCCCGAAACTGATAAAAATGTTCGATTTTGTGCTTCGAAAATAGTCACTGCCGAGAAGGCTCACTATCCCCATCGTAGAGCTCTCAGAGAGCTTTCCAATGGTATCTTGTGCGCCGCGTAACACCTTACGGATCAAAAGTTTTAGGCACCAGAGCGACGGAGACCTGGTCACAAGCCCTACGCCCTCGGTTTGCGGGCCCAGCTACTTCGTGAAGCGAAGTTGTCTTGCCCAAGGTTTCGTGCTTTTCGGTAATAGAAATGTGGTGGATAAAGCATATTGGCAAGCCTAACCGGGGCAAAAAAAATTAAAAAGGGGGGTGCAACACGAGGACTTCCCTAGGGGTCACCCATCCTAGTACTACTATCACCCAAGCATGCTTAACTTCGGAGTTCTGATGGGATCCGGTGCATTAGTGCTGGTATGATCGCACCCGTAATGTTGAAGACACAAATCCCTTATGTATTGACGGTTCACAGTCCCAACCCAGAGAGATGGCCCATTCAAAAGGCCCAATGGGCTTAACGACAACCCATCCGCTTCAACAACATAGCATCCTCACAAGACGTGATATCCACGCGTTGTAGGGCCCTCTAATGTCTTATGAGTTAGGTTGTCGTCCTTTTAACAGCTCATGACGTACGATTCGGGACGGAAAAACAACGCAAAAGATAAATGGCCTAAAACTTGTGAAAACATTTGATTTTGGGCTCTGAAAATAGGCGCTGCTGAGCAAGCTTGCTACTCCAGTCGTAGAGCTCTCGAAGTGCTTTCCAATGGTATGCTGTGCACCGCCTAACACCTTACGGATCAAAAGTTATGGGCACCGAAGTGACGGAGACTTGGTGACAAGACTCACGCCCTCGGTTTGCGAGCATAGCCTCTACGTGAAGCGAAATTGTCTTGCCCAATGTGCCGTGGGAATTGGTAATAAAAATGTGGTGGATAAAGATCTTGGCAAGCCTAACCAGGGCAAAAAAAATTGAAAAGGAGGGTGCAACACGAGGACTTCCCAGGGGTTCACCCATCCTAGAACTACTCTTGCCCAAGCACGCTTAACTTCAGAGTTCTAATGAGATCCGGTGCATTAGTGCTGGTATGGTCACACCCATCATGAGGGCACGAATCCCTTATGTGTTAACGGTTCACAGTCCTAGCCTAGAGAGATGGCCCATTCAAAAGGCCCAATGGGCTTAACGACAACCCATCCGCTTCAACAACGCAGCATCCTCGCAAGAATTGATATCGACGCGTTGTAGGGCCCTCTAATGTCACGCCAGTTAGGTTATTGTCCTTTTAACAGCTCACGACGTGCGATCTGGGATAGAAAAATAGCGCAAAAGAAGAAAAGTGGCCGAAACTGATAAAAACATTCGATTTTGGCCTTCAAAAATAGTCGCAGCCAATCAGGCTTGCTGCCTCCGTCATAGAGCTCTCGGAGAGCTTTCTAACGGTATGCTGTGCACCGCGTAACTCCTTACGGATCAAAAGTTATGGGCACGGGAGTGATGGAGACCTAGTGACAAGCCCCACGCCCCCGGTTTGTGGGCCCAGCCTCTACGTGAAGCGAATTTGTCATGCCCAAGGTGCCGTGGGATTCGGTAATAGAAATGTGGTGGATAAAGCATCTTGGCAAGCCTAACCGGGGCAAAAAAAAAATTGAAAAAGGGGGTGCAACACGAGGACTTCCCAAGGGGTCACCTACCCCAGTACAAGTCTTGCCCAAGCACGCTTAACTTAGGAGTTCTGATTGGATCTGGTGCATTAGTGCTGGTATGATCGCACCAGTCATATTGAGGGCACAAATCCTTTTTGTGTTGATGGTTCACAGTCCCATCCAAGAGAGATGGCCCATTCAAAAGGCCCAATGGGCTTAACGACAACCCATCTGCTTTAACAACGTAGCATCCTCGGAAGACTTGATGTCGACGCGATGTAGGGCCCTCTAATATCCCGCGAGTTAGGTCGTCATCCTTTTCGCGGCTTATGCCGTACGATCCGGGATGGAAAAACAGCGCAGAAGTAGAAAAGTGATCCGAAACTAATGAAAACATTCGAGTTTGGGCTCTGAAAATAGGTGCAGCCTAGCAGGCTTGCGGTCCCCGACGTAGAGCTCTCGGAGAGCTTTGCAACGGTATGCTGTGTACTGCGTAACTCCTTACGGATCAAAAGTTATTAGCACCGGAGCGACGGAGACCTGGTCGCAAGCCCCACACCCTAGGTTTGCTGGCCCAGCCTCTACGTGAAGCGAAGTTGTCTTGCCCAAGGTACCGCGGGAGTCATAATGAAAATGTTGTGGATAAAGCATCTTGGCAAGCCTAACCAGGGCAAAAAAAATTGAAAAGAATGGTGCAACACGAGGACTTCATTGGGGGTCACCCATCCTAGTACTACTCTCGCCCAAGCACGCTTAACTTCGGAGTTCTGATGGGATCTGGTGCATTAGTGCTGGTATAATCACACCCGTCATGTTGAGGGCACAAATCCCTTATGTGTTGACGGTTCACAGTCCTAACCCAAAGAGATGGCCCATTCAAAAGGCCCAATGGGCTTAACGACAATCCATCCGCTTCAACAATGTAGCTTTCTTGCAAGACGTGATATCAACGCGTTGTAGTGCCCCCTAATGTCCTAAAAGTTACGTTATCGTCCTTTTAACAGCTCAAGACGTACGATCCAAGACAAAAAAACAGCGTAAAAGATGAAAAATGGCCCGAAATTGATAAAAATGTTCGATTTTGGGCTTCGAAAATAGTCACAGCCGAGAAGGCTCGCTGTCCCCATCGTAGAGCTCTCAGAGAGCTTTCCAATGGTATCTTGTGCGCCGCGTAACACCTTACGGATCAAAAGTTATGGGCACCAGAGCGACGGAGACCTGGTCACAAGCCCCACGCCCTCGGTTTGCAGGCCCAACCACTACGTGAAGCGAAGTTGTCTTGCCCAAGGTTTCGTGCTTTTTGGTGATAGAAATGTGGTGGATAAAGCATCTTAGCAAGCCTAACCGGGGCAAAAAAAATTAAAAAGGGGGGTGCAACACGAGGACTTCCCTAGGGGTCACACATCCTAGTACTACTATCACCCAAGCATGCTTAACTTCGGAGTTCTGATGGGATCCGGTGCATTAGTGCTGGTATGATCGCACCCGTAATGTTGAAGGCACAAACCCCTTATGTGTTGACGGTTCACAGTCCCAACCTAGAGAGATGGCCCATTCAAAAGGCCCAATGGGCTTAACGACAACCCATCCACTTCAACAACATAGCATCCTCACAAGACGTGATATCAACGCGTTGTAGGGCCCTCTAATGTTCCGTGAGTTAGGTTGTCGTCCTTTTAACAGCTCATGACGTACGATTCGGGATGAAAAAACAATGCAAAAGATAAATGGCCTAAAACTTGTGAAAACATTTGATTTTGGGCTCTAAAAATAGGCGCAGCCGAGCAAGCTTGCTGCTCTTGTCGTAGAGCTCTCGGAGAGCTTTCCAACGGTATGCTGTGCACCGCCTAACACTTTACGGATGAAAAGTTATGGGCACCGGAGTGACGGAGACCTGGTGACAAGACTCACGCCCTTGGTTTGCGAGCCTAGCCTCTACGTGAAGCGAAATTGTCTTGCCCAATGTGCCATGGGATTCGGTAATAGAAATGTGGTGGATAAAGATCTTGGCAAGCCTAACCAGGGCAAAAAAAATTGAAAAGGAGGGTGCAACACGAGGACTTCCCAGGGGGTCACCCATCCTAGAACTACTCTCGCCCAAGCACGCTTAACTTCATAGTTCTAATAAGATCCGGGGCATTAGTGCTGGTATGTTCACACCCATCATGAGGGCACGAATCCCTTATGTGTTAACGGTTCACAGTCCTAGCCTAGAGAGATGGCCCATTCAAATGGCCCAATTGGCTTAACGACAACCCATCCGCTTCAACAACGCAGCATCCTCGCAAGAATTGATATCGATGCATTGTAGGGCCCTCTAATGTCACGCCAGTTAGGTTATTGTGCTTTTAACAGCTCACGACGTGCGATCTGGGATAGAAAAACCGCGCAAAAGAAGAAAAGTGGTCGAAACTGATAAAAACATTCGATTTTGGGCTTCAAAAATAGTCGCAGCCAATCAGGCTTGCTGCCCCCGTCATAGAGCTCTCGGAGAGCTTTCGAACGGTATGCTGTGCACCGCGTAACTCCTTACGTATCAAAAGTTATGGGCACCGGAGTGATGGAGACCTAGTGACAAGTCCCACGCCCCCAGTTTGTCGGCCCAGCCTCTACGTGAAGCGAATATGTCTTGCCCAAGGTGCCGTGGGATTCGGCAATAGAAATGTGGTGGATAAAGCATCTTGGCAAGCCTAACCGGGGCAAAAAAAAATTGAAAAAGGGGGTGCAACACGAGGACTTCCCAGGGGGTCTCCTACCCTAGTACAAGTCTTGCCCAAGCACGCTTAACTTAGGAGTTCTGATTGGATCTGGTGCATTAGTGCTGGTATGATCGTACCCGTCATGTTGAGGGCACAAATCCCTTTTGTGTTGATGGTTCACAGTCCCATCCAAGAGAGATGGCCCATTCAAAAGGCCCAATGGGCTTAACGACAACCCATCTGCTTTAACAACGCAGTATCCTCGCAAGACTGGATGTCGACGCGATGTAGGGCCCCCTAATGTCGCACAAGTTACGTTATCGTCCTTTTAACAGCTCAAGACGTACGATCCAAGACAAAAAAACAGCGTAAAAGATGAAAAATGGCCCGAAACTGATAAAAATGTTCGATTTTGTGCTTCGAAAATAGTCAAAGCTGAGGAGGCTCACTGTCCCCATCGTAGAGCTCTCAGAGAGCTTTCCAATGGTATCTTGTGCGCCGCGTAACACCTTACGGATCAAAAGTTATGGGCACCAGAGCGACGGAGACCTTGTCACAAGCCCTACGCCCTCGGTTTGCGGGCCCAGCTACTACGTGAAGCGAAGTTGTCTTGCCCAAGGTTTCGTGCTTTTCGGTAATAGAAATGTGGTGGATAAAGCATCTTGGCAAGCCTAACCGGGGCAAAAAAAATTAAAAAAGGGGGGTGCAACACGAGGACTTCCCTAGGGGTCACCCATCCTAGTACTACTATCACCCAAGCATGCTTAACTTCGGAGTTCTGATGGGATCCGGTGCATTAGTGCTGGTATGATCGCACCCGTAATGTTGAAGGCACAAATCCCTTATGTGTTGACGGTTCATAGTCCCAACCCAGAGAGATGGCCCATTCAAAAGGCCTAATGGGCTTAACGACAACCCATCCGCTTCAACAACATAGCATCCTCACAAGATGTGATATCAACGCGTTGTAGGGCCCTTTATTGTTCGATTTTGTGCTTCAAAAATAGTCACAGTCGAGGAGGCTTGCTATCCCCATCGTAGAGCTCTCAGAGAGCTTTCCAATGGTATCTTGTGCGCCGCGTAACTCCTTACAAATCAAAAGTTATGGGCACCAGAGCGACGGAGACCTGGTCACAAGCCCCACGGCCTCGGTTTGCGGGCCCAGCCACTACGTGAAGTGAAGTTGTATTGAGGGTGCAAAGCCCTTACGTTTTGATGGTTCACAGTCGTAGCCAAGAGAGACGACCTATTCAATAGGCCAATGGGCTTATCGACAGCCCATCCGCTCCAACAACGCAGCATTACCGCAAGACGTGATATCGACACATTGTAGACCCCTCTAATGTTCCGCGAGTTGGGTTCTCATCCTTTTCGCGGCTCACGACAAATGACCTGGGCCTATAAAACAGCGCAAAACACATAAAAGTGGCCCAAAACTGATGAAACCATTCGATTTTGGGTACCGCAAGTAGGTGCAGCTAAGCAGGCTTGCTGCCCCGATGATAGAGCTCCCGGAGAGCTTTCCAATTGTATGATGTGCGCTGAATAGCTCCTTACGGATCAAAAATTGTGGGCACCATAGCGACGGAGACCTAGTCACAGGCCCTACGCCCTAGGGTTTAGGGACCCAACCTCTACGAGATGTGAAGTTGTCTTGCCCAAGATGCCATGGGACTCGAGAATATAAATGTGATGGATAAACCATCTTGGCAAGGCAAAACAGGGCAAAAACAAATGAAAAGTGGGGTGCAACACAAGGACTTCGAGAGGGTCACCCATCCTAGTACTACTCTCACCCAAACACACTTAAATTCGGAGTTCTAATGGGATCTGGTGTATTAGTGCTGGTCTGATCGCACCCGTCATGATGAGGGTGCAAAGCCCTTATGTGTTGGTGGTTCACAGTCCCACCCAAGAGAGACGGCCCATTCAAAAGGCCAATGGGCTTATCAACAGCCCATTTGCTTTAACAATGCTACATTACGGGAAGACGTGATATTGACTCATTGTAGAGCCCTCTAATGTTCAGTGAGTTGGGTTCTCATCCTTTTCGCGGTTCAAGACGAACGACCCAAGCCTAAAAAATAGCGCAAAATGAAGAAAAGTTGCCCAAAACTGAGGAAAACATCCGATTTGGGGTACCAAATGTGAGGCCCGACCCCGAATAACGTGTGTTACCTTGATTTGCATGCCATAGAGAAAGAATGATATGACTGACCTTGGATTACATGCCCTATCTTGGTTTTCGTGCATGCCTTGTCATTCATGCCTTGACCTAGAATTATGTGCCCTAATCCTTGACTTATGTGCCCCGACTTCGAATTGCATGCGTTATCTCGTTTTGTGTGCCCTGACCTTGAATTGCGTGTCCTAACCTAGGTTTAAGAGTCGTACCTCGATTTACGTGCATTGCATTGAATTATGTGCCTTGTATTGGTTTACGTACATTTACCTAGGGTTGCGTGCATTTGCATTGAAATCCGTGCATTTATCTTGAAGTACGTGCATTAGTCTTGAAGTTCGTGTCTTACCTCGTAGTTTGTGGTACTTAATAAACCTTAGAATTCAACTTTAATGAATCTCAATGGTCTTTTTTCTCGATTACGAGCGTGAAGGTTAACGAAGCTGGGAAAGGATGTTAGTGAATATGAGCCTATAACCGGAAGACTAGTCATTAGAAGATTTACTAATCCAATGTACCTACGAGATAAAGACTATGATACTATCGATAGATGGCGACTTGAGATGGATTAGTTTGTTTGGTGAGTTCTTCCTGAAAAGAGGGTCGTATTGTGGAAAATAATCCATAACATGTGTATGACCTATGTGATATCAGTTTTGAAGCTAGTAGGTAGGATATGTAAATCGGATATAGACCTATTATCTTGAAAATTAGCGTATGTCACTCTAGGATCATGGAATTATTGTGATATTCCTTTTGAGGTATGAATGCAAGATTGACATGACATAAGTCATGATTTTGGAGTTATAGTTATATAGTTAGAATACCGATGCAGCTTTGATGACTATGTATGGAGATTCTAACCTTAGTTAACGAACTCGACCTTAAAGATCAATTGGAGAAAATAGAGTTGTTTGAAGGAACGAACTGTAACTGTGAAGGTCACACCGAACTAAATGATTGGAGAAACATAAGAAGTGAATTGGTTGCGGTAAAAGATCACTAAACACGGGACGAACCGGAGTAGGAAGAATAATAAGGGTCAGAATCCGTCTAAATGACCTCAATAGGCAAGAATGAATTTCAGGACGAAATTCTTTTAAGGAGGGGAGGATGTGAGGCCCAACCCCGAATAACGTGTGTTACCTTGATTTGCGTGCCATAGACTAAGAATGATATGACTGACCTTGGATTACGTGCTCTGTCTTGATTTTTGTGTATGCCTCGTCATTCGTGCCTTGACCTAGAATTATGTGCCCTAATCTTTGACTTACGTGCCCTGACTTTGAATTGCGTGCGCTATCTCGTTTTGTGTGCCCTGACCTTGAATTGCGTGTCCTAACCTTGGTTTAAGAGCCGTACCTCGATTTACATGCATTGCATTGAATTACATGCCTTGTATTGGTTTACGTACATTTACCTAGGGTTGCGTGCATTTGCATTGGAATCCGTGCATTTACCTAAGGTTGCGTGCATTAGTCTTGAAGTTTGTGTCTACCTCGTAATTCGTGCCCTAGACCTAGGAATCCGTGCCACCACGTTAATCAAGAAAAAATCATACACAAAGCACTAGACATTAAAATAATCCTACACAATCCACTAACTAATATTGTATTCCTAATTCAAATTCTCTACAAACTCCACTAACAATAAAATAATACTAAACTATTCCTACATTTCCCACTATCTATTATTATATTCATAATTCAACTCATCAACAAACATTCCTATATTTTATTCTACCTAGATTCCCTAAATTCCCAACATTCCTATGACAATTCTATGACACAAATGCATAAAACTTAACCCAAAACCCTACCCAATGCACCCAAAATCTCGACACATGCATATGCCCATGCTAGGATGATTCAAATTGTGCTTCTTGGAGACACAAATCTGATTTTTGCATGCCCAAGGCCAACATTTGCATCAACAATAGCAAAAGCTTCTATTTTCTCTCACTTCTCTCACTCTCCTCACATTTCTCTCTCTCCCTCTCATTCTTCTCTCTCAATCTCGGTTTTGGCTGAGTTCATACACCCCATAGCTCATCTTCATCATTCCATGGTTCATCAAGGCAAGCTAGAAGCTAAGAAACTCGATTAAACAAGCTAGGATGCAAGAAACACACATGCAAGCTCTTTGAACTTCTATTTCGGTTTAGGTGAGTTTCCTAGCTTCCATTTCTTTTCTTCTTGTTCTAACCTCATGCACCTACTAAGAACTTTGTCACTAAGCTAGGAAAATTGAGAAAAAACAGGTGGAGTCTTGGCTAAGCAAGGAAAAGAACAAATCTTGTGCTTCATCAAAGTTTTGTGCATCTTCTTGTTGATTTGCTAAGGTGAGGGCTAAAACCTTTTGAAAATCCTTCAAAAATCCACATGCATGCTCTTAAATGTATTTCTTTGCTTCTGTACTTGAGTTATATGAGTGTTCATAAGCTTTTACAACCATGCATGGCAAGATTTTGGCTTGAAGATGATGATAGATGAAATCGGGTTTGGTAACAGCTCTCTGTCTAGTTGTTGCGAGGTGAGTTTGGCTAGGAATATGATGTTGCAAATGCAAGAAAATTGTTATGTAACTAGTTTGGCCAGTTTTGAACATTTTTCACAGAAATAGACCAAAGCTAATTTTGACTCTAAGGTCCTCAAAATGGACAATCATTAAAATGTGTCCAAATCTGGAAATCTGGAAAAAATGAAGCAGGTTTTGGCAGATGCACTGATCTTGTAGAAAAAACCAGTTTTGACTTCGTAATTGATGCCCAAAATGCATGAAATTTGGTGTGATGCTAGGTTTTTCAGTTCTGGACGTTTTTGTCAGAAATGGACCAAGGCTAAATCTAACCCTAAGGACCTCAAAAACGACAATTATCGAAATGTGTACAAATCTGGACAGTTTTGTGCAATCCCACTGTTTTGGCTATAACTATTGATCTCGAACTTCAAATGATGCAAGGTTTGTTTCTGATTTTATTTAACTTCTTAAGCTTTAATTTGACATCTTATTCACTGGAATTGAAGATTGTTTGCTTGTCTTAATGATTGTGAGAAAACAGCCTATTGCAGTAAGGGTTTCACTTAGTGTTATGCTTAGAAAAATTGTTGTAACTTCTCTTGTTGAATTAAATTCTTGGGATTGTGGCTTTGGGATGTTGTGTGGACTGTTTTGAATACTTTGGGATGTTTGAATTAATTGATGTATGGCTTGAGATTGACTTTGAGTTGATTTGGGGCATAATTGCACGGGTAAGCACGAAATGGAAACCCTAGTGACTAGGCGAACTTGCTAAGTGTTGATCCTTTGAATATTGAGTGTAATTATATGTTTAGTAGGCTGCCCGTAGTTGCCTTATAGCCCTAAATGTGATTTTGATTCGTTGCATGTTAACAAATAGACCTTTCTTGCATCCGAACCACGTAGATTGTTGTTGCATGTTGAATAACCTTATTATTTGATTACGTGGACGTTGAAATGAGTTATATGACCTGATTTACGTGCGTTACATGGCTGCCCGTTTAATGTTCATATAACTTCATATGCTTTTCAAGTGAAATTACTTGTCTATTCGTGCCCCGCTTGTTTACTTGTCAATGTGCAATCTTATGACTGTCTGGAGGCAACCTACTTTGTTGTCCTCCTAATGTGATATATTAAATGTCATAAATGTGCATTGCATACAAGTTTGCAACCTTTCATTCTGGCGTGGTAGCGTTCACGCACACTAGGCGGCATCGGGCTTGCCGGTGTAACCGTGATTACCATTGTCCAATTCCTTCTCTTGCTTGGGGGCTAGACTTCCTCGAAGAGTTGGGTCGTAGGATTTCGGGGTACATCCGGAGTACACCCACTTGGCGTGTTAAGGGGATGATTTGAAGTCGGCCGCAACAACTGAGAGCAAAAGCTCACCGTATCCTTTTCACTATGTGTATAAGTACTCTCGCTTGGTTCCTAGAGGACCTCGGGGAAGAAAGACTGGTAATTGTGTTCCTTTACTTTATAGTATTGTTATGTACTTAATTGTGTTATATTCATGCTTGCAAAAGGATTTTCATAAGTTGAACCGGAAAATGAGTTTCAAAACCTATTTCTCGTTCTCCCTCGCTGAGTTCATAAGGACTCACCCTCTTTTATCATCTCAGGTAAAGAATATCAAGAACAGGTACCTGAGGACGATGTGTCTAACGATGATTCCTTGGAGTGATTGCTTGTCCTATGTGCTTTGCGTGATTATGGCTATTTGTGAACTATGCTACTTGGAGATTATTTCTTTTCATGTTGCTCAATGTTTGTAATGTAAAAGACCCCCGTTGTAATTTGGGGTCTAATTTTGGTTTGTACTGATGTTAACTAGACAGACACTAGACACTACTATGGTCATTTTGCTATTATTACTGCTAGTACCTATAATAGGATTATGAAGTATTAGGTAAGGGCTAAGTAAAATGAACCAACCAAATCTTAAGCTGGTACTCGCTATTAAGCTAAGATCAACATGTATTTTTGTAACGAGGTTTAACAAACAAATGAGACATAGTATCATGCTAGGTTATTAATCAAACGTAACATCGAGATAGTTAGTAGGCGTTTCAATTGATGGTAAATACTAATCCTAGTTGGAAATGAAATTGAGATTGAAAATTTTGAGGCGTTTAGAGAATTAGGTCAAACCAAAGAGCCCAATTACAGCCGTTATGCTGCCGGTTTTCCGGAAAATTTTGGATTTTAGGCCAAAACGTTAAGTGTTAAATCTTCATAAACGGTTAAGTATGTGATATGACTTGAATGTTAGATCACAACCTAGTCTAACCTTTATAGGCTGGGTTGGGGCGTGAGACCAAAAATAGTCGCAGCTTAGCAGGCATGCTACCCCTGTCGTAGAGCTCTCGAAGAGCTTCGCAATGGTATGTTGTGCGTCGTATAACTCCATACCGATCAAATATTATGGGCACCAGAGCGATGGAGACTTGGTCACAAGCCCTACGCCCTAGGTTTGCGGGCCCAGCCTCTACGCGTTGCGAAGTTGTCTTGCCCAAGATGCAATGGGAGTCGAGAATGTAAATGTGATTGATAAAGCATCTTGGCAAGGCAAAACGGGGCAAAAAAAATGAAAAGGGGGGGTGCAACAAAAGTATTTCTAGAGGGTCACCCATCCTAGTACTACTCTTGCCCAAGCACGCTTAAATTTAGAGTATTGATGGGATACGATGCATTAGTACTGGTATTATCGCACCCATCATGCTGAGTATCACGCCCCAACCTGACCTATAGAGACTAGAATAGGATATAACCTAAATCATTTATGCTATTTCACGTACTTAGTCATTTGTTATGATTTAACACTTAACGTTGGTCTAGAACCCCAAAAGATTTTTCATAAAAAAATAAATCGGCAGCATAACGGCTGTAGTTAGGACCTTTTAGTTTGACCTAATTTCTAAACGCCTCAATTATTCCAATCATTAATCCAATTCCATTAAGGACTCCTATTTTGTCATCAACCGATATGCCTACTAGTTTATCTTGAAAGTCTCGTTTGGTTAATAAGCCTAGCATGATAACTATGTCTTGTTTATTTGTCAATTTCCTATCATGCAAGTACCTATTATCCTTTAGCTTGTGCATGATCACTAGGTGAGATTAAGTAGAGTTACATTATTTACTTCTTCACCTAGCGGTTCAAAAGCCTACGATAACTACTAATTAAATGACGAAAGTAAACAACCAAATAAAGAGTTCGTCCGTTTATAATCAGTACAAGCCAAAATTAGACCCAAATTACAACGGGGTCATTTACAACAATAAAATGAACAGTTTGCAATCAAACACAACATCCATATAGCAACCACTTTTAAGCAAAGCACAAAAGCACGTAGTCACTCCAAGGAATCATCAACAAGCACATTTACTTCGAGTACTTGTTCCAAATCTACTGCACCTGTGACAAAAAAGAGGGTGAGTCCTTATGAACTCAGCGAGGGGGAACGAGAGATAACGTTTTGAAATCCTTTTCCGGTTAAACTTATGAAAACCCCTTTTTGAAAGCATGACATATAACACAAGTAAGTTTATAACATAATATAAATGTAAATGAACACATTTACCCTTCTTTCCTCCCCGAGGTCCTCTAGGAACGAAACGAGAGTACTTAAACACATAGTGAAAAGGATACGGTGAGCTTTTGCTCTCAAGATCATTTCTGATAACAGTTGTTGCGGCTGGCTTCAATCATCCACTTATCACGCCAAATGGGTGTACTCCGGATGTACCCCGAAATCCTACGACCCAACTCTCCGAGGAAGTCTAGCCCCCAAGCGAGAGAGAGAGTTGGACAATGGTAGTCACGGTTGCACTGGCAAGCCCAATGCCGCCCGGTGTGCGTGAAACGCTACCACGCCAGAATGAAAGGTTGCAACCTTGTATGCAATGCACATTTATAACATTTAACATATCACATTAGGAGGCCAACAAAGTAGGTTGCCTCCGAGCAGTTATAAGATCGCACATTGACAGGTAAACACATGAGGCATGCTTTGACATGTAATTTCACTTGTAAAACACATGGAGTTATATGAATATTAAACGGGCAGCCATGTGACACATGTAAATCAAGTCATATAACTCGTTTCAGGGTTCACGTATCAAGTAATAAGATTATACAAGCATGCAGTGACGATTACACGAGACCGGATGCAAGAATAGCTCTCTTATCAACATGCAATCATCGGGAATCATATTTAGGGCTATAAGGACAATTACGGGTAGCTTATTGACCTTCCTCAACATCTTTTATAATTCACAAAAGAATGGTTTATGACTCGAGAACCTACGGTGCCATTAGGGTTTTCTAGGCCGTGCTCGGGTCGGTTTCATTTGCTAAGCACCACAAACAACTCTTAAACCATTTCAAGCATACTCAACATTTATTAGGCAGCCTACTAATCACACAATTAAACACATTAATCATATGTTCATCACTTAGCGAGATTTCATCGTTAATAGGGTTTCAATTCATGCTTACACGTGCGATTAAGCCACAAGTTGTCACGTAATTAACCCAAGTCATGCATCGATTAATTAAAACATCATCAATCATCCAAAAAAGTCCACACAACATCCAAGTGCCACAATCCCAAGCATTCAATACCACAAGAGAAGTTACAACATTTTTCAAAGGATATCACTAAACAAAAACCCCACTGCAATGGTCTGTTTTCCCACATTCATTTAGAAAAACAAACAATCTCCAATTTCAGTGAACAAAATATCAAATTAAAGCTTAATGAGTGATTTAAATCCAGAAACAAACCTCGCATCATTTGGAGTTCGGATTTAAGAGTTATAGCCAAAACCGTGAGACTGCGCAAAACTGTCCAGATTTGTACACATTTCAATACTTGCCATTTTTTAGGGTTTTAGAGTTAGATTTAGCCTTAGTCTATTTCTGACAAAAATGTCCAGAACTGAAAAATATAGTTGCCTACGAAATTTCATGCATTTTAAAAATAATTTACTAGGTCAAAACTATTTCGTTCTGCAAGGACAGTGAACTGCCAAAAACCTACTCCATTTTCCCAGATTTTCCAGATTTAGACACCTTTCAATGTTTTGCAATTTTGGAGACCTTAGAGTCAAAATTGGCCTTGTCCTATTTCTACTAAAAATTCTCCGAACTGGCAAAACTAGTCACCTACCAATTTTCACGCATTTTCAACAACATTTACCAGGCACAATACACTTCGTTCTAACAAGTCAGAAATCTGCCAGCTACGCGATTTTGCCTATCTTCAAGTTCTAGCCGAAAATCGTGCCTTGCATGGTTACATAAGCTCATGTACACACATATACAATAAGTACAGAGGTAAATGTAAACATATGAAGGCATGCATGTGGTTTTTGAAAGCTTTTAAAAGAGTTTTAGCCCTCACCTCTTTGAAGACTTAGCAAATGTGCACGAAATGCTCTTGAAAATGCACGAAACGTCCTTTTCCTTGCTTGGCCGTATAGTTCAGCTCTGTTTCCTTAATTTCTAGCTTAGTTAGCATATACTCAGTGTGTGCATGCAATTAAAACAAAAAGAAATGGAAGAGAGCTCCTAAAACATACCTATGGCCGAAAATAGCACTATTTGAGGTTATTTCTTTGTTGTCTTGTCTTAGCCATGCCTTGAAGCTTCTTTTCCTTTGTAAATCGGTTTAAGAAAGTGTTCTAGTGTGTTCTAGTGTGTGAAGTCATGAGAGGAGAGAAAACTTAGAGAACGTTGAGTGTATAGCCGAGAGAGAGAGAAAAATGAGGTTTTTGGGGTATTTTAGTGGTTTAGAAAGCATGGTCAGCTCTTGGGACTTGTATGGTAGAGAATATAGTGCTTTGTGTTGCTATGGAATGATGGATGAGGCATGGGTGGGTGGTCTGGTCGAGAGAGAGAGAGAGAAAAATGGGGTGAAATTGCAAGTTAAGGAATGTTTTAAGTAGTTTGCATGTGTGTTGTCCATTTGGCCGTGTGGTTCTTGTTGTTTTGGGCAGAATTCTGCCTTGCCTTGAATATAATATAATCTAAGGATGCTTAGGTGGATTAGGAGTGCAAGAGGGGTGCTTGGGAGTCAGCAAAAAAGGGGTCTAGGGTTTAGGAATGCTTTAGTATATAAAATGAGTACTTATATGCATGTATGGTCTTGTTTGACTTTGAATTGTGTATGTAGTGTCTAAAAAACGTGTAGTATGCTACAAAACTGAATTGGTTGCATTAAAATAGTGTTTAGGCATGTGAGGAGAGAGAGAGAAGTGCATAGGTTTAATTTAAAGTGTCTAGGATAAGGCAAAAGTTATGACATGTGTAAGAGAATGTTTGAACATTAAAATATTGAGTTGAATTTGACTTAGAATTAAAATAAGAGCTAGTGGAAGGAAAGAGAATGATTTAGGATTAGTTTATTGCTTAGTGCTTCGTGTAGGAATCTTCTTAGATTAACGTGGTGGCACAGATTCCTAGGTTATAGGGCACGAATTACGAGGTAGACAAAAACTACAAGGTAAGGTATGTATTTCAAGACTAGGGCACATATTTCAAGGTAAATGCATGGAACCCTAAACGAATGCAAATAATTCAATGCAAGGCACGTATATCAAGACACGACTCTTAAACCTAGGTTAAGGCACGCAGTTCAAGGTTAATGCACACGAAACGAGAAATTGCATGCAAATCGAGGTCTCATACATATATCAAGGTCAGGGCACGTTTATCAAGGTATTGTACGTATATCGAGAATTAGGGCACACAATTCTAGGTCAAGGCACGTACGATGAGGATGCACGAAAACCAAGATAGGACACGTAATCCAATGTCGGTCATATAGTTCTGGGTCTAAGGCCCACAAATCTGGGTAAGACACGTTATTCGGGGTCGGGCCTCACACTGAGGGTGGAATGTGTTGATGGTTCACAGTCCCAGCCAAGAGGGACGGCCCATTCAAAAGGCCAATAGGCTTATCGATAGCCTATCTGCTTCAACAATGCTACATTATAGCAAGACGTGATATCGATGCATTGTAGACCCCTCTAATGTTCTGCGAGTTGGGTTCTCGTCCTTTTCGCGGCTCACGACGAATGACCTGGGCCTAAAAAATAGCGTAAAACACAAAAAAGTGGCCCAAAACTGATGAAAACGTTCAATTTTAGGTACCCAAAATAGGCGCAACTAAGCAGGCTTGTTGCCCCCGTCATAGAGCTCTAGGAGAGCTTTCCAACTGTATGATGTACGCTGCATAGCTCCTTACAGATCCAAAGTTATGGGCACCGTAGCGACGAAGACTTGGTCATAGGCGCCACGCCCTAGGTTTGGGGGCCCAACCTCTACACGATGCGAAGTTGTCTTGCCCAAGATGCCATGGGAATTGAGAACATAAATGTGATGGATAAACCATCCTGGCAAGGCAAAATGGGGCAAAAAAAATGAAAAGGGGGTGCAACACGAGGACTTCCAGAGGGCCACCCATCCTAGTACTATTCTCGCCCAAGCACACTTAAATTCGGAGTTCTACTAGGATCTAGTGCATTAATGCTGGTATGATCTCACCCGTCATGCTGAGGGTGCAAAGCCCTTATGTGTTGATGGTTCACAGTCCCAGCCAAGAGAGACGACCCATTCAAAAGGCCAATGGGCTTATCGATAGCCCATCTCCTTCAACAAAATAGAATTACCGCAAGACGTGATATTGACGCATTGTAGAGCCCTCTAATGTTTCGCGAGTTGGGTTCTCGTCCTTTTCGCAACTCACGACGAACGACCCAGGCCTAAAAAATAGCGCAAAATGAAGAAAAGTGGCCCAAAACTGATTAAATGTTCGATTTTGGGTACCAAAAACAAGCGCAGCCAAGCAGGCTTGCTGCCCCCGTCGTAGAGCTCTTGGAGAGCTTTCCAACGGTATGTTGTACGCCACATAGCTCCTTGCGGATCAAAAGTTATTGGCACCATAGTGACAGAGACCTTGTTATAGGCCCCACGCCCTAGGTTTGCTGGCCCAGCCTCTACGCGATGCGAAGTTGTCTTGCCTAAGATGCCATATGACTCGAGAATGTAAATGTGATGGATAAAGCATCTTGGCAAGGCAAAACGGGGCATAAAAAAATGAAAAGAGGGGTGCAACACGAGGACATCCAAAGGGTCACCCATCCTAGTACTACTCTCATCCAAGCACGCTTATATTCAGAGTTCTAATGGGATCCAGTGCATTAGTGCTAGTATTGTTGCACCTGTCATGCTGAGGGTGCAAAGCCCTTATGTGTTGATGGTTCACAATCCCAAGCAAGAGAGACGGCCCATTCAGAAGGCCAATGGGTTTATCGACAGCCCATCTTCTTCAACAACACAGCATTACTACAAGACGTGATATCGACGCATTGTAGACCCCTCTAATGTTTGGCAAGTTGGGTTCTCCTCTTTTCGGTGGCTCACGAAGAACGACCTGGGCCTAAAAAATATTGCAATACGAAGAAAAGTGGCCCAAAATTGATGAAAATATTTGATTTTGGGTACCGAAAATAGGCGTAGCCAAGCAGGCCTGCTGCTCCCGTCGTAGAGCTCCAGGAGAGCTTTCCAACGGTATGTTGTGCGCCGCATAACTTCTTACGGATCAAAAGTTATGGGCACCGTAGCGACAAAGACTTGGTCACAGGCCCCATGCCCTAGGTTTGGGGGCCCAACCTCTACGCAATGCGAATTTGTCTTGCCTAAGATGCCATGGGAGTCGAGAATATAAATGTGATGGATAAACCATCTTGGAAAGGCAAAACTGGACAAAAAAAAGAAAAGGGGGTGCAACACAAGGACTTTCAGAGGGCCACGCATCCTAGTACTATTCTCGCCCAAGCACACTTAAATTCAGAGTTCTACTACGATTTGGTGCATTAATGCTTGTATGATCTCACCCGTCTTGCTGAGGGTGCAAAGCCCTTATGTGTTGATGGTTCACAGTCCCAGCAAAGAGAGACGGCCCATTCAAAAGGCCAATGGGCTTATCGACAGTAGATGCTTCAACAACGTAGCATTACCGCAAGACGTGATATCGACGCATTGTAGAGCCCTCTAATGTTTCGCGAGTTGGGTTCTCATCTTTTTCGCAACTCACGACGAACGACCTGGGCCTAAAAAATATAGCAAAACGAAGAAAAGTGGCCCAAAACTTATTAAAATGTTCGATTTTGGGTACCAAAAACAAGCGCAACCATGCAAGCTTGCTGCCCCCGTCGTAGAGCTCATGGAGAGCTTTCCAACGGTATGCTGTACGCCGCATAGCTCCTTGCGGATCAAAAGTTATTGGCACCATAGCGACAAAGACCTTGTTATAGGCCCCACGCCCTAGGTTTGCGGGCCCGGCCTCTATGCGATGCGAAGTTGTCTTGCCCAAGATTTCATATGACTCGAGAATGTAAATGTGAAGGATAAAGCATCTTGGCAAGGCAAAACGGGGCATAACAAAATGAAAATAGGGGTGCAACACGAGGACATCCAAAGGGTCACCCATCCTAGTACTACTCTCACCCAAGCACGCTTATATTCGGAGTTCTGATGGGATCTGGTGCATTAGTGCTAGCATTGTTGCACCTATCATGCTGAGGGTGCAAAGCCCTTATTTGTTGATGGTTCACAATCCCAAGCAAGAGAGACGGCCCATTCAGAAGGCCAATGGGTTTATCGACAGCCCATCTACTTTAACAACACAGCATTACCGCAAGACGTGATATCGACACATTGTAGACCCCTCTAATGTTTGGCGAGTTGGGTTCTCCTCCTTTTTGTGGCTCACGAAGAACGACTTGGGCCTAAAAAATATTGCAATACGAAGAAAAGTGGCCCAAAACTGATGAAATCGTTTGATTTTGGATACCGAAAACAGGCGCAGCCGAGCAGGCCTGCTGCTCCTGTCGTAGAGCTCCTGGAGAGCTTTCCAATGGTATGTTGTGCGCTGCATAGCTTCTTACAGATCAAAAGTTATGGGCACCGTAGCGACAAAGACTTGGTCACAGGCCCCATGCCCTATGTTTGGGGGCCCAGCCTCTACGCAATGCGAATTTGTCTTGCCCAAGATGCCATGGGACTCGAGAATATAAATGTGATGGATAAACCATCTTGGCAAGGTAATACGGAGCAAAAAAAAAATGAAAAGGGGGTGCAACACGGGGACTTCTAGAGGGTCACCCATCCTAGTACTACTCTCGCCCAAGCATGCTTAAATTCGGAGTTCTGATAGGATTTAGTGCATTATTGTTGGTATTATCGCACCCGTCATGCTGAGGGTACAAAGCCCTTATGTGTTGATGGTTCACAGTGCCAGCCAAGAGAGACGACCCATTCAAAAGGCCGATGGGCTTATCGACAGCCCATCTGTTACAACAATGCAGCATTACCGCAAGACTTGATATCGACGCATTGTAGACCTTTCTAATGTTTCGCAAGTTGGGTTATTGTCCTTTTCGCGGCTCACGACGAATGACCTGGGCCTAAAAAATAGCACAAAATGAAGAATAGTGGCCCAAAATTGATGAAAACGTTCGATTTTAGTTACCTAAAACTGGTGCAGCCGAGCAGGCTTGTTGCCCCCGTCGTAGAGCTCCCGGAGAGCTTTCCAACGGTATGCTGTGTGCTGCATAGCTCATTACAGATCAAGAGTTATAGGCACTGTAGCAACAAAGACTTGGTCACAGGCCCCACGCCCTAGGTTTGAGGGCCCAGCCTCTACGCAATGCGAAGTTGTCTTGCCCAAGATGCCATTGGACTCGAGAATATAAATGTGATGGATAAACCATCTTGGCAAGGCAAAACGAGGCAAAAAAAAAATGAAAAGAGGGGTGCAACACGAGGACTTCCAGAGGGTCACCCATCCTAGTACTACTCTCGCCCAAGCACGCTTAAATTCGGAGTTCTAATGTGATCCGATGCATTAGTGCTGGTATGACTGTACCCGTCATGCTGAGGGTGCAAATCCCTTATGTGTTGATGGTTTACAATCTCAACCAAGGGAGATGACCCATTCAATATGTAAGGATCCCGTATCTGAATTACGAATGGTAGTATAAGAAATAAAGTGTTCTTTATATGTATGGCTTACTTCGCTTATGTGCTTGGTATTTTTATAATAAGAAGATATGTTATAACTAGCATATCAAGCTAAGTATTCGTGTCAATTAACGAGTAATTTGTGCTTGGAAATGATTGGAAATGCTGAAGGTATGAAATTAACTACCTTAACTGGATAGGATTTGTTAGGATTTGGGACGATAATAGGATGTCAACCCAGATTTATATTAATCATTTAGCGTTTATCATTGGAGTTATCATTTGAATTGGCTATGAGTAAGCTATTGAAACAATAGGATAACTTGAAGCACTTGGGGTTATCTAGATTATAATACTAGGTTATCTTGAGGATTTATAATGGGGTGCTTGCAAATTTTAGAATAAACCTTAGTGCAAGGATGGAGACTATCATTAGGCTATGAATTTGGGTGGTACTACTGTTAGTTACGGGACTAGTGAATAATTGGGGTGTATGTTCATCTCCCTTTGCTACTTACCTATTTGTAGATAAGTGTTGTTAGAACAATGTTAATGTTTATAAATTATTTTGTTAAAGATGAAAGGATGGTGATCTTAGATTACTAAAAGGTTTCAGTTGGATTTGAGGATAATTAGCATTAGGAATATTAAATATAGTCTTTTATTTGAGTTGAAATAAAATAAGGTGCTTGAACTGGCTGAGAGATGAATGATATGATTTTCCCGAATCTACTATTATATGGCAAATGACGGAATTAGGTTAATGGTAACATATCTTGAGGAGATATTCAAAAAGGTTAATATGTCAATTAGGTAGTTTTGAGGTACATTAATATATAGATTTACTAGTAGGTAACCTTGAATTATAATTTACCACTTTTATTTACGTTAATATCACTTATCAAGTGTAGATTCATAATTAAATGATTGAGAGTTAGTAGGATAGACATGAAGCTAACTTTCCAGTCAACGAGCAGCCTACACCATTCACGTAAGAAGATATTATGAATAAACAATGTCCAATTAGCTTAGTTATTCGGAATAACCTAAACGGATTTAATAAACGAACTATAGGTTATATTAGATTATAAAAGGTAAGCTGGATAAATTAGAGACTTTGGACAATTGAGAAAATTAATTTGCTCTCTTCAAACTATTAGTACAGAGGTTTATTAGGTTTCGTTTCATAAATTTGTACTGAGCCAACCAGGTTATAAAAATTACATCACCTAACTATCCCCACCATCACGGTTCCAGTTTCGTCGCACCACCTAGCCGCGCCAACTCACCACGTTGCTTTATCACTTACACAGCTGATTAAGCATTGATGTCTTAATACCATCATCACAACGACATCAATTTAGGCTTTATCCGAGTGAGCAACTTGGTTTATTTGAATACCATTAGAATTAAACACCTATAGACTTGCATGTTAACATTTTTCTTTAGGTAGACACGCAGCAACTTAGCTAATAATTATTATCATCATTGCCTTGTTGTACGCCTGCATGCAGTCGACATCTTGAGAAGGAAACACACAGCAGCTTAAGATTGATAAATTTCCGTGCATGTAGGACACGAAGCATATTATCATGACACCTACAGTGTAGTTCTTGCTGCTGTCAAATGGTAAGAGAATTAAAATTGATTCAGCAATAAGGCTGCAATACCATGGTTACACAAAAACATTGAGCAATTATGAGCTTAAATCAAGCGGTCCAATAAAGAGCAGGACCGAAGTAGTATAAATAGGCGGATGAATTTCATGTTTCAGCATACACAACCAAAGAAAGATAATAGATTTTTATTAGCTTTAGCATTTGGTTTTCTTCCTTTTCGCGTGCAAAACAACACCAACAGGTGCGGGTTTCTTTTCAAGTGCATGGCTGATTTATTTTATCTAATTAAGTTTAGCTGATACTATCTTATAATTAGCTTATAACATGAACATGGATGTGCGGGTTTCTTTTAAAGTGCATGGCTGATTTCTTTTATCTAATTAAGCCTAACTGATACTATCTTATAATTAGCTTATAACATGAACATGGATGTGCGGGTTTTGTTTTGCAAAACATTGTTGTTTACTTTGTATTAATTATATGACCTAGAATATATGTGCAATGGTTTTAATCTTTTATATTATTATACTTAAACAACTTGTATAATAGCTTGTTCTTATATTATAATATGTATATTACTTTTACGTAATATATGTTAGATTATTGGAAGAGTATTTATACAAGGCTACAAGAGAGGATCTTATAAGCATGAAATTTATAGCACTAGCTATTATAGGGACTTATAGACACGTTGGATATGAACTTGACCAAGTGATACCTGTTCGGCAGAAAGTTGTTGGTTGATATAGTTTGGAAGGTTTGATAATTGGAAATCATGATAAACTAATCTTTTATCTTTAAAACTTAATAAACAGAGGACGATAGTCCATATAAAATTTAATTTAGCCATAAATTTATTTAATTTAAGATTATGGTAACTTCTCCATGAATATTTATTTCTATCACGAGGCTGGTGGTTCTAGCAAAGAACAAGTAAATGCGTACCAAATAGAAAGTTACCCTGATTCTACTTTCATCATAGGTTAACTAAAAGAATAACTTCTAATATGTTTGATAATTTATTATAAAATTTAAGTACTCTTAAATTTGTCTATCACTAACTTGCTGTTTCTCTTTTTAAGAGATAGGGCAGTCAATTGATTTTGTTGTTACGTAGTCAAATCAATTAACTCTTAAAGAATGGCAACATGTGAAGGATTTAAGGGTGATGATAAAGCGGATATAAGTTGAAATAATATAACTAATTAACTAAGGTGTACCTAAAAGTTCTCTATCTGGATCAACTACAATAAAAATTTAATTATCTCTCTGTTAACCTGAATATTTCTAACTGACAACAATGAGTATACTTGGGCAATTTACTTTTATGAACTACTATTTTACTTTGAGTTTTTTTAAGAAAATGATTATCTTTAAATAAATGTGCTTAAATCGGGGACAACCTCTTTTATTGATCCCCATACTACTTGTGTGTTCTATGACAACTTGTGCACGCCTGTGTACCACTTGTTTGGGGGTTGCAACCTCAGGCACGATAGTTGGTATGAACGTCGGGCGACATAGGGCTTGTCGGTGTTCCCGTACCTATCGTGGTCCTATTCCCTCTCCCGCTTGGCGGTCTCCACCCTCGGGGAGTTGGGTCGTAGAATTTGGATACAATCCGGAGTACCCTCTTGGGAAAGATAAGAAGTTATGAGCTTGATCCGGCCGGCCATCTTGAAGACAAACTGTATCCTTTGCAATGTGACTTGTACATGTTATTTGTTGATATACTTGATATGCTTGCATTGTATCATGGTTTTTAAAACTCGAAAATGTTTTCATAACTACCCTGGTTGACTTTCCCGCTCTGAGTTCTTTTGAGCTCACGACCCTTTTACCCCCACATTACAGGTACAACTTAGCTCAAAACAGGTTGATATTGTGTGGTTACGTGCTCGAAGCTTCTTGCCTGTCATGTTTTGACTCAAAATGTAAGAGCTAAAGTTTGTTTGTATTATTCTTGGGTAGAAGGGTAGCTGTGCTGGATTCCTAGTTTGTAACAAAGCCGAGTAGTTCTCATGTCTCAAATGATGTAACAACTCTTGTACCAAGAATATTATTGATAGCTGATTATTATTAAAGATTTTTATACTTTACTTATTATAATAAGAGTTATTTACATGAGACCGCAACGTTGACGAGCAAAGATTCTAACCTAATCTTGAGAAGGGTCGGGTTGGGGTCGTTACACAAAAGGCCAATGGGCTTATCGACAACCCATCTGCTTCAATAACGCAGCATTACCGTAAGACATGATATCGACGCATTGTAGAGCCTTCTAATGTTTAGCGAGTTAGGTTATCATCCTTTTCGCGGCTCACGACGAACGACCCGGGCCTAAAAAATAGCGCAAAATGAAGAAAAGTGGCCCAATTGTGATGAAAATGTTCGATTTAGGGTACCAAAAATAGGCGCAGCTTAGCAGGCTTGCTGCCCCCGTCGTAGAGCTCCTGGAGAGCTTTTCAACGGTATGCTGTGCGCCGCATAGCTCCTTACGGATCAAAAGTTATGGGCACCGGAGCGATGGAGACCTGGTCACAAGCCCCACGCCCTAGGTTTGCGGGCCCAGCCCCTACTTGTTGCGAAGTTGTCTTGCCCAAGATGCCATGGGAGTCGAGAATGTAAATGTGATGGATAAAGCATCTTGGCAAGGCAAAATGGGGCAAAAAAATTGAAAAGGGGGGTACAACAAGAGGACTTCTAGAGGGTCACCCATCCTAGTACTACTCTTGCCCAAGTACGCTTAAATTCAGAGTTCTGATGGGATTTGATGTATTAGTGCTGGTATTATCATACCTGTCATCTTGAGAGTACAAATCCCTTATGTGTTGATGGTTCACAATCCCAGCCAAGAGAGACGACCCATTCAAAAGGCCAATGGGCTTATCGACAGCCCATCTGCTTCAATAATGTAGCATTACCGCAAGACGTGACATCGACGCAATGTAGACCCCTCTAGTGTTCTGCGAGTTGGGTTCTTGTCCTTTTCGCAACTTGGGACTAAAAAACTGTGCAAAATAAAGAAAAGTAGCCCAAAACTGATGAAAATGTTCGATTTTGGGTACTGAAAACAGGCGCAACCGAGCAGACTTGGTACCCCCATCATAGAGCTCCCGGAGCGCTTTCCAACTGTATGTTGTACGCCGCATAGCTCCTTACGGATCAAAAGTTATGGGCACCGTAGCGACGGAGACCTGGTCACAAGCCCCACGCCCTAGGTTTAGGGGCCTAGCCTCTACGCGATGTGAAGTTGTCTTGCCCAAGATGTCATGGAAATCGAGAATATAAATATGATGGATAAACCATCTTGGCAAGGAAAAACGGGGCAAAAAAATTTAAAAGAGGGTGCAACACGAGGACTTCCAGAGGGTCACCCATCCAAGTAATACTCTTGCCCAAACATGCTTAACTTCGGAGTTCTAATGGGATCCGGTGCATTAGAGTTGGTTTGATCACACCCGTCATGCTGAGGGTGCAAAGCCCTTATGTGTTGATAGTTCATAGTCCCAGCCAAGAGAGATGACCCATTCAAAAGGCCAATGGGCTTATCGATAACCTATCTACTTCAACAACGCAGCATTACCGCAAGACGTGATATCGATGCATTGTAGAGCCCTCTAATGTTCCGCGAGTTGGGTTCTCGTCCTTTTTGCTACTCACGATAAACGACCCAGGCCTAAAAAATAACACAAAATGAAGAAAAGTAGCCCAAAACTGATGAAAATGTTCGATTATGGTTACCAAAAATAGGTACAGCCGAGCAAGCTTGTTGCCCCCGTCGTAGAGATCCCAGAGAGCTTTCTAAAGGTATACTGTGCACTGCATGGCTCCTTACAGATCAAAAGTTATGGGCACCGGAGTGACGGAGACCTTGTCACAGGCCCCACGCCCTAGGTTTGCAGGCCCAGCCTCTATGCGATGCGAAGTTGTCATGCCCAAGATGCCATGGGACTCAGGAATGTAAATGTGATGGATAAAGCATCTTGGCAAGGCAAAATGTGGCAAAAAAAATGAAAAGAGGGGTGCAACACGAGGACTTCCAGAGGGTCACCCATCCTAGTACTACTCTCGCCCAAGCACGCTAAAATTCAGATTTTTGGTGGGATCCGGTGCATTAGTGCTAGTAATATTGCACCCATCATGCTGAGGGTGGAAATCCCTTATGTGTTGATGGTTCATAGTCCCAGGCAAGAGAGACGGCCCACTCAAAAGGCCAATAGGCTTATCGACAGCCCATCTGCTTCAACAACGCAGCATTACCGCAAGACATGATGTTGACACATTGTAGACCAATGTAATGTTCTGCGAGTTGGGTTCTCATCCTTTTCGCGGTTCACGACGAACGACCTGGGCCTAAAAAATAGCGCAATACAAAGAAAACTTGTCAAAAATTGATGAAACGTTCGATTTTGGGTACCGAAAATAGGTGCAGCAAAGCAGGCTAGCTTCGCCCATCGTAGAGCTCTTGGAGAGCTTTCCAACGGTATGCTGTGCGACGCATAGTTCCTTACGGATCAAAAGTTATGGGCACCGGAGCGACGGAGACCAGGTCACAGGCCCCATGCCCTAGGTTTGCTGGCCCAGCCTCTATGCGTTGCGAACTTGTCTTGCCCAAGATGGCATGGGACTCGAGAATGTAAATGTGATGGATAAAGCATCTTGGCAAGGCAAAACAGGGCAAAAAAAATGAAAAGGGGGCGTGTAACACGAGGACATCTAGAGGGTCACCCATCCTAGTACTACTCTCGCCCAAGCACGCTTAAATTCAGAGTTCTAATGGGATCCGGTGCATTAGTGCTGGTATTATCGCACCCGTCATGTGGAGGGTACAAAGCCCTTATGTATTGATGCTTCACTGTCCCAGCCAAGAGAGACAGCTCATTCAAAAGGCCAATGGGCTTATCGACAGCCCATATGCTTCAACAACATAGCATTACTGGTGATATCGACGCATTATAGACCCATCTAATGTTCCACGAGTTGGGTTCTCATCCTTTTTGCGGCTCACGACAAATGACCTGGGCCTAAAAAATAGCGCAAAACGAAGAAAAGTTGCCTAAAACTAATGAAAAAGTTTGATTTTAGGTACTGAAAATAGGCGCAGCCGAGCAAGCTTGCTAGCACCGTTGTAGAGCTCCCGGAGAGCTTTCCAACAGTATGCTATGCCCCACATAGCTCCTTATGGATCAAAAGTTGTGGGCATCGGAGAGACGGAGACCTGGTCACAGGCCCAACGCCTTAGGTTTGGGGGCCCTGCCTCTACGCGATGCGAAGTTGTCTTGCCCAAGATGCCATGGGACTCGAGAATAAAAATGTGATGGATAAATCATCTTAGCAATGCAAAACGGGGCAAAAAAAATGAAAAGAGGGATGGAACACGAGGACTTCCAAAGGGTCACCCATCTTAGTACTGCTCTCGCCCAAACATGCTTAAATTCGGAGTTCTAATGGGATCTGGTGCATTTGTGCTGGTATGATCACACCCGTCACGCTAAGGGTGCAAAGCCCTTATGTGTTGATGGTTCACAGTCCCAGCCAAGATATACGGCCCATTCAAAAGGCCAATGGGCTTATCGACAACCCATCTGCTTCAACAACGTAGCATTACCGCAAGACGTGATATCGACGCATTGTAGAGCTCTTTAATGCTCCGTGAGTTGAGTTCTCGTCCTCTTTGCGGCTCGCGACGAATGACGTGGCCCTAAAAATAGCGTAATACGAAGAAAAGTGGCCCAAAATTGATGAAAATGTTCGATTTAGGGTACCAAAAGCAAGCTCAGCGGAGCACTATTGCTACCACCGTCATAGAGCTCCTGGATAGCATTCCAACGGTATGCTGTGTGTTGCATAGCTCCTTACGAATCAAAAGTTATGGGCACCGAAGCGATAGAGACCTTGTCACAGGCCCCACGCCCTAGGTATGCAGGCCCAGCCTCTACGCGTTGCGAAGTTGTGAAGCCCAAGATGCCATGGGACTTGAGAATGTAAATGTGATGGATAAAGCATATTGGCAAGGCAAAATGGAGCAAAAAAAATGAAAAGAGGGGTGCAACACGAGGACTTTATGTGTTGATGGTTCACAGTCCTAGGCAAGAGAGACAGCCCATTCAAAAGGCCAATGGGCCTATCGACAGCCCAGTCGCTTCAACAACGCAATATTACCGCAAGACGTGATATCGACGCATTGTACACCCTTCTAATGTTCCGCAAGTTGGGTTCTCGTACTTTTTGCGACTCACGATGAATGATATGGGCCTAAAAAATAGCGCAATATGAAGAAAAGTAGCCCAAAATTGATGAAAATGTTCGATTTTGGGTACCAAAAATAGGTGTAGCCGAGCAGGCTTGCTGCTCCCATCGTAAAGCTCCCAGAGAGCTTTCCAACTGTTTGCTGTGCACCGCATGGCTCCTTATGGATCAAATGTTATGGGTATCGGAGCGACGGAGACATTGTCAAAGGGCCGCACGCCCTAGGTTTGCGAGCCCAGCCTTTACACGATGCGAAGTTATCTTGCCCAAGATGCTATGGGACAAGCGAAAGTAAATGTTTTGGAAAAAACATCTTGGCAAGGCAAAACGGGGCAAAAAAACTAAAAAGGGGAGTGCAACACGAGGACTTCCAGAGGGTCACCCATCCTAGTACTACTCTCGTCCAAGCACGCTTAAATTCGGGGTTTTGATGGGATCCGGTGCATTAGTGCTGGTATTATCGCACTCGTCAAGCTCAGGGTGGAAAGCCCTTATGTGTTGATGGTTCACAATCCCAGCCAAGAGAGACTGCCCATTCAAAAGGCCAATGGGCTTATCGCAGCCCATCTGCTTCAACAACGTAGCATGACCACAAGACGTGATATCGACGAATTGTAGAGCCCTCTAATGTTCCATGAGTTGGGTTCTCGTCCTTTTCGCAGCTCACGACGAACGACCTGGGCCTAAAAAATAGCCAAAAGTTAAGAAAAGTGGCCCAAAACTGATGAAAATGTTCAAATTTGGGTTCCGAAGACAGCCACAGCAGATCATGCTTGTTGCACTCGTCGTAGAGCTCCCAGAGAGCTTTTCAACGGTACGCTATGCGTAGCATAATTCCTTATGGATCAAAAGTTAGGGGCACCGGAACGACGGAGACTTGGTCATAGGCCCCACCCACTAGGTTTGCGGGACCTGCCTCTACGCGATGTGAAGTTGTCTTGCCCAAGATGCCGTGGGACTCGAGAACATAAATGCGACAGATAAAGCATCATGGCAAGGCTAAACAGGGCAAAAAAAATGAAAAGAGGGGTGCAACTCGAGGACTTCCCAGGGGGTCACCCACCTAGTACTATTCCTACCCAAGCACGCTTAACTTCGGAGTTCTGATGGGATCCGGTGCATTAGTGCTGGTATGATCGTACCCGTCATGCTGAGGGTGCAAAACCCTTATGTATTGACGGTTCACAGTCCTATCCAAGAGAGACGATCCATTCAAAAAGCCAATGGGCATATCGACTTCCCATTTGCTTCAACAACACTGCATCACACCAAGACGTGATATTGACGCATTGTAGAGCCCCCTAATGTTCCGCGAGTTGCGTTCTTGTCCTTTTCGCGGCTCACGACGAACGACCCAGGCCTAAAAAATAGCGCAAAAATAAGAAAAATGGCCCAAAACTAATGAAAACTTTTGATTTTGGTTACCAAAAATAGGCGTAGCCGAGAAGGCTTTCTACCCCCGTCGTAGAGCTCCCAGAGAGCTTTCCATCGGTATGCTGTGCGCAGCATAACTCCTTACGAATCAAAAGTTATGGGCATTGGAACAACGAAGACCTGGTCACAGGCCCCATCCCCTAGGTTTGTGGGCCCAGCCTCTATGTGATGCGAAGTTGTCTTGCCCAAGCTGCCGTTCGACTCGAGAATATAAATGTTACGGGTAATGCATCTTGGCAAGGCTAAAGGGGGCAAAAAAAATGAAAAGAGAGGTGCAACACGAGGACTTCCCAAGAGGTTACCCATCCTAGTACTACTCCTGCCCAAGCATGCTTAACTTCAGAGTTCTGATGGGATCCGGTGCATTAGTGTTGGCATGATCGCACTCATCATGCTGAGGGTGCAAAGCCCTTATGTGTTGATGGTTCACAGTCCCAGCCAAGAGAGACGATCCATTCACAAGGCTAATGGTCTTATCGACAGCTCATCTGCTTCAACAACACAGCATTACCGAAAGACGTGATATCGACGCATTGTAGACCCCTCTAATGTTCTGCGAGTTTGGTTCTCATCCTTTTCTCGGCACACAACGAACGATCTGGGCCTAAAAAATAGTGCAAAACGAAGAAAAGTGGCCCAGAACTAATGAAAAAGATTTATTTTGGGTACCAAAAACAGACGCAGCAGAGCAGGCTTGCTGCCCCTATTGTAGAACTCTCGGAGAGCTTTCCAACGATATGCTATGCCTCGCATAGCTCTTTATGGATCAAAAGTTATGGGCACCGGAGCGACGGAGACCTGGTCACAGGCCCCACGCCCTAGGTTTAGGGGCCCAGCCTCTACACGATGCGAAGTTGTCTTGCCCAAGATGCCATGGGAATCGAGAATAAAAATGTAATGGATAAATCATCCTAGCAATGCAAAACGGGGCAAAAATAATGAAAAAGGGGGTGGAACGCGAGGACTTCCAAAGGGTTACCCATCCTAGTACTACTCTCACCCAAGCACGCTTAAAGTCAGAGTTCTAAAGGGATCTGGTGTATTAGTGCTTTTATGATCGCACCTGTCATGCTATGGGTGCAAAGCCCTTATGTGTTGATGGTTCGAAGTCCCAACCAAGAGAGACGGCCCATTCAAAAGGCCAATGGGCTTATCGACAACCCATCTCCTTCAACAACGGAGCATTACTACAATTTGTGATATCGACGCATTGTAGAGCCCTCTAATGTTCTGCGAGTTAGGTTCTTGTCCTTTTAGCGGCTCACGAAGAACAACCTGGGCCTAAAAAATAGCGCAATACAAAGAAAGGTGGCCCAAAATTTATGAAAATGCTCAATTTTGGATACCAAAAACAGGTGCAACCGAGCAGAATTTCTGCCCTTGTCATAGAGCTCCCGGATAGCTTTCCAATGGCATGCTGTGCACCGCATAGCTCCTTACGGATCAAAAGTTATGGCACCGGAGCGACGGAGACCTTGTCACAGACCCCACGCCCTAGGTATGCAGGCCCAGCCTCTACGTGATGCGAAGCTGTCATGCCCAAGATGCCATGGGACTCGAGAATATAAATGTGATGGATAAAGCATCTTGGAGGGGCAAAACGGGGCAAATAAAAAATGAAAAGAGGAGTGCAACACGAGGACTTCCAGAAGGTCACCCATCCTAGTACAATTCTTGCCCAAGCACGCTTAAATTCGGAGTTCTGATGGGATCCGGTGCATTAGTGCTAGTATTATTGCACCTGTCATGCTGAGGGTGCAAAGCCCTTATATGTTGATGGTTCACAGTCCCAGGCAAGAGAGACGGCCTATTCAAAATGCCAATGGGCTGATCGAAAGCCCATTTGCTTTTACAACATAGTATTACCACTAGACGTGATATCGACGTATTGTAGACCCCTCTCATGTTCCGCGAGTTGGGTTCTCTTCCGTTTTGCGGCTCACGACGAATGACCTGGGCCTAAAAAACAGCGCAATACGAAGTAAAGTGGCCCAAAACTGATGAAAACGGACGATTTTGGGCACCGAAAATAGGCGTGGCCGAGTAGGCTTGCTGCCCCTATTGTACAACTCCCAGAGAGCTTTCCAATGGTATGCTGTGCGATGCATAGCTCCTTACGGATCAAAAGTTATGGGCACCGGAGCGACGGAGACCTTGTCACAGGCCCCAGGCCCTAGGTTTGCTAGCCAAGCCTCTACAGGATGCGAAGTTTTCTTGCCCAAGATACCATGGGACTTGAGAATGTAAATGTGATGGATAAAGCATCTTGGCAAGGCAAAACGGGGCAAAAAAATTGAAAAGTGGGGTGCAACACGAGGACTTCCAGATGGTCACCCATCCTAGTACTACTCTCGCCCAAACATGCTTAAATTCAGGGTTTTGATGGGATCTGGTGCATTAGTGCTGGTATTATCGCACCCGTCATGCTGAGGGTGCAAAGCCCTTATGTGTTGATGGTTCGTAGTCCTAGCCTAGAGAGACAACCCATTCAAAAGGCCAATGGACTTATCGACAGCCTATCAACTTCAACAATGTAGCATTACCGCAAGACGTGATATCGATGCATTGTAGAGGCCTCTAGTGTTCCGCGAGTTGGGTTCTTGTCCTTTTTGTGGCTCACGACGAACGACCTGGGTCTAAAAAATAGCGTAAAAAGAAGAAAAGTGGCCTAAAATTGATAAAAATATTCAATTTTGGGTAACAAAGACAGGCGCAGCTGAGTATGCTCGCTTCCCCCATCGTAGAGCTTCCGGAGAGCTTTTCAACGGTATGCTATGCACAACATAACTCCTAACGGATCAAAAGTTAGGGGCACCGGAACGACGGAGACCTAGTCACAAGCCCACCTCCTAGGTTTGCGGGCCCAGCCTCTACGCGATGCGAAGTTGTCTTGCCCAAGATGCCGTGAGACTCGAGAATATAAATACGACGGATAAAGCATCTTGGCAAGGCTAAACGGGGAAAAAAAATGAAAAGAGGGATGCAACACGAGGACTTCCCAGGGGGTCACCCATCCTAGTACTATTCCCGCCCAAGCACGCTTAACTTAGGCGTTCTGATGGGATTCGATGCATTAGTCTGGTATGATTGTACCCGTCATGCTGAGGGTGCAAAACCCTTATGTATTGACGGTTCACATACCCATCCAAGAGAGACGACTCATTCGAAAGGCCAATGGGCTTATCGACATCCCATTTGCTTCAACAACACTGAATCATAGCAAGACGTGATATCGACGCATTATAGAGCCCTCTAATGTTCCGCGAGTTAGGTTCTTGTCATTTTTACAGCTCACGACGAACGACCCGGGCCTAAAAAATAGCACGAAAAGAAGAAAAATGGCCCGAAACTGAAGAAAACTTTTGATTTTGGGTAACAAAAATAGGCGTAGCCAAGCAGGCTTGCTACCCCCGTCGTAGATCTCCCGGAGAGCTTTCCATCGGTATGTTGTGCGCTGTATAACTCCTTACGGATCAAAAGATATGGGCACCGGAACGACGCAGACCTGGTCACAGGCCCCACACCCTAGGTTTGCGGGCCCAGCCTCTACGCAATGCGAAGTTGTCTTGCCCAAGATGCCATGGGACTCGAGAATATAAATGTGACGGATAATGCATCTTGGCAAGGCTAAACGGGGCAAAAAAAATGAAAAGAGGGGTACAACATGAGTACTTCCCAAGGGGTCAACCATCCTAGTACTACTCTTGCCCTGTCACGCCCCGACCCCGAACTCGTTGCCAAGACAAGGCCGCAACGTGACGCGGACTTGATAGATAATCCTGTACAATCATTCCTTCATGACCTAAACATAAATAATAACCACAAGTAACTTCAATAACGGTGCCTCAAACTATTGGCACTAACATTCATTAACTTGATCATTCATATATATATACAAGGCCTACATTCAACCCTCCGGCATGCCTTAACCATCAATGCCCACGAGGCCTCAAAAGAATAGCCTATTAAAAAGATTTATAATCCATTATCCAAAAGAATATTATAACACCTAAAGTTGGACAAATTATAACATAGTTCAATACATATGCTTAACCATCTACAAGCAACTAGAATCATAGCAAGCAAAAGTCTGTCTCATCACACAAATAGGCATTGCCTTCAACTTGAGTCCCTAGCACAGGCTCAACCTCGGCCTCACCAGAAAAATTGTCATATAAAGGGATGAGCTACACTTAGCTCAGCGAGGGTTAATGGTCTCCGATGGTTTTTGTAAACAATTCAACATTTGAAAAAAACATTTCATGAAACATGATATGCATGAGTGCAATTAAGTATAAGAATCAATAGACAAGCAATAATACGTCACTCTACCCTCCGAGGTTCTCAAGGGCCCAAGCGAAGGTAGATTTATCATATATCAAAGGATACGAATTTCATTGCAGTTGTTGTAGTTGGCCGACCTTGAATCAATCATCATCATTTTTCCCAACTCCAAACATTAGGTGATATTCGGATAATCACTGGGGACTATGGTAGTCGAGACCTACAGGTAGCCCATTGCTACCCAGGGGAAACGAACGCTACCATAGCCATAATTGTGGTTGCAACCATTGTGCATGCAATCATTATAATGACAAGCAAGATATATGCATCAACAGGTAAATGAGGCAACAAAGTAGGTTATCTCCGATCACATAATCATGCAACTAATCTTGAACATATTCTAGTATATAAACGTGTAAATAATTACAGCATCTTACATTTAGAATTCGTATAGTCATGTAGATAGGCAACAATTATAATACCTTGCATTTAGAACTTATAAGATGTAATTATGGAAGTCAATATGGAAGGTTGATTCATCATACAAGCATTTCCAATACTTGTGCATTAGCCTAACTTAGGAGATAAACTTACCTAGATTCCCAAACTCTAATTAATCTGATTTTGCTTTATAATTGAAGACTATCGAATGTAGATAACTCTAGAATCAAACATAACTCAATTTGGAGTTGAAACGAATGAGATATGGCCTCCGCAAAATCACTGCGCAGAGTTGTCAAACATCCGGGCGTTGCAGCCTTCATCAGGTCGACAGGATGAAGTAGGTAATGCCCGAATCGAAGCTTTCTGTCGGGCATTGAGGCTTCTATCCGGGCAACCGGATAGAGGCGGTAATGCCTGGATAACTGACGGAAAACATGCAAATTTCCACCCAAATCACCTAAACAACAACCAATCCTTCAACCAACACACAAACAAGTTCAATGAGGCTATTAGGCATCATATAAGGGTTCTAACTCAACCAAAACCACCCTACATCAACAATCAACAAACACCCAAAATCAAAATCAAAATCCTAAATCTACAACACAAAATACTCAACCTTTTCATCAACAAAGCTATTGTATACAAGATATAGCAAGACTAATACACAAATCATGCTCAATGTAGCTTTAGAAAACTTTTAAGAAAACAACCCTCACCTTTGCAAGAATTGGAGATGGAAGAAAATAGTTGTGAGATGCAAGAAAATGCTCAATATAGCTAGCAATGGCTTTTTCTCCTTTCCTTCTTCTTCTTTCTTCTTCTATTCCTCTTTTCTTCTCTCCCTTTCTTCTCCCTCTTTGATCGTGTATGAGTGTGTGTGCGGGAATTTTGTGTGTGTGTGGAATGTATTGTGTGTTTTGAGTGGACAAAATAGAATAATAGTTGCCTATAAAAATCTGATTTTTGCCAAATCTCCACCTTGCCCTCCAACTAAATCATTTTTGCTAGTTTGCCATTTTGGTTGAATTATAACTAATTAGTTACTACTCATGACTTATTTGAGTACTATTAATACCTACGACACGTAAAACTCCATAACGCACGTAATTAAACATTTTGACACTTAAAACGATGAATATGCACGTTAAATGTCATTAAGACATACTAATTTATGTTAATTCACATGAAATGATATAAATGCATCATAATTGATGTCAATGCATATGAAATAATATGAATGCATTATAATTAATATAATTATATATATATATATATATATATATATATATATAGATTCTCGTGCCGGGTTTTACATGCTTCCCTCCTTAAAAGAATTGCGTCCTCGCAATTTCTTTTTACCTTGAAAACAACTCTGGATATTGCTTCTCAATTGGATCCCGTAACTCCCAGGTTGCTTCCTCAATTCCATGATTGTTCCACAATACCTTTACCATAGGAATCTTCTTCCTACGCAACTCTCGCTCTTGTTCGTCCAAGATTCGCATGGGCCTTTCTTCATAGGAAAGGTTCTCACGAAGTTGTAGCGGTTTCGGCTCCAAGATATGAGAAGGGTTGGGTTGGTACTTTCTTAACATCGAGACATGGAACACGTCATGTATACCGGAAAGATTTGTTGGTAGACTCACTCGGTATGCTAACTTGCTAATTTTCTTCACAATCTCAAACGGTCCCACGTACCTCGGACTTAACTTGCCACCCTTACCATGCCGAATTAATCCCTTCCGAGGGAACAATTTCAAAAACACCTTATCACCCACTTCAAACTCCAAGTCTCTTCTTCTTCTATTGGCATAACTTTTCTGCCTACTATGTGCGGTGAGCATCCTTTTTCGGATCAATTGCACATTTTTTATTTTCTCTATCATCTCTGGCAACAATGTAGGATCAATAGCCCTCATCTCACCAACCTCACTCCAATATAGAGGAGATCTACACTTCCGTTTGTACAAGGCCTTTTCAGGTGCCATGCCAATCGTTTCTTGATAGTTGTTGTTGTAGGCGAACTCCTCCAATGGCAAATGCTTTTCCCATGTTTCTCCAAAGTCCAAAGCACAAACTCATAGCATGTCCTCCAAGATCTGAATGGTCCTTTCGGACTGTCCGTCAATTTGAGGATGGTAGGCTGTACTGAAACTTAACTTCGTCCTCAACGCCTCTTGAAACTTTTGCCAAAACCGAGATATGAATCTTGGATCTCTGTCAGATACTATACTCACAGGTACACCATGCAACTTCATAATATTAGCTATATACAAATCAACTCGCTTCTCCAAGTTATCCATCTTATTCATTGCGATGAAATGGGCTGTCTTCGTTAACTGATCCATGACCACCCAAACCGTATCACAACCTCGAGGTGACCTCAGTAACTTCGTCACGAAATCCATCGTTATGTGCTCCTATTTCCATTGTGGAATTTCTAAAGGTTGCAAGAGTCCTACAAGTCTTTGATGTTTGGCCTTAACCCTTTGACATGTCAAACAACGTGCCACAAACTGTACAATTTCCCGCTTCATATTATTCCACCAATAGAATTGTCTCAAATCTCGATACGTCTTTGTTCCTCTAGGATGCATTGTATACCTTGTATTATGATCTTCTTCGAGTATCTTCTTCTTCAATTTTAGGTCATTAGGTACACAAACCCGGTTCCGAAATCTCCACAATCCATCTTGCTCGGTGAAATTTGGACTATCTTCTTTTATCTTCTGAAATTGTGGATCATGTTGTTGAGCTTCCTTGATTTGAGATAGCAATGTCGATTGAATCGTTAGATGAGCATTCATCCCCAACTTTGCCAAGTTTGCCTTCCGACTCAATGCATCTGCCACAACATTAGCTTTTTCGAGCACATAGTTGATGGTGCAATTGTAGTCCTCCAAGAGTTCCATCTATCTCTTTTGCCTCATGTTCAGTTTCTTTTGAGAGAATAAGTATTTTAGGCTCTTGTGGTCGGTGAAGATCTTAAACTTGCTTCCCCATAAATAATGCCTCCATTTCTTTAATGCAAACACTATCTGTGAGACCCTATATCTTGCTTTATCTCGATTTGCGTGTTTTACCTCATTTTGCATGAATTGACCTGTTTATGTGCTATATGACTTAGAATGTGCTAAATAAGTGATTAATACTCCTAATACATGCTAAGTGTGCATTCATGAAATTTTCATAAAAAACGGAATCAGAAATTTTATCATCGGTTTTGCTGAATAGTATTTTTGAACACCTGTCTGCTAAAATTTTTACAGGGCTGTTTTAAACGTTCTAAAACCTAGTCCTCGGGTATTAATAGACCTGGGTTTGATTAAAATAGATTGGGAATCGGTTTTGGAATTTTAAAGATTTTTACACTTTGTTTTGCAAGAAAACGAGTTTTAAGCCGACTCGGGTGAAACTATTTTAATGTAAAACTTCTTGTCACCTAAAAATAAGTAACTTAAAATAGTCTAAGTATTGCATACTTGTTTTGAGCAAGAAATAGTCTAAAACAATTAAAACACTAAAAGATGACAACTTTGACTTAGTTAAATTTGTTGACTTTGCATTATATATTTAATACACAAGCTTAATACATCAAAAATAGCTCAAAACCCCTTAATTTCTCACTCACATTGCCGTGAGCTTCCTTGAGGAAAAGAGAAGTTTTCTTCAACATTTTTCAAAGCAAATTTTCATAGAAAACCTAGTTTTTGTCCGTAGATTTTCGTGCCGAGTTGGATTCCGCTTGTTGGGCACGTATTGCACGCATATCTAGGCTTGTTTCACATCAAAGGTGAGAGAAAAATTCTAGATCTCAAAAGTCATATTTTATGTTTTTGCTTATAATTGCATTTTGAATCGTTAGAATGTTAATTTGAAGTTATATTATTGCTCAGTGCATGCTAAGGATCGTTTATGTGTATTACTACGAGATTTGAACCATTGTAGCGAAATTATTTATTTTCAGGTATTAAAAGTTGATTAATTACATATTTGATGAATATCTTGAGTTGTTGTGGTTAGAGTCGATTGCCGTCGATTCTAACAGTTTGTTAATTACCTGGTAACGCCGTTATAATGCCGAATTTTCGATTGCGATGTTTGGGTGAAAATCCAGAAATTTCAGCCTAGGTGCATTGAGGTTTTAGGGTTGTTGGGCTTGATTTTGATGTGTCTTGGTTGGTTTCCAAGAGGGCTAATGTAGTTGATTGAATGGGTGAGTGTTAGAATTTGATTTGGAGTTGTTTGGATTAGTAGAATGTAAGATATGATTATTTGAAGTTTAGGTTGTTTTTCTTTAAATTGTTGAATTGAGCATTTAGTTGATTGGGTGGTGTTTGAGTGATTGAATTGTGAGTTGTAAATGGTTAGACTAGGTTTAGATTACGTGTTTAATGCATGTTAAGTTGGATGGCCTACTTTGTCATCTAACTTAGTTGGTTGTTGTTTAAATGATTACTTGATGTTATATTGATGATAATTGATGATTATTGATGATTATTGATTGATGATTGATGAACCGGGAGCTAGGCAGTTCTTTTAGGTTGTCCTCCTGTGAATGATTGTTTATTATTATTGCTGAGTCTTGGTATGTGTGTGCCACCTCTCGAGCAGCATCAGGCTGTTGAGTTGATAACGGCATGACTACCAGAGACTACCTCCAGCTCGCATGACGAAGGTGTCATGGAGGGCGAGGCTAGTGAGGTACCTCGGGTGAGTGAGTAATGGGGAGTTACAAGAAGAATGGTTGAGATTTTGATGGCGTTTGGAGCTATACCAACTAGAGTATCCTTTATTGATTGGTCCTTATAGTTATGTGTTTACATTGTTATTGATGTTTTATTGTGTGTTTACTGCTCAAAGGATCATTTCCAATTAGTATAGTAAATACTGTTAGAGATCTATCAGATCCTCACTGAGCTTGTTTTATATAAGCTCACTCTCTATTATTGCATGCATACAGGTGTTATTGAGCAAGATTAGGGTACGTGCCTCAGGAAGCTGAGAATGTGCCATATGTGGACGAGTCCTATGTGCCAGAGTCTTGTCCTTGATGTTAGAGATGTTGTATATTTTAGTCTTGTATACTATTCTAGTTGTCTTTTATTTACTTTATAGTTAATGATGTATAAGTTGTAGTAATGATAATGAACTAGTTGATGCTAACTTAGTGGTCTTTCTTTTGACTATGATAGGTTACTAAGTTAGTTTATAATCTATTTTGAAATGTATGTTCAATTAATGTATTATGTTGGAACAGAGGCATATAACTAAGAATGATTATTGTATAGTATGGTTATGTTGTATGTTGTTAACTTAATTGATGAGTTGATTGTTGAATGGTTGAGGAGTTTGATTGTATGATGTTCTGAGAGGTTGGTTTAAAGCCTCGGTGTCTTAATTACTGTCGTTATACTGCCGAAATTCCGTTACGTTCTGACTGATTGTAAGTGGGGTCGAGTTGGGGCGTGACACTATCGCCGCCAACTCTAAGTCATGGGTGGGGTAATTCATCTCATAAGGCTTTAGCTTCCGAGAGGCATAAGCTATGACTTGACCATTTTGCATTAACACACATCCTAATCCCTCCTTCGAAGCATCACTATAGATGACAGACCCTTGATTTCCCTTGGGCAATGCTAAGATATGAGCGGTTGTCAATCTCTTCTTCAATTCTTGGAAGCTATTTTCACACTTACCGTCCCATATGAAGCTCACCTTCTTTTGTGTCAATCTTGTAAGAGGTCCTGAAATTTTTGAGAAGTCTTTCACAAACCTCCTGTAGTACCCGGCTAGCCCAAGAAAACTGCGCACCTCCGTAACATTCTCGGGTCTCTTCCATGACTGCACCACTTCAATTTTTGAGGGATCCACCACTATCCCTGTTTCGGAGATTATATGCCCTAAGAAAGCAATTTGTTGAAGCCAAAACTCGCATTTACTAAACTTGGCATACAACTGATGTTCTCTCAACTTCTATAACACCATATGTAGATACTTCTCATGCTCCTTTTCTGTCTTGGAATACAGTAAAATATCATCTATGAATATCACCACAAACTGATCCAAGTAAGGCTGGAACACCCTATGCATCAAGTCCATAAAGGCAACGGAGCATTTGTTAGTCCAAACGGCATTACAACAAACTCATAATGCACGTACCTTGTCCTAAAAGCTGACTTAGGCACATCTTCCTTTTTGATGCGAAGCTGGTAATAACGCTGCCTCAAATCAAACGCCGAATAAACCTTGGCTCCCTGTAATTGGTCAAACAACTCATCTATCAAGGGCAAGGGATACTTGTTCTTAACAGTCACATGATTCAATCCCCAAAAATCAATACATAGCCTCAAGGTGCCATCTTTCTTCTTCACGAACAATACTGGGGCTCCCCAAGGAGATGAGCCAGGTTGAACAAATCTTTTTTCTAGCAATCCTCGCAATTGAATCTTCAATTGTTGCAATTCAGTTGGGGCCATCCGATATGGTGCCTTTGAGATAGGTTGAGTACCTGGCAATACTTCAATCGTAAAGTCAATCTCCCTCTTTGGTGGTAGTCCCGGTAATTCTTCCGGAAACACATCAATATATTCCTTCACGACTGATACCTCCCCTAGCTTAACCTGATCGGTTGGCTTGTTGAACAAATAGGCCAAATACCCACTGCATCCTTTCCTCATTAATTCCATAGCCTTAATCGAGGATACAATAGTATTACCTGAAAAATCACTTCTACCCTTCACCTCAATCACAGGTTGACCCGGTACTTGCAACTTTACAATCTTCGTTCGGCAATCTAGTTGGGCATAATTGCAATCTAACCAATCCATTCCCAATATAACATCATATTTTTGAAAATGAAGTACAATGAGGTCAACCAAAAACTCCCGGTCCTTTATTTGAATGTTACATTCTCTACATCCATATTTAGAAACATGTTTGCTGCCCATGGGATTGCTAACCTCTACATGGCATGATAAAGGTCCTATTTGCAACTTGATGCAATGCACACATTGAGGTGAAATAAAGGAATGCGTGGCTCCAGTATCAATAAGCACCGTTACCGGTTGTTGTAAAATTAAGAAAGTACCTTCAACCACGGCTGCAGCCTCTGGAATCTCCTCTTGATCAACAACATACACCCGAGCTTGGATTCTTTGCGCATGTGCATTCCTAACGGCCTGATTTGGTGCACCTCTGTTCTGCCGTTTCGGACAATCCTTAGCGAAATGCTGATCACTTCTGCACCCCAAACACTTGCCCATTTTTTCCAACATTGGGCCTCAACATGCCCCTTTTTACCACAATAATTACACACCACATTCTTAGCAACAGTAGCACTACCTGACGAACCACTAGCCGATTGAGTAATTGAAGCACTTGGTTATAGTCGGGTAGGAGCTGATCTAGCTTGACTCTGGGCTGAATACGATCTCTGAGGTGCTTGTGACAACATAGGCCTCTTACTCACTTGACTTGGTCCCCCACGAGTATCCAATCTCCTCCTCTTAACTCGCGATGCCGAATCAACCATCTCAGCATAATCAGTGAAACAGTGAGATGCAAGAAAATCATGAATTTCGGGCCTTAGTTCTCGAACAAAGTGTTTGATCCTTGCACTCTCTGTTTGGACCAATCCCGACAAATACTTGGAGAGTTTGTTGAATCGGGCTTCAAATTGCACCACTGATAAGCTTCCTTGCCTCACAGTAAGGAATTCTTCTTCTTTTCTCTCCCGAGCCGCCTCTGACACATATTTGCCTTTGAAAGACCTCACAAAGTTAGCTCATGTTGTTGGGGTACCATTTCACTCCCAACGATTCTTTTCACTTCTCCACCAGTCCTCTGCATCTTCCTCCAACAAGAAGGTCACAAAAGCCACCTTTTTCTCATCATTGTAATCCATGGCCACATAAATCTTCTCCACCTTGGCAAGCCAAGCCTCCGCCTTCTCACTGTCAGGCTCACCGAGGAACTTAGAAGGTCCATATCCTAGGAAGCCCTTCAATGTATCATCTATATCACCTCGGTGGTTGTTGTTGTCATTGCCACCATCGTTATTGTTATTGTTATTAGTAGTAGTTGCGGCTGTTGCTGTTGTGGCTGTTGTTGTTGCAGCTTGTTGTTCCATAGCTCTGCTCATTCGGTATATCGCGGTTGCCATCATGTTAAACATGGATATCCCAGGATTGGCTGGGTCAACATTCTCTGTTCCTGGGGCTCCGGCATTTGTACGGGTGTTACGACCTGCCATCTATAAACATAGTAAATGGGCCACTCATGGTTATATAATACGCATGCCTTATGATATGAGATTAATGTAAATACATGTGTTAACAATGCTCCTACACCTAGGTTACACATAGACAAGAAGCAAATATATCACGTTAAGCACATAAGCTCACCTAAGCACATAGCTAAGCTCTGATACCACCTAATGGTGTCACGCCCCGACCCCGAACTCATTGCCAAGACAAGGCCAGAACGTGACGCGGACTATTGGCACTAACATTCATTAACTTGATCATTCATATATATATATACAAGGCCTACATTCAACCCTCCGGCATGCCTCAACCATCAATGCCCACGAGGCCTCAAAAGAATAGTCGATTAATAAGATTTACAATCCATTATCCAAAAGAATATTACAACACCTAAAGTTGTACAAATTATACCATAGTTCAATACATATGCTTAACCATCTACAAGCAACTAGAATCATAGCAAGCAAAAGTCCGTCTCATCACAAAAATAGGCATCGCCTACAGCTTGAGTCCCTAGCATAGGCTCAACCTCGGCCTCACCTGAAAAATTGTCATGTAAAGGGATGAGCTACACTTAGCTCAGCGAGGGTTAATGGTCTCAGGTGGTTTTTGCAAACAATTCAACATTTGAAAAAAACCTTTCATGAAACATGATATGCATGAGTGCATTTAAGTATAAGATTCAATAGACAAGCAATAACACGTCACTCTACCCTCCGAGGTCCTCAAGGGCCCAAGCGAAGGTAGATTTACCATATATCAAAGGATATGATTTTTTCCTCGCAGTTGTTGTAGTTGGTAGTTGAGGCCTACTGGTAACCCGTTGCTACTTAGGGGAAACGAACGCTACTATACCCATAATTGTGGTTGCAACCATCGCGCATGCAATCATTATCATGACAAGCAAGATATATGCATCAACAGGTAAAGGAGGCAACAAAGTAGGTTACCTCCAATCACATAATCATGCAACTAATCTTGAACATATTCTAGTATATAAACGTGTAAATAATTACAACATCTTACATTTAGAATTCGTATAGTCATGTAGACAGGCAACAATTATAATACCTTGCATTTAGAACTTATAAGATGTAATATGGAAGACAATAAGGAAGATTGATTCATCATACAAGCATTTTCAATACTTGTGCATTAGCCTAAATTAGGTGATAAATTCACCTACTTTTCCAAACTTCAATTAATCTGATTTTGGTTTATAATCGAAGCTTATCAAATGTAGATAACTCTAGAATCAAACAGAACTCAATTTGGAGTTGAAACGAATAAGATATGGCCTCCGTAAAATCACTGCGCAGAGTTGTCAAACATCCGAGCGTTGCAGCCTTCATCAGGTCGACATGATAAAGCAGGTAATGCCCGAATCGAAGCTTTCTATCGAGTGTTGAGGCTTCTATCCGGGTGATCGAATAGAGGCGGTAACGCCTGGATAGCTGACGGGAAACACCCAAATTTCTACCCAAATCACCTAAACAACAACCAATCTTTCAACCAACACACAAACAAGTTCAATGAGGCTATTAGACATCATATAAGGGTTCTAACTCAAACAAAACCACCCTACATCAACAATCAACAAACACCCAAAATCAAAATCAAAATCCTAAATCGACAAAACAAAATACTCAACCTTCTCATCAACAAAGCTATTGTATACAAGATATAGCAAGACTAATACACATATCATGCTTAATGTAGCTTTAGAAAACTTTTAAGAAAATAACCCTCACCTTTGCAAGAATTGGAGATGGAAGAAAATAGTTGTGAGATGCAAGAAAATGCTCAATATAGCTAGCAATGGCTTTTTCTCCTTTCCTTATTCTTCTTTCTTCTTCTATTCCTCTTTTCTTCTCTCCCTTTCTTCTCCCTCTTTGATCATGTATAAGTGTGTGTGAGTGTGTGTGCAGGAATTTTGTATGTGTGTGGAGTGTATTGTGTGTTTTGAGTGGACAAAATAGAATAATAGTTGCCTATAAAAATATGATTTTTTCCAAATGTCCACCTTGCCCTTCAACTAAGTCATTTTTTCTAGTTTGCCATTTTGGTTGAATTATAACTAATTAGTTACTACTCATGACTTATTTGAGTACTATTAATACCTACGACACATAAAGCTCCATAACGCATGTAATTAAACATTTTGACATGTAAAATGATGAATATGCACGTTAAATGTCATTAAGACATACTAATTTATGCTAATGCACATGAAATGATAGAAATGCATCATAATTGATGTCAATGCATATGAAATAACATGAATTCATTATAATTAATATAATTATATATATATATATATAGATTCTCGTGCCGGGTTGTACACTCCCAAGCACGCTTAACTTCGGAGTTCTGATGGGATTCGGTGCATTAGTGCTGGCATAATTGCACCCGTTATGCTGAGAGTACAAAGCCCTTATGTGTTGACGGTTCACAGTCCCATCCAAGAGAGACGACCCATTCAAAAGGCCAATGGGCTTATCGACAGCCCATCTACTTCAACAACGCAAGACGTGATATTGACGTGTTCTAGAGCCCTCTAATGTTCTATGAGTTAGGTTCTCATCCTTTTCGCAGCCCACGAAGAACGACCCGGGCTTAAAAAATAACACAAAAAAAGAAAATATGACCAAATAAATGAAAATGTTCGATTTTGGGTTCCGAAAATAGGCGTAGCTAAGCAAGCTTGTTGACCCCGTCGTAGAGCTCTCGGAGAGCTTTCCAACGGTATGTTATGCACCGCATAACTCCTTACGGATCAAAAGTTATGGGCACTGGAGCGACGGAGACCAGGTCACACGCCCCACGCCCTAGGTATGCAGGCCCAGCCTATACACGATGCAAAGTTGTCTTGCCCAAAATGCCGTGGGACTCAAGAATAAAAATGTGATGGATATAGCATTTGGCAAGGCTAAACGGGGCCAAAAAAAATGGAATGATGGGTGCAATACGAGGACTTCCCAAGGGATCACCCATCCTACTACAACTCTCGCCCATGCACGCTTTACTTCGGAGTTCTGATGGGATCCGGTGCATTAGTGCTGGTATTATCGTACCCATCATGCTGAGGGTGCAAAGCTCTTATGTGTTGATGGTTCACAGTCCCAAGCTAGAGAGACGGCCCATTCAAAAGGCCAATGGGCTTACCGACAGCCCATCTACTTCAACAACGCAGCATTGCCGCAAGACGTGAAATCGACGCATTGTAGAGCCCTTTAATGTTCCGCGAGTTGGGTTCTTGTCCTTTTTGTGGCTCACGACGAACGAGCTGGGCCTAAAAAATATCACAAAAAGAAGTAAAGTGGCCTAAAACTGATAAAAATGTTCCATTTTGGGTACCGAAGACAGGAGTATCCGAGTATGCTTGCTGCCTCCATCGTAGAGCACTTGGAGAGCTTTGGAACGGTATGCTGTGCGCAGCATAACTTCTTACCTATCGAAAGTTAGGAGCACCGGAACAACGAAGACCTGGTCACAAGCCCCACCCCTAGGTTTGCGGGCCCAGCCTCTGCGCGATGCGAAGTTGTCTTGCCCAAGATGTCGTGGGACTTGAGAATATAAATGTGACGGATAAAACATCTGGGCAAGGCTAAACGGGGCAAAAAAAAAGGAAAAGAAGGGTGCAACACAAGGACTTCCCAGTGGGTTTACCTATCCTAGTACTACTCCCGTCCAAGCAGCTTAACTTCGGAGTTCTGATGGGATCCGGTGCATTAGTACTGGTATGATTGCACCCGTGATGTTGAGGGTGCAAAACCATTATTTATTGACGGTTCACAGTCCCATCCAAGAGAGACGGCCCATTCAAAAGGCCAATGGGCTTATTGACAGCCCATTTGCTTCAACAACACAGCATCACCGCAAGACGTGATATCGACGCATTGTAGAGCCCTCTAATGTTCCATGAGTTGGGTTCTTTTCCTTTTTGCGGCTAACGAGAATGACCCGGGTCTAAAAAATAGCGCAAAAAGAAGAAAAGTGGCAAGAAACTGATGAAAATGTTAGATTTTGGGTACCAAAAATAGGCGCAACTGAGCAGGCTTGCTACCCCCGTCGTAGAGCTCCCGGAGAGCTTTTCATCGGTCTGATGTGCGCAGCATAACTCCTTACGGATCAAAAGTTATGGGCACCGAAACGACGGAGACCTGGTCACAGGCCCCACCCCCTAGGTTTGCGGGCCCACCCTCTACGCGATGCGAAGTTGTCTTTCCCAAGATGTTGTGGGACTCGAGAATATAAATGTGACGGATAATGCATCTTGGGAAGGCTAAACGGGGCAAAAAAAATAAAAAAAAGGGTACAACACGAGGACTTCCCAGGGCATTACCCATCCTAGTACTACTCCTGTCCATGCACGCTTAACTTCAGAGTTTTTAAGGGATCTGGTGCATTAGGGCTGGCAAGATCGCACCCATCATGCTGAGGATGCAAAGTCGTTATGTGTTGACGGTTCACAATCCCATCCAAGTGAGACGGCCCATTCAAATATGCCAATGGGCTTATCGACAGCCCATCTACTTCAACAAAGCTGCATCACCGTAAGACGTGATATCGACGTGTTGTAGAGCCCTCTAATGTTTCGCGAGTTAGGTTCTCGTCCTTTCTTGGCTCACGAAGAACTACCCGGGCCTAAAAACTAGTGCAAAAATAACAAAAGATGACCAAAATTGATAAAAATGTTTGATTTTGTGTACCAAAAATAGGTGCAGCAAAGCAGGCTTGCTGTACCTATCGTAGAGCTCCCGGAGAGCTTTCCAACAGTATGCTATGCACCGCATAACTTCTTATGGATCAAAAGTTATGGGCACTGGAGCGACGGAGACCAATTCACACGCCCCACGCCCTAGGTTTGCAGGCCCAGCCTCTACGCGATATGAAGTTGTCTTGCCCAATATGTTGTGGGACTCAAGAATAAAATGTGATAGATAAAGTATCTTGGCAAGGCAAAACGGTGCCAAAAAAATGAAAAGGGGGCTCCAACACGATGACTTCCCAGAGGGTTACCCATCCTAGTACTACTCTCGCCCAAGCATGCTTGACTTCGGAGTTCTGATGGGATCCGGTGCATTAGTGCTGGTATGATCGCACCCATCATGCTGAGGGTGCAAAGCCCTTAGGTGTTAATGGTCCACAATCCCAGCCAAGAGAGACGGCCTATTCAAAAGGCCAATGGGCTTATCGACAGCCCATCTGTTTCAACAACACAGCATTACAGAAAGACATAATATCGACGCATTGTAGAGCCCTTTAATGTTCCACGAGTTGGGTTCTCGTCCTTTTCGCGGCTAAAACGAAAGACCCAGGCCTAAAAAATAGCGCAAAACAAAGAAAAGTTGCCCAAAACTGATGAAAATGTTTGATTTTGGGTACCAAAAATAGGTGCAGTTGAGCAGGTTTCCTACCCCCGTCATAGAGCTCTTAGAGAGCTTTACAACGGTATGCTGTGCACCGCATTTCTCCTTACGAATCAAAAGTTATGGGCACTGGAGCAACGGAGACCTGGTCACAGGCCCTAAGCTCTAGGTTTGCAAGCCTAGCCTCTACGCGTTGCGAAGTTGTCTTGCCCAAGATCCCATTGGACTCGAGAATGTAAATGTGATGGATAAAGCATCTTGGCAATGCAAAATGGGACAAAAAAAATGGAAAGGGGGGTGAAACACGAGGACTTGTAGAGGGTCACCCATCCGAGTACTACTCCCGCCCAAGCACTCTAAAATTCAGAGTTCTAATCGGATCCGGTGCATTAGTGCTGGTATTATCGCACCCATCATGCTGAGGGTGCAAAGCCCTTATGTGTTGATGGTTCACAGTCCCAGCCAAGAGAGACGGCTCATTCAAAAGGCCAATGGGCTTATCGACAGCCCATATGCTTCAACAATGCTGCATTACCACAAGACATGATATCGATGCGTTGTAGACCCCTCTAATGTTCCGCGAGTTGGGTTCTCGTCTTTTTTGAGGCTCACGACGAACGACCTGGGCCTAAAAAATAGTGCAAAACACATAAAAGTGGCCCAAAACTGATGTAAACCTTCGATTTTGGGTACTGAAAGTAGGTACAGCCGTGCAGGCTTGCAGCCCCAGTCGTAAAGCTCTCCAACTGTATGTTGTGCACTGCACAACTCCTTATGGATCAAAAGTTATGGGCACCGTTGCGATGGAGACCTGGTCATAGGCCTCACGCCCAAGGTTTGGGGGCCCAACCTCTACGCGATGTGAAGTTGTCTTGCCCAAGATGCCATAGGACTCGAGAATATAAATGTGATGGATAAACCATCTTGGTAAGGCAAAACGGGTCCCAAAAAAAATGAAAAGGGTGGTGCAACACGAGGACTTCTAGAGGTTCACCCATCCTAGTACTACTCTCGCCCAAGCACGCTTAAATTCAGAGTTTCGATGGGATCCGGTGGATTAGTGCAGGTATTATCGCACCCATCATGCTAAGGGTGCGAAGCCTTTATGTGGTGATGGTTCATAGTCCCATCCAAACGAGACAGCCCATTCAAAAGGCCAATGGGCTTATCGACAGTCCATCTACTTCAACAATGCAGCATTACTGCAAAACGTGATATCAACGCATTGTAGACCCCTCTAATGTTCCCTGAGTTGGGTTCTCATCCTTTTTGCAGCTCACGAGGAACGAACTGGGCTTAAAAAACACCACATAATGAAGAAAGGTGGCCCAAAACTGATGAAAAAGTTCAATTTTGGGTACCGAAAACAAGCGCAGCCGAGGAGGCTTGTTCCCCCGTCGTAGAGCTGCCGGAGAGCTTTTCAACGGTATGGTGTGCCCCGCATTGGTCCTTACGGATCAAAAGTTGTAGGCACCGGAGCGACGGAGACCTGGTCACAGGCCCAACGCCCTAGGTTTGGGGGCCCGGCCTCTACGCGATGTGAAGTTGTCTTGCCCAAAATGCCATGGGACTCAAGAATAAAAATGTGATGGATAAATCAACTTGGCAATGCAAAACGGGGCAAAAAAAAATGAAAAGTACGGTGCAACGCGAGGACTTCCAGAGGTTCACCCATCCAAGTACTACTCTTGCCCAAGCATGCTTAAATTCGGAGTTCTAATGGGATTCGGTGCATTAGTGCAGGTATGATTGCACCCATCATGCTAAGGGTGCAAAGCCCTTATGTGTTGATGGTTCACAGTCCCAACCAAGAGAGACGACCCATTGAAAAGGCCAAAGGGCTTATCGACAGCCTATCTGCTTCAACAACACATCATTACCACAAGATGTGATATCGACGCATTGTAGAGCCCACTAATGTTCCGTGAGTTGGGTTCTCGTCCTTTTCGTGGCTCACGACGAATGACTCGGGCCTAAAAAATAGCACAAAACGAAGAAAAGTGTCCCAAAAATGATAAAACTTTTAATTTTGGGCCCTTAAATAGGCGCAATTAAGCAGGCTTGCTTCCCCCATCGTAGAGCTCTTGGAGAACTTTCCAACGGTATGCTGTGCGACGCACAGCTCCGTACGGATAAAAAGTTATGGGCACCGGAGCGACGAAGACCTTGTCACAGGCCCAACGCCCTAGGTTTGCAAGCCCAACCTCTACGCGTTGCGAAATTGTCTTGCCCAAGATGCCATGGGACTCGAGAATGTAAATGTGATGGATAAAGCATCTTGGCAAGGTAAAACGGCGCAAAAAAAATGAAAATAGAGGTACAACACGAGGACTTCTAGAGGGTCACCTATCCTAGTACTACTCTCAGCCAACCATGCTTAAATTCAGAATTCTGATGGGATCCGGTACACTAGTGCTGGTATTATTGCACTCGTCATGCTAAGGGTACAAAGCTCTTATGTGTTGATGGTTCACAGTCCCAGCCAAGAGAGACGGCCCATTCAAAAGGCCAATGGGCTTATCGACAGCCCATATGCTTCAACAACATGACATTATCGTAAGACGTGATATCGACGCATTGTAGACCCCTCTAATGCTCCGCGAGTTGGGTTCTCATCCTTTTCGAGGCTCACGACGAACGACCTGGGCCTAAAAAATAGTGCAAAACGAAGAAAACTAGCCCAAAATTGATGAAAATGTTCAACTTTTGGTACCGAAAATAGGTGCAATCGAGCAGGCTTGTAGCCCCCGCTGTAGAGCTCCCTGAGAGCTTTCCAACGGTATGTTGTGCCCCGCATAGCTCCTTACGGATCAAAAGTTATGGGCACCGGAGCGACGGAGACCTGGTCACAAGCCCCACGCCCTAGGTTTGGGGACCCTTTCTCTACGCGATGCGAAGTTGTTGTGCCCAAGATGCCATGGGATGCGAGAATAAAAATGAGATTGATAAATCATCGTGGCAATGGAAAATGGTGTAAAAAAAATGAAAAGGGGGGTGCAACGCGAGGATTTCCAGTGGGTTACCCATCCTAGTACTACTCTCGCCCAAGCACGCTTAAATTCGGAGTTCTGATGGGATCCGGTGCATTAGTGCTAGTATTATTGCACCCATCACGCTGAGGGTGCAAAGCCTATATTAGTTGATGGTTCACAGTCCCAGGCAAGAGAGACGGCCCATTCAAAAGGCTAATGGGCTAATCGACAGCCCATCTGCTTAAACAACGCAGCATTACCGCAAGACATGATATCGACACATTGTAGAACACTCTAATGTTCCGAGAGTTGGGTTCTTGTCCTTTTCGTGGCTCATCACGAACGATTTGGGCCTAAAAAATAGCGCAATACTAAAAAAAGTTGCCTAAAACTGATGATAACATTCGATTTTGGGTACCAAAAATTGGCATAGCTGTGCAGGCTTGCTGCCCCCATCGTAGGGTTGCCAAAGAGCTTTCCAATGGTATGCTATGCGCCGCATAGCTCCCTACGGATCAAAAGTCATGTGCACCGGAGTGACGGAGACCTGGTCACAGGCCCCATGCCCTTGGTTTGTGGGCCCAGCCTCTACGCGTTGCAAAGTTGTCTTGCCTAAGATGCCATGGGACTCGAGAATGTAAATGTGATGGATAAAGCATCTTGGCAAGGCAAAACAGTGCACAAATAAAATGAAAAAAGGGGTGCAACACGAAGACTTCTAGAGGGTCACCCATCCTAGTACTACCCTCACCCAAGCACGCTTAAATTCAGAGTTCTGATGGGATCCGATGCATTAGTGCTGGTATTATCGCACCCATCATGCTGTGGGCGCAAAGCCCATATGTGTTGATGGTTCACAGTCCCAGCCAAGAGAAACGGCCCATTCAAAAGGCCAATGGGTTTATAGACTGCCCATTTGCTTCAACAACATAGCATTTCCACAAGACATGGTATCAACGCATTGTAGACCCCTCTAATGTTCCATGAGTTGGGTTCTCGTCCTTTTCGCTGCTCACGACGAATGACCTGGGCTTAAAAAATAGTGCAGTACGAAGAAAAGAGGCCCAAAACTGATGAAAATGTTTGATTTTGGGTACCTAAATAGGTACACCCGAGCAGGCTTATTGCCCCTATCGTAGAGCTCCCAAAGAGCTTTCCAACAGTATGTTGTGCGTCGCATAACACTTTACAGATAAAGAGTGATGGGCACCGGAGTGACGGAGACCTAGTCAAAGGCCCCACGCCCTAGGTTTGCGGGCCCAGGCTCTACGCAATTCGAAGTTGTCTTGCCCAAGATGCCATGGGACTCAAGAATGTAAATGTGATGGATAAAGCATCTTGGCAAGGCAAAACGGGGCAAAAAAAATGAAAAGGGGGGTGCAACATGAGGACTTCCCAGGGGGTCACCCATCCTAGTACTACTCGCGCCCAAGCATACATAACGGAGTTCTGATGGGATCCAGAGCATTAGTGCTTATATGATAGCACCCGTCATGCTGAGGGTGCAAAACCCTTATGTATTGATGGTTCACTATCCCATCCAAGAAAGACGGCCTATTCAAAAGGCCAATGGGCTTATCGACTGCCCATTTGCTTCAACAACCCTGCATAAGCGCAAGACGTGATATCGATGCATTGTAGAGCCCTCTAATGTTTTGCGAGTTGGGTTTTTGTCCTTTTCGTGGCTGATGACGAACGACTCGGGACTAAAAAACATCGCAAAAAGAATAAAAGTAGCCCAAAACAACGCAGCCGAGTAGGATTGCTACGCCCGTCGTAGAGCTCCCTAAGAGCTTTCCATCGATATGCTGTGCGCAGCATAGCTCCTTACGGATCAAAAGTTATGGGCACCAGAACAACGGAGACCGGGTTACAAGACCCACCCCTTAGGTTTGTGGGCCCAGCCTTTATGCAATATGAAGTTGTCTTGCCCAAGATGCCGTGGAACTCAAGAATATAAATGTGATGGCTAATGCATCTTGACAAGGCTAAACAAGAAAAAAATGAAAAGAGGGGTGCAACACACGGAATTCCTAGGGGGTCACCCATCCTAGTACTACTCCCGCCCAAGCACGCTTAAGTTCAAAGTTCTGATGGGATCCGGTTCATTAGTGCTGGCATGATCGCACCCCTCATACTGAGGGTGCAAAGCCCTTATGTGTTGACGTTTCAGAGTCCTATCCAAGAGAGACGACCCATTCAAAAGGCCAATGGGCTTATCGACAGCCCATCTGCTTCAACAACGCAGCATCATCGCAAGACGTGATATCGACGTGTTATAGAGCCCTCTAATGTTCCACGAGTTGGGTTCTCGTCCTTTTTGCGGCTCATGAAGAACGACCTAGTCCTAAAAAATAGTGTAAAAACAAGAAAAAAAGCCCAAAATTAATGAAAACTTTCAATTTTAGGTATCGAAAATAAGCACAGTTGAGCAGGCTTGCTACCCCCGTCGTAAAGCTCATGGAGAACTTTCCAACAGTATGCTATGCGCCGCATAACTCCTTACGGGTCAAAAGTTATGGGCACTGGAGCAATAGAGACCATGTCACATGACGCATGCCCTAGGTTTGCGGGCCCAGCCTTTATGCGATGCGAAGTTGTCTTGCCCAAGATACCGTGGGACTCGAGAATAGTAATGTGATGGATAAAGCATCTTGGCAAGGATAAATGGGACAAAAAAATTGAAAATGGGGGTGCAACACGAGGACTTCACAGAGGGTCACCCATCCTAGTACTACTCTCGCCCAAGCACGCTTAACTTCGGAGATCTAATGGGATCCGCTGCATTAGTGTTGGTATGATCGCACCTGTCATGCTGAGTGTGTAAAGCCCTTAGGTGTTGATGGTCCACAGTCCCAGCAAAGAGAGATGACCCATTCAAAAGGCCAATGGGCTTATCGGTAGCCCATCTGCTTCAACAACACAGCATTACCATAAGACGTGATATCAATGCATTGTAGAACCCTCTAATGTCCTATGAGTTTGGTTCTCGTCCTTTTTGCGGCTCACGACGAACGACCCGAGCGTTAAAAATACCGCAAAATGAAGAAAAGTGGCCAAAAACTGATGAAAATGTTAGATTTTGGATACCGAAAAGAGACGCAGCCGAGCAGGCTTGCTGCCCAGTCGTAGAGCTCCCAGAGAACTTTCCATTAGTATGCTGTGCGCCACATAGCTCCTTACGGTTCAAAAGTTATGGCCACTAGAGCGACGGAGACCTTGTCACAGGCCGCACGGCCTAGGTTTGCGGGCCCAGCCTCTACACGATGCGAAGTTGTCTTGCCCAAGATGCCATGGCACTCGAGAATGTAAATGTGATGGATAAAGCATCTTGGCAAGGCAAAACAGGGCAAAATAAAACTGAAAAGGGGGGTGCAACACGAGGACTTCCAGAGGGTTACCCATCCTAGTACTACTCTCACCCAAGCACGCTTAAATTCGGAGTTCTGATGGGTTCCGGTGCATTAGTGTTGGTATTATCTCACCCATCATGCTGAGGGTGCAAAGCCCTTATGTGTTAATGGTTCACAGTCCCAACCAATGAGAGACGGCCCATTCAAAAGGCCTTTGGGCTTATCGACAGCCCATATGCTTCAACAGTGCAGCATTACCGCAAGACGTGTTATCGACGCATTGTAGACCCCTCTAATGTTCCGCAAGTTGGGTTCTCGTTCTTTTCGCTGCTCACGACGAAGAAAAGAGGCCCAAAACTGAAGCAAACATTCATTTTTGGGTACAAAATAGGCGCAACTGAGTAGGCTCATTGCCACCATCGTAGAGCTCGCGGAGAGCTTTCCAACGGTATGTTGTGCACCGGATAGCTCCTTATGGATCAAAAGATATAGGCATCGTAGCAACGGTGACCTGGTCACATGCCCCACGCCCTAGGTTTGGGGTCTCAGCCTCTACGCGATGCGAAGTTGTCTTGCCCAAGATGCCATGGGACTCGAGAATATAAATGTGATGGACAAACCATCTGGCAAGGCAAAACGGAGCAAAAAAAAAAATGAAAAAGAGTGTGCAACAAGAGGACATCTAGAGGGTCACCCTTCCTTGTACTACTCTCGCCCAAGCACACTTAAATTCGGAGTTCTAATGAGATCCGGTGCATTACTGCTGGTATGATCACACCCATCATGCTGCGGGTACAAAGCCCTTATGTGTTGATGGTTCACAGTCCCAGCCAAAGAGAGACGGCCCATTCAAAAGGCCAATGAGATATCAACGTGTTGTAGACACCTCTAATATTTCGCGAGTTAGGTTCTCATCCTTTTCGCGGCTCACGACGAATGACTTGGGCCTAAAAAATAGTACAATACGAAGAAAAGTGGCCCAAAACTGATGAAAACATTCAATTTTCTATACCGAAAATAGGCGCAACCGATTAGGCTTGCTGCCACCGTCGTAAAGCACCCGGAGAGCTTTTCAACGACATACTGTGCCCCGATAGCTCCTTACGAATCAAAAGTTATGGGCACCGGAGTGACAAAGACCTGGTCACAAGCCCTACTCCCTAGGATTGGGGGCTCAGCCTGTACACAATGCGAAGTTGTTTTACCCAAGATGCCATGGGACTCGAGAATAAAAATGTGATGGATAAATCATCTTGGCAATGCAAAACGGGGCAAAAAAAAATAAAAAGGGGGGTGCAATGTGAGGACTTCCAGAGGGTCACCCATCCTAGTACTACTCTCGCCCAAGCACCTTAAATTCGGAGTTCTAATGGGATTCGGTGCATTAGTGCTGGTATGATCGCACCTGTCATGGTAAGGGTACAAAGCCCTTATGTGTTGATGGTTCACAATCCCAGCCACGAGAGACGTCCCATTCAAAAGGCCAATGGGCTTATTGGCAGCCCATCTGCTTCAACAACACAGCATTATTGTGAGACGTGATATCGACGCATTATAGACTGCTCTAATGTTCTGTGAGTTGGGTTCTCGTCCTTTTTGCGGCTCACGACGAACGGCCCGGGCATAAAAAATAGCGTAAAATGAAGAAAAGTGGACCAAAACTGATGAAAACGTTAGATTTTGGATATCGAAAAGAGACGTAGCCGAGCAGGCTTGCTACCCAGTCGTAGAGCTCTCGGAGAGCTTTCCATTGGTATGTTGTGTGCCGCATAGCTCCTTACAGTTCAAAAGTTATGGGCACTGGAGCGAAGGAGACCTTGTGACAGGCCCCACACCCTAGGTTTGTGGGCCTAGCCTCTACACGATGCGAAGTTGTCTTACCCAAGATGCCATGGGACTCGAGAATGTAAATGTGATGGATAAAGCATATTGGCAAGGCAAAATGGGGCAAAATAAAAATGAAAAGGGGGGTGCAACACGAGGACTTTTAGAGGGTTACCCATCCTAGTACAACTCTCACCCAAGCACCTTAAATTCAGAGTTCTGATGGGTTCCGGTGCATTAGTATTGGTATTATCGCACCCGTCATGCTGAGGGTGCAAAGCCCTTATGTGTTGATGGTTCACAGTCCCAGCCAAAGAGAGACGACCAATTCAAAAGGCCAATGGGCTTATCGACAACCAATCTACTTCAACAATGCAGCATTACCACAAGACATGATATCGATGCATTGTAGACCCCTCTAATGTACGCCAAGTTGGGTTCTCGTTCTTTTTGCGGCTCACGACCAAGAAAAGTGGCCCAAAACTGAAGTAAACATTCAATTTTGGGTACAGAAAATAGGCGCAGCTAAGTAGGCTTGTTGCCCCCATCGTAGAGCCCGCGGAGAGCTTTCCAATGGCCTGTTGTGCACCGGATAGCTCCTTACGGATCAAAAGATATGGGCACCGTAGCGACGGTGACCTGGTCACATGCCCCACGCCCTAGGTTTAGGGTCCCACCCTCTACGCGATGGGACGTTGTCTTGCCCAAGATGCCATGGGACTCGAGAGTATAAATGTGATGGATAAACCATCTTGGCAAGGCAAAACGGAGCAAAAAAAAATGAAAAGGGGGGTACAACACGAGGACTTCCAGAGGGTCACCAATCCTAGTACTACTCTCGCCCAAGCACGCTTAAATTCTGAGTTCTGATGGGTTCCGATGCATTAGTGTTGGTATTATCTCACCCATCATGCTGAGTGTGCAAAGCCCTTATGTGTTGATGGTTCACAGTCCCAGCCAAAGAGAGACGGCCCATTAAAAGGCCAATGGGCTTATCGACAGCTCATCTGCTTCAACAATGCACCATTACCGCAAGACGTGATATTGATGCATTGTAGACCCCTCTAATGTTCCGCAAGTTGGGTTCTCATTTTTTTTTGCGGCTCACGACGAAGAAAAGTGGCCCAAAACTGAAGTAAAGATTCAATTTTTGGTACAGAAAATAGGTGTAGCAAAGTTGGCTTGTTTCCCTCATCGTAGAGCCCGCGGAGAGCTTTCCAACGGTATGTTGTGCACCGGATAGGTCCTTACGGATCAAAAGATATGGGCACCGTAGGCAAGGTGACCTGGTCACATGCCCCATGCCCTAGGTTTAGGGTCCCAGCCTCTACACGATGCGAAGTTGTCTTGCCCCAGATGCCATGGGACACAAGAATATAAATGTGATGGATAAACCATCTTGGCAAGGAAAAAACGGAGCAAAAAAAAATGAAAAGGGGGGTGCAACATGAGGACTTCTAGAGGGTCAGCCTTCTTAGTACTACTCTCGCCCAAGCACACTTAAATTCGGAGTTCTAATCGGATTTAGTGCATTACTGCTGGTATGATCCCACCCATCATGCTAAGGGTGCAAAACCCTTATGTGTTTATGGTTCACATTCCCAACCAAAGAGAGATAGCCCATTCAAAAGGCCAATGGGCTTATTAACAGCCCATCTACTTCAACAATGCAGCATTACAGCAAGACGTGATATCGACGTGTTGTAGACCCCTTTAATGTTCCGCGAGTTGGGTTCTCATCCTTTTCGCGGCTCATGACGAATGACCTGGGCCTTAAAAATAGCACAATATGAAGAAAAGTGCCCAAAAACAGATGAAAACATTCAATTTTTTATACCGAAAATAGGCGCAACCGATTAGGCTTGTTGCCACCGTGGTAAAGCACCCGGAGAGCTTTTCAATGGTATACTGTGCCCCTCATAGCTCCTTACGGATCAAAAGTTATGGGCACCAGAGTGACAAAGACCTGGTCACAAGCCCCACTCCCTAGGATTGGGGGCCCCGCCTGTACGCGATGCGAAGTTGTCTTACCCAAGATGCCATGGGACACGAGAATAAAAATGTGATGGATAAATCATCTTGGCAATGCAAAACGGGGCAAAAAAAAATGTAAAGGGGGGTGCAACGCGAGGACTTCCAGAGGGTCACCCTTCCTAGTGCTACTCTCGCCCAAGCACGGTTAAATTCGGAGTTCTAATGGGATCTGGTACATTAGTGCTGGTATGATTGCACCCGTCATGCTAAGGGTGCAAAGCCCATATATATTGATGGCTCACAGTCCCAGCCAAGAGAGACGGCTTATTCAAAAGGCCAAATGGGCTTACCGACAGCCCATCTGCTTCAACAAAGTAGTATTACCGCAAGACGTGATATCGATGCATTGTAGAGCCCCCTAATGTTCCACGAGTTGGGTTTTCATCCTTTTCGCGGCTCACGACGAACTACCCGGGCCTAAAAAATTTTATAAAAAAAAAGAAATGTGGCCCAAAACTGATGTAAACATTCGATTTTAGGTACAAAAAACAAGCGCAGCTGAGCAAGCTTGCTACCCCAATCGTAGAGCTCCGGGAGAGCTTTCCAACGGTATTCTATGCATCGCATAGCTCCTTACGGATCAAAAGTTACGGCCATCGGATCTACATAGACCTTGTTAGGTTTGCGGGCCCAGCCTCTACATGATGCGAAGTTGTCTTGCCCAAGATGCCATGGGACTCGAGAATGTAAATGTGATGGATAAAGCATCTTGGCAAGGCAAAACAGGGCAAAATAAAAATGGAAAGAGGGGTGCAACACTAGGACTTCAAGATGGTCACCCATCCTAGTACTACTCTTGCCCAAGCACGCTTAAATTCGGAGTTCTTATGGGATCTGGTGCATTAGTACTAGTATTATTGCACCCTTCATGCTGAGGATACAAAGCCCTTATGTGTTGATGGTTCATAGTCCCAAGCAAGAGAGACGACCCATTCAAAAGGCCAATGGGCTTATCGATAGCCATCTGCTTCAACAACAGAGCATTACTGTAAGACGTGATATTGACGCATTGTAGACCCCTCTAATTTTTTGTGAGTTGGGTTCTCATTCTTTTCGAGGCTCATGACGAACGGCCTTGGCCTAAAAAAGAGCGCAATATGAAATAAAGTGGGCCAAAACTGATGAAAACATTCAATTTTTGATACCAAAAATAGGCGCAGCCGTGCAAGCATGCTACCCCCGTCATAGAGCTCCCAGAGAGCTATCCAGCGGTATGCTGTACGCCGCATAACTCCTTAGAGATCAAAAGTTATGGGCACCGGAGCGACGGAGACCTGGTCATAGGTCCCACGCCCTAGGTTTGCAGGCCCAGCCTCTACGCGTTGGAAAGTTGTCTTGCCTAAGATGCCATAAGACTCGAGAATGTAAATGTGATGGATAAAGCATTTTGGCAAGGCAAAATAGGGCAAAAAAAATGAAAAGGGGTGTGCAACGCAAGGACTTCTAGAGGGTCACCCGTCCTAGTACTACTCTCGCCCAAGCAAGCTTAAATTCGGGGTTTTGATGGGTTTCGGTGCATTAGTGCTAGTATTATCGCACCCGTCATGCTGAGGGTGCAAAGCCCTTATCGACAGCCCATCTACTTTAACAATGCAGCATTACCGCAAGACATGATATCGACGCATTGTAGAGCCCTCTAATGTTCCGCAAGTTGGGTTCTCGTCCTTTTTGCGGCTCACGACCAATGACCTGGGGCTAAAAAACAACGCAAAAGGTAGTAAAGTGGACCAAAACTGATGAAAACGTTTGATTTTTCAATAGTATGTTATGCGCAGCATAACTCCTTACGGATCAAAAGTTAGGGGCACGGGTACGACGGGGACCTGGTCATGGGCCCCACCCCCTAGATTTGCAAGCCCAGCATCTACACAATGCAAAGTTGTCTTGCCCAAGATGCCGTGGGACTCAAGAATATAAATGTGACGGATAAAGCATCTTGGCAAGGCTAAACGAGGCAAAAAAAATGAAAAGAGGGGTGTAACACGAGGACTTCCCAAGGGGTCACCCATGCTAATACTACTCCTGCCCAAGCACGCTTAACTTCGGAGTTCTGATGGGATCCGGTGCATTAGTACTGATATAATCGCACCCGTCATGTTGACGGTTCACAGTCCCATCCAAGAGAGACGGCCCATTGAAAAAGCCAATGGGCTTATCGACAGCCTATTTGCTTCAATAACACTGCATCACAGCAAGACGTGATATCGATATGTAGTAGAGATCTCTAATTTTTGGCGAGTTGGGTTCTTGTCCTTTTCGTGGCTCACGAGGAATGACCCGGGCCTAAAATACAGCGCAAAAGGAAGAAAATTAGCTTGAAACTGACGAAAATGTTAGATTTTGGGTTCCTAAAATAGGCGCAGCCGAGCAGGCATGCTACCCCCATCGTGGAGCTCCCGGAGAGCTTTCCATCGGTATGCTGTGTGCAGCATAACTCCTTACAGATCAAAAGGTATGGACACTCGAACGACAGAGACCTAGTCATAGGCCCCACCCCTAAGGTTTGTAGGCCCAACTTCTACGTGATGCGAAGTTATCTTGCCCAAGATGCCGTGGGACTCGAGCATATAAATTTGACGGATAATGCATCTTGGCAAAGCTAAACAGGGCAAAAAAAATGAAAAGAGGGGTGCAACATGAGGACTTCCCAGGGGGTCACCCATCTTACTACTACTCCTGCCCCAAGCACGCTTAACTTCGGAGTTCTGATGGGATCTAGTGCATTAGTGCTGGCATGATCGCACCCGTCATGCTGAGGGTGCATAGCCCTTATGTGTTGACGATTCATAGTCCTATCCAAGAGACACAGCCTATTCAAAAGGCCAATTGGCTTATCGATAGCCCATCTACTTCAATAACGCAGTATCACCGCAAGACGTGATATCGACGTGTTGTAGAGCCCTAATATTGCGAGAGTTCGGTTCTCGTCCTTTTTGCGACTCATGAAGAATGACCCAGGTTAAAAAAACAGCGCAAAAACAAGAAAAGATGCACAAAATTGATGAAAACGTTCGAATTTGGGTACCAGAAATAGGCATAGCCTCATAGAATTGCTGCCCACGTTGTAGAGCTCCCGGAGAGCTTTCCAACAGTATGCTATGCGCCGCATAACTCCTTACGGATCAAAAGTTATGGCCACTAAAGCGACGGAGACCAAGTCACACGCCCCACGCCCTAGGTTTGTGGGCCTAGCCTCTACGCGATGCGAAGTTGACTTGCCCAAGATGCCGTGGGACTCAAGAATAAAAATGTGATGGATAAAGCATCTTGGCAAGGCTAAACGAGGCAAAAAAAATGAAAAGAGAGGTGCAACACGTTGACTTCCCAGGGGGTCACCCATCCTAGTACTACTCTTGCCCAAACACGCTTAACTTCGGATTTCTAATGGGATCTGGTGCATTAGTGCTGGTATGATCGCACCCGTCATACTAAGGGTGCAAAGCCCATAGGTGTTGATGGTCCACAGTCCCAGCCAAAAGAGACGGCCCATTCAAAAGGCCAATGGGCTTATCGACAGCCCATCTGCTTCAACAATGCAACATTACCGCAAGACGTGATATTGACGCATTGTAGAGCCCTCTAATGTTCCGTGACTTGGGTTCTCGTTATTTTTACGGCTCACAACAAACGACCCGGGCCTAAAAAATAGCGCAAAATGTAGAAAAATGGCCCAAAACTGATGAAAATGTTGGATTTTGTGTACCAAAAACAAGCACAGCTGAGCAGCCTTGCTGCCCCCGTCATAGAGCTCTTGGAGAACTTTCCAACGGTATGTTGTCTGCCGCATAACTCCTTACGGATCAAAAGTTATGGGCACCGCAGCAACGGAGACCTGGTCATAGGCCCCAAGCCCTAGGTTTGCGGGCCTAGCCTCTATGCGTTGCGAAGTTGTCTTCCCCAATATGCCATGGGACTCGAGAATATAAATGTGATGGATAAACCATCTTGGTAGGGCAAAACGGCACCAAAAAAAAATGAAAAGAGGGGTACAACACGAGGACTTCCAGAGGGTCACCCGTCCTAGTACTACTCTTGCCCAAGCACGCTTAAATTCGGAGTTCTAATGGCATCTGAGGGTGGAAAACCCTTATGTGTTCATGGTTCACAGTCACTGACAAGAGAGACGACCCATTCAAAAGGCCAATGGGCTTATCGACAGCTCATCTACTTCAACAACGTAGCATTACCGCAAGATGTGATATCGACGCATTATAGAGCCCTCTAATGTTCCACAAGTTGGGTTCTCATCCTTTTCGCGGCTCACGACGAACCACCCGGGCCTAAAAAATAGCACAAAATAAAGAAAAGTGGCCCAAAACTGTTGAAAACATTCAATTTTGGGTACCAAAAATAGGCGCACCCGGGCAGGCTTACTACCCCCGTCGTAGAGCTCTTGGAGAACTTTCCATCGGTATGTTGTGTGCCGCACAGCTCCTTATGGATCAAAAGTTATGGGCACCGGAGCAACGGAGACCTGGTCACAAGCCCCAAGCCTTAGGTTTGCGGGCCTAGCCTCTATGCGTTGCGAAGTTGTTTTGCCCAAGATGCCATGGGACTCGAGAATGTAAATGTGATGGATAAAACATCTTAGCAAAGCAAAACAGGGCAAAAAAAAAATTGAAAGTGGGTGCAACACGAGGACTTCCAGAGGGTCACCGATCCTAGTACTACTCTCGCCCAAGCTCGCGTAAATTCGGAGTTCTGATGGGATCCGGTGCATTAGTGCTGGTATTATCGCACTCGTCATGCTGAGGGTGAAAAGCCCTTATGTTTTGATGGTTCACAGTCCCGGTTCACAGTCCCAGCCAAGAGAGACGGCCCATTCAAAAGGCCAATGGGCTTATTGACAGCCTATCTGCTTCAACAATGCTGCATTACAGCAAGACGTGAAATCGACGTGTTGTAGACCCCTCAAATGTTCCGCGAGTTGGGTTCTTGTCCTTTTTGACGCTCACAATGGGCCTAAAAAATAGCGCAAAATGAAGAAAATTGGTCCAAAATTGATGAAAATGTTCAATTTTTTGTACTAAAAACAGGCGCAGCTGCGTAGGCTTGCTGCCCCTGTCGTAGAGTTGCCGGAGAGCTTTCCAACTGTATGCAGTGCGCCGCATAGCTCCTTTCGATCAAAAGTTATGGGCACCAGAGCGACGGAGACCTTGTCATAGGGCCCACGCCCTAGGTTTGCAGGCCCAGCCTCTATGTAATGCGAAGTTGTCTTGTCTAAGATGCCATAGGATTTGAGAATGTAAATGTGATGGATAAAGCATTTTGGCAAGGCAAAACGGGGCAAAAAAAAATGAAAAATAGGTGCAACACGAGGACTTCCAGAGGGTCACCCATCCTAGTACTCCTCTCGCCCAAGCACGCTTAAATTCGGAGTTCTGATGGGATTCGATGCATTAGCGCTAGTATTATCGCACCTGTTATGCTGAGGGTACAAAGCCCTTATGTGTTGATGGTTCACCGTCCTAGCCAAGAGAGACGGCTTATTCAAAAGGCCAATGGGCTTATCGATAGCCCATCACGCAGCATTACTGCAAGACGTGATATCGACGCATTGTAGACCCCTCTAATGTTCTGCGAGTTGGGTTCTCGTCCTTTTTGCGGCTCATGACAAATGCCCTGGGCCTAAAAAACAATGCAATATGAAGAAAAGTGGCCCCAAACTAATGAAAATGTTTGATTTTGGGTACCAAAAATAGGAGAGCTCCCGAAGGGCTTTCCATTAGTATGTTGTGCGGAGCATAACTCCTTACGGATCAAAAGTTATCGGCACCGGAACGACGCAGACCTAGCCACAATTACCACCCCCTAGGTTTGTGGGCCCATCCTCTACGCGATGCGAACTTGTCTTGCCCAAGATGCCGTGGGACTCGAGAAAATATAAATGTGACAGATAAAGCATCTTGGCAAGGCTAAACGGGGCAAAAAAAATTGAAAATAGAGGTGCAACACGAGGACTTCCCAGGGGATCACCCATCCTAGTACTACTCTAGCCCAAGCACGCTTAACTTTGGAATTCTGATGGGATCTGGTGCATTAGTGCTGGTATGATCGCCCCTGTCATGCTGAGGGTATAAAACCCTTATGTGTTGTCGGTTCACAGTCCTATCCAAGAGAGATGACCCATCCAAAAGGCCAATGGGAATATCGACAGCCCATTTGCTTCAACAACGCAGCATCACCACAAGACATAATATCGACACATTGTAGAGCCCTCTAATGTTCCGCGAGTTAGGTTCTCGTCCTCTTCGCAGCTCACGACGAACGACCCGGGCCTAAAAAATAGCTCGAAAAGAAAAAAAAAGATGCCCTAATCTGATTAAAACATTCAATTTTGGCTACCAATGCAGCCGAACAGGCTTGCAGCCCCCGTCGTAGAGCTCCCGAAAAGCTTTTCAACGGTATGCTGTGCCCCGTATAGTTCCTTACGGATCAAAAGTTATGGGCACTGGAGCGACGGAGACCTGGTCACAGGCCCTACCCCTTATGTTTGCGAGCCCAGCCTCTACACGATACGAAGTTGTCATGCCCAAGATGTTGTGTGTGAGGCCCAACCTTGATTTGCGTGTGATACCTCGTTTCGTGTGCCCTAACCTAGATTTGCGTGCCTTGACCTAGGTTTAAGAGTTGTTTTTCATTCTGTGTTCCTTGCATTGAATTACGTGCATTCATTTAGGATTGCGTGCATTTACTTGGAAAACGTGCGTTCGTCTCGTAGTTCGAGCCTTACCTCGTAGTGCGTGCCCTAAACCTAGAAAATCGTGCATGCACGTTAATCAAGAAAGCATCTTACACGAAGCACTAGATCATTAATTAATCCTACAAACTCCACTAACTAATATTAAAATTCTAATTCAACTCACTAGAAGATGAAATCTCACAAAAAGCTAGACATTCTTATTCTTTATTCTTTTGCATATTCCAAGCATACAATTAAATAATGCTCAAACAAGACAAAAAAATTCAGAATTTTGCAAGCCTTGGCCGACCACTTCTTGCATTTGACAATGCTTTGCAATTTCAAAATTTATACCTAGACATTCTATGACAAGCTCATGACACAAGGCATAAAAAAATGACTCAAAAACCCTACCCAATGCACCAAAATCTCGACACACTCAATTGCTCATGCTAGGATGATTCAAATTATGCTCTTGAAGACACAAATTCTGAAATTTGCAAGCCCATAGCCGACACATGCATCAAACTCTTCAAGCTTTTCATTTTCTTTAATTCTTTCTCTTTTTCTTTCATTCACTCTCTCATTTCTTATCTCTCTCTCGGCCATGGCTGCAATTATACTCTCCATAGCTTAAGTTCATCATCCTAAGGTTCATCAAGACACTCAAGCTACTAAGGAACTCGACCAAGCAAGCTAGAACCAAAGAAACATACATGCAAGCTCATTCGGCCCTTAGGTATGTTTGATAGCTCCTATTTCATTTTCTTTTTGTTCTAGCCACTTGCACATACTAAGAACATGGTTACTAAGCTAGGAATTAGAGAATCTCAAGTTGTCTCTTGGCTAAGCAAGGAAAAAGGACGACCTTGTGCATCATCAAGAGTTTTGTGCATCTTCATTGTTGTCTTGCTAAGGTGAGGGCTAAAACTCTCTTGAAAAGCTTTCAAAAACCACATGCATGCCTTTAAATGTCTATTTTTACCTATGTACTTGTGATATATGTGTGTACATGAGCTTTTGTAAACATTCATGGCAAGATATTTGGCTAGAATGTGAAGATAGGTGAAATCACGTAAATGGACAGTCTTCTGATTTGTTGGAGCGAAGTGATTTTGACCAGGAAAATGATGTTGAAAATGCGTGAAAATTGGTAGGTGACTAGTTTTGCCAGTTCTGAGAATTTTTAACAGAAATAGGACAAAGCCAAGTTTGACTCTAAGGTCTCCCAATTGGCAAAACATCAAAAGGTGTCCAAATCTGAAAAATCTGAGAAAATGAAGCAGGTTTTGTCAGATTCACTGTCCTTGTAGAAGGAACCAGTTTTGACCTAGTAAATTATGTCAAAAATGCATGAAATTTGGTATGCTGCTAGATTTGTCAGTTCTGTACATTTTTGTCAGAAATAAACTAAGTCTAAATCGGACCCTAAGTCCTAAAAAACGACAAGTATTGAAATGTGTACTAATCTGGACAGTTTTGCGTAGTCTCACCGTTTTGGCTATAACTCTTGAATCTGAACTCCAAATGATGCGAGGTTTGTTTCTCGATTTAGTTCACTGCTTAAGCTTTAATTTGAAATTTTTTTCACTAGAATTGGAGATTGTTTGCTTGTCTCAATGATTGTGAGAAAACAGACCATTGCAGTGAGATTTTCATCTAGTGATATGCTTTGAAAATTATTGTAACTTCTCTTGTTGTATTAAATGCTTGGGATTGTGGCACTTGGATGTTGTGTGGACTGTTTTGAATGCTTGAGGGTGTTTTAATTAATCGATGCGTGGCTTGAGTTTAATTACGTGACAACTTGGGGCTTAATCGCACAGGTGAGCATGAATTGAAACCCTAATGACTAGGAAAACTCGCTAAGTGTTAATCCAATGGATATCGTGTTTAATTATGTGATTAGTAGGCTTCCCGTAGTTTCCTTATAGCCCTAAATGAGATTCCGATGATTACATATTGACAAGTAGACCTTTCTTGCACCCGGTCCCACGTAAACGTCATTGCATGTTGTATGACCTTACTATTTGATTTTGTGAACTTCGAAATGAGTTATATGACTTGATTTACATGCGTTATATGGCTACCCGTTTAATATTCACATAATCCATGTGCTTTACAAGTGAAATTACCTGTCATATCATGCCTCGCGTGTTTACTTGTCAATGTGCAATCCTATGACTGCTCGGAGGCAACCTACTTTGTTGTCCACCTAATGTGATATATTAAATGTCATAAATGTGCATTGCATACAAGGTTGCAACCTTTCATTCTGGCGTGGTAGCGTTTCACGCACACTGGGCAGCATCGGGCTTGTCGGTGCAACCGTGACTACCATTGTCCAATTCCTTCTCTCGCTTGGGGGCTAGACTTCCTCAGAGAGTTGGGTCGTAGGATTTCGGGGTACATTCGGAGTACACCAATTTAGCGTGATAAGTGGATAATTTGAAGTCGGCCGCAACAACTGATACTGGAAGTAAATTGAGAGCAAAAGCTCACCGTATCCTTTTCACTATGTGTATAAGTACTCTCGCTTGGTTTCTAGAGGACCTCAAGGAGGAAAGGCGTGTAATTGTGTTCTTTTACTTTTATATTACATTATGAACTTAATTATGATATATGTCATGCTTGCAAAAAGGGTTTTCATAAGTTGAACCGGAACAAAGAGTTTCAAAACTTATTTCTCGTTCTCCCCCTCGCTGAGTTCATAAGGACTCACCCTCTTTTATCATCTCAAGTGAAGAAGACCAGGAACAGGTACCCAAGGATAACGTGCCTATTGATGACTCCTTGGAATGATTGTTTGCCTTACGTGCCTTTCTTGACTATGGCCATTTTGTGAATGATATGTTGCTTGAAGACTATTTCTTATGTCGCTTGTTGTTGTATTGTAAATGACCCCCATTGTAATTTGGGGTCTAATTTTGGGTTGTACTGATCATAACTAGATAGACACTCTTATGGTTGTTTTTGCTATCACTATTGGTTAGTATCTATCACAGGCATATGAAGTATCAGGTAATGGATTAAGTAAAATGAATCTATCCAATCTTAAGCAGGTACTCATTGGTAAGCTAAGATCAATAGGTACTCTTGTAACAAGGATTAACAAACAAACGAGACAAAGTTATCATGCTAGGTTGTTAATCAAATGAGACTTCGAGATAACTAGTAGGCGTTTCGATTGGTGATAAATAGTAATCTTAGTTGTAAATGAATTTGAGATTGAAAGTATCGAGGCATTTAGAGAATTAGGTCAAACTAAAGAGCCCAATTACAGCCGTTATGCTACCGGTTTTTCAGAGAATTCGTGGAGTTTAGGCTAAACGTTAAGTGTTAAACCTTCTTGAACGATTAAGTACGTGAAAGGACTTGAATGTTTAGATCACTCCCTAGTCTAACCTCTATAGGTCGGGTTGGGGCATGACACCGTGGGACTCGAGAATATAAATGTGACGGATAAAGCATCTTGGCAAGGCTAAACGGGGCAAAAAAAATGTAAAGTGTGGTGCAACACGAGGACTTCCCAGGGGGTCACCTATCCCAGTACTACCCCTGCCCAAGCATGCTTAACTTTGGAGTTCTGATGGGATCCGGTGCATTAGTACTGGTATGATTGTACCCGTCATGTTGAGGGTGCAAAACCCTTATGTGTTGACGGTTCGCAGTCCCATCCAAGAGAGACGACCCATTCAAAAGGCCAATGGGCTTATCGATAGCCCATTTGTTTCAACAACACAGCATTACTAAAAGACGTGATATCGACGCGTTGTAGAGCCCTCTAATGTTTCACGAGTTGGGTTCTCGTCCTTTTTGCGGCTCACGACGAACGACCCAGGCCTAAAAAATAGAGCAAAAAAAAAAAGGAAAGATGTCCAAAACTGATGAAAACATTCAAATTTGGGTACCGAAAACAGGCGCAGCCGACCAAGATTTCTACTCGTGTCGTAGAGCTCCTGGAGAGCTTTCTAACGGTATGCTGTGCGCAGCGTAAGTCCTTACGGATCAAATGTTATGGGCACCGGAGCGACGGAGAGCTGGTCGTAGGCCCCACGCCCTAGGTTTGCGGGCCCAGCCTCTACACAATGCGAAGTTGTCCTGCCCAAGAATGCCATGGGACTTGAGAATATATATGTTATGGATAAAGCATCTTGGCAAGGCAAAATGGGGCCAAAAAAAATGAAAAATGGGGTACAATACGAGGACTTCCCAGAGGGTCACCCATCCTAGTACTACTCTTGCCCAAGCATGCTTAACTTCGGAGTTCTAATGGGATTCGGAGAATTAGTACTGGCATGATCGCACCCGTCATGTTGAGGGTGCAAAGCCCTTATGTGTTGACAGTTCACAGTCCCATCCAAGAGAGATGGCACATTCAAAAGGCCATTGGGCTTATCGACAGCCCAACTGCTTCAACAACGGAGCATCACCGCAAGATGTAATATTAACATATTGTAGAGCCCTCTAATGTTTCGCGAGTTGGGTTCTCGTACTTTTTGCGGCTCAGGATGAACTACCCAGGCCTAAAAAATAGCGCAAAAAGAAGAAAAGATGCCCTAAACTAATCAAAACATTCGATTTTGGGTACCAAAAATAGGTGCAATTGAGTAGGCTTACTGTCCCCATCTTAGAGCTCCCAGAGAGCTTTCCATCGGTATGCTCGGAGCCACATAACTCCTTACGGATCAAAAGTTATCGGCACCGGAGCGACGGAGACCAGGTCACACCCCCCATGCCCTAGGTTTGTGGGCCCAGCCTTTACACGATGCGAAGTTGTCTAGCCCAAGATGCCGTGGGTCTCGAGAATAAAAATGTTATGGATGAAGCATCTTGGCAAGGCTAAACGGGGCAAAAAAAAGTGAAAAGAGGGGTGCAGTACGAGGACTTCCCAGGGGGTCACCCATCCTAGTACTACTGTCGCCCAAGCACGCTTGACTTCGGAGTTCTAATGGGATCCGGTGCATCAGTGCTAGTATGATCGTACCAGTCATGCTGAGGGTGCAAAGCCCTTAGGTGTTAATGGTCCACAGTGTCAGCCAAGAGAGACGGCCCATTCAAAAGGCCAATGAGCTTATCGAAAGCCCATCCACTTCAACAATGCAGCATCACAGCAAGACGTGATATCAACGCGTTGTAGAGCGCTCTAATGTTCCGCGAGTTAGGTTCTCGTCCTTTTCGTGGCCCATGAAGAATGACCCGGGCCTAAACAATAGCGAAAAAAGAAGAAAAGATGCCTAAAACTGATGAAAACGTCCGATTTTGGGTACCAAAAATAGGCACTACTGAGCAGGCTTGTGCCCCCGTCGTAGAGCTCCCAGAGAACATTCCAACGGTATGCTATGCGCCACATAACTCCTTACAGATCAAAAGTTATGGGAACTGGAGTGATGGAGACCAGGTCACACGCCCTATGCCCTAAGTTTGCGGACCCAACCTCTACATGATGCGAAATTGTCTTGCCCAAGATGTCGTAGGACTCGAGAATATAAATGTGTTGGATAAAGAATCTTGGCAATGTTAAACGGGGCAAAAAAATGAAAAGAGGGGTGTAACACGAGGACTTCCCAGGGGGTCACCCATCCTAGTAATACTCTCGCCCAAGCACGCTTAACTTCGGAGTTCTGATGGGATCCGGTGCATTAGTGCTGGTATGATCGCACCCGTCATGCTGAGGGTACAAAGCCCTTAGGTGTTGATGGACCACAGTCCCAGCCAAGAGAGACGACCCATTCAAAAGGCCAATGGGCTTATTAACAGCCCATCTGGTTCAACAATGCAGCATTACCGCAATATGTGATAACGACGCATTGTAGAGCCCTCTAATGTTTCGCAAGTTGGGTTCTCATCTTTTTTGTGGCTCACGACGAATGACCCGGGCCTAAAAAATAGCACAAAACAAAGAAAAATGGCCAAAAATAGATGAAAATGTTCAATTTTGGGTACCGAAAATAGATGCAGCCGAGCAGGCTTGCTACCCCCGTCGTACAGCTCCTAGAGAGCTTTGCAACGGTATGCTGTGCACCACATAGCTCCTTACGGATCAAAAGTTATAGGCACCAAAGCGACAGAGACCTGGTCACAGGCCCCACGTCCTAGGTTTGCGGGCCTAGCCTCTACGCGTTGCGAAGTTGTCTTGCCCAAGATGCCATGGGACTTGAGAATGTAAATGTTGTGGATAAAGCATCTTGGCAAGACAAAATGGGGCAAAAAAAAAAATGAAAAGAGGGGTGCAACACGAGGACTTCCATAGCGTCACCCATCCTAGTACTATTCTCGCCCAAGCACGCTTAAATTCGGAGTTCTGATACGATTCGGTGCATAGGTGCTGGTATTATCGCACCCGTCATGCTGAGGGTGCAAATCCTTTATGTGTTGATGGTTCACCGTCCTAGCCAAGAGAGACAGCCCATTCAAAAGGCCAATGGGATTATCGACAACCCATCTGCTTGAACAACGTAGCATTACCGCAAGATGTGATATCGACGCGTTGTAGACCCCTCTTATATTTCGCGTGTTGGGTTCTCATCCTTTTTGTGACTCACAACGAACAACCTGCGTCTAAAAAACTATGCAAAATGAAGAAAAGTTGCCCAAAACTGATGATAACGTTCAACTTTGGGTACCGAAAACAAGTGCAGCTAAGCAGGATTGCTGCCCCCGTTGTAGAGCTCCCGGAGAGCTTTCCAAAAGTATGTTGTGCACCGCATAGATCCATATGGATCAAAAAATAGGCCACCATAACGACAGAGACCTGGTCACAGGCCCCACGCCCTAGGTTTGGGGGCCCAGCCTCTATGCGATGCGAAGTTGTCTTGCCCAAGATGCCATGGGACTCGAGAATATAAATATGATGGATAAACCATCTTGGCAAGGCAAAACGGGGCAAAAAAAATGAAAAGGGGGGTACACCACGAGGACTTCCAAAGGGTCACCCATCGTAGTACTACTCTCGCCCAAACACGCTTAAATTCGGAGTTCTAATGGGATCCGGTACATTCGTGCCGGTATGATCGCACCCATCATGTTGAGGTTGCAAAACCCTTATGTGTTGATGGTTCACAACCCCATCCAAGATAGATGGCCCATTCAAAAGGCCAATGTGCTTATCGATAGCCCATTTGCTTCAACTGCGCAGCATCACTGCTAGATGGGATATCGACAAGTTGTAGAGCCCTCTAATGTTTCGCGAGTTGGGTTCTCGTACTTTTCGCGGCTCACGACGAACGACCCGGGCCTAAAAAATAGCGTAAAAGGTAGAAAATATGCCAAAAACTGATGAAAACATTCAATTTTTGGTTTCCAAAAATAGGCATAGCTAAGCAGGCTTGCTGCCCCCGTCATGTTAAGGGTGCAAAGCCCTTATATGTTGACGGTTCACAGTCCCATCCAAGAGTGACAGCCCATTCAAAAGGCCAATGGGCTTATCGACAACCCATCAGCTTCCACAACATAGCATCACTACAAGACATGATATCGACGCATTGTAGAGCCCTCTGATGTTTTGCGAGTTGAGTTCTCGTCCTTTTCCCGGGTCCCGACGAACGACCCGAGCCAAAAAAATAGAGCAAAAAAAAAGGAAAAGATACCCACAATTGATGAAAATGTTGGATTTTGGGTACCGGAAACAAGCACAGCCGAGCAGGATGGCTGCCTTCCTCATAGAGCTTCTGAAGAGCTTTTTGACGGTATGTTGTGTGCCGCAAAACTCCATTCAAAAGGCCAATGGGTTTATCAACAGCCCATCTGCTTCAACAACGCAGCATCACTGCAAGACGAGATATCGACGAGTTGTAGAGCCCTCGAATGTTTCGCTAGTTGGATTCTCATCCTTTTCGTTACTCACGATGATCGACCCGGGCCTCAAAAATAGCGCAAAAGAAGAAAATATGCCCAAAACTGATGAAAACATTCAATTTTGGGTACTGAAAATAGGCACAGCTAAGTAGGCTTGTTGCCTTCATCATAGAGCTTCCGGAGAGCTTTCCAACGGTATGCTGTGCACTGCAAAATTCGTTATAGATGAAAAGTTATAGGCATCGGAGCGACGGAGACCAGGTCAAAGGCCCTACACCCTAGGTTTGCAAGCCCAGCCTCTACGCGATGCGAAGTTGTCTTGCCTAAGATGCTGTGGGACTCGAGAATATATATGTGGTGGATAAAGCATCTTGGCAGGGAAAAACAGGGCAAAAAAAATGAAAAGAGGGGTGTAACACGAAGACATTTCAGGGGATCACCCATCCAAGTACTACTCTCACCCAAGCACACGCAACTTCAGAGTTCTAATGGGATCTAGTACATTAGTGCTGGTATGATGGCACCCGTCATGCTGAAGGTGCAAAGCCCATATGTGTTGACGGTTCACAATCCCAACCAAGAGAAATGGCCTATTCAAAAGGCCAATGGACTTATCGACAACCCATCTGCATCAATAATGCAGCATCACCGCAAGGCTTGATATCGACACATTGTAGAACCCTCTAATGTTCCACGAGTTGGTATCTCATCCTTTTCGTGGCTCACAACGAACGAACCGGGCCTAAAAAATAGACCAAAAAGAAGAAAAGTGGCCAAAAACTGGTGAAAATGTACAATTTTGGGTACCAAAAACAGGTGTAGCCGAGCAGGCTTGTTGCCCCGATCGTAGAGCTTCCGGAGAACTTTCCAACTGTTTGTTGTGCACCGCATAACTCTTTACGGATCAAATGTTCTGGGCACCGGGGCGACGGAGACCAGGTCACAGGCCCCACGCTCTAGGTTTACTGGCCGAGCCTCTACGTGATAAGAAGTTGTCTTGCCTAAGATACCGTGGGACTCGAGAATATAAATGTGATGGATAAAGCATCTTGGCAAGGCAAAACGGGGTAAAAAAATATGAAAAAGGGGGTGCAACACGAGGACTTCCGAGGGGGTCACCTATCCTAGTACTACTCTTGCCCAAGCACGGTTAACTTCGGAGTTCTGATGGGATCCAGAGCATTAGTTCTGGTATGATCGCACCTGTCATGCTGATGGTGTAAAGCCCTTATGTGTTGACGGTTCACAGTCCTATCCAAGAGAGACGACCCATTCAAAAGGCCAATGGGCTTATCGACAGCCCATCTGCTTTAACAACGCAGCATCACTGCAAGACGTGATATCGACACATTGTAGAGTCCTCTAATGTTCTGCGAGTTGGGTTGTCATCCTTTTTACGGCTCACGACGAACGACCTGGGCCTAAAAAACACTGCAAAAAGATGAAAAGATTACAAAAACTAAAGAAAACGTTCAATTTTTGTTATAGAAAACAGGCGCAGCTGAGTAGGCTTGTTGCCCTCGTCGTAGAGCTTCTGAAGAGCTTTCCAATAGTATGTTGTGTGCCGCAAAACTTGTTGCAGATCAAAAGTTACGGGCATCGGAGCGACGGAGACCAGGTCACAGGCCCTACGCCCTAGGTTTACGGGCCCAGCCTCTATACGATGCAAAGTTGTCTTGCCCAAGATGTTGTGGGACTCGAGAATATAAATGTGATGGATAAACTATCTTGGCAAGGCAAAACGGGGCAAAAAAAAAATGAAAAGAGGGGTGCAACACAAGGACTTCCAAAGGGTCACCCATTGTAGTACTACTCTCGCCCAAGTACGCTTAAATTTGGAGTTTTAATAGGATTTAGTGCATTAGTGCTGGTATGATCGCACCCGTCATGCTGAGGGTGCAAAGCCCTTATGTGTTGACGGTTCACAGTCCCAACAAAGAGAGACAACCAATTCAAAAGGCCAATGGGCTTATCGATAACCCATTTGCTTCAACAACGCAGCAACACCGCAAGACGTTATATCGATGCATTGTAGAGCCCTCTAATGTTCCACGAGTTGGTTTCTCATCCTTTTCACAGCTCATAACGAAAGACCCGGGCAAAAAAATTTGTGCAAAATGAAGAAAAGCGGCTGAAAACGGATGAAAATGTTCAATTTTGGGTACCGAAAAAAGGCACAGCTGAGCAGGCTTGCTGCCCCCGTTGTAGAGCTCCTAGAGAGCTTTCCAACGGTTTCCTGTGCACTGCATAACTCCTTACGGATCAAATGTTCTGGGCACCGGAGCGACGGAGACTAAGTCACAGGCCCCATGCCCTAGGTTTGCAGGCCTAACCTCTACACGATGCGAAGTTGTCTTGCCCAATATACCGTGGGACTCGAGAATATAAATGTGACGGATAAAGCATCTTGGCAAGGCAAAATAGGGCAAAAAAAATGAAAATATGAGTGCAACATGAGGACTTCCTAGGGGGTCACCTACCCTAGTACTACTCTCTCCCATCCAAGAAAGACAACCCATTCAAAAGGCCAATGGGATTATCGACAGCCCATCTGCTTAAACAACGCAGCATCACTGCAAGACGTGATATCGATGCCTTGTAGAGTCCTCTAATGCTCTGCGAGTTGGGTTCTCGTCCTTTTTGCGGCTCACGACGAACAAACTGGGCCTAAAAAACAGCGCAAAAAGTAGAAAAGATGCACAAAATTGATGAAAACATTCGATTTTGGGTATCGAAAATAGACACTACTGAGCAAGCTTTTTTCCTTCGTCGTAGAGATTTCGGAGAGCTTTCCAACGGTATGCTGTGCACCATAAAACTCCTTACAGATCAAAAGTTATGGGCACTAGAGCGACAGAGACTAGGTTACAAGCCCCACGCCCTAGGTTTGTAGGCCCAGCATCTACGTGATGCGAAGTTGTCTTGCCTAAGAATATAAATGTGATGGATAAAACATCTTGGCAAGGCTAAACGGGGCAAAAATAAAATAAAAAGAGGGGTGCAACACGAGGACTTCCCAGGGGGTCACCCATCCTAGTACTACTCTCGCCCAAGAACACATAACTTCAGAGTTCTGAAGGGATCCAGTGCATTAGTGCTGGTATAATCGCACCCGTCATACCGAGGGTGCAAATACCTTATGTGTTGACGGTTCTTAGTCCCAGCAAAGAGAGACGGCCAATTCAAAAGGCCAATGGGCTTATCAATAGCCCATCTCCTTCAACATCGCAGAATCACTGCAAGACATGACATCAACATGTTGTTGTGCCCTCTAATGTTCCGCTAGTTGGTTTCTCGTCCTTTCGCGGCTCAAGACGAATGACCCCGGCCTAAAAAAAGAAAAATGGATGAAAACTGATGAAAACGTTCCATTTTAGGTACCGAATACTAGCCCAGCCGAGCAGGTTTGCTGCCCTCATCGTAGAGCTTCCAAAGAGCTTTCCAACGGTATGCTGTGTGCCGCAAAACTCCTTGTGGATCAAAAGTTATGGGCACCGGAGCGACGAAGACCAGGTCACAGGCCCCAGGCCCAAGTTTTGCGGGCCCAGCCTCTATGTGATGTAAAGTTGTCTTGCCTAAGATGCCGTGGGACTCGAGAATATATATGTGATGGATAAAGTATCCTCGCAAGGCTAAACGGAGCAAAAAAAATATAAAAAAGGGGTACAACACAAGGACTTCCCAAGGGGTCACCTATCCTAGTACTACTCTCGCCCAAGAGCACTTAACTTCAGAGTTATGATGGGATCCGGTGCATTAATGTTGGTATGATCGTACCCGTCAAGTTGAGGGTGCAAAGCCCTTATCTTTTGACGGTTCACAATCCCAGCCAAGAGAGACGGTCTATTCAAAAGGCCAATGGGCTTATCGACAGCCCATCTGCTTCAACAACGTAGCATCACTGCAAGAGGTGATATCGACGCATTGTAGAGCCCTCTAACGTCTCGCGAGTTGGATACTCATCCTTTTCACGGCTCACGACGAACAAATCGGGCCAAAAAAATAGCGTAAAAAGAAGAAAATATGCCCAAAACTGATGAAAATGTTCAAATTTGGCTATAGAAATTAGGTGCAATCGAGCAGTCTTGCCGCCTTCATCGTAGAGCTTCCGAAGAGCTTTCTAACGGTATGCTGTGCGCCAAAAAACTCCTTACGGATCAAAAGTTATGGGCATCGGAGCGACGGAGACAAGGTCACAGGCCCCATGCCCTTGGTTTGCGGGCCCAGCTTCTACGCGATGTGAAGTTGTCTTGCCTAAGATGCCGTGGGACTCAAGAATATATATGTGATGGATATAGCATGTTGGCAAGGCTAAACGGGGCCAAAAAAATTGAAAAGAGAGGTGCAACACGAGGACTTCCCAAGCAGTCGCCCATCCTAGTACTACTATCGCCCAAGCACGCTTAACTTCGGAGTTCTGATGGGATCCGGTGCATTAGTGCTAGTATGATCACACACGTCATGCTGAGGGTGCAAAGCCCTTATGTGTTGACGGTTCACAGTCCCAGCTAAGAGAGACGACCTATTCAAAAAGCCAATGGGCTTATCGATAGCCCATCTACTTCAACAACGCAGCATAACCGCAAGAGGTGATATCGACATGTTGTAGAGCCCTTTAATGTCCCGCGAGTCAGATACTCGTCTTTTTCGTGGCTCACGACGAATGAACAGGGCCTAAAAAATAGCTCAAAAAGAAGAAAAAAAGGCCAAAACTAATGAAAATGTTCAATTTTGGGTACCGAAAATAGGTGTAGTCGAGCAGCCTTGCTGCCTTTGTCGTAAAGCTTCCGGAGAGCTTTTCAATGGTATGCTATGCACCACAAAACTCCTTACGAATCAAAAGTTATGGACACCGGAGCAACGGAGACCAGGTTACAGGCCCTACGCTCTAGGTTTGCTAGCCCAGCCTCTATGCGATACGAAGTTGTATTGCCCAAGATGCCGTGGGACTCGAGAATATAAATGTGATGGATAAAGCATCTTGGCAAGGCTAAACGGGGCAAAAAAAAATGAAAAGGGGGTGCAACAAGAAGACTTCCCAGGGAGTCACCCATCCTAGTACTACTCTAGCCGAAGCACGCTTAACTTCGAAGTTCTTATGGGATCCAGTGCATTAGTGCTGGTATGATCACACCCGTCATGCTAAGGGTGCAAAGACCTTATGTGTTGATGGTTCACAGTCCTAGCTAAGAGAGACAACCTATTCAATAGGCCAAAGGGCTTATCGACAGCCCATCTACTTCAACAACGCAGCATCACCGCAAGACTTGATATCGACACGTTGTAGAGCCCTCTAATGTTTCGCGAGTTGGTCTCTTGTCCTTTTTACGGCTCACGACAAGTGAACCGGGCCTAAAAAACAGCGCAAAAGGAAGAAAAGTGGACGAAAATTGATGAAAAAGTTCGTTTATGGGTACCGAAAATAGGCACAGCTGAGCATGCTTGCTGGCCCAGTCGTAGGGCTCCCAGAGAGCTTTCCAAGTGTATGATGTGTGCCTTATAACACCTTACGAATCAAAAGTAATGGGAAACGAAGTGATGGAGACCAGGTCACAAGCCCCACGCCCTAGGTTTGCGAGCCCATCCTCTATGCGATGCGAAGTTGTCTTGCCCAAGATACCGTGAGACTCGAGAATATAAATGTGATGGATAAAGCATCTTGACAAGGCACAAAAAAAAAAGGGGGATGCAACACGACGACTTCCCAGGGGGCCACCCATCCTAGTACTACTCTCACCCAAGCACGCTTAACTTAGGAGTTCTAATGGGATCCGGTGGATTAGTGCTGGTATGATCGCACCCGTCAAGCTGAGGGTGCAAAGCCCTTATGTGTTGACGGTTCACAGTCCTATCCAAGAGAGACGACCCATTCAAAAGGCCAATGGGCTTATCGACAGCCCATCTGCTTGAAAAACGTAGCATCACTGCATGACGTGATATCGACGTGTTGTAGATCCCTCTAATGTTCTACGTGTTTGGTTCTCATCCTTTTCGCGTCTCACGACGAACGGCCCGGGCTTAAAAAATAGCGCAAAAAGAAGAAAAGATGCCCAAAACTAATGAAAATGTTCGATTTTGGGTACTAAAAATAGGCGCAGCAGAACAGGCTTGCTACCCCATCGTAGAGCTTCTAGAGAGCTTTCCAACAGTATATTGTGCGCTGCATAACTCCTTACGGATCAAAAGTTATGGGCACCGGAGTGACGGAGACCAGGTCACAGGCCCTACGCCGTAGGTTTGCGGGCCCAGCCTCTACGCAATGCGAAGTTGTCTTGCCCAAGATGCCATGGTACTCGAGAATATAAATGTGATGGATAAAGTATCTTGGCAAGGCTAAACGGGACAAAAAAATGAAAAGAGGGGTGCAACACGAGCACTTCCCAGGGGGTCACTCATCCTAGTACTGTTCTCGCCCAAGCACGCTTAACTTCGGTGTTCTGATGGGATCCGGCACATTAGTGCTAGTATGATCGCACCCATCATGCTCACGGTGCAAAGCCCTTATGTGTTGACGGTTCACAGTCCCAGCCAAGAGACACAGCCTATTCAAAAGGCCAATGGGCTTATCGACAGCCCATCTACTTGAAAAATGTAGCATCATTACAAGACGTGATATTGATGTGTTGTATATCCCTCTAATGTTCTGCGTGTTTGGTTCTCATCCTTTTCGCGGCTCACGACGAACGGCCCGGGTTTAAAAAATAGCGCAAAAAGAAGAAAAGATGCCCAAAACTAAAGAAAATGTTCGATTTTGGGTACTAAAAATAGGCGCAGCAGAGCAGGCTTGTTACCCCATCGTAGAGCTTCCGGAGAGCTTTCCAACAATATGTTGTGTGCTGCATAACTCCTTACGGATCAAAAGTTATGGGCACCGGAGTGACGGAGACCAGGTCATAGGACCCACGCCCTAGGTTGGCCGGCCCAGCCTCTACGCAATGCGAAGTTGTCTTGCCCAAGATGCCATGGCAGTCGAGAATATAAATGTGATGGATAAAGTATCTTGGCAAGGCTAAACGGGACAAAAAAATGAAAAGAGGGGTACAACACGAGGACTTCCCAGGGGGTCACTCATCCTAGTACTACTCTCGCCCAAGAACGCTTAACTTAGGTGTTTTGATGGGATCCGGCACATTAGTGCTGGTATGATCGCACCCGTCATGCTCACGGTGCAAAGCCCTTATTTGTTGACGGTTCACATTCCTAGCCAAGAGACACGGCCTATTCAAAAGGCCAATGGGCTTATCGACAGCCCATCTACTTCAACATCGTAGTATCACTGCAAGACGTGATATCGACGCTTTGTAGAGCCCTATAATGTTATAAATGTGATGGATAAAGCATATTGGTAAGGCACAACGGGGCAAAAAAAATGAAAAGGGGGTTGCAACACTAGGAATTACCAGGGGGTCACCCATCCTAGTACTAGCCTCGCCCAACACGCTTAACTATGCAGTTCTAATGGGATCCGTTGCATTAGTGCTGGTATGATCGTACCCATCATGCTGAGGGTGCAAAGCCCTTATGTGTTAAAAGTTCACAGTCCCATCCAAGAGAGATGACCCATTCAAAAGGCCAATGGGCTTATCAACAACCCATCTGCTTCAACAAATGCAGCATCACTACAAGATGTGATATCGATGGGTTGTAGAGCCCTCCAATGTTTGGCGTGTTGGTTTCTCATCCTTTTCACGGCTCACGACGAATGACCCGGGCCTAAAAAACCACGTAAAAAGAAGAAAATATGCCCAAAACTGATGAAAACGTTCAATTTTAGGCACCAAAAATAGGTTCGACTGAGCAGGCTTGCTGCCACCGTCGTAGAGCTCCCAGAGAGTTTTCCAATGGTATACTGTGCGATGCAGAACTCCTTACGGATCAAAAGTTATGGGCACCGTAGCGATGGACACCAGGTCACAAGCCCCATGACCTAGGTTTGTGTGCCCTGCCTCTATGCGATGCGAAATTGTCTTGCCCAAGAAGCCGTAGGACTCGAGAATATAAATGTGATGGATAAAGCATCTTGGCAAGGCTAAACAGGGCAAAAAAAATGAAAAGAGGGGTGCAACATGAGCACTTCCCAGGGGGTCACCCATCCTAGTACTACTCTCGCCTACGCACGCTTAATTCGGAGTTCTGATGGGATCCGGTGCATTAGTACTAGTATGATCGCACCCGTCATACTGAAGGTGGAAAGCCCATATGTGTTGACGGTTCACAGTTCCAGCCAAGAGAGATGAACCATTCGAAAGGCCAATGGGCTTATCGACAGCCCATCTGCTTCAACAATGCAGCATCACCGTAACACGTGATATCGACGCATTTTAGACCCTCTAATGTTCAGTGAGTTGGGTTCTTGTCCTTTTTGCTGCTCACGATGAACGACCCGGGCCAACAAAACAATATAAAAAGAAAAAAATTGGCCCAAAATTGATAAAAACATTCGATTTTGGCTACCAAAAATAGGCACAGCTAAGCAGGCTTGCTACCCCCATCGTAGAGCTCCAGGGGAGCTTTCCAATGGCATGTTGTGCAATGCATAACTCCTTACAGATCAAAAGTTACGGGCACCGATGCGACGGAGACTTGGTCACAGGCCCTACGCCCTAGGTTTTCGGGCCCAGCCTCTACGCTATGCGAAGTTTTCTTGCCCAAGAAGCCGTGGAACTCAAGAATATAAATGTGATGGATAAAGCATCTTGGCAAGGCTAAATGGGGCAAAAAAAAATGAAAAGAGGGGTGCAACACGAGGACTTCCCAGGGGGTTACCCATCCTAGTATTACTCTCATCCAAGCACGCTTAACTTCGGAGTTCTGATGGGATCCAGTGCATTAGTACTGGTATGATCGCACTCGTCATGTTGAAGGTGAAAAGCCCATATGTGTTGACGGTTCACAGTTCCAGCCAAGAGAGATGAACCATTCGAAAGGCCAATGGGCTTATTGACAGCCCATCTGCTTCAACAACGCACCATCACCGCAACACGTGATATCGACACATTTTAGACCCTTTAATGTTCAGCGAGTTGGGTTCTTATCCTTTTTGCGGCTCACGATGAACGACCTGGGCCTAAAAAACAATGTAAAAAGAAAAAAATTGGCCCAAAATTGATAAAAATGTTGGATTTTGGGTACCAAAAATAGGCGCAGCTAAGCAAGCTTGCTACCCCTATCGTAGAGCTCCAGGAGAGCTTTTCAACGGTATATTGTGCAACGCATAACTCCTTATGGATCAAAAGTTATGGGTATCGGTGCGACGGAGACCTAGTCACAGGCCCTATGCCCTAGGTTTGCGGGCCCAACCTTTACGCTATGCGAAGTTGTCTTGCCCAAGATGCCATGGGACTCGAGAATATAAATGTGATGGATAAAGCATCTTGGCAAGGCAAAATGGGGTAAAAAAAAATGAAAAGAGGGGTGCAACACGAGAACTTCCCAGGGGGTCAGCCATCCTAGTACTACTCTTGCCCATGCACGCTTAACTTCGGAGTTCTGATGGGATCCGGTGCATTAGTGCTAGTACGATTGCACCCGTCATGCTAAGAGTGGAAAGCCTTTATGTGTTGATGGTTCACAGTCCCAGCCAAGAGAGATGGCCCATTCAAAAGGCCCAATGGGCTTATCGCTAGCCCATCTACTTCAACAACGTAACATCACGGTAAGAAGTGATATCGACGCATTCTAGAGCCCTCTAATGTTCCGTGGGTTAGGTGCTCGTCCTTTTCGCGGCTCACGACGAATGACCCGGGCCTAAAAAACATCGCAAAAAGAAGAAAAGATGCCCAAAATTGATGAAAATGTTCGATTTTGGGTACCGAAAACAGGCACAACCATACAGGCGCAGCCGTGCAGGCTTATTGTCCCTATCGTAGAGCTCTTGGTGTGCTTTTCAATGGTATGTTGTGTGTGAGGCCCGACTCCGAAAAATGTGTCCTACCTCGATTTGTGTGCCTTAGACCCAAAATTATATGACCGACCTTGGATTATGTGCCCTATCTTGGTTTTCGTTCATGCCTCGTCATACGTGCCTTGACTTGGAATTGTATACTCTAATTCTCGATTTACGACCGTTACTTCGATTCGTGTGCCTTAACCTTGAACTACGTGCCTTAACCTAGGTTTAACAGTTGTACATTGAATTACATGCCTTGTATTGAATTACGTGCATTTACTTTAGAATCTGTGCATTTGTCTTGAAGTATGTGCCTTAGTCTTGAAATACGTGCCTTACCTCGTAGTTCGTGTCTACCTCATAATTGTGCCCTAGACCTAGGAAAGTGTGTCTGCACGCTAATCAATAAAGATTCCTGCACAAAGCACTAGACAATAAAATAATCCTACACAATCCACTAACACTTAAATAATAATAAACTAGCTCAACATTCTTATATTCTATTCTACCTAGGTTCCCTAAATCCCCAACATTCTCTTACAACCCAAACTACTAGACATTAAAATATACCTAATCTACAGTAAACTAAGCTTAAAACAAACTCAAAAATTCAGATTTTGACCATGCCTTGGCTGACCATAACAAGGCAATATGACCAAAATTTGAACAAATTATTTAAACTATGCATGCCTAGACAAAACCTTACACATTGTCATGCTTTTCCTTGCACCTATGCATTATTTTACTAACACCCAAGCTCTCTTTCTTGGCGCTTTTTACCCACATGCTAAAATAATTCAAAGATTGCTCAAAAGATAAAACAAATTCAGCCTAGCAAAGCCTCAAGGCCGACACACACACACACAACTCATCAAACAACATTTCTTCTCTCAAACTCTCTCATTCTCTCTCATTTTTGGCCATAGCATTCTCTTGAGCATTCAAGACTTCTAACAAGATCTTAAGGACTCTCAAGACCACTCCAAGCTCGGCCATAGCAAGCAACATAGCAAGAATCTCTCACAAAGCTCAAAACCTCTCATTTTCGGCCATAGGTAAGTTTTGATGGTTTTCTTCCTTGTCTTTTGGTTTCACACACATGCACACCTTCTTCACATGCTAACTAAGCTAGGATTTAAGGAAAAACAAGCTACCTCTTGGCCAAAGCAAGGAAAAAGGGCTATTTGTGCAATTCAAAGAGCATTCTTGCATTTTCATCCATCAACTTGCTAAGGTGAGGGTTAAAACCTTTTAAATGCTTTCAAAACTCACATGCATGCTCTCATATGACTGTATTTACCTTTGTAGTTCTTGTATATGTGTTTATATGAGCCTATCTACTCATGCATGGCTTGATAATTGCTAGAAACTTAGAAATATGCAAACTCATTTTTTCTAGCAGATTACTAACCTTGTAGAACGAAGTGTTTTTGGACTAGTAAACGTTGATAAAAATGCATGAACATTGTTAGGTCACTATATTTGTCAGTTCTGAACATATTTTGCTGAAATAGGCTAAGGTTAATTTTGATTTTAAAGTTCCCAAAAATGGCATATATCGAAATGTGTCTGAAACTGGACAGTTTTGCGTAGTCTCACGGTTTTGGTCATAACTTCTAAGTCCGAACTCCAAATGCAGCGAGGTTTGTTCCAAGATTTAAAGCACTCATTAAGCTTCAATTTGGAATTTGGTTCACTGAATTTGTAGGTTATTTACTTGGATAAATGATTGAAGAAATACAGACCATTGTAGTAAGGTTTTGGCTTGATAATATGCTTTAAATAATGTGGTAACTTCACTTGTGGTATTGAATGCTCGGAATTGTGAAAATTAGAAGTTTTGTGGGCTGTGTTGGTTTGTTGAGGTTGTTTAATTTGGTTGATGCATGGCTTAGGTTCATTATTTGATGAATTGTTGTTTAATCGCATGTGTAAGCACGAAATTGAGGCCCTATTGCTTATGAAAACTTGCTAAGTGATGATCCTATGGTTAAATGTGTTCAATTGAGTGGTTAGTAGGCTGTCCAATAATTGTTAAGTATGCTTGAAATGGTTTAAGCGTTTCTTGTGGTCCTTAGCAAACAAAATCAACACCCAAGCATGTCTATTGTAAACCCTAATGGCCACGGAGGTTCCCAAGTTCTAAACTATTCATGTGTGTCTTATAATTGATGTTGTGAAATGTTAATGGACAGCCCAGAATTGTCTTTATAGCCCTAAGCATGATTCTTGATGATTGCATGTTGATAAGTTAACTATTCTTGCACCCGGTCTTGGGTAAATTGTCGTAACATGCTCGTGTGATCCTAATACTTGGTAAGTGAACTAAATTGGGTAAAATGACTTGTTAGGAAGATGTTACTTGGCTGCCCATTAAATGTTCATATGCCTCTAAGTGTTTTACAAAGTGAATATACATGTCAAAGCATGCCTTGTATGTTTACTTATCGATATGTGATCTTATACTTACCCAGAGGCAACCTACTTTGTTGACCTCCTAATGTGAATTGTTAAAGGATATTCTGTGGCTTGTTTTGAACATGATTACTTGGCTACCCGTGAAAGTTTAATTGCTTTCAAATTGATATATGAAATGATTACATGTTCTTACAATGCCTTATGTGTCAATATGTCAAAATGTGATGATATACTTGCTCGGAGGCAACCTATTTTGTTGACCTCCTAATGTGAAATATTAAATGGCATAAATGTGCATTGCTTACAAGGTTGCAACCTTTCATTGTGGCATGGTAGCGTTTAACACACACCGGGCGACATCGGGCTTGCCGGTGCTACCGTGACTACCATGGTCCAATTCCCTCTCTTGCTTGGGGGGTAGACTTCCTCGGAGAGTTGGGTCGTAGGATTTGGGGTACAATCCGGAGTACACCCATTGGAGTGATAAGTAGATGATGGATGCCGGCTACAACAATGGTTATTGGAAATGATCTTGAGAGCAAATGCTCATCGATTGATCTTGAGAGCGAAAGCTCACCGTATCCTTTTTATTATGTGTTTAAGTACTCTCGCTTAGTTTCTAGAGGACCTCGGGGAGGAAAGACGAGTAAATGTGTTCATTTATATTTATGTTATGTTGTGAACTTACTTATTTCATATGACATGTTTACAAAAGGGTTCTCATAAGATTAATCGGAAAAGAGTTTCAAAACGTTATCTCTCGTTCCCCCTCGCTGAGTTCATAAGGACTCACCCGGGGCAAAAAAATGAAAAGAGGGGTACAACATGACGACTTCCCAGGGTGTCACCCATCCTAGTACTACTCTCGCCCAAGCACGCTAAACTTCGGAGTTCTGATGGGATCCGATGCATTAGTGCAGGAATGATCGCACCTGTCATGCTGAGGGTGCAAAGTCCTTATGTGTTGACGGTTCACTAACCCATCCAAGAGAGACGACCCATTCAAAAGGCCAATAGGCTTATCAACAACCCATCTACTTCAACAATACAGCATCATCGCAAGACGTGATATTGACCCATTGTAGAGCCCTCTAATGTTCTGCGAGTTGGGTTCTCGTCCATTTCGCGGCTCATGACGAATGACTGGGGCCTAAAAATAGCACAAAAATAAGAAAAGTGGCCCCAAACTGATGAAAACGTTCAATTTTAGGTAACGAAAATAGGCGCAACCGAGCAAGCTTGCTGCCCCGTCGTAGAGCTCCCGGAGAGCTTTTGAATGGTATGCTATGTGCCGTATAACTCCTTACAGATCAAAAGTTATGGGCACCAAAGCGACGAAGACCTGGTCACAGGCCCCATGCCCTAGGTTTGCAAGCCCAGCATCTACGCGATGCGAAGTTGTCTTGCCCCAGATGCCGTGGGACTCGAGAATATAAATGTGATGGATAAAGCATCTTGGCAAGGCAAACTGAGGCAAAAAAAAAAAATCAAAAGAGCAGTGCAACACGAGGACTTCCCAAGGGGTCACCCATCCTAGTCAAATGGAATCCGGTGCATTAGTATTGGTATTATCGCACCCGTCATGCTGAGGGTGTAAAGCCCTTATGTGTTGATGGTTCACAGTCCCAGCCAAGAGAGACGGCTCATTCAAAAGGCCAATGGGCTTATCAACAGCCCATCTGCTTCAACAACGCAGCATCACCTCAAGACGTGATATCGACGTGTTGTAGAGCCCCCTAATGTTACGCGAGTTGGTTTCTCATCCTTTTTGTGGCTCACGACGAACGACCTGGCCTAGAAAACAGTGCAAAAGGTAGAAAAGTAGTAGAAAACTGAAGAAAACGTTCGATTTTGGGTACCGAAAATAGGCGCAGGAAAGCAGGCTTGCTGCCTCTATCGTACAGCTCTCGGAGAGCTTTCCAATAGTATACTGTGTGCCGCATAACTCCTAAAAGATCAAAAGTTAAGGGCACCAGAGCGACGGAGACCTGGTCACAGGCCCCACGCCCTAGGTTTGACGGCCGAGCCACTACGCGATGCGAAGTTGTCTTGCCCAAGATGCCATGGGACTCGAGAATATAAATGTGATGGATAAAGCATCTTGGCAAGGCAAAACGGGGCAAAAAAAATGAAAATGGGGGTGCAACACAAGGACTTCCCAAAGGGTCACCCATCCTACTACTACTCTCGCCCAAGCACGCTTAACTTCGGTGTTCTGATAGGATCCGGTGCATTAGTGCTGGTATGATCGCACCCGTCATGCTAAGGGTGGAAAGCCCTTATATGTTGATGGTTCACAGTCTCAGCCAAGAGAGACGTCCCATTCAAAAGGCCTAATGGGCTTATCGATAGCCCATCTGCTTCAACAACGCAACATCACCACAAGACGTGATATCGATGCATTGTAGAGCCCTCTAATGTTACGCGAGTTGGTTTCTCGTCCTTTTTGGGGCTCACGACGAATGACCTGGGCCAAAAAAATAACAAAAAACTGTTGAAAAGTTGTCAAAAACTGAAGAAAACATTCATTTTTGGGTACCCCAAACAAGCAAAGGAAGGTAAGCTTGTTGGCCTGTCGTAGAGCTCTCAGAGAGCTTTCCAACAGTATACTGTTCGCCGCATAACTCCTAACAGATCAAAAGTTATGGGCACCAGAGTGACAGAGACCTCATCACAGGCCCCATACCCTAGGTTTACTGGCCCAGCCTTTACGCGATGCGAAGTTGTCTTGCCCAAGATGCCATAGGAATCAAGAATATAAATGTGCTTGATAAAGCATCTTGGCAAGGCAAAACGGGGCAAAAAAAATGGAAATGGGGTGTAATAGAAGGACTTCCCAGAGGGTCACCCATCGTAGTACTACTCTCGCCCAAGCACGCTTAACTTCGGAGTTCTGATGGCATCCGGTGCATTAGTACTGGTATGATCGCACCCATTATGCTGAGGGTGGAAAGCCCTTATTTGTTGATGGCTCACAGTCCCAGCCAAGAGAAACGGCCCATTCAGAAGGCCCAAAGGGCTTATCGATAGCCCATCTGCTTCAGCAATGCAACATCACCGCAAGACGTTATATCGTCGCGTTGTAGTGCCCTCTAATGTTCTATGAATTGGGTTCTTGTCCATTTCGCGGCTCACGACGAATGACCCGGGCCTAAAAAAAGTGCAAAAGGAAGAAAATATGCCTAAAACTGATGAAAATGTTGGATTTAGGGTATCAAAAATAGGTGCAGCCGAGCAGGCTTGTTGCCCCCGTCATAGTGCTCCCGAAGACCTTTCCAACGGTATGCTGTGTGCCGCATAACTCCTTACGGATCAAAAGTTATAGGCACCTGAATGACGGAGACCAAGTCACAAGCCCCACATCCTAGGTTTGCGGGTCTAGCCTCTACGCGATGCGGAGTTGTCTTGCCCAAGATATCATGGGACTCGAGAATATAAATGTGATGGACAAATCAACTTGGCAAGGCCAAACGGGGCCAAAAAAAATAAAAAATAGGAGTGCAACATGAGGACTTCCCAGGGGGTCACCCATCCTAGTACTACCCTCGCCCAAGCACGCTTAACTTTGGAGTTCTGATGGGATCCGGTGAATTAGGGCTAGTATGATCACACCCATCATGCTGAGGGTGCAAAGCCCTTAGGTGTTGATGGTCCACAGTCCCAGCCAAGAGAGACAGCCCATTCAAAAGGCCCAATGGGCTTATCAACAGCCGATCTTCTTCAACAACGTAACATCACCACAAGATGAGATATTGACGCGTTGTAGAGCACTCTAATGTTCAGCGAGTTGGGTCCTCATCCTTTTTGTGGCTCACGACGAACGACTCGGGCCTAAAAAATATCGTAAAAAGAAGAAAAGTGACCTAAAAATGATGAAAACGTTCGATTTTGGGTACCAAAAATAGGCTCAGCCAACGGGCTTGCTACCCCCATCGTAGAGCTACCAGAGAGCTTTCCAACGGTATGCAGTGCGCCGCATAACTCATTACAGATCAAAAGTTATGCGAATCGGAGCGACGAAGACCTGGTCACAGGCCCCACCCCCTAAGTTTGCAAGCCTTGCCTCTAAGCGATGCGAAGTGGTCTTTCCTAAGATGCCGTGGGACTCAAGAATATAAAAACTTTCGATTTTGGGTACCGAAAACAAACGCAGCCAAGCAGGCTAGCTGCCCCCGTCGTAGAGCTCCCGGAGAGCCTTCCAACGGTATGCTGAGCGCCGTACAACTCCTTATGGATCAAAAGTTATGGGCACCGGTACGACGGAGACCAGGTCACAGCCCCCACACCCTAGGTTTGCTAGCCCAGCCTCTACACGATACGAAGTTGTTTTGCCCAATATGCCGTGGGACTCAAGAATATAAATGTGATGGATAAAGCATCTTGCCAAGGCTAAACAGGGGAAAAGAAAATGGAAAGAGGGGTGCAACAAGAGGATTTCCCAGGGGGTCACCAATCCTAATAATACTCTTGTCTAAGCACGCTTAACTTCGGAGTTCTAATGGATCTAGTGAATTCGTATTGTATGATCTCACCCGTCATGCTGAGGGTGCAAAGCCCTTAGGTGTTGATGGTCCACAGTCCTAGCTAAGAGAGATAGCCCATGAAAAAGGCCCAATAGGCTTATCAACAGCCCATCTGCTTCAACAACGCAACATCACTGCAAGACTTGATATCGACGCATTGCAGAGCCCTCTAATGTTCAGTTAGTTGGGTTCTCGTCCTTTTCGTGGCTCACGACGAATGACCCAGGCCTAAAAAACAGCGCAAAGGGAAAATAAGATGCCCAAAACTAATGAAAACGTCTGATTTTGGGTATGGTAAATAGGCACAGCCAAGCAGTCTTGTTGCCCACATCGTAGAGCTCTCGGAGAGCTTTCTAACGATATGCTGTGCACCGCATAACTCCTTACGGATCAAAAGTTATGGGCACCGGAGCGACGGAGATTTGGTCACAGGCCCCACCTCCTAAGTTTGCATGTCCTACCTCTAAGCGATGCGAAGTTTTCTCTCCCAAGATGCCGTGGGAGTCGAGAATATAAATGTGATGGATAAAGCATCTTGGCAATGCTAAACGGGGCAAAAAAATGAAAAGAAGGGTACAACACAAGGAGTTCCCAGGGGGTCACCCATCCTAGTACTATTCTCGCCCAAGCACACTTAACTTCGGAGTTCTGATGGGATCCTGTGCATTAGTACGGGTATGATCGCACCGGTTAGGCTTAGGGTGCAAAGCCCTTGTTTGTTGACTATTCGTAGTCCCAGCCAAGTGAGATGGCCCATTCAAAAGGCCAATGGGCTTATCGATAGCCCATCTGCTTCAACAACGCAGCATCACCGCAAGACGTGATATCGACGCGTCGTAGAGCCCTCTAATGTTCTGCGAGTTGGGTTCTCATCCTTTTTGCGGCTCACGACGAATGACTCAGGCCTAAAAAATAGCGTAAAAAGAAGAAAAATGACTCAAAACTGATGAAAACATTCGATTTTGGGTACCAAAAACAGGCGTTGCTGAGCAGGATTGCTGCCCTGGTCGTAGAGCTCCAGCACAGCTTTCCAACAGAATGTTGTGCACCGCATAACTCCTTACGGATCAAAAGTTTTGGGCACTGGAGTGACGGAGACCAAGTTACAGGCCCCACACCCCAGGATTACGGGCCCAGCCTCTACGCGATGCGAAGTTGTTTTTCCCAAGATGTCGTGGGACGCGAGAATATAAAAGTGATGGATAAAGCATCTTGGCAACGCTAAACGGGACAAAAAAATTGAAAAGAGGGGTACCACAAGGGGACTTCCTAGGGGGTCGCCTATCCTAGTACTACTCTCGTCCGAGCACACTTAACTTCGGAGTTCTAATGGGATATGTTGAATTAGTACTGGTGTGATCACACCCGTCATGCTGAGGATGCAAAGCCCTTAGGTGTTGATGGTCCACAGTCCCAGCCAAGAGAGACGACCCATTAAAAAGGCTCAATAGGCTTATCAACAGCCCATCTGCTTCAATAGTACAACATCACCGAAAGACTTGATATCAACGCATTGTAGAGCCCTCTAATGTTCCGTTAGTTGGGTTCTCATCCTTTTTGCGGTTCCCGACGAATGACCCAGACCTAAAAAATAGCGCAAAAGAAAAATAACATGCCCAAAACTGATGAAAATGTTTGATTTTGGGTACTGTAAATATGCACAGCCGAGCAGGCTTGTTGCCCCAGTTGTAGAGCTCCCAGAGAGCTTTCCAACGATATGCTATGCGCTGCATAACTCCTTACGGATCAAAAGTTATGGCACCGGAGCGACGGAGACCTAGTCACAGGCCCCACCCCCTAGGTTTGTAGGCCCTGCCTCTAAGCGATGCGAAGTTTTCTATTCCAAGATGCCGTGGGACTCGAGAATATAAATGTGATGGATAAAGCATCTTAGCAATGCTAAACGGGGCAAAACAAAAATGAAAAGAGGGGTGCAACATGACGACTTCCAAAGGGGTCACCCATCCTAGTACTACTCTCACCCAAGCACGCTTAACTTGCAGTTTTGATGGGATTCGGTGCATTAGTACTGGTATGATCGAACCCGTTACGCTTAGGGTATAAAGCCCTTATTTGTTGACTGTTCACAGTCCCAGCCAAGAGAGATGGCCCATTCAAAAGGCCAATGGACTTATCGACAGCCCATCTGCTTCAGCAACGCAGCATCACCGCAAGACGTGATATCGATGCATCGTAGAGGCCTCTAATGTTCTGCGAGTTGCGTTCTCGTCCTTTTCGCGGCTCACGATGAATGACTCGGGCCTAAAAAACAGTGTAAAGAGAAGAAAAGTGGCCCGAAAATGATGAAAATGTTCAATTTTAAGTACCAAAAACAATCGCTGCTGAGCAGGATTGCTGCCCCCGTCGTAGAGCTCCAGGAGAGCTTTCCAACAGAATGTTGTGCACCACATAACTCCTTACGGATCAAAAGTTTTGGGCACTGGAGAGACGGAGACCAGGTCACAGGCCCCACACCCCAGGATTGCGGGCCCAGCCTCTACGCGATGCGAAGTTGTTTTGCCCAGGATGTCGTGGGACTCGAGAATATAAATGTGATAGATAAAGCATCTTGGTAAGGCTAAACGGGACCAAAAAAAATGAAAGAGGGGTGCAACAAGACGATTTCCCAAGGGGTGACCCATCCTAGTACTACTCTCGTCCAAGCACGCTTAACTTCGAAGTTCTAATGGGATCTGGTGAATTAGTACTTGTATGATCACACCCGTCATACCGAGGGTGTAAAACCCTTAGGTGTTGATGGTCCACAGTCCCAGCAAAGAGAGATGGCCTATTCAAAAGGCCCAATAGGCTAGTCAATAGCCCATCTGCTTTAACAACGCAACATCACCGCAAGACATGATATCGATGCATTATAGAGCCCTCTAATGTTTAGTGAGTTGGGTTCTCATCCTTTTCGTGGCTCGCGACGAACGACCTAGGCCTAAAAAATAGCGCAAAAAGAAGAAAAGATGCCCAAAACTTATGAAAACGTTTGATTTTGGGTTCTAAAAATAGGCGTAGCCGAGTAAGCTTGTTGCCTCTATCGTAGAGCTCCTAGAGAGCTTTCCAACGATATGATGTGCACCGCAGAACTCTTTACGGATCAAAAATTATTGGCACCGGAGAGACGGAGACCAGGTCACAGGCCCCACGCCCTAGGTTTATGGGCCCCGCCTCTACGCGATGTAAAGTTGTCTTACCCAAGATGCCATGGGACTTGAGAATATAAATGTGACGGATAAAGCATCTTGGCAAGGAAAAACGGAGCAAAAAAAAATTGAAAAGGGGGGTACAACACGATGACTTCCTAGGGGGTCACCCATCCTTGTACTACTCTCGCCCTAGCACGCTTAACTTCGGAGTTCTGATGGGATCCGTTGCAATAGTACTGGTATGATCGCACCCCTCATGCTTAGGGTGCAAAACCTTTATGTGTTGACTGTTCACAGTCCCAACCAAGAGAAACAACCCATTCAAAAGGCAAATGGGCTTATCGATAGCCCATCTGCTTCAACAACGCAGCATCACCGCAAGACGTGATATCGACACGTTGTAGTGCCCTCTAATGTCTTGCGAATTGGGTTCTCTTCCTTTTTTGTGGCTCACGACAAACGACCCGGGCTAAAAAAACAGTGTAAAAAGAAGAAAAATGGCCGAAACTGATGAAAACGTTTGATTTTGGGTACCGAAAATCGGTGCAGCACAGCAAGATTGCTGGCCCCATCGTAGAGCTCCAGGAGTGCTTTCCAACGGTATGTTGTGTGCCGCATAACTCCTAAAGGATCAAAAGTTATGGGCACCGAAGAGACGGAGACCAAGTCACAGGCCCCAAACCCTAGGTTTGCAGGCCCAGCCTCTACGCAATGCGAAGTTGTCTTGCCCAAGATACTGTAGGACTCGAGAATATAAATGTGATGGATGAAACATCTTGGCAAGGCTAAACAGGGCAAAAAAAAAATGAAAAGAAGGGTGCAACAAGAGGACTTCCCAGGGGGTCACTCATCCTAGTACTACTCTCGTCCAAGGACGCTTAACTTCGGAATTCTAATGGGATCTGGTGATTTAGAACTGGTATGATCGTACCCATCATGCTGAGGGTGCATAGCCCTTAGGTGTTAATGGTCCACAGTCCCCGCCAAGAGATACGGCCCATTCAAAAGGCCCAATAGGCTTATCAACAATCCATCTACTTCAACAATGCAACATCACTGCAAGACGTGATATCGACGCATTGTAGAGCACTCTAATGTTCCGTGAGTTGGGTTCTCGTCCTTTTCGCGGCTAACGACGAACGACCTAGGCTAAAAAATAGTGTAAAAAGAAGAAAAGTGGCTAAAACAAATGAAAAAATTTGATTTTGGGCACCGAAAATAGGCGCAGCTGAGCAGGATTATTGCCCCCGTCGTAAAGCTCCAAGAGAGCTTTCCAACGGAATGCTGTGCACCGCATAACTCCTTTCAGATCAAAAGTTTTGGGCACCAGAGCGACGGAGACCAGGTCACACGCCCCATACCCTAGGATTGCGGGCCAAACCTTTACACGATGCGAAGTTGTCTTGCCCAAGATGCCGTGGGACTCGAGAATATAAATGTGAGGAATAAAGCATCTTGGCAAGGCTAAACGGGACAAAAAAAAATGAAAAAAGGGGTGCAACAAGAGGACTTCCCAGGGGGTCACCCATCCTAGTACTACTCTCGTCCAAGCACGCTTAACTTCAGAGTTCTAATAGGATTTGGTGAATTAGTACTGGTATGATCGCACCCGTCATGCTGAGGGTGCAAAGCCCTTAGGTGTTAATGGTCCACAGTCCCAGCCAAGAAAGACGGCCTATTCAAAAGGCCCAATAGGATTATCAACATCCCATTTGCTTCAACAATGCGACATCACTGCAAGATGTGATATCGACGCATTGTAGAGTCCTCCAATGTTCCGTGAGTTGGGTTCTCGTCCTTTTTGCGGCTCACGACGAACGACCTAGGCCTAAAAAATAGCGCAAAAGGAAGAAAAGAAGCCCAAAACTAATGAAAATGTTTGATTTTGGGTACAGAAAATAGGCGCAGCTTTCACACCCCAACTAGACCCTTCCTACAATTAGTCAGGACGCAACGGAATTTCGGCAGTATAACGGCAGTAATTAAGACACCGAGGCTCCAAACCAACCTCTTCAGAATAACATACAACCAACTCCACAAACCATTCAACAATCAACTACTCAATTAAATTAACAACATACAACATAACCATATTATACAATAATCATTTCTTCAACAATCAATTCATAGTTATAAGCCTCCGTTCCAACTTAATACATAGGCTATACGTACATTTCAAAATAGGTTAAAACCAACTTAGTAATCTAATCATGATCAAAATAAAGACTACTAAATCATCATACATATGTCTTTATATGAAGATAGGTTATACAATACATTGTATTACAATAACTATAAACAATCTCATGGCAAAGACTCTTGCACATAAGACTCATCCACGTAAGGCACATTTTCAGCTTCCTGAGGCACGTACCCGTAATCTTGCTCAATAACACCGGTATGCATGCAATAATTGAGAGTGAGCTTATATAAAATAAGCCCAATGAAGATCCGATAGATCTCTAACAGTATTTACTATACTCCTTGGAAATGATCCTTTGAGCAGTAAACACACAATAAAACATCAATAACAATATAAACACATAACTATAATGACCAATAATAAAGGATACTCTAGTTGGTGTAGCTCCAAACGCCATCACGATCTCAACCATTCTTCTTGTAACTCCCCATTACTCACGCACCCGAGGTACCTCACTAGCCTCGCCCTCCATGACACCTCCGTTATGCGAGCTGGAGGTAGTCTCTGGTAGTCATACCGTTATCAACCCGACAGTCTGACGCTGCCCGAGAGGTGGCATACCAAGACTCAACAATAATAATAAACATCATTCACGGGAGGATAATCTAGAAGAATTGCCTATCTCCCAGTTCATCAATCATCAATCAATAATCATCAATTGTCATCAATATAACATCAAGTAATCAATTAAATAACAAACAACTAAGTTAGATGACAAAGTAGGCCATCCAACTTAACATGCATTAAACACGTAATCTAACCCTAGTCTAACCATTTACAACTCACAATTCAATCACTCAAATACCACCCAATCAACTAAAGGCTCAATTCAACAATTTAAAGAAAGACAACCTAAACTTCAAATAATTATATCTTACATTCTACTAATCCAAACAACTCCAAATCAGTTTCTAACACTCACCCATTCAATCAACTACATTAGCCCTCTCGGAAACCCACTAAGACACATCAAAATCAAGCCCAACAACCCTAAAACCTCAATGCACCTAGGCTGAAATTTTTGGATTTTCACACAAACATCGCAATCGAAAATTCGGCATTATAACGGCGCTACCACATAATTAACAAACTTTTAGAAATCGACGGCAATTAATTCCAACCACTACAACTCAAGATATTCATCAAATAGCTAGTTAATCAAATTTTAATACCCAAAAATAAATAACTTTGCTACAATGGTTGAAATCTCGTAGGAATACACATAAATGATCCCGAGCATGCACTGAGCAATAATATAACTTCAAATTAACATTATAACGGTTCAATAATCAATTATACGCAAAAACATAAAATATGACTTTTGAGATCTAGAATTTTTCTCTCACCTTTGATGTGTTTTGATGCAAGAAATTTGTAGAATGGATGCCCGACAAGTGAAATCAAGCTTTGAATGAAGTGATTTGGACTTGAATTGCAAAATCTATGAGAAAAATGTTTTGAAAGCCTTGAAAATGCCTTCATCTTTCTCCTACAAAGAACCAATGTTTTGTGTGTGTTTTTGGAGGTGTTTTGCTTTGTTTTTAACGTGTGTTGATGATATATTAAGTAAAGGTCAACAAATAAAAGAAAGTCAAAGTTGACACTTAGTTATTTTTAGTGTTTTCTTGTCTTTTAATTCCATTTTAGACTATTTCTTTCTCAAAACATTAATTTAACACTTAGACTATTATAAGTAGTTTATTTTTATGTGACAATAGTTTTCTCATGCAAAGACTTTCACCCGACTCAGCTAAAAACGCGATTTCTGCAAAAGAAGGTGAAAAGTCATATTATTTGTTTTCAAATGGCTTTTGATGCACAATTAATCTAAAATCATTTAATACCACATACAAATACATTTATATTAGTATGTACTAGGTCAACGAATGTCAATGCAAGAATTGGGTTTAAAAGAAATTACAATTTGGCTAAAAAATGCTACTTTTCGCTCGAAAAGTCTATTTAAATTACTATTCCATTTCTGAATCAATTTTTATCAAACATGGGTCTATTAATAATATAGGACTAGGTTTTAATACGTTTAAAATACCCCTGTAAAAATTTTATGGGACATGTGTTCAAAATACTATTCACAAAAATCGACGATAAAATTTTCAATGCCGTTTTTTATGGAAATTTCATGAATGCACACATAGCATGTATTAGGAATATAAATCACATATTTAGCATATTCTAACTCATATAACACATAAACAGGACAAATTACGCAAATCTAGGTAATGACACGTAAATCGAGGTGAAGACAAAAATTGGGGTTTCACATTCTCCCCCCCTTAAAACAATTGCGTCCGCGCAATTCTCGAACTGACAGAAAATTAAATCATCAATCGTTATACGTAACAATACTTCCCTTAGTTCCCATTTATCTCTTAGGATGACATCTAAACAAAGACCTCAATCGAAATAAACTCCATTGACTGCATGATGATTATCACGATTCCCAAAACAATTCTCAATTCATAATTCATTCCCACCTAATATCGTATTGTATATGAAATAAATCGCAACTCCAAGGTCTTAGCATGACACCACTACTTATCAATCATCCCGTACTACACAAAAGAGCTCTATGAACACCCCGAGGGTTTAAAAACTCATTCACGATAACATGAATGATTACTGATCAAGGGAATATCTCAAAAGTGACATTGGTAAGAATATGGCTCTTATGAAATTTACAAGGAAATAAGAATATGGAAAGTCATATTCGAGCCAACAATCAAGTGAACAAGAGGTCAAACAGGTTAGAGAATCAAGAGGCTAATAGTTTAATAAGGAAGCATGATAACTAAGAATATAAATGTCTCAGCACCTATCAGTTAAATAAGTACGAACAAATGATGATGACGGATCAAAACAGTGCTGAGTATGTTGAGCAAAAATTCCTGAACAAGTAGACATTTCAATTCTCGATGATTATTCAAGGAACTGACAAGTAAGTTGTACTTGAGGCAAAATGAAATTAAGAAACAAGAGATGATTAATTCAATAGAAAACATGAGTGGCAAGAGTATCTCAGCACGCAATACCAAAGAAGTACAAATAAGAAATGATAACAACAAGACAGTACCGAGTACTTCGAGTGAGCAATTACAAGAAAAGTAATGGCTCAGCATTTAATAATAAAACAATAGGATTAACAAGGATCAACAAGAATGACAATGATGTACTTAGGTAGGGAGTACATCAAGCAAGTGAAATTCGAACAAGTAAAAGGATATACTAAAGGAAAAATTACTTTCAAATGAATAGTAATAGGATGAAATGAAATATTGAAACCAATGGCTGGAGATATAGAATAAAATATAGAAGTCTCAAACCTTAACTCCAACAAGCGACATTGCTATAAGAAGCAAATATGAATGTTAAGAATAGAAACAATGTCAAATGAGTATAGGATCCATTAATCCAATAAGCAAAACTTCCAAGAAACAATTGATATGCTAGAAAAGTGTAACTCTCTCTCAAATAAGTAAGAATAGAGTAGAAAAGAATAATAAGACCAATAGAATAGGAAGCACAAAAGGGTGTCCCACCTACACACTTAAACACCAACAAGTCAAATCCTACAATTTATCTTCCTCCAAAACAAGACACTAAGGAGATCTAGAGAACCTAAGGATTCATACAATCACTCAAAAATTTTACATTCCGTCCCAGACCAATCACCAAACAAGATAAATCACCGATTACCCAACAAGATTAACTAATGAAGACTCCAAAATCTGATAACACAATACAGATTCACACTAACCCATTATAACACAAGAGAATTCCCAATTAACAATTTAGAAAGTCATACCACCTAGATCTTTAAAGCTTGATGTAGGCAAGTAAATGTTCAGTCACCAAAATGCATTCTTCTTTCCTCAAATAATTCTATATCCTAACAATTACATCTTCGAATAAAGTAACTTTAGTCATGAATCACTCCAATTGTCTCCAAGGTTTAAAGATCAAAACTCCAAAATATCCATTAATAATATAGAAATCCCAAATAGTAGAAATATTCACACATTATACCACACTTCATTCCATTCACAAATATACATCACTAATTCCTCAAATAAATTCATTCTAAAATAACCTCAAGAAAGTATAGTCTGAGTTGAGACTCCAAAAGTGAATGATCACAACCTCACGGAATCCTCAACTTTTGATTCATCTCCAAGTAATAACAAGTTAAACATGGCAACAAAAGTAATTATAATCATCAAGATACATTGCTATTTCCTCGAACAACTTCATTCTCGCTAAAGGAACATCAAGAACAGATCCATTAGACTAAAACTAAAATCCATAAACATAACAATTAAAATCTCGCAAATAAACTACTAGAATAATAATAATTCAAAATCATGGCCTAACTCTATTTCTGAAAACTCTTGCAGTCATGCATTACTTCACCCAAAAGAATCACCCACAGTTATAGCATATATACAATTATATCTCATGAAAACAAGTACCAACATATTACATGATTATCATATATTACAACATTATCACATAACACACAATTCAGCATATAAGAAGCCAACATCACATAAACAGGTTATATCACAGAAGTAAGTTATAAACAATTAAAATCACATAAGCAACAAACTTCACATAAGACAAGTTGATCACGTAACTCACATTGGTCACTTAAAGTACATTGAGCACCTAAAGCACGTTGTTTCTATCACGCCCTAACCCGGCCTATAAAGGTTAGACTAGGGTGTGATCTAAATATTCAAGTCATATCTCGTACTTAATCGTTCATGAAAGTTTAACACTTAATGTTTTAGCCTAAACTCCACAATTTTCCAGAAAACCGACATCATAACGGCTATAATTGGGCTCTTTAGTTTGACCTAGTTCTCTAAACGCCTCAAATTTCATTTCCAACTAAGATTACTATTTACCATCAATTGAAATGCCTATTAGTTATCTTGATGTCTCGTTTGATTAATAGCCTAGCATGATACTATGTCTCGTTTGTTTGTTAATCCTCGTTACAAAAGTATTTGTTGATCTTAACTTAACAATGGGTACCTACTTAAGATTGGATAGGTTCATTTTACTTAGTCCTTACCTGATACTTCATAGTCCTATGATAGATACTAACCAATAACGATAGCAAAATGACCATAATAGTGTCTATCTAGTTATTATCAGTACAAGCCAAAATTAGATCCCAAATTACAACGGGGGTCTTTTACATTACAAACATCAAGCAACATGAAAAGAAATAGTCTTCAAGCAACATAGTATTCACAATGGCCATAATCAAGCAAAGCACATAGGACAGGCAATCATTCCAAGGAATCATCGTTAGGCACGTCGTCCTTGGGTACCTGTTCTTGATCTTCTTCACCTGAGATGATAAAAGAGGGTGAGTCCTTATGAACTCAGTGAGGGGGAACGAGAAATAGGTTTGAAACTCATTTTCCGGTTCAACTTATGAAAACCCTTTTCGCAAGCATGAATATATCACAAGTAAGTACATAATATAATATAAAAGTAAAGGAACAAAATTACCCGTCTTTCCTCCCCAAGGTCCTCTAGGAACCAAGCGAGAGTACTTATACACATAGTGAAAAGGATACGGTGAGCTTTTACTCTCGATTCATTTCCAGTATCAGTTGTTGCGGCCGACTTCAAATCATCCCCTTATCACGCCAAATGGGTGTACTCCGGATGTACCCCGAAATCCTACGACCCAACTCTCGGAGGAAGTCTAGCCCCCAAGCGAGAGAGGGAATTGGACAATGGTAGTCACGGTTGTGAGGCCCGACCCCGATTTACGTGCGAAACCTAACTTCGTGTGCCCTAACCTAGATTTGCATGCCATGACCTAGGTTTGAGAATTGTACTTAGTTTTGTGTGCCTTGCATTGAATTTCGTGCATTCATATAGGATTACGTGCATTTATTTGAAAAACGTGCGTTCGTCTCGTAGTTCGTGTCCTACCTCAAAGTGCGTGCCCTAAACCTAGGAAAGCGTGTCTTCACGCTAATCAAGAAAGCATCTTACACTAAGCACTAGACTATTAAACAATCCTACAAAATCCACTATCAATATAATAATCCAAATTCCATTCACTAGAAGACAAAAATGCACCAAACACTAGACATTCCTTATTCTTTATTCTTTGTTCTTTTTGCATTTTCAACACACAACAATTAACACCCAAAAGATGACAAGAATTCAACCATTTCATTAGCCTTGGCCGACCATACCATGGTTTTGCACAAGGTTTGAGCATTTTTTTTTATTGTATTGCATGCAAAGACAAAATATGACATAAGGCATTAAAAAATTGCTCAAATTGCTCCCAATTTCTTCACCATTCTCGGCCATAGCATTTTACCCATGCTTAACATTTCAAATTAAAGTATTTTGAAGACACAAAGCTGAAAATGGGCTGCCCAATGCCGACATGCTCCTCAAAAATTGCCAAGACCTTCATTTGGTTGTCATTTCTCTCATTTCCTCGAACAAACTCTCTCTCCTCTCATTCTTCTCTCTCCATTTCGGTCCTTGGCTGAACTCTCATCATCCTTGTTCATCTTCATCACACCTTGGTCGAACAAGGCAAGCAAACCATCAAGAAAACCAAGCAAACAAGCTAGAGTTCGAAAATTTCTCTTGCATGTGCATTTGAAGCTTCATTTCGGCCTAGGTGAGTTACTAAGCATCCATTTCTTTTCTTCAAGTTCTAATTACTTGCATGCACTAAGAGATTGCTTATTAAGCTAGGAAAAATAGAGAAAAGCTAGTAGGTTTTTGGTTAGGCAAAGGAAAGGAGAAGATTTGAGCTTCAACAAGGTTGTTGTGCATCTTTTGATTGATTGCAAAGGTGAGGGTTAAAGCTATTGAAAACTCTTTGAAATTTCACATTCATGTTCACAAATGAGTATATTTGCTTCTGTACTTGAGTTATGTGGTCGTCCATGAGCTTAAACAACCATGCATGGCAAGAACTTGGCTTGAAAATGATGCTAGGTGAAGTCGAATTTATGTGACAACTCTCTGACCAGTCTGTTCGAGGTAAGTTTAGCTAAGCAAATGATGTTGAAAACGCTTGAAAATTAGTGGGTGACTATTTGGACAGTTTTGAACATTTTTCCCAGAAATAGGTCGAAGCAAATTTTGACTCTAAGGTCCTCAAAATGGAAAATCATTAAAATGTGACCAAATCTGGAAATCTGGAAAAATGAATCAGGTTTTGGCAGATGCACTGACCTTGTGGAACGAACCATATTTGACTTAGTAAATATTGTCCAAAATTCATGAAAATTGGTGTACTGCTATATTTTTCAGTTCTGGACAACTTTGTCAGAAATAGACCAAAGCTAAAAATGACTCGAAGGACCTCAAAAACGTCATTTTCTGAAAAGTGTGCAAATCTGGACAGTTTTGTGTTACCTCACTGTTTCGGTTATAACTAATGATTCTGAACTCCAATTGATGCAAGGATTGTTTCTGATTTTAGCTAACTTCTTAAGCTTTAATTTGACATCTTATTCACTAAATTTGGAGATTGTTTGATTATCCGATTGATTGTGAGAAAACAGCCTATTGCAGTGAGTGTTCCACTTAGCTATGTGCTTGGAAAACTATTGTAACCTCTTTTGTGGCACTAGTTGCTTGGAATTGTGGTGTTGGAATATTATGTGGACTGTTTTAAGCACTTGAGGATGTATGAATTGAATGATGTATGACTTGGGAATGATGTTAAGTTGACTTAGGGTTTGATCGCACGATTATGCATGAAATGGAAACCCTAATGACTAAGTATTCTTGCTAAGTGTTAACCATTGGATATTGTGAGGAAACTGTACGTTGCGTGGGCTGCCCGTAAATGTTTTATAACTTTAAAAGTGATCTTGACCATTGCATGTTGACAAATAAGCTTTTCTCGCATTTGAACCCTTGTTGATATCACTGCATGTTGAGTAATCTTATCACTTGATTGCGTGGACTTTTAATGAGTTATATGGCCTGTTTTACATGTGTTACATGGCTGCCCGTTTAATTTCCATATAACTCTATATGCCTTTCAAGTGAAATTTCCTGTCTTATCATGTCCTGCCTGTTTATCTGTCAATGTGCAATCTTATGACTGTCCGGAGGCAACCTACTTTGTTGTCCTCCTTCTGTGATATATATTATCTGTCATAAATGTGCATTGCATACAAGGTTGCAACCTTTCCTGTCGGCATGGTAGCGATCACGTACGCCGGGCGGCATCGGGCTTGCCAGTGATACCGTGACCACCATGGTCCCATTCCCTCTCTCGCTTGGGGGCTAGACTTCCTCGGAGAGTTGGGTCGTAGGATTTTGGGGTACATCTGGAGTACACCCACCTGGTGTGTTTGGGGGATGATTTAAAGTCGGCCGCAACAACTGATCCTGGATCTGATCTGAGAGCAAAAGCTCACCGTATCCTTTTTATTATGTGTATAAGTACTCCGGCTTGGATCCTAGAGAACCTCGGGGATGAAAGACTGGTATTCCTGTTTCTGTATTTGTATTTCTGTACTTGTATTTTTGTTGTATTCATGTTTGAAAAAGGGATTTTCATAAGTTTAACTGGAAAATGAGTTTCAAAACTTATTTCTCGTTCTCCCTCGCTGAGTTCATAAGGACTCACCCTCTTTTATCATTTCAGGTGAAGAAGAACAGGTACAGGAACCCGAGCTCAATGTACCTAATGATGAACCTCTGGAATGATTGCTTGTTATCGTTGTTTGCTTGAACGTGACTTCTTGTGAACTTTTGTTACTTAAAGACTATTTCCCTTATGTTGTTTGTTGCTTGTGATGTAAAAGACCCCCGCTGTAATTTGGGGTCTAATTTTGGTTTGTACTTTTAAGTAAACTGATACTAGACATGACACTACTATGATCGTTTTGATTTTACTACCATTAGTATCTATCACATGTTATGATGCTTAGTTAAGGAATAGGTAAATGAACTTATCCAATCTCAACAGGTACTCGCTAATAAGTTAAGATCAACAGGTATATTTGGAAACGAGAATAAATGGACAAACGAGACATAGTATCAAGCTAGGTTATAAATCAAGCGGGACGTCGAAATAACCAATAGGCAATTCAATTGATGATAAAATAGTAAACTCTAGTCGGGAATGAATTTGAATTGAAAGTTTTGAGGCTGTTAGAAAATTTAGGTCAAAACAAAGAGCCCAATTACAGCCGTTATGCTGCCGGATTTTCGGAAAAAATTTGGAGTCTAGAATAAAACGTTAAGTGTTAAACCTCCTAGAATGATTAAGAATGTGGAAGGACTTGAATGTTTAGATCACACCCTAGTCTAACCTTTTTAGGCCGGGTTGGGGCGTGACAACGGTTGCACCGGCAAACCCAATGCCGCCCGGTGTGCGTGAACGCTACCGCGCCAGAATGAAAGGTTGCAACCTTGTATGCAATGCACATTTATGACATTTAATATATCATATTAGGATGACAACAAAGTAGGTTGCCTCCGAGCAGTCATAAGATTGTACATTGACAAGTAAACAAGCGAGGCACGATAAGACAAGTAATTTCAATTGAAAGGCACATGGAGTTATTTGAACATTAAACGGGCAGCCATGTAACGCGCGTAAATCAAGTCATATAACTCTATTCAAAGTTCGCGTAATCGATTAATAAGATTATTCATCATGCAACGGCATCTACGTGGGACCGGGTACAAGAAAAAGCCTACTTATCAACATGAAATCATCGAAATCATATTTAGGGCTACAAGGGCAACTACGGGCAGCCTACTAAACACATAATCCAACACAACATCCAAAGGATCAACACTTAGCAAATTCACCTAGTTACTAGGGTTCTAATTCGTGCTTACCCGTGCGATTAAGCCCCAAGTCATCTCGAAATCAAACTCAAGCCACGCATTGATTAGTTCATACACCCTCAAGTATTCAAAACAGTCCACACAACATCTCAATGCCACAATCCCAAGCATTTAATACAACAAGAGAAGCTACAATAATTTTTCTAAGCATATCACTAAGTAAAACCCTCACTGCAATGGACTATTTTCTCACAATCATTAAGACAAGGCAGCAATCTCCAATTCCAGTGAATAAGATGTCAAATTAAATCTTAAGAAGTGAACTAAATTCATAAACAAACCTTGCATCATTTGGAGTTCGGGTTCAATAGTTATAGCCAAAACAGTGAGACTGCACAAAACTGTTTAGATTTGCACACATTTCAATACTTGTCATTTTTTAGGGCCTTAGGGTTAGATTTAGCCTTAGTCCATTTCTGACAAAAATGTCCAGAACTGAAAAATATAGCAGCACACCAAATCTCATGCATTTTTTATGTCATTTACTAAGTGAAAACTGGTTCGTTCTACATGGTCAGTGAATCTGCCAAAACCTGCTTCATTTTTCCAGACTTTCCAGATTTGGACACATTTTAATAATTTGCCATTTTGAGGACCTTAGATTCAAAATTAGCTTTGGCCTATTTCTGTAAAACATGTTCGGAACTGGAAAAGCTAGTTACCGACCAATTTTCATGCATTTTAAACATCGTTTACCTAACCAAAATCACCTCACACCAACAAGACAGAAAGCTGTCCAATGCACGATTTCATCTATCATCACATTCTAGCCCAAAATCTTGTCATGCATGTTTATAAAAGCTCATGAACACACATATATCTCAAGTACAGAAGTAAAGATAGACATTTAAGAGCATGCATGTGGTTTTTTGAAAGATTTTCAAAAAGTTTTAGCCCTCACCTTAGCAAAACAACAAGAAGATGCACAAGACTCTTGGTGAAGCACAAAGTTGACCTTTTTCCTTGCTTAGCCGAGACACCACTCAATTTTTCTCAAATTTCCTAGCATAGTAACCAAGTTCTTAGTAGGTGCATGTGGTTAGAACAAGAATAAAAGAAATGGAAGCTAGCAAACTCACCTAAGCCGAAATGGAGATTCGAAGAGCTTGCATGTGTGTTTCTTGCAACCTAGCGTGCTTAGTCGAGCTCCCTAGCTTCTTGCTTGCCTTGATGAACCATGGAGTGATGAAGATGAGCAATGGAGTCTACAATATTCAGCTAGGGCCGAGAGAGAGAGAGAAAAATGAGAGGGAGAGAGAAGAATGAGAGGAAAATGAGAGAAATGAAAGAAAAATAAAAGCTTTTGCAAATGTTGAAGCATGTGTCGGCCTTGGGCATACAAATTTCAGATTTGTGTCTTCAAGAAGCATGATTTTTGAATCACCTAGCATGGGCAAGGAGCTTATGTCGAGATTGGGAGCTTTGAGGAGGGTTTTGAGGTAATTTTTTATTGCTTTGTGTCATTACATTGTCATAGAATGTTTGGGAAATAATTTGAATTATGCAAAGCAAGCACAAAGCACACAAGGTGGTCGGCCAAGGCTTGAAAAATCTGAATCTTTGTCATCTTTTGAGCATTATTTAATTGTGTGTTTGGAAAGTGCAAAAGAATAAGGAATAAATAATGAGAATGTCTAGCTTTTGGTGCAATTTCGTCTTCTAGTGGGTTGAATTAGTAATTTAATATTAGTTAGTGGAATTTGTAGGATTAATTATTGATCTAGTGCTTCGTGTAAGAGGCTTTCTTGATTAGCGTGAGGACATACTTTCCTAGGTCTAGGGCATGCACTACGAGGTAGGGTACGAACTACGAGACGAATGCACGTTTTTTAAGTAAATGCACGCAATCCTAAATGAATGCACGTAATTCAATGCAAGGCACATAAAACGAAACATGATTCTTAAATCTAGGTTAAGGCACGCAAATCTAGGCTAGGGCACACGAAACGAGGTATCGCATGCAAATCGAGGTCGGGCCTCACAGTTTCACATAAGCTAGTTATAAACAATTAAAACCACATAAACAACTAACTTCACACAGACACTTCAATCACATAAAACACATTTGTCACATAATACACGTTAATCACAAAATGCATATCAAGTACAACACATTGAGTACGTAAGACACGTTATCGAATAAAACATATTGACCACATTAGTTCACTTAACACATAAAGCATATTGATCACATAGAAAGTTAGACACATAAGTAAATTAATCACATAAACATATTAACATATGTTTCACTTTTCTTTCACTTAATACATACTTGCATGCTTAGACCACTACCCACATTCCAAGGATACCCTTGCTGACAGCTAGCTTGCGCTCTGATACCACTTAAATATCACGCCTCAACTCGACCCCTCCTACAATTAGTCAGGACGCAACAGAATTTCAGCAGTATAACGACAGTAATTAAGACACCGAGACTCTAAACCAACCTCTTCAGAATAACATACAACCAACTCCACAAACCATTCAACAATCAACTCCTCAATTAAATTAACAACATACAACATAACCATATTATACAATAATCATTCCTTCAACAATCAATTCATAGTTATACGCCTCTGTTCCAACTTAATACATAGGCTATACGTACATTTCAAAATAGGTTAAAACCAACTTCATAATCTAATCATGATCAAAATAAAGACTATTAAATCATCATACATATGTCTTTATATTAAGATATGTTATACAATACATTGTATTACAATAACTATAAACAATCTCGTGGCAAAGACTCCTGCACATAAGACTCATCCATGTAGGGCACATTTTTAGCTTCCTGAGGCACATACCCGTAATCTTGCTCAATAACACCTGTATGCATGCAATAATTAAGAGTGAGCTTATATAAAACAAGCCCAGTGAGGATTCGATAGATCTCTAACAGCATTTACTATACTCCTTGGAAATGATCCTTTGAGCAGTAAACACACAATAAAACATCAATAACAATATAAACACATAACTATAATGACCAATCAATAAAGGATACTCTAGTTGGTGTAGCTCCAAACGCCATCACGATCTCAACCATTCTTCTTGTAACTCCCCATTACTCACGCACTTGAGGTACCTCACTAACCTCGCCCTCCATGACACCTCTGTCATGCGAGTTGGAGGTAGTCTCTGGTAGTCATGCTGTTATCAACCCAACAGCCCGACGCTGCCCGAGAGGTGGCACACACATACCAAGACTCAGCAATAATAATAAACATCATTCACAGGAGGACAATCTAGAAGAATTCCCTATCTCCTGGTTCATCAATCATCAATCAATAATCATTAATAATCATCAATTATCATCAATTGTCATCAATATAACATCAAGTAATCAATTAAACAACAAACAACTAAGTTAGATGACAAAGTAGGCCATCCAACTTAACATGCATTAAACGCGTAATCTAACCCTAATCTAACCATTTACAACTCACAATTCAATCACTCAAAAACCACCCAATCAACTAAAGGCTCAATTCAACAATTTAAAGAAAGACAACCTAAACTTCAAATAATCATATCTTACATTCTACTAATCCAAACAGCTCCAAATCAGTTTCTAACACTCACCCATTCAATCAACTACATTAGCCCTCTCAGAAACCAACCAAGACACATCAAAATCGAGCCCAACAACCCTAAAACCTCAATGCACCTAGGCTGAAATTTCTGAATTTTCACACAAACATCGCAATCAAAAATTCGGCATTATAACGGCGCTACCACGTAATTAAAAAGCTTTTAGAAATTGACGTCAATCGATTCCAACCACTAAAACTCAAGATATTCATCAAATAGCTAGTTAATCAACTTTTAATACCCGAAAATTAATAATTTTGCTACAACGGTTCAAATCTCGTAGGAATACACATAAATGATCCCTAGCATGCACTGAGCAATAATATAACTTCGAATTAACATTCTAACGGTTCAATAATCAATTATACACAAAAACATAAAATATGACTTTTGAGATCTAGAATTTTTCTCTCACCTTTGATGTGTTTTGATGCAAGAAATGTGTATAATGGATGCCCAACAAGTGAAATCAAGCTTTGAATGTAGTGATTTAGACTTGAATTGCAAAATCTATGAGAAAAATGCTTCGAAAAACCTTGAAAATGCCTTCATTTTTCTCCTACAAAGAACCACAGTTTTGTGTGTGTTTTTGGAGGTGTTTTGCTTGTTTTTAATGTGTGTTGATGATATATTAAGAAAAGGTCAACAAATAAAAGAAAGTCAAAGTTGACACTTAGTTATTTTTAGTGTTTTCTTATCTTTTAATTCCATTTTTGACTATTTCTTGCTCAAAACATTAATTTAACACTTAGACTATTTTAAGTAGTTTATTTTTAGGTGACAAGAGTTTTCTCATGCAAATACTTTCACCCGACTCAGCTAAAAACGCAATTTCTGCAAAAGAAGGTGAAAAGTCATATTATTTGTTTTCAAATGTATTTTGAAAGCACAATTAATCTAAAATAATTTAATACCACATACAAATGCATTTATATTAATATGTACGAGGTCAACGAAAGTCAATGCAAGAATCGGGTTTAAAAGAAATTACTATTTGGCTAAAAAATGCTAATTTTCGCCCGAAAAGTCTATTTAAATTACTATTCTGTTTCAGAATCAATTTTTATCAAACATGGGTCTATTAATAACCGAGGACTAGGTTTTAAGACATTTAAAACACCCCTGTAAAAATTTTAGCAGACAAGTGTTCAAAATACTATTCATAAAAATCGACGATAAAATTTTCAATGCCTTTTTTTATGGTAATTTCATGAATGCACACATAGCATGTATTAGGAATATAAATAACATATTTGGCATATTATAACTCATATAACACATAAACAAGTCAAATCACACAAATCTAGGCAATGACACATAAATCGAGGTAAAGACGAAAATTGGGGTTTCATAGCAACCAAGCAGGCTTGTTGCCCCCGTTGTAGAGCTCTCCAACTGTATGATGTGCACCACAGAACTCCTTACGGATCAAAAGTTATGGGCACCGGAGAGATGGAGACCAGGTCAAAGGCCCCACGCCTTCGGTTTGCGGGCCCCGCCTCTACGCGATGCGAAGTTATCTTGCCCAAGATGCCGTGGGACTCGAGAATATAAATGTGATGGATAAAGAATCTTGGCAAGGCTAAACAGGGAAAAAAAATGAAAAGAGGGGTGCAACACGAGGACTTCCCACGGGGTCACCCATCCCAGTACTACTCTCGCCCAAGCACGCTTAACTTCAGAGTTCTAATGGGATTCGGTGCATTAGTACTGGTATGATCGCACCCGTCATGCTTAGGGTTCAAAGCCCTTATATGTTGACTATTCACAGTCCCAGCCAAGATAAATGACCCATTCAAAAGGCCAATAGGCTTATCAACAGCCCATCTACTTCAACAACGCAGCATCACCATAAGTCGTGATATCGACGCATTGTAGAGCCCTCTAATGTTCTGCAAGTTGGGTTCACGTCCTTTTTGTGGCTCACGACGAACGACCCGGGCTAAAAAACAGTGTAAAAGGAAGAAAAATTGCTGAAACTGATGAAAACATTTGATTTTGGGTACCGAAAACCTACACAGCTGAGCAGGATTGCTGCCCCCATCATAGAGCTCCACGAGAGCTTTCCAACGGTATGCTGTGTGCTGCATAACTCCTGACGGATCAAAAGTTATAGGCACCTGACCAACGGAAACCAGGTCACAGGCCCCACACCCTAGGTTTGTGGGCCCAGCCTCTATGCGATGCAAAGTTGTCTTGCCCAAGATGCCGTGGGACACGAGAATATAAATGTGATGGATAAAGCATCTTGGCATGGCTAAACGGGGCAAAAAAAAATTTAAAGAGGGGTGCAACAAGAGGACTTCACAAAGGGTCATCCATCCTAGTAATACTCTCGTCCAAGAACGCTTAACTTCGAAGTTCTAATAGGATCTGGCTCAAAGCCCTTAGGCGTTGATTGTCCACAGTCCCAGCCAAGAGAGACGGCCCATTCAAAAGGCCCAATAGGCTTATCAACAGCCCATCTGCTTCAACAACGCAATATCACCGCAAGACGTGATATCGACGCATTGTAAAGCCCTCTAATGTTTCATGAGTTGCGTTCTCGTGCTTTTCACGTCTCACGACGAATGACCCAGTCCTAAAAAACAGTGTAAAATGAAGAAAATATGCCCAAAACTGATGAAAATGTTTAATTTTGGGTACTAAAAATAGGCATAGCCGAGCATGTATGTTGCACCTGTCGTAGAGCTCCCAGAGAGCTTTCCAACGGTATGCCGTGCGCCGCATAACTCCTTACAGATCAAAAGTTATGGGCACCGGAGCGACGGAGACCTGGTCATAGGCACCACACTCTAGGTTTGCAGGCCCTGCCTCTATGCGATGCGAAGTTGTCTTTTCCAAGATGCCATGGGACTCGGGAATATAAATGTGATGGACAAAGCATCTTGGCAAGGCAAAATGGGGCCATAAAAAAAGGAAAAGGGAGTACAACACGAGGACTTCCCAGGGGGTCACCCATCCTAAAACTTCTCTCACCCAAGCATGCTTAACTTCGGAGTTCTGATGGGATCCGGTGTATTAGTGCTTGTATGATCGCACCCGTCTTGCTGAGAGTGCAAAGCCCTTATGTGTTGTTGGTTCACAGTCCCAGCCAAGACAAATGACCCATTCAAAAGGCCCAATAGGCTTATCGAAAACCCATCTGCTTCAATAACGCAGCATCACTGCAAGACGTGATATCGACACATTTTAAAGCCCTCTAATGTTTCTCGAGTTAGCTTCTCGTCCTTTTCGTGGCTCACGACGAATGACCCGGGCCTAAAAATCAGTGCAAAAAGAAGAAAAGATGCCCAAAATTGATGAAAATGTTTGATTTTGGGTACCGAAAACAGGCGCAGCTGAGCAGGCTTGGTACGCCCGTCGTAGAGCTCCTAGAGAGCTTTCCAACAGTATGTTGTGTGCCGTATAAGTCCTTACTGATCAAAAGTCATAAGCACCGGAGCGACAAAAACCAGGTGACAGGACCCACATCCTAGGTTTGCGGGCGCAGCCTTTACGCCATGCGAAGTTGTCTTGCCCAAGATGCCGTGGGACTCGAGAATATAAATGTGATGGATAAAGCATCTTGGCAAGGCTAAACGCGAAAAAAAAAATGAAAAGAGGGGTGCAACAAGAGGACTTCCCAAGGGGTCACCCATCCTAGTACTACTCTCGTCCAAGTATGCTTAACTTCGGAGTTCTAATGGGATCTACTGAATTAGTACTGGTATGATCGCACCCGTCTTGCTGAGGGTGCAAAGCGCTTAGGTGTTTATGGTCCACAGTCCCAGCTAAGAGATTCGGCCCATTCAAAACACCCAATAGGCCTATCAACAGCCCATCTGCTTCAACAACGCAACATCACTGAAAGACATGATGTCGAAGCGTTGTAGAGCCCTCTAATATTCCGTGAGTTGGGTTCTCGTCCTTTTCACGGCTCACGACGAACGATCCAGGCCTAAAAAATAGCACAAAAGGAAGAAAAGATGAAAAATTTGATGAAAACGTTTGATTTTAGGTACCAAAAATAGGTACAGCTGAGCAGGCTTGTTTTCCCAGTCGTAGAGCTCTCGAAGAGCTTTCCAACGGTATGTTGTACGCCGCATAACACCTTACGGATCAAAAGTTATGGGCACCAGAGCGACAGAGACCTGGTCATAGGCCCTATCCCATAGGTTTCCGGGCCCAGCCACTACGCGATGCGATGTTGTCTTGCCCAAGATGCCGTGGGACTCAAGAATAGAAATGTCATGGATAAAGCATCTTCGCAAGGCTAAACCGGGCAAAAAAATGAAAAGAGGGGTGCAACAATTGGACTTCCCAGGGTGTCACCAATCTTAGTACTACTCTCACCCAAGCACACTTAACTTCGTAGTTCTTATGGGATCCGGTGCATTAATGCTGGTATGATCACACCCGTCATGCTGAGGGTGTAAAGCCGTTATGTGATAATGGTTCACAGTCCCAGCCAAGAAAGACGGCCTATTCAAAAGGCCAATCGGCTTATCGACAGCCCATCTGCTTCAACAGCACAGCATTACCGCAAAACGTGATATCAACGCATTGTAGAGCCCTCTAATGTTCCGCGAGTTGTATTCCCGTCTTTTCGGGGCTCACGACGAATGACTTAGGCCTTAAAAATAGCGCAAAAATAAGAAAAGATACCCAAAACTAATTAAAACCTTCGATTTTGGGTATCGAAAATAGGCGCAGCCGAGCAGGCTTGTTGCCCCCATCATAGAGCTCCCAGAGAGCTTTCCAATGGTTTGCTGTGTGCCACATAACTACTTACAGATCAAAAGTTTTAGGTACCGGAGCGATGGAGACCAGGTCACAAGCCCCACACCCTAGGGTTGTGGGCTCAGCCTCTACACGATGCGAAGTTGTCTTGCCCAAGATGCCGTGGGACTCGAGAATATAAATGTGATGGATAAAGCATATTGGCAAGGCTAAACAGGGCCAAAAAAAAAATGAAAAGAGGGGTACAACAAGAGGACTTCACAAGGCGTCACCCATCTTAGTACTACACTCGTCCAAGCATGCTTAACTTCGGAGTTCTAATGGGATCTAGTGAATTAGTACTGGTATGATCGTACCCGTCCTGCTAAGGATACAAAGCCCTTAGGTGTTGATGGTCCACAGTCCCAGCCAAGAAAGACGGCCCATTTAGAAGGCCCAATCAGCTTATCAACAGCCCATCTGCTTCAACAATAAAACATCACCGCAATACATGATATCGACACATTGTAGAGCCTTCTAATGTTCCATGAGTTGGGTTCTTGTCCTTTTCGCTGCTCACGACGAATGACCCAGGCCTAAAACACAGCACAAAAGGATGAAAAGATGCCTAAAACTGATGAAAATGTTTGATTTTGGGTACTGAAAATAGGCGTAACTGAGCAGGCTTGTTGCCCCCGTCGTAGAGCTCCCGGAGAGCTTTCTAATGGTATGCTGTGCGCTGTAGAACTTCTTACAGATCAAAAGTTATGGCCACCGGAGAGACAGAGACCAGGTCACAGGCCCCACATCCTAGGTATGCGGGCCCCACCTCTACGCATTGCGAAGTTGTCTATCACAAGATGCCGTGGTACTCGAGAATATAAATGTGATGGATAAAGCACCCTGGCAAGGCTAAATAGGGCAAGAAAAAAATGAAAAGAGGGGTGCAACAAAAGGACTTCCCAGGGGGTCACCCATCCTAGTACTACTTTCATCCAAGCATGCTTAACTTCGGAGTTCTAATGGGATCTGGTGAATTAGTACTGGTATGATCACACCCGTCATGCTGAGGGTGCAAAGCCCTTTGGTGTTGATGGTCCACAGTCCCAGCCAAGAGAGACGACCTATTCAAAAGACCCAATCGGCTTATCAACAACCCATCTGCTTCAACAATGCAACATCACCGCAAGACATGATATCGACACATTGTAGAGCCTTCTAATGATCCGTGAGTTGGGTTCTCGTCCTTTTCGCTGCTCACGACGAACGACCCAGGCCTAAAAAACAGCACAAAAGGATGAAAAGATGCCCAAAACTGATGAAAATGTTTGATTTTGGGTATTGAAAATAGGCGTAACCGAGCAGGCTTGTTTCCCCCGACGTAGAGCTCCCGAAGAGCTTTCTAATGGTATGTTGTGCGCCGTAGAATTCCTTACAGATCAAAAGTTATGGCCACCGGAGAGAAGGAGACTAGGTCACAGGCCCCACGCCCTAGGTATGCGGGCCCTACCTCTACGCGATGCGAAGTTGTCTATCCCAAGATGTCGTGGTACTTGAGAATATAAATGTGATGGATGAAGTACCTTGGCAAGGCTAAACGGGGCAAGAAAAAAATGAAAAGAGGGGTGCAACAAGAGGACTTCCCAAGGGGTCACCCATCCTAGTATTACTCTCGTCCAAGCACGCTTAACTTTCGAGTTTTAATGGGATCTGGTGAATTAGTACTGGTATGATCGTACCCATCATGCTGAGGGTGAAAAGCCCTTAGGTGTTGATGGTCCACTGTCCCAGCCAAGAGAGACGGCCCATTCAAAACGCCCAATAGGCTTATCAATAGTCCATCTGCTTCAACAACGCAACATCACCGTAACATGTGATATCGACGCATTGTAGAGCCCTCTAATGTTCCGTGAGTTGGGTTCTCGTCCTTTTTGCGGCTCATGACGAACGATCCAGGCCTAAAAAACAACGCAAAAGGAAGAAAAGATGCACAAAACTGATTAAAACATTTGATTTTTGGTACCAAAAATAGGCGCAGCCGAGTAGGCTTGTTGCCGCTGTCATAGTGCTCCTGAAGAGCTTTCCAACGGTATGCTGTGCGCCGCATAACACCTTACAGATAAAAAGTTATGGGAACCGGAGCGATGGAGACCTGGTCACAGGCCCTACACCCTAGGTTTGTGGGCCCAGCCTCTACGCGATGCGAAGTTGTCTTGCCCAAGATGCCGTGGGACTTGAGAATATAAATGTGATGGATAAAGCACCTTGGCAAGGCTAAACGAGGGGAAAAAATGAAAAGAAGGGTGCAACAAGAGGACTTCACAAGGGGTCACCCATCCTAGTACTACTCTCGTCCATGCACGCTTAACATCGGAGTTCTAATAGGATGTGGTGAATTAGTACTGGTATGATCATACCCGTCATGCTAAGGGTGCAAAGCCCTTAGCTGTTGATGGTCCACAGTCCCAGCCAAGAGAGATGGCCTATTCAAAAGGCCCAATCGGCTTATCAACAGCCCATCTGCTTTAACAACACAACATTACCGCAAGACATGATATCAACACATTGTAGAGCCCTCTAATGTTCCGTGAGTTGGTTTTCGTCCTTGTTGCTGCTCACGACGAACGACCCAAGCCTAAAAAATAGTGCAAAAGGATGAAAAGATGTCCAAAACTGATGAAAACGTTTGATTTTGGGTACTGAAAATAGGCGTAACCGAGCAGGCTTGTTGCCCCCATCGTAGAGCTCTCGGAGAATTTTCTAATGGTATGCTGTGCGCCGTAGAACTCCTTATAGATCAAAAGTTATGGCCACCGGAGAGACAGAGACTAAGTCACAAGCCCCACGCCCTAGTTATACGGGCCCTGCCTCTACGCGATGCGAAGTTGTCTTGCCTAAGATGCCGTGGAACTCGAGAATATAAATTTGATGGATAAAGCATCTTAGCAAGGCTAAACGGGGCAAAAAAAAATTGAAAAGAGGGGTGCAACAAGAGAACTTCCTAGGGGGTCACCTATTCTAGTACTACTCTCATCCAAGCACGTTTAACTTCGGAGTTCTAATGGGATCTGGTGAATTAGTACTGGTATGATCGCACCCGTCATGCTGAGGGTGCAAAGCCCTTAGGTGTTGATGGTCCACAGTCCCCACCAAAGGAGACGGCCCATTCTGTCACGCCCCAACCCGGCCTATAAAGGTTAGACTAGGGTGTGATCTAAACATTCAAGTCCCTTCAAGTACTTAATCGTTCAAGGAGGTTTAGCACTTAATGTTTTAACCTAGACTCCAAAGTTTTTTTGAAAAATCGGCAGCATAACGGCTGTAATTTGGCTCTTTGTTTTGACCCAGTTTCTAAACGCCTCAAAATTTACCATCTCTATTCCATTTCCAACTAAGATTACCATTTTACCATCAATTGAATTGCCTATTGGTTATTTCGACGTCCCGTTTGATTTATAACCTAGCATGAAACTATGTCTCATTTGTTTATTTGACCTCGTTTCAAAATATACCTGTTTAAGATCGGGTAAATTCATTCACTTAGTTCTTACTAATGCATCATAACCTATGATAATACTAGCGGTAATAAAAGCAAAACGATAATAGCAATGTCTAGCATCAGTCTACTTAATACAAGTACAAACCAAAATTAGACCCCAAATTACAACGGGGGTCTTTTACATCATGACATCGAATAACACAAAAGGAAACGGTCTTCAAGTAACAAAAAGTTCACAAGTAGTCACGTTCAAGCAAAACAACAATGACAGGCAATCACTCCAGGGGTTCATCATTAGGCTCATTGTCCTCGGGTACCTGTACCTGTTCTTCTTCACCTGTGATGAAAAAGAGGGTGAGTCCTTATGAACTCAGCGATAGGGAAACAAGAAATACGTTTTGAAACTCATTTTCCGGTTCAATTATGAAAACTCCTTTTTGAAACATGTCACGTATTACAAATAACAAAGTAAGCAAATATATGAAACAAATCGAGCAACAGATACATTTACCAATCATTTCAAGGATACGGTGAGCAGTTGCTCTCAATTTCAATTTCGATACAATTGTTGCGGCTGGCTTCAATAATCCCCTTATTGCTCCCAATTGGGGGTACTCCGGATGTACCCCGAAACCTACGACCCAACTCTCCGAGGGTGGAATGCCAAGTGAGAGAGGGAATTGGACCATGGTAGTCACGGGAGCATTGGCAAGCCCTATGCCGCCCGGTGTTCGTGAAACGCTACCATGCCACAATGAAAGGTTGCAACCTCGTATGCAATGCACATTTATAACATTTAACATATCACATTAGGAGGACAACAAAGTAGGCCGCCTCCGAGCAGTTATAAGATTGCACGTTGTCAAGTAATCAAACAAGGCATGATAAGACAAATAATTTCACTTGAAAAGCATATAGAGCCATATGAACATTAAACGGGCAGCCATGTAACACATGCAAGTCAAGCCATATAACTCATTTCAAAGTTCACGTATTCAAGTGATACGAATATTCAACATGCAACAACATTTACGTGGGTTCGGTTGCAAGAAAAGCTTATATGACAACATGCAATGGTCAAAATCACATTTGAAGTTATAATACATTTACGGGCAGCCCACTAAGCATATAATTTCCACACAATAACCAAGAATCAACACTTAGCAAAACTACCTAGTCAATAGGGTTTCCATTTCATGCTTAATCGTGTGATTAAAACCCTAAGTCAACTCAAAATCATTCTCAAGTCATGCATCATTCCATTCAAGCATCCTCAAGTACTCAAAACAGTCCACATAACATCCCAACACCACATTTCCACACAATTAGAACCGCAAAAGGGGTTACAACAATTTTCCAAGCATGTAGCTAAATGAAACCTTTACTGCAATAGACTATTTTCCCACAATCAATAGGATAAACAAAAAATCTCCAAATTCAGTGAATAAGATATCAAATTAAATCTTAAGAAGTTAACTAAAATCAGAAACAAACCTTGCATCAATTGGAGTTCAGAATCATTAGTTATGGCCGAAACAGTGAGGTAACACAAAACTGTCCAGATTTGCACACTTTTCAGAAATTGACATTTTTGAGGTCCTTAGGGTCCGTTTTAGCTTTGGTCCATTTCTGACAAAATTGTCCAGAACTGAAAAATCTAACAGCACACCAAATTTCATTCATTTTGGACAACATTTACTAAGTAAAATATGGTTCGTTCCACAAGGTAAGTGCATCTACCAAAACCTGCTTCATTTCTCCAGATTTCCAGATTTGGTCACATTTTAAAGATTTGCCATTTTGAGGACCTTAGATTCAAAATTAGCTTCGTCCTATTTCTGGGAAAAATGTCCAAAACTGTCCAAACTAGTCACCTACCAATTTTTAATCATTTTCCATATCAGTTGCTTAGCTAAACTTACCTTGAACAGACTGGTCAGAGAGCTGTCATCCATTTCGACTTCACCTATCATCATTTTCAAGCCAAGATCTTGCCATGCATGGTTGTTTAAGCTTATGAACGACCATATAGCTCAAGTACAGAAGCAAATACACACATTTATGAGCATGCATGTGAGTTTTTAAAGAGTTTTCAAAAGGTTTTAACCCTCACCTTTGCAATCAACCAAAAGATGCTCAAAAACCTTGTTGAAGCTCAAATCTTCTCCTTTCCTTTGCCTAGCCGAAATCCTACTAGCTTTTCTCTATTTTTCCTAGCTTAATGATCAATCTCTTAGCACATGCATGAGGTTAAACCATGAAGAAAAGAAATGGTTGTCAAGAAGCTTACCTAGGGCCAAAATGAAGCTTCAATGCACATGCATGAGTGATTTTTGAACTCTAGCTTGTTTGCTTGAGTTGCTTGGGTGATTTGTTTTCCTTGTTCGACTAAGGTATGATGAAGAGGAGCAAAGATGGTGAGAGCTCAGCCAAGGACCGAAATGGAGAGAGGAAATGAGAGTGAGAGAGAGATGTTGAGAGGAAAATGAGTGAAAATGAAAAAAAGACAAAGCCTTGCAACTTGTTGAAGCATGCTCGGCCTTGGGCAGCCAAATATCTGATTTTGTGTCTTCAAAATGTTATTTTTTGAATGCTAGCATGGGCATGCAAGGGCTGGTCGAGTATGGTGAGGAATTGAGGGGAATTGAGCAATTTTTTAATGCCTTGTGCTAAGAGGTTGTCTAAGCATGCATAATAAACTATGTTGTTCAAATTTTTTGCTCAAGAACAAGGCATGGCCGGCTATTGCATGTGCCAATTCTGAATTTTTTTTGTCTTGTTGAGTGTTATTTTAATTGTATTTTGAAAGTGCAGAAGGAATAATGAATAAAGAATAAGGAATGTTTTGTATTTGGTGCATTTTTTGTCTTCTAGTGAATTAAATTAGAATTATTATATTGATAGTGGATTTTGTAGGATTGTTTTACGATTATTTTATAGTTTAGTGCTCTGTGTAAGATGCTTTCTCGGTTAGAGTGAAGGCACGCTTTCCTAGGTCTAGGACACGCACTACGAGGTAGGACACGAACTACAAGACGAATGCACGTTTTTCAAGTAAACACACGCAACAGTATATGAATGCACGTAATTCAATGCAAGGCACACAAAACTAAACACAATTCTCAAACCTAGGTCATCGCATGCAAATCTAGGTTAGGGAAAACGAAGCTGGGTTTCGCACACAAATCGGGGTCGAGCCTCACACATTCAAAAGGCCCAATAGGCTTATCAATAGCTCATCTGCTTCAACAACGCAACATCACCACAAGGTGTGATATCAACGCATTTTGTAGAGCCCTCTAATGTTCCATGAGTTGGGTTCTCGTCCTTTTCGCAGTTCGCGACGAATGACCCAGGCCTAAAAAATAGCGCAAAAGGAAGAAAAAATGACCAAAATTGATGAAAATGTTTGATTTTGGGTACTAAAAATATGCGCAGCCGAGCAGGCTTGTTGACCCCATCATAGAGCTCCTGCAAAGCTTTCCAACGGTATGTTCTGCGCCACATAACTCCTTACGGATCAAAAGTTATGGGCACCGGAGCGATGGAGACCTGGTCACAGGCCCCACACCCTAGGTTTGCAGGCCCTGCATCAAAGTGATGCGAAGTTGTCTTTCCCAAGATGCCGTGGGACTCAAGAATATAAATGTGATGGATAAAGCATCTTGGCAAGGCAAAATGGGGTAAAAAAAAATTGAAAAGTGGGTGCAACACGAGGACTTCCCAAGGGGTCACCCATCCTAGTACTACTCTCGCCCAAGCATGCTTAACTTCGGGGTTCGGATGGGATCCGGTGCATTAGTGCTGGTATGATCGCACCCGTTTTGCAGAGGATGCAAAGCCCATATGTGTTGATGGTTCACAGTCCCAGCCAAGAGAGACGATCCATTCAAAAGGCCCAATGGGCTTATCGACAACCCATCTGCATCAACAACGCAGCATCAACGCAAGACGTGATGTCGAATCATTTTAGAGCCCTCTAATGTTCCACGAGTTAGGTTCTCAACCTTTTCGCGACTCACGACAAATGACCCGAGCGTAAAAAACTACGAAAAATGCAGAAAAGATGCCCAAAACTGATGAAAACATTGGATTTTGGGTACCGAAAATAGGCGCAGCAAAGCAGGCTTGCTACCCTCGTCGTAGAGCTCCTAGAGAGCTTTCCAACAGTATACTGTGCAACATATAAGTCCTTACGGATCGAAACTTATGGACACTGGAGGGACGGAGACCTGGTCACAGGCCCCATACCCTAGGTTTCCGGGCCCAGCCTCTACGCGATGAAATGTTGTCTTGCCCAAGATGCCATGGTACTCAAGAATATAAATGTCATGGATAAAGCATCTTGGCGAGGCTAAACCGGGCCAAAAAAATGAAAAGAGCGGTGCAACAAGAGGACTTCCTAGGGGGTCACCCATCCTAGTACTACTCTCGCCCAAGCATGTTTAACTTCAGAGTTCTGATGGGATCCGGTGCATTAATGCTAGTATGATCGCACCCGTCATGTTGAGGGTGCAAAGCCCTTATGTATTGACGGTTCACAGTCCCAACCAAGAGAGACGGCCCATTCGAAAGGCCAATTGCCTTATCAACAACCCATTTGCTTCAACAATGTAACATCACCGCAAGACGTGAAATCGACGCGTTGTAGAGCCCTCTAATGTTCTGCGAGTTGGGTTCTTGTCCTTTTCGAGGCTCATGACGAACGACCTGGGACTAAAAAACGGCGCAAAAATGAGAAAAGATTCAAAAACCTAATGAAAATGTTCAATTTTGGGTACCAAAAACAGGTGTAGCTGACCAGGCTTGCTGCCCCAATCGTAACGCTCCCGGAGAGCTTTCCAACGGTATGCTGTGCGCCGCATAACTCCTTACGAATCAAAAGTTATGGGCACTGAAGCGTCGGAGACCAGGGCACAAGCCCCATACCCTAGGTTTACGGGCCTAGCCTCTACACGATGCGAAGTTGTCTTGCCCAAGATGCCATGGGACTCGAGAATATAAATGTCATGGGTAAAGCATCTTGGGAAGGCTAAACGAGGAAAAAAAATAAAAAGAAGGGTGCAACACGAGGATTTCCCAGGGGGTCACCCATCCTGGTACTAGTCTCGTCCAAGCACGCTTAACTTTGGAGTTCTAATAGAATCTGGTGAATTAGTACTGGTATGATTGCACCCGTCATGCTGAGGGTGCAAAGCCCTTTGGTGTTGATGGTCCACAGTCCCAGCCAAGAGAGACGGCCCTTTCAAAAGACCCAATAGGCTTATCAACAGCCCATCTCCTTCAACAACGCAACATTACCACAAGATGTGATATCGACGCATAGTAGAGCCCTTTAATGTTCGGTGAGTTGGGTTCTCATCCTTTTCGCGACTCATGACAAACAACCCAGGCCTAAAAAATAGTGCAAAAGGAAGAAAAGATGCCCAAAAATAATGATAACATTTGATTTTGGGTACTGAAAATAGGCGTGGCCGATCAGGCTTGTTGCCCCCATCATAGAGCTCTGAGAGAGCTCTCCAACGGTATGTTGTGCACCGCATAACTCCTTATGGATCAAAAGTTATGGGCAACGGAGCGACGGAGACATGGTCACAGGCCCCACACCCTAGGTTTGCAGGCCCTACCTCTAATCAATGCGAAGTTGTCTTTCCCAAGATGCCGTGGGACTCGGGAATAATAATGTAATGGATAAAGCTTCTTGGCAAGGTACAATGGGGCAAAAGAAAAATGAAAAGGGTGTGCAACACGAGGACTTCCCTAGGGGTCACCCATCCTAGTACTACTCTCGGCCAAGCATGATTAACTTCGAAGTTCGGATGGGATCTGGTGCATTAGTGCTGGTATGATCGCACCTGTCTTGCTAATGGTGCAAAGCCCTTATGTGTTGATGGTTCACAGTCCCAACCAAGAGAGACGACCCATTCAAAAGGCCCAATGGGCTTATGGACAACCCATATGCTTCAACAACGCAGCATCACCACAAGACGTGATATCGACACATTTTAGAGCTCTTTAATGTTCTGCGAGATAGGTTCTTGTCTTTTTCGCAGATCACGACGAACGACCCGTGCCTAAAAAACAGCACAAAAGAAGAAAATATGCCAAAAATTGATGAAAACGTTTGATTTTGGGTACAGAAAATAGGTGCAGCCGAGAAAGCTTGCTACCCCCGTCGTAGAGCTCTCGGAGAGCTTTTCAACGGTATGCTGTACGCCGCATAAGTCCTTACGGATCAAAATTTATGGGCACTAGAGCGACGGAGGCCTGGTCACAGGCCCGGAAACCCTTAGGTTTCCGGGCCCAGCCTCTACGTGATGCAATGTTGTCTTGCCCAAGATGCCGTGGGACTCAAGAATATAAATGTCATGGATAAAGCATCTTGGCAAGGCTAAACCGGGCCAAAAAAAGGAAAATAGCAGTGCAACAAAAGGACTTCCCAAGGGGTCACCCATCCTAGTACTACTCTCGCCCAAGCACGCTTCACTTCGGAGTTTTGATGGGATCTGTTGCATTAATGCTGGTATGATCGCACCCGTCATGTTGCAAAGCCCTTATGTGTTGACGGGTCACATTCCCAGCCAAGAGAGACGACCCATTCAAAAGGCCAATTGGCTTATCGACAGCCTATCTGCTTCATTAATGCAGCATCATCGGAAGACGTGAAATTGACGCGTTGTAGAGCCCTCTAATGTTTTGCGAGTTGGGTTCTTGCCTTTTTCGCAGCTCATGACGAACGACCCCGAACTTAAAAACGATGCAAAACAAGAAAAAATGCAAAAAAATGATGAAAAAGTTTAATTTTGGGTACCAAAAATAGGTGCAGCCGAGCAGGCTTGTTGCCCCAATCGTAGAGCTCCCATAAAGCTTTCCAACGGATAAAAAGTTATGGGCACTAGAGCGTCAGAGACCAGGTCACAAGCCCCATACCCTAGGTTTACGGGCCTAGCCTTTACGCGATGCGAAGTTATCTTGCCCAAGATGCCATGGGACTCGAGAATATAAATGTCATGGATAAAGCATCATGGGAAGGCTAAACGAGGAAAAAAATGAAAAAAGAGGTGCAACACGACGACTTCCCAGGGGGTCACCCATCCTAGTACTACTCTCGTCCATGCACGCTTAACTTCGGAGTTCTAATAGGATCTGGTGAATTAGTACTGGTATGATTGCAACCATCATGCTGAGGGTGCAAAGCCCTTTGGTGTTGATGGTCCACAGTCCCAGCCAAGAGAGACGGCCCTTTCAAACGACCCAATAGGCTTATCAACAGCCCATCTGCTTCAACAACGCAACATCACCTCAAGACATGATATCGACGCATTGTAGAGCCCTCTAATGTTTGGTGAGTTGGGTTCTCATCCTTTTCGCGACTCATGACAAACAACCTAGGCCTAAAAGATAGGGCAAAAGGAAGAAAAGATGCCCAAAACTGATGAAAACATTTGATTTTGGGTACGGAAAATAGGCATAGCTGAGCAGGCTTGTTGCCCCCGTCATAGACCTCCTAGAGAGCTTTCCAACAGTATGCTGTGCACGGCATAACTCCTTACGGATCAAAAGTTATGGGTATCGGAGCGACGGAGACACACACTAGGTTTGCAGGCCCTGCCTCTAATCGATGCGAAGTTGTCTTTCCCAAGATGCCGCGGGACTCGAGAATAAAAATGTGATGGATAAAGCTTCTTGGCAAGGCAAAATAGGGCAAAAGAAAAATGAAAAGGGTGTGCAACACAAGGACTTCCCTGGGGGTCACCCATCCTAGTACTACTCTCGCCCAAGCATGCTTAACTTCGGAGTTCTGATAGGATCCGTTGCATTAGAGCTGGTATGATCGCACCTACCTTGCTGAGGGTGCAAAGCCCTTATGTGTTGATGGTTCACAGTCCCAACCAAGAGAGACGGCCCATTCAAAAGGCCGAATGGGCTTATCGACAACCCATATGCTTCAACAACGCAGCATCACCGCAAGACGTGATATCGACCCATTTTAGATCCCTCTAATGTTCTGCGAGATAGGTTCTCGTCCTTTTCGCGGCTCACGACAAATGACCTGGGCCTAAAAAACAGCGCAAAAGAAGAAAATATGCCCAAAATTGATGAAAATGTTCGATTTTGGGTACAGAAAATAGGCGCAGCCGAGCTAACTTGCAACCCCCATCGTAGAGCTCCTAGAGAGCTTTCCAACGGTATTCTGTACGCCACATAAGTCCTTACGGATGAAAAGTTATGGGCACCAGATCGACGAAGACCAAGTCACAAGCCCTACACCCAAGGTTTGCTGGCCCAGCCTCTACGCTATGCGAAGTTGTCTTGCCCAAGATGCTGTGGGACTCGAGAATATAAATGTGATGGATAAAACATCTTGGCAAGGAAAAACGGGGCCAAAAAGAATGAAAAGGGGGTGCAACACGAGGACTTCCTACGGGGTTACCCATCCTAGTACATCTCTCGGCCAAGCATGCTTAACTTCGGAGTTCTGATAGGATCCGGTGCATTAGTACTAGTATGATCGCACCCGTCTAGCTGAGGGTGCAAAGCCCATATTTGTTGATGGTTCACAGTCCCAGCCAAGAGAGACGACCCATTCAAACGGCCCAAAGGGCTTATCGACAACCCATCTGCTTCAACAACACAGCATCACCGCAAGGCGTGATATTGATGCATTTTAGTTCCCTCAATGTTCTGCGAGTTGGGTTCTAGTCCTTTTTGCGGCTCACGACGAACGACCCGGACCCAAAAACAGATCAAAAAGTGGAAAAGATGCCTAAAACTGATGAAAACATTCAATTTTGGGTACCAAAAATAGGCGTAGCCGAGCAGGCTTGCTGCCCCTATCATAGAGCTCCCGGAGAGCTTTCCAAGGTCTGCTGTGCGCCGCAGAACTCCTTACGAATCAAAAGTTATGGGCATCGAAGCAACGAAGACCAGGTCACAGGCCCTATGCCCTAGGATTACAGGCCCCGCCTCTTCGCGATGCGAAGTTCTCTTACCAAAGATGCTGTGGGACTCGAGAATATAAATGTGATGGATAAAGCATCTTTTCAAGGCTAAACGGGACAAAAAAATGAAAAGAGAGGTGCAACACGAGGATTTCCCAAGGGGTCACTCATCCTAGTACTACTTTCGCCCAAGCACGCTTAACTTCGGAGTTTTGATGGGATCCGGTGCATTAGTACTAGTATGATCACACTTGCCATGCTTAGGGTGCAAAGCCCTTATGTGTTGACTGTTCACAGTCCCAGCCAAGAAAGACGGCCCATTCAAAAGGCCAATGGGCTTATCGACAGCCCATCTGCTTCAACAACGCAATATCACCGCAAGACATGATATCAACGCGTTGTAGTTCCCTCTAATGTTCCACGAGTTGGGTTCTCATCATTTTTCCAGCTCATGACAAACGACCCGGGCCTCCAAAAAAGCGCAAAAAGAAGAAAAGATGCTCAAAATTGATGAAAACGTTCGATTTTGGGTAGATAAAACAGGCACAGCCGGACAGGCTTATTGCCCCCGTTGTGGAGTTCCCGGAGACCTTTCCAACGGTATGTTGTGTGCCGCATGACTCCTTACAGATCAAAAGTTATGGGCACCAGAGCGACGGAGACCTGGTCACAAGCCCTACCCCATAGGTTTACGGGCCCAACCTCTATGCGATGCGATGTTGTCTTGCCCAAGATGCCGTGGGACTCGAGAATATAAATGTCATGGATAAAGCATCTTGGGAAGGCTAAACGGGGCAAAAAAAAATGAAAAGAGCGGTGCAAGACGAGGACTTCCCAGCGGATCACCCATCCTAGTTCTACTCTCACCCAAGCACGCTTAACTTCGGAGTTCTGATGGGATCCGGTGCATTAGTGCTAGTATGATCGTCCTTGTCATTCTAAGGGTGCAAAGCCCTTATGTGTTGATGGTTCACAATCCCAGCCAAGAGAGACGGCCCATTCAAAAGGCCCAATGGGTTCTCGTCTTTTCTGAGGCTCACGATGAACGACCCGGGCCTAAAAAATAATGTAAAATAAAGAAAAGATGCTCAAATCTGATGAAAATGTTTGATTTTGGGTATTGAAAACAGGCGCAACTGAGCAGGATTGTTGCCCCCATCGTAGATCTCCAGGAGATCTTTCCAACAATATGTTGTGCATCCCATAACTCCTTACGGATCAAAACTTATGGGCACCGGAACGAAGGAGACCAGGTCACAGGCCTTACACCCTAGGTTTGCTGGCCCAGCCTCTACATGATGCGAAGTTGTCTTGCCCAAGATGCCGTGGGACTCGAGAATATAAATGTGATGGATAAAGCATCTTGGCAAGGAAAAATGGAGCAAAAAAAAATGAAAAGGGGGTGCAACACGGGGACTTCGCAGAGGGTCACCCATCCTAGTACTGCTCTCGACCAAGCACGCTTAACTTATGAGTTTTGATGGGATCCGGTGCATTAGTATTGGTATGATCGCACCCGTCGTGCTCAGGGTGCAAAGCCCTTATGTGTTGATGATTCACAATCCTTGCCAAGAGAGACGGCCCATTCAAAAGGCCCTATGGGCTTATCGATAGCCCTTCTGCTTCAACAACGCAACATCACCGCAAGATGTAATATCGACGCATTGTAGAGCCCTCTAATTTTTCGTTAGTTGGGTTCTCGTCCTTTTCGCGGCTCACGACGAATGACCCAGGCCTAAAAAAAAGACCAAAAAGAAGAAAAGATGCTCAAAATTGATGAAAACTTTCAATTTTGGGTACCTAAAACAGGCGCAGCCGAGCAGGCTTGTTGTCCCCGTCGTAGAGCTCCCGGAGAGCTTTTCAACAGTATGCTATGCACCGTATAACTCCTTACGTATCAAAGTTATGGGCACTGGAGCGACGGAGACCAGGTCACAGGCCCCACCTCCTAGGTTAGCGGGCCCGGCCTCAATGCAGTGCGATGTTGTCTTGCTGAAGATGCCATGGGACTCGAGAATATAAATGTCATGGATAAAGCATCTTGGGAAGGCTAAATGAGGAAAAAAAACGAAAAGAGGGGTGCAACACGAGGACTTCCTAGGGGGTCGCCCATCCTAGTACTACTATTGTCCAAGAACGCTTAACTTCGGAGTTCTAATGGGATCTGGTGAATTAGTACTGGTATGATCGCACCCGTCATGCTGAGGGTGCAAAGCCCTTTGGAGTTGATGGTCCACAGTCCCAGCCAAGAGATACGGCCCATTCAAAAGACCCAATAGGCTTATCAACAGCCCATCTGCTTCAACAACGCAATATCACCGCAAGACGTGATATCGACACATTGTAGAGCCCTCTAATGTTCGGTGAGTTGGGTTCTTGTCCTTTTTGCAAGTCACGACAAACAACCCAGGCCCAAAAAATAGCGCAAAAGGAAAAAAAGATGCCCAAAACTGATGAAAACGTTTGATTTCGGGTACTAAAAATAGGCACAGCCGAGTAGGCTTTTTACCCCCGTCATAGAGCTCCAGGAGAGCTTTCCAACGGTATGCTATGCACCGCATAACTTCTTACGGATCAAAAGTTATGGGCACCGAAGCGACGTAGACCTGGTCACAGGCCCCACACCCTAGGTTTGCAGGCCCTACCTCTAAGCGATACGAAGTTGTCTTTCCCAAGATGCCGTAGGACTCAAGAATATAAATGCGATGGATAAAGCTTCTTGACAAGGCAAAATAGGGGCTAAAGAAAAATGAAAAGGGTATGCAACACGAGGACTTCCCTTAGGGTCACCCATCTTAGTACTACTCTCGCCCAAGCATGCTTAACTTCGGAGTTCTGATGGATCCAATGCATTAGTGCTGGTATGATTGCACCCGTCTTGCTGAGGGTGCAAAGCTCTTATGTGTTGATGATTTACAGTCCCATCCAAGAGAGACGACCCATTCAAAAAGCCCAATGAGCTTATCAACAACCCATATGCTTCAACAACGCAGCATCACCACAGGACGTGATATCGACGCATTTTAGAGCCCTCTAATGTTCTGCGAGATAAGTTCTCGTCCTTTTCGCGGCTCACAACTAACGACCCGGGCGTAAAAAATAGTGGAAAAGAAGAAAATATGCCTAAAACTGATGAAAACGGTCGATTTTGGGTATATAAAATAGGCGTAACAGAGCAGGCTTGTTACCCCCGTCGTAGAGCTCTCGGAGAGCTTTCCAACAGCATGTTGTACGCCGCAAAAGTCCTTACGGATCAAAAGTTATGGGCACCGGAGCAACGGAGACCAAGTCACAGGCCCCACACCCAAGGTTTGCGGGCCCAGCCTCTACGTGATGCAATGTTGTCTTGCCCAAGATGTCGTGGGACTCAAGAATATAAATGTCATGGATAAAGCCTCTTGGCAAGGCTGAACCGAGCCAAGAAAATGAAAAGAGCGGTGCAACAAAAGGACTTCCCAGGGGGTCACCCATCCTAGTACTATTCTCGCCCAAGCACGCTTAACTTCGGAGTTCTGATAGGATTTGGTGCATTAATGCTGGTATGATTGCACCCGTCATGTTGAGGGTGTAAAGCCTTTATGTGTTGACGGTTCACAGTCCCTGCCAAGGGAGACGACCCATTCAAAAGGCCAATTGGCTTTTCAACAGCCCATTTGCTTCAACGATGCAGCATCATCGCAAGACGTGAAATCGACGCATTGTAGAGCCCTCTAATGTTTCGCGAGTTGGGTTCTTGTAATTTTCGCAGCTCATGACGAACGACCCGGGACTAAAAAATGACGCAAAAAGAAGAAAAGATGCAAAAAACTAATGAAAATGTTCAATTTTGGGTACCAAAAAATAGGAGTAGCCGAGCAGGCTTGCTACCCCAATCGTAGAGCTCTCGGAGAGGTTTGCAACGGTATGCTTACGACGGATAAGTCCTTACAGATCAAAAGTTGTGGGCACTGGAGCGTCGGAGACCAGGTCACAAGCCCCATACCCTAGGTTTGCGAGCCCAGCCTCTACGCGATGCGAAGTTGTCTTGCCCAAGATGCCATGGGACTCGAGAATATAAATGTCATGGATAAAGCATCTTGGGAAGGCTAAACGAGGAAAAAGAAAATGAAAAGAGAGGTGCAACACGACGACTTCCCAAGGGGTTACCCATCCTAGTACTACTCGCGTCCATGCACGCTTAACTTCGAAGTTCTAATGGGATCTGGTGAATAAGAACTGGTATGATCGCACCCATCATGCTGAGGGTGCAAAGCCCTTTGGTGTTGATGGTCCACAGTCCCAGCCAAGAGAGACGGCCCTTTCAAAAGACCCAATAGGCTTATCAATAGCCCATCTGCTTCAACAACGCAACATCACCGCAAGACGTGATATCGACGCATTGTAGAGCCCTCTAATGTTTGGTGAGTTGGGTTATCGTCCTTTTCGCGACTCATGACAAACAACCCAGGCCTAAAAAATAGCGCAAAAAGAAGAAAAGATGCCCAAAACTGATGAAAATATTTGATTTTGGGTACTGAAAATCGGCATAGCCAAGCAGGCTTGTTGCCCCCGTCATAGAGCTCGTAGAGAGCTTTCTAACGGTATTTTGTGCACTGCATAACTCCTTATGGATTAAAAGTTATGGGCAATGGAGCGACGAAGACCCGGTTACAGGCCCCACACCCTAGGTTTGCAGGCCCTGCCTCTAATCGATGCGAAGTTGTCTTTCCCAAAATGCCGTGGGACTCGAGAATAAAAATGTGATGGATAAAGCTTCTTGGCAAGGCAAAATTGGGCAAAAGAAAAATGAAAAGGGTGTGCAACACGAGGACTTCCCTGGGGGTCACCCATCCTAGTACTACTCTCGCCCAACCATGCTTAACTTCGGAGTTTTGATGGGATCCGGCGCAATAGTGCTGGTATGATCACACCCATCTTGCTAAGGGTGCAAAGCCCTTATGTGTTGATGGTTCACAGTCCCAACCAAGAGAGACGACCCATTCAAAAGGAACAATGGGCTTATCGACAACCCATATGCTTCAACAACGCAGCATCACCGCATGACGTGATATCGACGCATTTTAGATCCCTCTAATGTTTCACGAGATAGGTTCCCGTCCTTTTCGCGGCTAACGACATGCGACCCGGGCCTAAAAAACAGCGCAAAAGAAGAAAATATGCCCAAAACTAATGAAAATATTCGATTTTGGGTACAAAAAATAGGCACAGCTGAGCTAGCTTACTACCCCCGTCGTAGAGTTCCCGGAGAGCTTTCCAACGGTATGCTGTACACTGCATAAATCCTTACGGATCAAAAGTTATGGGCACCGTAGAGACAGAGATCAAGTCACAGGCCCCATAACCAAGGTTTGCGGGCCCAGCCTCTACGCGATGCGAAGTTGTCTTTCCCAAGATACCGCGGGACTCGAGAATAAAAATGTGATGGATAAAGTATCTTGGAAAGGCAAAACGGGGCCAAAAAAAATGAAAAGGCGGTACAACACGAGGACTTCCCAGGGCGTCACCCGTCCTAGTACTTCTCTCACCCAAGCATGCTTAACTTTAGAGTTCTGATAGGATCCAGTGCATTAGTGCTGGTATGATCGCAACCGTCTACCTGAGGATGGAAAGCCATTATGTGTTGATGGTTCACAGTCCCAACAAAGAGAGACGACCTATTCAAAAGGCCCAATGGGCTTATCGACAATCCATCTGCTTCAACAACATAGCATCACCGCGAGACGTGATATCGACGCATTTTAGATCCCTCTAATGTTCTGCGAGTTGGGTTCTCGTCCTTTTCGCGGCTCACGACGAACGAACCGGACCTAAAAAACAAATCAAAACATCAAAGAGATGCCCAAAACTGATGAAAACATTCGATTTTGGGTACCGAAAATAGGCGCAGCCGAGTAAGCTTGCTGCCCCTATCATAGAGCTCCCGGAGAGCTTTCCAACGGTCTGCTTTGCGCCGCAGAACGCCTTACAGATCAAAAGTTATGGGCACCGAAGCGACGAATACTAGGTCACAGGCCCTATGCCCTAGGATTGCGGGCCCCGCCTCTATGTGATGCGAAGTTGTCTTACCAAAGATGTCGTGGCACTTGAGAATATAAATGTGATATATAAAGCATCTTTTCGAGGCTAAACGGGACAAAAAAATGAAAAGAGAGGTGGAACACGAGGATTTCCCAAGGGGTCACCCATCCTAGTACCACTTTCGCCCAAGCACACTTAACTTCGGAGTTCTGATGGGATCCGGTGCATTAGTACTGGTATGATCACACTCATCATGCTTAGGGTGGAAAGCCCTTATGTGTTGACTGTTCACAGTCCCAGCCAAGAAAGACGGCCCATTCAAAAGGCCAATAGGCTTATCGACAGCCCATCTGCTTCAACAACACAACATCACCGCAAGACGTGATATCGATACATTGTAGAGCCCTCTAATGTTCCATGAGTTGGGTTCTCGTCACTATTGCAGCTCATAAGGAACGACCCAGGCCTAAAAAAAAGCGCAAAAAGAAGAAAATATGCTCAAAATTGATGAAAACGTTCGATTTTGGGTACATAAAACAGGCACAGCCGGGCAGGCTTATTGCCCCCATCTTGGAGTTCCCGGAGAGCTTTCCAACGGTATGCTGTGTTCCGCATGACTCCTTACGGATCAAAATTTATGGACACCAGAGCAAAGAAGACCTAGTCACAGGCCCTAACCCATAGGTTTGCGGGCCCAGCCTCTATGCGATGCGATGTTGTCTTCCCAAGATGCCGTGGGACTCGAGAATATAAATGTCATGGATAAAGCATCTTGGAAAGGCAAAACGGGGCCAAAAAAAATGAAAAGAGGGTGCAACACGAGGACTTCCTAGGGGGTCACCCATCCTAGTACTTCTCTCACCCAAGCATGCTTAACTTCAGAGTTCTGATAGGATCCAGTGCATTAGTGTTGGTATGATCGCACCAGTCTAGCTGAGGGTGAAAAACCCTTATGTGTTAATGGTTCACAGTCCCAACCAAGAGAGACGACCCATTCAAAAGGCCTAATGGGCTTATCGACAATCCATCTGCTTCAACAACACAGCATCACTGCGAGATGTGATATCGACGCATTTTAGATCCTTCTAATTTCTGCGAGTTGGGTTCTCGTCCTTTTCGCGGCTCACGACGAACGACCCGGACCTAAAAAACAGCTCAAAAAGTCGAAGAGATGCCCAAAACTGACGAAAACATTCGATTTTGGGTACCGAAAATAGGCACAGCCGAGCAAGCTTGCTGCCCCTATCATAGAGCTCCCGGAGAGCTTTCCAACGGTCTGCTGTGCGCCGCAAAACTCCTTACGGATCAAAAGTTATGGGCAACGAAGCGACGAATACCAGGTCACAGGCCCCATGCCCTAGGATTGCGGGCCCTGCCTCTACATGATGTGAAGTTGTCTTACCAAAGATGCCGTGGGACTCGAGAATATAAATGTGATATATAAAGCATCTTTTCAAGGCTAAACGGGACAAAAAAATGAAAAGAGAGGTGCAACACGAGGATTTGCCAAGGGGTCACCCATCATAGTACCACTTTCGCCCAAGCACACTTAACTTCGGAGTTCTGATGGGATCCGGTGCATTAGTACTGGTATGATCACACTCATCATGCTTAGGGTGGAAAGCCCTTATATGTTGACTGTTCACAGTCCCAGCCAAGAAAGATGGCCCATTCAAAAGGCCAATGGGCTTATCGACAGCCCATCTGCTTCAACAACGCAACATCACCGCAAGATGTGATATCGACACATTGTAGAGCCCTATAATGTTCCGCAAGTTGGGTTCTCGTCATTATTGCAGCTCATGAGGAACGACCCAGGCCTCAAAAAAATTGCAAAAAGAAGAAAAGATGCTCAAAATTGATGAAAACGTTCAATTTTGGGTACATAAAACAGGCGCAGCCAAGCAGGCTTGTTGCCCTCGTCTTGGAGTTCGCGGAGAGCTTTCCAACGGTACGCTGTGTGCCGCATGACTCCTTACGGATCAAAAGTTATGAACACTAGAGCGACGGAGACCTAGTCACAACCCCTAACCCATAGGTTTGCCGGCCCAGCCTCTATGCGATGCGATGTTGTCTTCCCAAGATGCCGTGGGACTCGAGAATATAAATGTCATGGATAAAGCATCTTGGAAAGGCAAAACGGGGCCAAAAAAAATGAAAAGAGGGTGCAACACGAGGACTTCCTAGGGGGTCACCCATCCTAGTACTTCTCTCACCCAAGCATGCTTAACTTCAGAGTTCTGATAGGATCCAGTGCATTAGTGCTGGTATGATCGCACCAGTCTAGCTGAGGGTGCAAAACCCTTATGTGTTGATGGTTCACAGTCCCAACCAAGAGAGACGACCCATTCAAAAGGCCCAATGGGCTTATCGACAATCCATCTGCTTCAACAACACAGCATCACCGCGAGACGTGATATCAACGCATTTTAGATCCCTCTAATGTTCTGCGAGTTGGGTTCTCGTCCTTTTCGCGGCTCATGATGATCGACCCGGACCTAAAAAACAGCTCAAAAAGTTGAAGAGATTCCCAAAACCGATGAAAACATTCTATTTTGGGTACCGAAAATAGGCGCAGCCGAGCAAGCTTGCTGCCCCTATCATAGAGCTCCCGGAGAGCTTTCCAACGGTCTGCTGTGCGCCGCAGAACTCCTTACAGATCAAAAGTTATGGGCACCAAAGCGACGAATACCAGGTCATAGGCCCCATGCCCTAGGATTGCGGGCCCTGCCTCTACGCGATGCGAAGTTGTCTTACCAAAGATGCCGTGGGACTCGAGAATATAAATGTGATGTATAAAGCATCTTTTCAAGGCTAAACGGGACAAAAAAAATGAAAAGAGAGGTGCAACACAAGGATATCCGAGGGGTCACCCATCGTAGTACTACTTTCGCCCAAGCACGCTTAACTTCGGAGTTCTGATGGGATCCGGTGCATTAGTACTGGTATGATCACACTCGTCATGCTTAGGGTGCAAAGCCTTTATGTGTTGACTGTTCACAGTCCCAGCCAAGAAAGACGACCCATTCAAAAGGCCAATGGGCTTATCGACAACCCATCTACTTCAACAACGTAGCATCACTGCAAGATGTGAAATCGATGCATTGTAGAGCCCACTAATGTTCCGCGAGTTAGGTTCTCGTCATTATTGCAACTCATGAGGAACGACCCGGGCCTCAAAAAAAGCGCAAAAAGAAGAAAAGATACTCAAAATTGATGAAAACGTTCGATTTTGGGTACATAAAACAGGCACAGCCGGGTAGGCTTGTTTCCCCCATCTTGGAGTTCCCGGAGAGCTTTCCAACGGTATGTTGTGTGCCGCATGACTCCTTACGGATCAAAAGTTATGGGCACCAGAGCGACGGAGACCTAGTCACAGGCCTTAACCCATAGGTTTGCGAGCCCAGCCTCTATGCGATGCGATGTTGTCTTGCCGAAGATGCCGTGGGACTAGAGAATATAAATGTCATGGATAAAGCATCTTGGGAAGGCTAAACGGGGCAAAAAAAATGAAAAGAGCAGTGCAAGACGAGGACTTCCCAAGGGGTCACCCGTCCTAGTACTACTCTCGCCCAAGCACGCTTAACTTCAGAATTCTGATGGGATCCGGTGCATTAGTGCTAGTATGATCATACCTGTCATACTAAGTGTGAGGCCTGACCCCGAATAACGTGTGTTACCTCAATTTGCGTGCCATAGACCAAGAATTATATGACTAACCTTGGATTACATGCCCGGTCTTGGTTTTCGTGCATGCTTCGTCACTCGTGCCTTAATCGAGAATGGTGTGCCGTAATCTCCAACTGACGTGCGATACCTCGTTTCGTGTGCCCTAACCTAGATTTACGTGCCTTGACCTAGGTTTAAGAATTGTGTTTCGTTTTGTGTGCCTTGCATTGAATTACGTGCATTCATTTAGGGTTGCGTGCATTTACTTGGAAAATGTGCATTCGTCTCGTAGTTCGTGCCTTACCTAGTAGTGTGTGCCCAAAACCTAAGAAAGCATGCTCTCACGCTAATCAAGAAAGCATCTTACACGAAGTACTAGATCAATAATTAATCATACAAATTCCACTAACTAATATTAAATTACTAATTTAACCCACTAGAAGACGAAATTGCACCAAAAGCTAGACATTCTTATTCTTTATTCCTTATTCTTTTGCACTTTCCAAACACACAACTAAATAATGCTCAAAAGATGACAAAAAATCAGATTTCTACATGCTTTGGCCGACCACCTTGTGAGCTTTTGTGCTTGCTTGCTTAATTCAAAATTAAATCTAGACAATTCTATGACACAAATGCATAAAAAAATTAGCTCAAACCCTCCCCAAAGCCCCACCATTTCGACACAAGCTCCTTGCCCATGCTAGGAATTTCAAAATGCTTCTTGAAGACACAAAAGTCTGAAATTTTTATGCCCAAGGCCGACACAAGCCTCAACAATTGCAAAAGCTTTTATTTTTCTTTCATTTCTCTCATTTCCTCACATTTCTCTCTCTCCCTCTCATTCTTCCCTCTCTCTCCCGGCTTTGGCTGAGTTTCTACACTCCATAGCTCATCTTCATCATCCATGATTCATCAAGGCAAGCAAGAAGCTAGGGAGCTCGACTAAGCAAGCTAGGTTTCAAAAAACTCACATGCAAGCTTATTGAACATCCATTTCGGCTTGGGTGAGTTTGCTAGCTTCCATTTCTTTTCTTCTTGTTTTAACCACATGCACCTACTAAGAACTTGGTCACTACATGCACCTACTAAGAACTTGGTCACTAAGCTAGGAAAAATAGAGAAAATTGAGTGGAGTCTCGGCTAAGCAAGGAAAATAGTCAATCTTGTGCAACTACCAAGAGTCTTGTGCATCTTCTTGTTGTTTTGCTAAGGTGAGGGCTAAAACTTCTTGAAAATCTTTCAAAAAACCACATGCATGCTCTTAAATGTCTATCTTTGCTTCTGTACTTGAGATATATGTGTGTTCATAAGCTTTTACAACCATGCATGGCAAGATTTTGGGCTAGAATGTGGTGATAGATGAAATTGTGCATGTGACAGCTTTCTGTCTCGCTGGTACGAGGTGATTTTGGCTAGGTAAATGATGTTGAAAATGCATGAAAATTGGTAGGTAACTATTTCTGCCAGTTCTGAACATGTTTTCCAGAAATAGGACAAAGCTAATTTTGACTCTAAGGTCCTCAAAATCGTAGATCATTGAAATTTGTCCAAATCTCGAAAATCTGGAAAAATGAAGCAGGTTTTGGCAGATTCACTGACCTTGTAGAACGAACCAGTTTTGACTTAGTAAATGATATCAAAAATGCATGAAATTTGGTGTGCTGCTATATTTTTCAGTTCTGCACATTTTTTTCAGAAATGGACTAAGGCTAGATCTGACCCTAAGGACCTCAAAAACGACAAGTATTGAAATGTGTGCATATCTAGACAGTTTTGTGCAGTCCCACTGTTTTGGCTATAACTATTGATCCCGAACTCCAAATGATGTGAGGTTTGTTTCTGAATTTAGTTCACTCCTTAAGCTTTAATTTGACATCTTATTGCAGTGAGGGTTTCGCTTAGTGATATGCTTAGAAAAATTATTGTAGCTTCTCTTGTTGTATTAAATGCTTGGTATTGTGGCATTGGGATGTCTTGTGGACTGTTTTGAATCCTTGAGGGTATTGAATTAATCAATGCATGGATTGAGTTTAATTACATGACAACTTAGGGCTCAATCGCACGGGTGAGCATGAAATGAATAAACCCTAATGGTTAGGAAAAACTCGCTAAGTGTTGATCCTATGAATATCGCGTTTGATTATGAAATTAGTAGGCTGCATGTAGTTTCCCTTGTAGCCCTAAACGTGATTTCGATGATTACATGTTGATAAGTATGCCTTTCTTGCACCCGGTCCCACGTAGATGTCGTTGCATGATGAATAATCTTATTATTTGATTACGTGAACTTTGAAATGAGTTATATGACTTGATTTACATGCGTTACAAGGCTGCCCGTTTAATATTCATATAACTCCATGTGCTTTATAAGTGAAATTGCTTGTCATATCGTGCCTCGCTTATTTACTTGTCAACGTGCAATCTTATGACTGTTCGGAGGCAACCTACTTTGTTGTCCTTCTAATGTGATATATTACATGTCATAAATGTGCATTGCATACAAGGTTGCAACCTTTCATTCTAGCGTGGTAGCATTCACGCACACCGGGCGGCATCGGGCTTGCTGGTGCAATTGTGACTACCATTGTCCAATTCCCTCTCTCACTTGGGGGCTAGACTTCCTCGGAGAGTTAGGTCGTAGAATTTTGGGGTACATCAGGAGTACACCCATTTGGAGTGATAAGGGGATGATTTGAAGTCGGCCGCAACAACTGATACTGGAAATGAACTGAGAGCAAAAGCTGGCCGTATACTTTTCACTATGTGTATAAATACTCTCGCTTGGTTCCTAGAGGACCTCGGGGAGAAAAGACGGGTAATTGTATTCTTTTACTTTTATATTACATTATGAACTTATTTGTGACATATATCATACTTGCAAAAAGGGTTTTCATTAGTTGAACCGAAAAATGAGTTTCAAAATTTATTTCTCGTTCCCCCTCGCTGAGTTCATAAGGACTCACCCTCTTTTATCATCTCAGGTGAAGAAGACCACGAACGAGTACCCGAGGACAACGTGCCTAACGATGATTCCTTGGAATGATTGCTTGCCCTACGTGCCTTAATTGACTATGGCCATTTTGTGAATGATATGTTGCTTGAAGACTATTTCTTATATTACTTGTTGTCGTTGTTGTAAATGACCCCCGTTATAATTTGGGGTCTAATTTTGATTTGTACCGATATTAACTAGACAGACGCTCTATTTGCTCGTTTTGCTGCCTTTGATTGGTAACCACTGCAGGCTTATGAAGTACTAGATAAGAGTTAAGTAAAATGAATCTATCTAATCTTAAGCAGGTGCTCATTGGTAAGCTAAGATCAATAGATACTTTTGTAACAAGGATTAACAAACAAACGAGACATAGTATCATGCTAGGCTATTAATCAAATGAGACTTCAAGATAACTAGTGCGCTTCAATTGATGATAAATTGTAATCTTAGTTGGAAATTAATTTGAGATTGAAAGTTTTGAGGCCTTTAGAAAATTAGGTCAAACTAAAGAGCCCAATTACAACCGTCATGCTGCCGGATTTTCGGAAAAACTTTTAGGGTTCTAGGCCAATGTTAAGCATTAAATCATAACAAAAGGCTAAGAATGTGAAATAGTATAAATGAATTAGGTCATTCCCTAGTCTAGCCTCCATAGGTCGGGTTGGGGCGTGACACCTATGTTAGAATGGTATCAGAGCTTAGTTTGCTAACTAGGCATTAGTCGGGTTCAACTCTCGGACCGTAGGTAGAAGCCCTAAGATAATTATGATATCTTGTTTATATGTGTTAATGTGTGCTAATGTGCTTTAATTGTTTTGAACATCGAATATTATGTGCCTTTGTGGACAATATGTATTATGTATCATGCACACCGACACGTCCTCAATAATGCATGCATGTTTTATACTCCTTCCTTGATATATGTTCATGTTTTATAACCGTGAATGACCATTTATACACATAGATAGTTAGGATTAGGACTTTCAGGGAAGTGAATTTGTGCAAGACGAACGAAAAGGCTCGATTAGAGATTTCTCGCATCTTCACAAGTACTCGATGGATTGTATGTATTATTGGATATGTATATATATACAATGCGTAGCACAGGTATAATTGCTGAGGTAAAATTATCTCATTATCTTTGGAATACACATGCCTGTGATTAAGTTATCAATTTTATAGCTATAAAGTTCTTGATTTTGTTAAACCGTTCTTCTAATTGTTGTTCAAGAATAAATGTTAAGGACATACAACTTTCCTTAGATATAAGAATATACTATTGGACATGTGGAGTAGTATATATATGTTCATATGCTTATAATGGAAGTTTGACTTAGGAGTTGCTTTTGAATCAAATTCTTATATCTTAAAATCGTATAATAGACTATTTATATGATTGAATCCTTACTTGATTGGAATTAAGCATCATTGAACCTAATAAGGTACTAGCGAGTTTCAAGTTCACTCAACGGTAAGATCGTGACCTAGAAATTAAGAGATGAATTCGTGGAAATTGACAGTAGGGGTTAGATTATTAAGGCATGAATAGTGTATTTAAGTGACTTAACAATGGATAACCTCAAGACATGTAGACAACTCTGGAGATTGAGTTTAACAAGGTTGATGATTCTTTAGTATAACAAGATATAGAGATGTTGAAATCGAGGGATTCACGTAGCTAGAACTCGTATTTGGAAAACTACACCTAAAATATTAGGTCGAGTAGAAGTGTAAGGAATTGAATTATGCATTAGATGACTAACGTTGCTAAAGGTCCTAAGTTGGATATCGGTGATATTTAGAATCACGGTATTAATTTGGTGCCTCTCGGATTTAGTTGTAATTATGTAAGTAAGTCAATCTACGCACTCGTTTTTTGGATACCCTAGAGGATGTTAGGAAGTATATATCCCTAAGTAATACTGATGGACCCGGTATATAAACCATGGAAATGATATTAAGCATCTGGTTGCAAAGTGGAGTCATTAGGGTATGATTAGTAATCCTAAATAGCTAATAGTGAGTATGCATGATGATTCATGGTGAACCCTAGGACCTAAGGTCAATGAGACTTGATGCTCTTAGCTAGTTGAACATGTAAATGAAAAGAGTAAGATTCCATATAGTTAAGATAAAGATGAATTAGAGTCATGATGACCCAAGAGACTGCTGTTAGACAACCATATCTATGTGCACCGTTTCACGTCTAGAAACTAGCGATTGGTAGACTTTGAATCGTGGTCGTTAAATGGAGGGCGGATCTTGTAGTAAAAGTTAAATGAGTCATTGACTACTTTTGAAGTTCTATTAGATTATATTGAAGGATGCCTTGTGGTTATAATTCTTATGTTGACACAACCTTGAAGTTATTTCGCGTAACAAGCTACTTGGATTAGTATAGTAAATATCTTATGAGCTAGATCATTTCGGTACCCATTTATAGTCTTAGGATTGTTGTTGTACGGCCGGTAACCTAGTAGAGCATTGATATCACTTACATGGCTATGAACCCAGCTTAGTAACATTAATGTTGAAGATATATTGGCGAGCATTAAGTGTTCGAAGGAATGACTAGGTCGCTAAGTGAGTAGGACCATTGTCTTCCCAATATGATGTAACCTTGGATTGAGGTGAGTGGAATTTATTTGAGGTTGAAACTATTCACCTTAGGAGTCTTGGCTAAGATTAAAAGAAATTCTGAAGCCTCATGACTTGAAGATAGAGATTTGAATAAAGAAATAAATTGTGGATCGCAAGTTGATGAAATTTACTTGTAAGAGTTGAGTTAGTGCAACATGATTAGTTACCCATGCAATTTTGATGACAGTTTGTTGGTGGTACTTAATAAACCTTAGAATTCGAGTTTAATGAATCTCAACGGTCTTCCTCCTTGATTATGAGGGCGAAGGTTAATGAAGCTGGGAAAGAATGTTAGCAAATAGGAGCCTGTAACCGGGAGACTAGTCATTAGAATATTTGTTAATCTAATGTACCTACGAGATAAGAAGTCCTATGATATTATCAATAGAGAACGATTTGAGATAGATTAGTTCGCTTGGTGATTTCTTCTTGAAGATAGGGTCATATTGTGGAAATGATCCATAACTTGTTTATGTCCTACGTGTTAACAATTTTGAAGATAGTTGATAGGATATATAAATCAGATATTGGCCTGTTGTCTTGAAATTAGAGTTTGTCACCATAGGATCATGGTATTATGGTGATATTCCTTTTTGAGGTATGAACGCGAGTTTGATACTACATGAGTCAGGATTCTGGAGTAATAGTTATATAGTTAGAATACTGATGCAGCTTTGATGACTACGTTTGAAGACTCTAACCTTAGTTAATGAACTTGACCTTAAGATCAAATGGAAGGAATAGAGTCGTTCAAAGGAAAGAACTGTAAATGTAGAGGTCACACCGAACTAAATGATTGGAGAAACATAACAAGTGGATTGGTTGTGGTAAAAGATCACCAAATGCGAAACGAACCGGAGTAGGGAGAATAACAAGGGTCAGAACCCGCCTAAATGACCTCAATAGGCAAGAATTAATTTCGGGACGAAATTCTTTTAAGGAGGGGAGGATGTGAGGCCCGACCCCGAATAACGTGTGTTACCTCGATTTGCGTGCCATAGACAAAGAATTATATGACTGACCATGGATTATGTGCCCTGTCTTGGTTTTCGTGCATGCTTCGTCACTCGTGCCTTGACCGAGAATGGTGTGCCCTAATCCCCGACTGACGTGCGATACCTCGTTTCGTGTGCCCTAACCTAGATTTGTGTGCCTTGACCTAGGTTTAAGAATTGTGTTTCGTTTTGTGTGCCTTGCATTGAATTACGTGCATTCATTTAGGGTTGCGTGCATTTACTTGGGAAACGCGCATTCATCTCATAGTTTGTGTCTTACCTCGTAGTGCGTGCCCAAAACCTAGGAAAGCGTGCCCTCACGATAATCAAGAAAGCATCTTACACGAAGCACTAGATCAATAATTAATTCTACAAATTCCACTAACTAATATTAAATTACTAATTCAACCCACTAGAAGACGAAATTGCACCAAAAGCTAGACATTCTTATTCTTTATTCCTTATTCTTTTGCACTTTCCAAACACACAATTAAATAATGCTCAAAAGATGACAAAAAATCAGATTTTTACATGCCTTGGCCGACCACCTTGTGAGCTTTTGTGCTTGCTTGCTAATTCAAAATTAAATCTAGACAATTCTATGACACAAATGCATAAAAAAATTAGCTCAAACCCTCCCCAAAGCCCCACCATTTCGACACAAGCTCCTTGCCCATGCTAGGAATTTCAAAATGCTTCTTGAAGACATAAAAGTCTGAAATTTTTATGCCCAAGGCCGACACAAGCCTCAACAATTGCAAAAGCTTTTATTTTTCTTTCATTTCTCTCATTTCCTCACATTTCTCTCTCTCTCCCTCTCATTCTTCCCTCTCTCTCTCTCGGCTTTGGCTGAGTTTCTACACTCCATAGCTCATCTTCATCACTCCATGATTCATCAAGGCAAGCAAGAAGCTAGGGAGCTCGACTAAGCAAGCTAGGTTGCAAAAAACTCACATGCAAGCTTATTGAACATCCATTTCGGCTTAGGTGAGTTTGCTAGCTTCCATTTCTTTTCTTCTTGTTCTAACTACATGCACCTACTAAGAACTTGGTCACTAAGCTAGGAAAAATAGAGAAAATCGAGTGGAGTCTCGGCTAAGCAAGGAAAAGAGTCAATCTTGTGCAACTACCAAGAGTCTTGTGTATCTTCTTGTTGTTTTGCTAAGGTGAGGGCTAAAATTTCTTGAAAATCTTTCAAAAACCCACATGCATGCTCTTAAATTTCTATCTTTGCTCTTGTACTTGAGATATATGTGTGTTCATAAGCTTTTACAACCATGCATGGCAAGATTTTGGGCTAGAATGTGGTGATAGATGAAATCGTGCATGTGACTGCTTTCTGTCTTGTTGGTGCGAGGTGATTTTGGCTAGGTAAATGATGTTGAAAATGTGTGACCATTGGTAGATAACTAGTTTTGCCAGTTCTGAACATGTTTCCCAGAAATAGGCCAAAGCTAATTTTGAATCTAAGGTCCTCAAAATGGCAGATCATTGAAATATGTCCAAATCTGGAAAATCTGGAAAAATGAAGCAGGTTTTGGCAGATTCACTGACCTTGTAGAACGAACCAGTTTTGACCTAGTAAATGATATGAAAAATACATTAAATTTGGTTTTCTGCTAGATTTTTCAGTTCTGGACATTTTTTTCAGAAATGGACTAAGGCTAAATCTGACCCTAAGGACCTTAAAAACGACAAGTATTGAAATGTGTGCATATCTGGACAGTTTTGTGCAGTCCGACTGTTTTGGCTATAACTATTGATCCCGAACTTCAAATGATGCGAGGTTTGTTTCTGAACTTATTTTACTCCTTAAGATTTAATTTGACATCTTATTCACTAGAATTGGAGATTGTTTGCTTGTCTTAATGATTGTGAGAAACAGCCCATTGCAGTGAGGGTTTCGCTTAGTGATATGCTTAGAAAAATTATTGTAGCTTCTCTTGTTGTATTAAATGCTTGGGATTGTGGCATTGGGATGTTGTGTGGAATGTTTTGAATGCTTGAGGGTGTTGTATTAATCAATGCATGGCTTGATTTTAATTACGTGACAACTTAGGGCTCAATCGCACGGGTGAGCATGAAATGAATAAACCCTAATGGCTAGGAAAAACTCGCTAAGTGTTGATCCTATGAATATCGCATTTGATTATGAAATTAGTAGGCTGCCGTAGTTTCCCTTGGAGCCCTAAACGTGATTTCAATGATTACATGTTGACAAGTAGGCCTTTCTTGCACCCGGTCCCACATAGATGTCGTTGCATGATGAATAATCTTATTATTTGATCACGTGAACTTTGAAATGAGTTATATGACTTGATTTATATGCGTTACATGGCTGCCCATTTAATATTCATATAATTCCATGTGCTTTATAAGTGAAATTGCATGTCATATTGTGCCTCGCTTGTTTACTTGTCAATGTGCAATCTTATGACTGTTCGGAGGCAACCTACTTTGTTGTCCTCCTAATGTGATATATTACATGTCATAAATGTGCATTGCATACAAGGTTGCAACCTTTCATTCTGGTGTGGCAGTGTTCACGCACACCGGGCGGTATCGGGCTTGCCGGTGCAACCGTGACTACCATTGTCCAATTCCCTCTCTCGCTTGAGGGCTAGACTTCCTCAGAGAGTTGGGTCATAGGATTTCAGGGTACATCCGGAGTACATCCATTTGGCGTGATAAGGGGATGATTTGAAGTCGGCCGCAACAACTGATACTAGAAATGAACTGAGAGCAAATGTGATACCCCGAATTCGGCATGCATTTAATAACATTTGACTGCATTTAATTAAATGCTTAATTAGTTAAATCAACCATTTTGCACTATTTTGATATTTCTTTTGGAAGCATTTAATAATTTTTATATTGATTAATTAAAAGATTATTACCTATTTCTATTAATTATAGTAATTGAATTTAGATTACGTGTTTATATTAACTTGCTTGTTTGTATCTTAGCATTAACTTCATAATTCTTTAAAATATTCTAGAAATAGTTAAATTAATTATTTTTAAATGAATATTGATTATTTTGGTTGTTTTGATTATTTTAATAATCGGTTTTAGTTGTCTTGCATTAAAATTACTCGATTTTCAATTAAATGAGAAAAGTAACTCCGAGTCGGAGTTAATTTTAAACTATTCTACTATTCTACTTTTCAAAAATTATAGTTTTATATTATTGCTCATCATTTGATTAGCGATTGTTTATTGACCGTTCGATCGTAGCATTTCGAAAATGAGAGTTAGAGAAATATTCCTTGGATTTAGTGAAAAATATTTTTAGCTTAATTTAACTAGTTTTAGTTGTTTTTCATTTAATTGCATTGTTTTAACTTGAATTAGATTAAATGGCATCAAAATAAGCTTATTTGACCAATTTTAACTTAAGCTTGACTTTGCAAAATGACCAAAATGCCCTTGTCACCCTTTTAAATAATAAAACAAGGCAAAAATCAAACAAAACAAATCCACAAATTCCCTTTTTGTCCCCCTCTTTGGCCGAAGCTCCCAAGAGAAAAAAAAAGATTTTGCTTGCATTTTCTTCTACAATCATGCGTGGAATTGCTCGGGGGTCGTGGCTCGGGTTCTTGCGAGTCTTGGTCTTCAATCTCTGTGAGGGTTTTCACGCTTTTGTGCATTTATATTAGAATTTGATTTTTGTTTCAAATTTTTAGATTTGATATATAATGTGTTATAATGCCTATAATTGCTTGATATAGCTTCCTTTGAGTTCGTAGAGTATTGTTTGATAGTTATTTAGCAATTTTTACCGCTGAAATTGCGTATTTAAAATTGGAGAAGAATAATGAATAGTGATTTTGAATAGTAAAACCCTAGAATTTCGGGTTTTGATCCGAATTGCGATTACTTGATTTGGATAGGTGCCATTTGTGATAGAAAGATAAAATGTGCAATAAAAACGGACCGACCTTTTGTTAAAATTGGAAATTAGACAATGAAACAAAAAGGGGCCGTTTGACCAAGTGTTGACCGTGCTCGAATTGAGTTGGGGGTTTTGCTATTGAGGGCATGGAAGCACTTTTGGCGCTATTGTGGCGTTGATTGAGTGATTGGTTAGCATAGTTGTAGTTCAAACGTAGTAGGTGGACTTTCGGGCTTCGGTTGGGAAAATGAAGTTTAGTGACATAGAAACGTGCCTTGTAGTACCTAAGTGAATGTAGTGAAATCGGTTTCCTAATCCCGTAGCTCGTTTGTTCGTAATTGCCTTTGGAAGTTAGAGATTGAATAGTGATATTTATTATTTTCGTGTTTGAACTGCCATTACCTGTTTGATTGATGTTATTAATAGTATTAATGAAAATCATGCTTGAAAAGTTAATTGATTGCTATTATTGATTGTAAATGCTTGTTATCTCGTTTATCGCCACTAATCTGTACTTTCGTGTTATTGCTCGTTTATTGCTTGTATCTTGTATTGCATTGCATAAGTGTCAGGCGCGTGAGTGATGGGCCTCTTTGGGTAGTCTCGGGCTGCCAGGGTTGGTTGCTCTAGCTCCGTGTCCTATTCCCATTCTCGCTTGGGTTGCTGCCCAGGGAGTTTTGGGTCATAGAATTGACAGAGTATGTCCGGAGTACTCTAAACGGAAGTTATAAGGTGGGTAAGCCAGCACGTCATCGTTAAAGTCATCGAAGTCATGATCGGTACATTACTTGCTCGAGTGAACCATAGCCTTTAGAGTGTGGTATAGCTTTGAATGGTTGTGTTAATGCTTTTATTAATTGTTTATTGTATTGATTGTTTATATTGAATGCTTACTTGTCAATTCTATTGCTTAGCTGCCTTATTTGCATTGCACGACTTTCTTTTTCTCCACATCGATAACTGTCTCGCCCTCACTGAGTATACGTGTTGTGTATACTCATTCCTCACCACCACATTTCAGGAAATGCCATATTAGCTGGAAACTTCGTGATGACGTGAAAGTTCGTGCTTGAAGAGTTGTCTTGCATGCTATGTGGCTTGAATTGTCAAAGATGCAAAGATGTATGTTCATGTGTTGTATGTATTTATTGTTAAAAGGAATGTAATTTAAATTCAACTAGGTAATTGAGGTAGAATGATAAGCTAGTTTATGTATTCAGTTAGTATAGTTTAACTTCAATGCATGTTTGTAATGTCCAAAGGAAAAGAGTTAGAATGGTATGATAGTCTATTTTATGCAATAGGTTAGTATGGTTTAATTGTCAAGCTTGAATGTACTTGTCAAAGATGAGAAGAGTTAGGTTAGCTTTTAAACCAGAAATGTATATATACTAGTTGTGTTTATTTGTTGAAAAACAGGGCTCGGATGGCCTTGTGGTGTTTGTATGGTTCGACAAGGTGCTGGTCCACTTATATGCTATTTCAGGTTTTATATTTTGCCTAGAAACAGGGGAGACTCTGTCCGTCTTTCCCTAAAAATTTTGCCCGGGTTTGGAATTGGGATGTAATTAGATTGATTGATAAAACTTCCAGTCTCGAGAGGGATCAGGGTGTTACAGCAAAAGCTTGCCGTATCCTTTTCACTATGTGTATAAGTACTCTCGCATGGTTCCTAGAGGACCTCGGGGAGGAAAGATGGGTAATTGTATTCTTACTTTTATATTACATTATGAACTTATTTGTGACATATATCATGCTTGCAAAAAGGGTTTTCATATTTGTGACATATATCATAACTTACTTTTTCGAGGCTCACGATGAACGACCCCGGCCTAAAACATAATGCAAAAAAAGAAAAGATGCTCAAATCTGATGAAAATGTTTGATTTTGGGGATTGAAAACAGGCGCAGCCGAGCATGGTTTGTTGCCCCCGTCGTAGAGCTCCAGGAGAGCTTTCCAACGGTATGCTGTGCGTCCCATAACTCCTTATGGATCAAAACTTATGGTCACCGGAACAAAGGAGACCAGGTCACAGGCCCCACACCCAAGGTTTGCTGGCCCAGGTTCTACGCGATGTGAAGTTGTCTTGCCCAAGATGCCGTGGGACTCGAGAATATAAATGTGATGGATAAAGCATCTTGGCAAGGAAAAATGGAGCAAAAAAAAATGAAAAGGGGGGTGCAACACGAGGATTTCACAGAGGGTCACCCATCCTAGTACTACTCTCGCCCAAGCACGCTTAACTTATGAGTTCTGATGGGATCCGATGCATTAATGTTGGTATGATCTCACCCGTTGTGCTGAGAGTGCAAAGCCCTTATGTGTTGATAGTTCACAGTCCTTGCCAAGAAAGATGACCCATTCAAAAGGCCCAATGGGCTTATCGATAGCCCTTCTACTTCAACAACGCAATGTCACCCAAGATGTAATATCGACGCGTTGTACAGCCCTCTAATGTTTCGTGAGTTGGGTTCTCGTCCTTTTCGCGGCTCACGATGAACGACCCGGGCCTTAAAAAAAGCCCAAAAAGAAGAAAAGATGCTCAAAATTGATGAAAACTTTCAATTTTGGGTACCTAAAATAGGCGCAGTCGAGTAGGCTTGTTGCCCCTGTCGTAGAGCTCCCGGAGAGCTTTCCAACATTATGATGTGTGCCGCATAACGCCTTACGGATCAAAAGTTATGGGCACTGGAGTGACGGAGACCAGGTCACAGGCCCCACCCCCTAGGTTTGCGGGCCCAGCCTTTATGCGATGTGATGTTGTCTTGCCAAATATGCCATGGGACTCAAGAATATAAATGTCATGGATAAAGCATCTTGGGAAGGCTAAACGAGGAAAGAAAATGAAAAGAGGGGTGCAACACAAGGACTTCCTAGGGGGTCACCCATCCTAGTACTACTCTTGTTCAAGAACGCTTAACTTCGGAGTTCTAATGGGATCTGGTGAATTAGTACTGGTATGATCGCACCCATCATGCTGATGGTGCAAAACCCTTTGGTGTTGACGGTCCACAGTCCCTGCCAAGAGATATGGCCCATTCAAAAGACCTAATAGGCTTATGAACAGCCTATCTGCTTCAACAATGCAACATCACCGCAGGACGTGATATCGATGCATTGTAGAGCCCTCTAATGTTCGGTGAGTTGGGTTCCCGTCCTTTTCGCGAGTCACGACAAACAACCCAGGCATAATAAACAGCGCAAAAGGAAGAAAAGATGCCCAAAACTGATGAAAATGTTTGATTTTGGGTACTGAAAATAGGCGCAGCTGAGTAGGCTTTTTTCCCCCGTCATAGAGCTCCGGAGAGCTTTCCAACGGTATGCTGTGCACCGCATAACTCCTTACGGATCAAAAGTTATGGGCACCGGAGCGACGTAGACCTAGTCATAAGCCCCACACCCTAGGTTTGCAGGCCCTGCCTCTAAGCGATGCGAAGTTGTCTTTCCCAAGATGCCGTGGGACTCGAGAATATAAATGTGATGGATAAAGCTTCTTGGCAAGGCAAAATGGGGTAAAAGAAAAATGAAAAGGGTGTACAACACGAGGACTTCCCTGGGGGTCACCCATCCTAGTACTACTCTGGCCCAAGCATGCTTAACTTTGGAGTTCTGATGAAATCCAGTGCATTAGTGCTGGTATGATCCCACCCGTCTTGCTGAGGGTGCAAAGCCCTTATGTGTTGATGGTTCACAGTCCGAGCCAAGAGAGACGACCCATTCAAAAAGCCCAATGGGCTTATCGACAACCCATATGCTTCAACAACGCAGCATTACCACAAGACGTGATATTGACACATTTTAGAGCCCTCTAATGTTTTGCGAGATAGGTTCTCGTCCTTTTCGCAGCTCACGACGAATGACCCGGGCCTAAAAAACAGCGCAAAAGAAGAAAATATGCCCAAAACTGATGAAAACGTTCGATTTTGGGTACATAAAATAGGCGCAACAGAGCAGGCTTGCTAGCCCCATCGTAGAGCTCCCGGAGAGCTTTCCAACAGTATGCTGTAAGCCGCATAAGTCCTTACGGATCAAAAGTTATGGGCACCGAAGCGACGGAGACCAAGTTACAAGCCCCAGAACCAAGGTTTACGGGCCCAGCCTCTACGCGATGCGAAGTTGTCTTGCCCAAGATGCCGTGGGGCTCAACAATATAAATGTGATGGATAAAACATCTTGGCAAGGCTCAACGGGGCAAAAAAAAAAAAAAGAAAAGTAGGGTGCAACAAGAGGACTTCCCACGGGGTCACCTATCCTAGTACAACTCTCGTCCAAGAATGCTTAACTTCGGAGTTCTAATGGGATTTGGTGAATTAGTACTGGTATGATCGGAAAGCCCTTTGGGGTTGATGGTCCACAGTCCCAGCCAAGAGACACGACCCATTCAAAAGACCCAATAGGTTTATCAACAGCCCATCTGCTTCAACAACGCAACATCACCGCAAGACGTGATATCGACGCATTATAGAGCCCTCTAATGTTCGATGAGTTGGGTTCTCGTCCTTTTCGCGACTCACAACAAACAACCCAGGCCTAAAAAATAGCGCAAAAGGAATAAAAGATACCCAAAACTGATGTAAACGTTTGATTTTGGGTACTGAAAATAGGCGTAGCCGAGCAGGCTTGTTACCACAGTCATACAGCTCCTAGAGAGCTTTCCAACGATATGTTGTGCACCACATAACTCCTTACAAATGAAAAGTTATGGCCACCGGAGCGACGGAGACCTGGTCACAGGACCCACGCTCTAGGTTTGCAGGCCCGGCCTCTAAGCGACGCAAAGTTGTCTTGCCCAAGATGTCGTGGAACTCGAGAATATAAATGTGATGGATAAAGCATCTTGGCAAGGCAAAACGGGGCCAAAAAAATTAAAAAGGGGATGCAACACGAGGACTTCCCAGGGGGTCAGCCATCCTAGTACTACTTTTGCCCAAGCATGCTTAACTTCGGCGTTCTGAGAGGATCTGGTGCATTAGTGCTGCTATGATCGCACCTGCCTAGCTGAGGGTGCAAAGCCCTTATGTGTTGATGGTTCACAGTCCCAGCCAAGAAAGAGGACCCATTCAAAAGGCCCAATGGGCTTATCGAAAACCCATCTGCTTCAACAACCCAGCATCACTGCAAGACATGATATCGACGCGTTTTAGATCCCTTTAATGTTCAGCGAGTTGGGTTCTCGTCCTTTTTGCAGCTCACGACGAACAACTCGAACCTAAAAAACAGCGCAAAAAGTCGAAAAGATGCCCAAAACTAATGAAAACATTAGATTTTAGGTACTAAAAATAGGCGCAGCCAGGCAGGCTTGCTACCCCCATCGTAGAGCTCCTAGAGAGCTTTCCAACGGTATGTTGTGCACTACAAAACTCCTTACGGATCAAAATTAATGGGCACCGAATTGATGGAGACCTGGTCACAGGCCCCACGCCCTAGAATTGCGGGCCCTACCTCTACATGATGCGAAGTTGTCTTGCCAAAGATGCCTTGGGACTCGAGAATATAAATGTGATGGATAAAGCATCTTTTCAAGGCTAAACGGGACAAAAAAACTGAAAAGAGAGGTGCAACACAAGGATTTCCCAAGGGGTTACCCATCCTAGTACTACTTTCGCCCTAGCACGCTTAACTTCGGAGTTCTAATGGGATCCGGTGCATTAATCCTAGTATGATCGCACCCGTCATGCTGAGGGTACAAAGCCCTTATGTATTGACAGTTTACAGTCCCAGCCAACAGAGACGGCCTATTCAAAAGGCCAATGGGCTTATTGACAGCCCATCTACTTCAACAACGCAGCATCACTGCGAGAAGTGATATCGACACATTGTAGAGCCCTTTAATGTTCCGTGAGTTAGGTTCTCATCATTTTTACGGCTCACAACGAACGACCCGGGCCTTAAAAAAGTGCAGAAAGAAGAAAAGATGCTCAAAATTGATGAAATGTTCGATTTTGGGTACCTAAAATAGGCGCAGCTGAGCAGGCTTGTTGTCTCAGTCGTAGAGCTCTCGGAGAGCTTTCCAACGGTATGTTGTGTACCGCATAACTCCTTACGGAGTTATGGGCTTTGGAGTGACAGAGACTAGGTCACATGCAACATCGATAGCCCTTCTACATCAACAACGCAGCATCACCGCAAGACGTAATATCGACGCGTTGTAAAGCCCTCTAATGTTTCGTGATTTGGGTTCTCGTCCTTTTTGCAGCTCATGACGAATGACCCTGGCCTAGAAAAAAGCCCAAAAAGAAGAAAAGATGCTCAAAACTGATGAAAACCTTCAATTTTCGGAACCTAAAATAGGCGCAGCCGAGCATGCTTGTTGCCCCCGTCGTAGAGCTCCCGGAGAGCTTTCCAACTGTATGCTGTGCGCTGCATAACTTCTTACGAATCAAAAGTTATAGGCACTAGAGTGACGGAGACCAGGTCACAGGCCCCACCCCCTAGGTTTACGGGCCCAGCCTCTATGCGATGCGATGTTGCCTTGCCCAAGATGCCATGTGACTCGAGAATATAAATGTCATGGATAAAGAATCTTGGGAAGGGTAAACGAGGGAAAAAAATGAAAAGAGGGGTGCAACACGAGGACTTCCCAAGGGGTCCCCATCCTAGTACTACTCTCACCCAAGCACGCTTAACTTCAGAGTTCTGATGGGATCCGATGCATTTGTGTGGGTATGATCACACCTATCATGCTGAGGGTGCAAAGTCCTTATGTATTGACGGTTCATAGTCCCATCCAAGAGAGACGGCCCATTCAAAAGGCCAATGGGTGTATCGACAGCCTATCTGCTTCAACAATGCAACATCACCACAAGACGTGATATCAACGAATTGTAGAACCCTTTAATGTTCAGCGACTTGGGTTCTCGTTCTTTTTGCAGCTCACGACGAATGACCCGGGCCTAAAAAACAGCGCAAAAAGAGGAAAAGATGCCCAAAACTAATGAAAATGTTCCATTTTTGATAAAGAAAATAGGTACAACCAAGCAGGTTGGATGCCCCTGTGGTAGAGCTCCCGGAGTGCTTTCCAACAGTATACTGTGCGCCGCATAACTCCTTACGAATCAAAAGTTATGGGCACCGGAGCGATAGAGACCTGGTCACAGCCCTACCCCCTAGGTTTGCGGGCCCAGTCTCTACGTGATGCGATGTTGTGTTGCCCAAGATGTCGTGGGACTCAAGAATATAAATGTCATGGATAAAGCATCTAGGCAAGGCTAAACCGGGCAAAAAAAATGAAAAGAGGGGTGCAACAAGAGGACTTCCCAGGGGGTCACCCATCCTAGTACTACTCTCACCCAAGCACGTTTAACTTCAGAGTTCTGATGGGATCCGGTGCATTAATCCTGGTATGATCGCACCCATCATGCTGAGGGTGCAAAGCCCTTATGTGTTGATAGTTCACAGTCCAAGCCAAGAGAGACGATCCATTCAAAAGGCCAATTGGCTTATCGACAGCCCATCTGCTTCAACAACGTAGCATCACCATAAGATGTGATATCGATGCGCTGTAAAGACCTCTAATGTTTCACGAGTTGGGTTTTCGTCCTTTTTGCGGCTCACGACAAACGACCCGTGCCTAAAAAATAGAGAAAAAATAAGAAAAGATGCCCAAAATTGATGAAAATGTTCGATTTTGGGTACCGAAAATAGGCGCAACCGAGTAGGCTTGTTGTCCCCATCGTAAAGCTACTGGAGTGCTTTCCAACAATATGCTATGCTCCGTATAACTCCTTACGGATCAAAAATTATGGGTACCGAAGCGACGGAGACCAGGTCATAGGCCCTACACCCTAGGTTTGCGGGCCCAGCCTCTATACGATGCGAAGTTGTCTTGTCCAAGATGCCGTGGGACTCAAGAATATAAATGTGATGGATAAAGCATCTTGGCAAGGCTAAACGGGGCCAAAAAAAAATGAAAAGAAGGGTTCAACAAGTGGACTTCCCAGGGGCTCACCCATCCTTGTACTATTCTCGTCCAAGCATGCTTAACTTCGGAGTTCTAATAGGATCTGGTGAATTAGTACTGGTATGATCGCACCCGCCATGCTGAGGTTGCAAAGCCCTTAAGTGTTGATGGTCCACTATCCCAGCCAAGAGAGACGACCCATTCAAAAGGCCCAATAGGCTTATCAACGGCCCATCTGCTTCAACAACGCAACATCACTACAAGATATGATATCAATGCATTGTAGAGCCCTCTAATGTTCCATGAGTTAGGTTCCCGTCCTTTTCGCGGCTTACGACGAATGACCCAGGCCTAAAAAACAACGCAAAAGGCAGAAAAGATGCCCAAAATTGATGAAAACGTTTGATTTTGGGTACTGAAAATAGGCGCAGCCGAGCAAGCTTGTTTCTCCCATCGTAGAGCTCCCAGAGAGCTTTCCAACGGTATGTTTTGTGCCACATAACACCTTATGGATCAAAAGTTATGGGCACCGGAACGACGGAGACCTGGTCACAGGCCCCCTCCCCTAGGTTTGCAGGCCCCGCCTCTAAGCGATGCGAAGTTGTCTTTCCCAAGATGCCGTGGGACTCGAGAATATAAATGTGATAGATAAAGCATCTTGGCAAGGCAAAATAGGGCAAAATAAAAATGAAAAGGGGGTGCAACACGAGGACTTCCCAGGGGGTCACCCATCTTAGTATTACTCTCGTCCAAGCATGCTTAACTTCGGAGTTCTGATGGAATACGGTGCATTGGTACTGGTATGATCGCACCCGTCTTGCTGAGGGTGCAAAGCCCTTATTTGTTGATGGTTCACAGTCCTAGCCAAGAGAGACGACCAATTCAAAAGGCCTAATGGGCTTATCGACAACACATCTGCTTCAACAACGCAACATCACCGCAAGACGTGATATCGACGCATTTTAGAGCCCTCTAATGTTGCGCGAGTTGTTTTCTCAACCTTTTCATGGCTCACGATGAACGACCCGGGCCAAAAAAATACCGCAAAAAGAACAAATGATACCCAAAACTGATGAAAATGTTCAAGTTTGGGTACCGAAAATAGACTTAGCTGAGCAGGCCTAACTGTCCCCATCGTAGAGCTCCCGGGGTGCTTTCCAACAGTATGCTGTGTGCCGCAGAACTCCTTACAGATAAAAAGTTATGGGCACCGGAGAGACATAGACGAGGTCACAGGTCATAGGCCCTACGCCCTAGGTTTACGGGCCCCGCCTATACATGATGTGAAGTTGTCTTGCCTAATATGTCGTATGACTCGAGAATATAAATGTGATGGATAAAGCATCTTGGCAAGGCTAAACGGGGCAAAAAAAAATAAAAAGAGGGGTACAACACGAGGACATCCCAGGGGGTCTCCCATCCTAGTACTACTCTCGCCCAAGCACGCTTCACTTCGGAGTTCTGATGGGATCTAGTGCAATAATACTGGTATGATCGCACCTCTCATGCTTAGGGTGCAAAGCCCATATGTGTTGACTGTTCACAGTCCCAGCCAAGAGAGACGGCCCATTCAAAAGGCCAATGGGCATATCGTTAGCCCATTTGCTTCAACAACGCAGCATCACCGCAAGATGTGATATCGACGCGTTGTAGAGCCCTCTAATGTTCTGCGAGTTGGGTTCTCGTCCTTTTCGCGACTCACGACGAACGACCCGGTCGTAAAAAATAGTTGAAAAATAGGTAAAGAGACCTAAAATTGATGAAAACGTTCAATTTTGGATACCAAAAACAGGTACAGCTAAGCAGGATTACTACCTCCGTCGTAGAGCTCCGGGAGAGCATTCCAACGGTATGTTGTGTACCGCATAACTCCTTACAGATCAAAAGTTATGGGCACTGAGCGATGGAGACTAGGTCATAAGCCTTACATCCTAGGTATGCGGGCCCATCCTCTACGTGATGCAAAGTTGTCTTGCCCAAGATGCCGTGGGACTCGAGAATATAAATGTGATGGATTAAGCATCTTGGCAAGGCTAAACGGGGCAAAAAAAGAAAAGAGGGGTGCAACACGAGGATTTCCCTGGGGGTTACCCATCCTATTACTACTCTCGTCCAAGCGCGCTTAGCTACGGAGTTTTAATGGGATCCGGTGAATTAGTACTGGTATTATTGCACCTGTCATGCAGAGGGTACAAAGCCCTTAGGTGTTGATGGTCCATAGTCCCTGCCAACTGAGACGACCCAATCAAAAGGCCCAATAGGTTTATTGACAGCCCAACTACTTCAACAATGCCGCATCACCGAAAGACGTGATATCAACGCATTGTGGAGCCCTCTAGTGTTCCGTGAGATGGGTTCTCATCCTTTTTGCGGCTCACGACGAACGACCCGAGCCTAAAAAATAGCACAAAAAAAAATGAAAAGATGCCCAAAACTGATGAAAATGATTGATTTTGGGTAACGAAAACAGGTGCAGCCGAGCAGGCTTGTTGCCCCCGTCGTAGAGCTCCCAGAGACCTTTCCAACGGTAGGCTGTGGGACTCTACGCGATGCGAGTTGTCTTGCCCAAGATGTCATCGGACTCGAGAATATAAATATGATGGATAAAGCATCTTAGCAAGGCTAAACATGGCAAAAAAAAGGAAAAGAGGGGTGCAACACGAGGACTTCCTAGGAGGTCACCCATCCTAGTACTACTCTCGCCCAAGCACGCTTAACTTTGGAGTTCTAATGGGATCCAGTGAATTAGTGCTGGTATGATCACAACTGTCATGCTAAGGGTGCAAAGCCCTTATGTGTTGATGGTCCAAAGTCCCAACCAAAAGAGACAGCCCATTCAAAAGGCCCATTGGGCTTATTGACAGCCCATTCAAAAGGCCCATTGGGCTTATTGACAGCCCATCTGCTTCAACAATGTAGCATCACCGCAAGTCGAGATATTGACGCATTGTAGAGTCTCTAGTGTTTCGCGAGTTGGGTTCTCGTCCTTTTCGCGGCTCAAGACGAAGAACCAGGGCCTAAAAAATATCACAAAAAGTAGAAAAGTGTCTCGAAACTAATGAAAACGTTCGATTTTGGATGCCAAAAATAGGAGCCGCAAACGGGCTTGCTGTCATAGAGCTCCCAAAGAGCTTTCCAACAGTATGCTGTGCGTCATATAACTCCTTACGGATTAAAAATTATGGGCACTGGAGCGTCAGAGACCTGGTCACTGGCCCCATGCCCTAGGTTTGCAGGACCAGCCTCTAATCGATGTGAAGTTCTCTTGCCCAAAATGCTGTGGGACTCGAGAATATAAATGTGATGGATAAAGCATCTTGGCAAGGCAAAACGGGGTGAAAAAAAATGAAAAGGGGCTGCAACACGAGGACTTCCCAAGGGGTCACCTATCCTAGTACTACTCTTGCCCAAGCACGCTTAACTTCGGAGTTCTGATAGGATCCGGTGCATTAGTATAGGTATGATCATACCCGTCATGCTGAGGGTACAAAGACCTTATGTGTTGACTGTTCACAGTCCTAGCCAAGATAGACAGGCAATTCAAAAGGCCAATTGGCTTATCGACATCCCTTCTGCTTCAACAACGCAGCATCACTGGAAAACGTGATATCGACGCGTTGTAGAGCCCTCTAATGTTCCGCGAGTTGGGTTCTCGTACTTTTTGCGACTCATGACGAATCAGGCCTAAAAAACATTATAAAAAGCAGAAAAGTGGCCCAAAACTGATGAAAACATTTGATTTTGGGTACTAAAAATAGGAGCAGCCAAGTAGGATTACTGGCCCCGTCATAGAACTCCAGGAGAGCTTTTCAACGGTATGCTGTGCGACGCATAACTCCTTACATATCAAAAGTTATGGGCACTAGAGCGACGGAGACCAAGTCACAGGCCCCACAACCTAGGTTTGTAGGCCCAGCCTCTACGCGATGCGAAGTTTTCTTGCCCAAGATGCCATGGGACCCGAGAATATAAATGTTATGGATAAAACATCTTGGCAAGGCAAAATAGGGCCAAAAAAAAATGAAAAGGGGGTGCAACACGAGGACTTCCTAAAGGGTCACCCATCCTTGTACTACTCTCGCCCAAGCACGCTTAACGTCGGAGTTCTGATGGGATCTGGTGCATTAGTGCTGGTATGATCGCAACCGTCATTCTGTGGGTGCAAAGCCCTTTTGTGTTGATGATTCATAGTCCTAGCCAAGAGAGACGACCCATTCAAAAGGCCTAATGGGCTTATCGATAGCCCATCTGCTTCAACAATGCAATATCACCACAAGACGTGATATCAATGCATTGTAGAGCCCTCTAATGTTCCTTGAGTTGGGTTCCTGTCCTTTTCGCGGCTCACGACGAACGACCCGGGCCTAAAAAATAGCACAAAAATAAGACAAGATGCCCAAAACTGATGAAAAGTATCAATTTTGGGTGCTGAAAGCAGGCATGCTTAACTTCAGTGTTCTGATGGGATTTGGTGCATTAGTGCTGGAATGATAGCACCCGTCATGCTGAGGGTGCAAAGCCCTTATGTGTTGACTGTTCACAGTCCCAGCCAAGAGAGATGGCCCATTCAAAAGGTCAATGGGCTTCCCGATAGCCCATCTACTTCAACAAAGCAGCATTACCTCAAGATGTGATATCGATGCATTGTAGAGCCCTATAATGTTCCACAAGTTGGGTTCTCGTCCTTTTTGCGGCTCACGACGAACAACCTGGGCCTAAAAAATAGTGCAAAATGAAGAAAACTGACCCTAAACTGGTGAAAACGTTCAATTTTGAGTCACAAAAATAGGCACAGCAAAGCTAGCTTATTACCCCATTGTAGAGCTCTCAGAGAGCTTTCGAATGGTATCCTGTGAGACACATAACTCCTTATGGATCAAAAGTTATGGGCACTTGAGAGACGGAGACATGGTCACAGGCCCCATGCCCTAGGTTTACGGACCCAGTCTCTACGCGATGCGAAATTGTCTTGCCCAAGTTGCCGTGGGACTCAAGAATATAAATATGATGGATAAAGCATCTTGGCAAGGCAAAACGGGGCAAAAAAAAATGAAAAGGGTGGTGCAACACCAGGACTTCCCAAGGGGTCACCCATCCTAATACTACTCTTGTCCAAGCACGCTTAACTTCGGAGTTCTGATGGGATCCGATGCATTAGTGATGGTATGATCGCACCCGTCTTGATGAGGGTGGAAAACCCTTATGTGTTGATGGTTTACAGTCTAAGCCAAGAGAGACGACCCATTCAAAAGGCCCAATGGGCGTATCGATAGCCCATCTACTTCAACAACGCAACATCACTGCAAGACGTGATATTGACGCATTGTAGAGCCCTCTAATGTAAGCGAGTTGGGTTCTCATCCTTTATGCAGCTCACGACGAATGACCCAGGCCTAAAAGATAGCACAAAGAGAAGAAAAAATGCACAAAACTGATGAAAACGTTCAAATTTTGGTACAAAAAACTGAAGCAACTGAGTAGGCTTGTTGCCCCTGTAGTAGAGCTCCCAGAGTGCTTTCCAACGGTATGTTGCACGCAGTATAACTCTTTACGGATCAAAAGTTATGGGCAACGAAGCGACGGAGACCTGGTCACAAGCCCCACCCCCAAGGTTTGCGGGCCCAGCCTCTACATGATGCGAAGTTGTCTAGCCCAAGATGCCGTGGGACTCGAGAATATAAATGTGATGGATAAAGCATCTTGGCAAGGCTAAACAAGGCAAAAAAAATTGAAAAGAGGGGTACAACACCAGGACTTCACATGGGTTCACCCATCCTAGTACTACTCTCGCCAAAGCATGCTTAATTTCGGAGTTCTTATGGGATACGGTGCATTTGTGCTGGAATGATCTCTCCCGTCATGCTGATGGTGCAAAGCCCTTATATGTTGACTGTTGAGCGTCCTAGCCAAGAGAGGCGGCCTATTCAAAAGGCCAATGGACTTATCGATAGCCCATCTGCTTCAACAACACAGCATCACTGCCAACTTGCGGAACATTATAGGGCTCTACAATGCGTCAATATCACGTCTTGCGGTGATGCTGTGTTGTTGAAGCAAATTGGCTATCAATAAGCCCATTAGGCCTTTTGAATGGGCTGTCTCTCTTGGCTTGGACTATGGACAATCAACACCTAAGGGCTTTGCACCCCTCTTTTCATTTTTTACTGGATCCTATCAGAACACCGAAGTTAAGAGTGCTTGGGTGAGAGTAGTTCTAGGATGAGTGACCCCGTAGAAAGTCCTCGTGTTGTACCCTTCTTTTCATTTTTTTTGCCCCGTTTAGCCTTGCCAAGATGCTTTATCCATCACATTTATATTATTGAGTCCCACGACATCTTGGGAAAGATAACTTCGAATGGCGTAGAGGCTGGGCCCGCAAACCTAGGGTGTGGAGCCGGTGAACTGGTCTCCGTCGCTCTGGTGCCCATACCTTTTGATCTGTAAGGAGTTATACGACGCACAACATATCTTTAGAAAGCTCTCTAGGAGCTCTACGATGGTGGCAACAAACTTGCTGGCTGCGCCAATTTTTGGTACCCGAAATCGAACGTTTTCATCAGTTTCAGGCCACATTTCTTCTTTTTGTGCTGTTTTTTTAGCCCGGGTCATTCGTTGTCAGCCGCGAAAAGGATGAGAACCCAACTCATGGAACATTACAGGAGCCTACAATGAGTCAATATCACGTCTTGCGGTGATGCTACGTTGTTGAAGCAGATGGGTTGTCGATAAGCCCATTGGCCTTTTGAATGGGTCGTCTCTCTTGGCTGGGACTGTGAACCGTCAACACATAAGGTCTTTGCACCCTCAGCATGATGGGTGCAATCATACCAACACTAATGCACCGGATCCCATTAGATCTCCGAAGTTAAGTGTAGTTGGGTGAGAGTAATACTAAGATGGGTGACCCCCTGGAAAGTCCTCGTGTTGCACCCCTCTTATTAATTTTTTTTGCCCCGTTTAGCCTTGCCAAGTTGTTTTATCCATCACATTTATATTCTCGAGTCCTACGGCATCTTGGGCAAGAAAACTTCGCATTGCGTAGAGGCTGTGCCTGCAAACCTAGTGCGTGGGACCTGTGACCCGGTCTCCGTCGCTTCGATGCCCATAACTTTTGATCCATAAGGAGTTATATGGCGCACAACATACCGTTGGAAAGCTCTACAGGAGTTCTATGATGGGGGCAACAAGTCTGCTCAGCTGCGCCTATTTTCGATACCCAAAATTAAATGTTTGCATCAGTTTCTGTCCACTTTTCTTCTTTTTGTGCTATTTTTTAGGCCCGGGTCATTCGTCGTGAGCCGTAAAAAGGACGAGAAACCAACTTGCGAAACATTAGAGGGCTCTACAACACGTTGATATCACTTCTTGTGGTGATGCTCCGTTGTTGAAGCAGATTGGTTGTCGATAAGCCTATTAGGCCTTTTAAATGGGTCGTCTCTCTTGGCTGGGACTATGGACCAACAACACTTAAGGGTTTTTTACCCTCAGCAAGACGGGCTTGATCTTTCTAGCACTAATTCTCTGAATCTGATTAGAACTCCCAAGTTAAGAGTGCTTGGACGAGAGTAGTACTAAAATGGGTGACCCCCTAGGAAGTCCTTGTGTTGCACCCCTCTTTTCAACTTTTTTGCCCTTTTTAGCCTTGCCAAGATGCTTTATCCATGACATTTATATTCTCAAGTCCCAAGGCATCTTGGGCAAGACAACTTCGCATCGCGTAGAGGATAGGCCCGTAAACCTAGGGTGTGGGGCCTGTGACTTGGTCTCCGTCGCTCCGGTGCCCATAACTTTTGATCCGTAAGGAGTTATGGGGTGCACAACAAACCATTGGAAAGCTCTCCGGGAGCTATACGACGGGGGTAGCATGCCTGCTCAGCTGTGCCTGTTTTCGGTACCCAAATTCGATCATTTTCATCAGTTTTGTGCATCTTTTCTTCTTTTTTCTCTATTTTTAGGCCCGGGTTGTTTGTCGTGAGCCACAAAAAGGAAGAGAACCCAACTCTCGGAATATTAGAGGGCTATACAACGTGTCAATATCACGTCTTGCGGTGATGTTGCGTTGTTGAAGCAGATGGGCTATCGATAAGCCCATTGGCCTTTTGAATGGGTCGTCTCCCTTGGTTGGAACTATGAACCATCAACACATAAGGGCTTTGCACCCTCAGCATGACGGGTGCGATCATACCCCCACAAATGCATCGGATCCCATCAGAACTCCGAAGTTAAGCGTGCTTGGGTGAGAGTAGTACTAGGATGGGTGACCCCCTGCGAAGTCCTCGTGTTGTACCCCTCTTTTCATTGTTTTTGGCTTTGTTTAGCCTTGCCAAGATGCTTTAGCCATCACATTTATATTCTCGAGTCCCATGGCATCTTGCACAAGACAACTTCGCATCACATAGAGGCTTGGTCAGCGAACCTAGGGTGTAGGGCCTGTGACCTGGTCTCCATCGCTCTGGTGCCCATAACTTTTGATCTGTAAGGAGTTATGAGGCACACAACATACCGTTGGAAAGGTCTATAGGAACTCTACGACGGAGGGAGCAAGCCTGTTCGGTTGTGCCAATTTTTGGTACCAAAAATTCGATAATTTTCATCAATTTTGTGCATCTTTTCTTTTTTTTTTTCTCTATTTTTGAGGCCCGGGTCATTCTTCGTGAGCCTAAAAAAGGATGAGAACTCAACTCGCAGAACATTAGAGGGCTCTACAATGCGTCGATATCACGTCTTGCGGTGATGCTGCATTTTTGAAGAATATGGGCTGTCGATAAGCCCATTGGCCTTTTGAATGGGCCGTCTCTCTTGGATGGGACTATGAATTGTCAACACATAAGGGCTTTGTACCCTCAGCATGACGAGTGTGATCATACCAGCACTAATGCACCGGATCCCATCAGAACTCCGAAGTTAAGCGTGCTTGGGTGAGAGTAGTACTAGGATGGGTGACCCCCTGGGAAGTCCTCATGTTGCACCCCTCTTTTCATTTTTTTGCCCCATTTACTCTTGCCAAGATGCTTTATCCATGACATTTATATTCTTGAGTCCCACGGCATCTTGGGCAAGACAACTTCACATCGCGTAGAGGCTGGGCCTGCAAACCTAGGGGATGGGGCCTGTCAACAGGTCTCCATCACTCTGGTGTCCATAACTTTTGATCCGTAAGGAGTTATGCGGCACATTGGATACCGTTGGAAAGCTCTCCGGGAGCTCTATGACGGGGGCAACAAGCCTGCTCAGCTACAGCTATTTTCGGTACCCAAAATCAAACATTTTCATTAGTTTTAGAAATCTTTTCTTCTTTTTGCGCTATTTTTTAGGCCAGGGTCGTTCGTCGTGAGCCACGAAAAGAATGAGAACCCAACTCACTAAACATTAGATGGCTCTACAATGCATCGATATCACGTCTTGCGGTGATGTTGCATTGTTAAAGAAGATGGGCTATCGATAAGCCCTTTGGGACTTTTGATTGGGCTGTCTCTCTTGGCTGGGACTGTGAACCATCAACACATATGGGCTTTGCACCCTCAGCATGATGGGTGCGATCATACCAACACTAATGCACCAGATCGCATCCGAACAATGAAGTTAAGCGTGCTTGGGCGAGATTAGTACTTGGATAGATGACCCTTTACGAAGTCCTCTTGTTGTACCATACTTTTCAATTTTTTTTTTGCCCCGTTTTGCCTTGCCAAGATGTTTTGTCCATCACATTTATATTTTTGAGTCGCACGGCATCTTGGGCAAGACAACTTCGCATCGTGTAGGGGCTGGGCACGCAAACTTAGGACGTGGGGCCTATAACTAGGTCACCATCGCTCTAGTGCCCATAACTTTTGATCCTTAAGGAGTTATGCGGCGCACCGCATACCATTGGAAAGCTCTCCTAGAGGTCTACGACGGGGGCAGCAAGCCTACTTGGTTGCGCCTATTTTCATTGCCCAAAACTGAATGTTTTCATCTGTTTCGGGCCACTTTTCTTCTTTTTGCACTATTTTTTAGGCCTGGGTCGTTCATTGTGAGCCACGAAAAGGACGAGAACCCAACTCGCGGAACATTAGATTGCTCTACAATGCGTTGATATCACGTCTTGCGATGATGCTGCGTTGTGGAAGCAGATGGTCTGTCGATAAGCCCATTGGCCTTTTGAATGGCCGGCTCTATTGGTTGGGACTGTGAAGCAGTAACATCTAAGGGCTTTGCACCCTCAGCATGACAGGTGTGATCATACCAGAACTAATCCCCCAAATCCCATCAGAACTCTGAAGTTAAGCGTGCTTGGGTGAGAGTAGTACTAGGTTGGGTGACCCCTTGGGAAGTCCTCTTGTTGCACCCCTCGTTTCATTTTTTTCCCCCGTTTAGCCTTCCCAAGATGCTTTATCCATCACATTTATATTCTCGAGTCCCACGGCATCTTGGGCAAAACAAGTTCGCATCGCATAGAGGCTGGGCCCGCAAACCTATGGCGCATGGCCTATGACCTTGTCTCCGTTGCTCCAGTGCTCATAACTTTTGATCCGTAAGGAGTTATGCGGTGCACAACATAAAGTTGGAAAGTTCTCCGGGAGTTCTACGACGAGGGCAACAAGCCTGCTCAGCTGCGCCTGTTTTCGGTATCCAAAATCAATTGATTTCATCAGTTTTGGGCTTCTTTTCTTACTTTTGTGCTGTTTTTTAGGCCCGTGTCGATCGTTGTGGGCCTCAAAAAGGACGAGAACCCAACTCGCGGAAGATTAGAGAGCTCTACAACACGTCGATATCAAGTCTTCTTGTGATGCTACGTTATTAAAGTAGATAGGCTGTCGATAAGCCCATTGGCCTTTTGAATGAGCCGTCTCTCTTGGCTGGGACTGTGAACCGTCAACACATAAGGGCTTTGCACCCACACCATGACAGGTGCGATCATACCAGCACTAATGCATCGGATCCCTTCAGAACTCCGAAGTTAAGCGTGCTTGGCCGAGAGTAGTACTAGGGTGGGTGACCCCTTGGGAAGTCCTCGTGTTGCACCCCTCTTTTCATTTTTTTTGCCCTGTTTTGCCTTGCCAAGATGCTTTATCCATGACATTTATATTCTCGATTCCCACGGCATCTTGGGCAAGACAACATCGCATCACATAGAGGTTGGGCCCGTAAACCTAGGGGGTAGGCCCTATGACCAGGTCTCCGTCGCTCCGGTTGTGAGGCCCGACCCTGAATTGTGTGTCGTACCTCGATTACGTACCTTGACCTAAAATTGTGTTCCCTAATCCTCGACTTACGTGCAATACCTAGATATATGTGCCCTGACCTCAATTTACGTGTGTTACCTCATTTCATATGCCCTAACCTTGAACTGCGTACCTTAACCTAGATATAGAGGCGTGCCTTGATTTGCGTGCATTGCATTGAATTACATGCCTAGCATTGGTGTGCGTGCCTTCCTCGTAGCGCATGCCCTAGACCTAGGAAAGCGTGCCCGCACGCTAATCAATAAAGAATCCTACATGAAACACTAGACTATAGAATAATCATACAAACTCCACTAACTACTATTTTAATCCTAAATCAACTCACTAGAAGACAAAATTTCACTAAACACTAGACATTCTTTATTCTTTATTCCTATTCCAAATCCAATGCACCTCAAATACCACAATCGATCTACAATAAAATAAAGCTTAAAACAAAACAAAAAATTCAGTTTTTCTTGAGCACATAGTCGGCCATGCCAAGGGTCTTGAGCAATTTTGAACAAATTATTTTAAACCATGCATGCTTAGACAAGTCTTACACAATGTCATACCTTTTCCATACACCAAAGCATTATTTTACTAACAACTAAGCCACCATTCTCAGCCCTTGCAATGCCCATGCCAAAAAAAATTCAAATGATGCTCAAAAGATGACACAAAATCAGATTTTTCAAAGCTTAAGGCCGACACACACAATTGCACATTCAAAGAGCATCTTCAACTACATTTTTCCTCTCAAGCTCTCATTCTCTCTCCATTTCGTGTAAGGCTTCTCTTGAGCTTCCAAGACCTCAAGCATGCTCTCAAGATCTCTCCTAAGCTCGGCCATGGCAAGTACAAGCAAGAAACATAGCAAGAAAACTCACACAAGCTCACAAACTTATCATTTTTGGCCATAGGTAAGATTTGATGGTTTTCTTCCTTGTCTTTTGGTTTCACCCACATGCACACCTCCTACACAAGCTAACTAAGCTAGGATTTAAGGGAAATCAAGATACCTCTAGGCCAAAGCAAGGAAAAAGGTTTAGTTGTGCGATTCAAAGAGCGTTTGTGCATTTTCATCCATCAAGTTGCTAAGGTGAGGGTTAAACTCTTTTAAAAAGCTCTCAAAAACTCACATGCATGCTCTCATATGGCTATCTTTACCTCTGTAATTATTGTATATGTGTGTATATGAGCCTATCTACTCATGCATGGCTTGATAATGACTAGAAACTTGAAGATATGTAAACACATTTTTGCTGGCAGATTACTGACTATGTAGAACGAAGTGGTTTTGGCTTAGTAAACATTGATAAAAATGCATTAAAATTGGTAGGTCACTAGTTTTGTCAGTTCGGAACATTTTTTTGTAGAAATAGGACAAGGCCAATTTTGACTCTAAGACCTCCAAAATGGCCAAATATCGAAAGGTGTCTAAATCTGGAAAACTTGGAAATATGAAGTAGGTTCTGGCAGTTTTCTGACATTGTGGGACTAAATAGTTTTGGCCTAGTAAACGATGTCCAAAACGCATGAAAGTTGGTAACCCACTAGATTGGTCAGTTCTGAACATATTTTACAGAAATAGGCTAAGGCTAATTTTGCGTTTAAAGGCCTCAAAAGTAGCAAATATCGAAATGTGTACGAATCTGGACAGTTTTGTATAGTCTCACGGTTTTGGCCATAACTCCTAAATTGGAACTCCAAATGCAGCGAGGTTTGTTTCTAGATTGAAATCACTCATTGAGATTCAAATTGAAATTTGTTTCACTGAAATTGGAGACTAATTTCTTGGCTAATTGAATGTGGGAAAACAGACCATTGCAGTGAGGTTTTTGCTTAGTGATATGCTTTGAATCATGTTGTAACCTTGCTTGAGGTAATAAATGTTTGGAATTGTGGCACTTAGAAGTTGTATGGACTGTTGTGGTTTGTTGAGGTTGCTTAATTTGATTTATGTATGGCTTGGGATCATTAATTGATGAATGGTTTGCTTAATCGCATGTGTAAGCATGGAATTGAGGCCCTAGCGCTCACGACTATTTTCCAAGAGATGACCCTATGTTTAAATGTATTTAATTGTGTGGTTAATAGGCTGCCCGTAATTGTTCTTATAGCTCTAAATATGATTCCCGATGATTGCATGTTGATAAGTGAGCTATTCTTGCATCCGGTCTCGTGTAAGCGTCGTTGCATGCTTGTATAATGTTAATACTTGATACGTGAACCCCAAAATGAGTTATATGACTTGATTTATATGTGTTACTTGGCTGCCCGTTTAATGTTCATATAACTCTATGTGTTCTACAAAGTGAAATTTCATGCCAAGCATGCCTCGTTCGTTTACTTGGCAATATGTGATCTTGAAATTGCTCGGAGGCAACCTACTTTGTTGTCCTCCTAATGTGAATTGTTAAATGGTATAAATGTACATTATATACAAGGTTTCAACCTTTCATTGTGGCATGATAGCATTTCACGAACGCTGGGCGGCATAGGGCTTGTCGGTGCTCCTGTGACTACCATGGTCCAATTCCCTCTCTCGCTTGGTATTCCACCCTCGGAGAGTTGGGTCGTAGGATTTTGGGGTACATCCGGAGTACACCCAATTGGGAGTGATAAGTAGATGATTGAAGCTAGTCGCAACAATTGTTATTGAAAATGTTATCGAGAGCAAATGCTCACCGATTGAACTTGAGAGCAAAAGCTCACTGTATCCTTGAAATAATTGGTAATTGTATCTGTTGTTCAATTTGATTCTTGTAATTTGCGTACTTTATTATTTGTAATACGTGACATGTTTTCAAAAAGGGGTTTTCATAAGATTAACTGAAAAAGAGTTTCAAAACGTTATCTCTCGTTCCCCCTCGCTGAGTTCATTACGACTCACCCTCTTTTATCATCATAGGTGAAGAAGATCAGGAACAGGTACCTGAGGAAAACGTGCCTGTTGATGACTCCTTGGAGTGATTGCTTGTCTTACGTGCCTTGCTTAACTGTGGCTATTTTGTGAACGATATGTTTGTTTTGAAGACTATTTCTTATGTTGTTTATTGTTGTTGTGAATGACCCCCGTTGTAATTTGGGGTCTAATTTTGGCTTGTACTGATTATGACTAGATGAACACTCTATCTTGTGTGTTGCTATTACTATTTTGATTTAGTAGCTATCATAGGCAACTCAATCACTAGGTGAAGAATCAAATGATGTAACTCTATCTAATTTCACCTAGGTGCTCAATAGTAAGCTAAAGATCAACAGGTGCTTGCGCCATAGGAATTGACAAGTAAACGGGATATAGTCATCGTGCTAGGCTAATTAATCAAACAAGACTTTCGAGATAAACTAGTAGGTATATCAGTTGATGACCAAATAGGAGTCCTTAATGGAATTGGATTAATGATTGGTATAATTGAGCCATTTAGAAATTAGGTCAAACCAAAAGGTCCTAAATACAACCGTTATGCTGCAGATTTTTAAAAAATCTTTTGGAGTTCTAGGCTAATGTTAAGTGTTAAATCTTAACAAATGATTAAGTATGTGAAATGGTATAAATGATTAGATCACACCCTAGTCTAACCTCTATAGGTCGGGTTGGGGCGTGACAACGGTGCCCATAACTTTTGATCTGTAAAGAGTTATGTGGTGCACAGCACACCGTTGGAAAGCTCTCCGGGAGCTCTACGATAGGGGCAACAAGCCTACTCAGCTGTGCCTATTTTTGGTACCCAAAATCGAACGTTTTCATCAGTTTTTTGCATCTTTTCTTCTTTTTACTATGTTTTTTAGGCCCAGGTTGTTCGCCGTGAGCCGCGAATAGGACGAGAACCCAACTCGCGGAACATTAGAGGGCTCTACAATGCGTCGATATCAAGTCTTGTGGTGATGCTGCGTTGTTGAAGCAGATGGGCTGTCGATAAGCCCATTGGCCTTTTGAATGAGCCGTCTCTCTTGGCAAGGACTATGAACTGTCAACACATAAGGGCTTTGTACCCTCAGCATGACGGGTGCGATCATACCAGCACTAATGCACTGGATCCCATCAGAACTTCGAAGTTAAGCGTGCTTGGCTGAGAGCAGTACTAGGATGGGTGACCCCCTGGGAAGTCCTTGTGTTGAACCCTTCTTTTCATGTTTTTTGCCCAGTTTTGCCTTGCCAAGATGCTTTATCCATGACATTTATTTTCTCGAGTCCCACGGCATCTTGGGCAAGTCAACATCGCATCGCGTAGAGGCTGGGCCCGCAAACCTAGGGGGTAGGGCCTATGACCAGGTCTCCATCACTCCAATGCCCATAACTTTTGATCCGTAAGGAGTTATGCGGCACACAACATACCATTGGAAAGCTAACCTGGAGCTCTATGATGGGTGCAACAAGCTTGCTCGGCTGCGCCAGTTTTCGGTACCCTAAATCGAACGATTTCATCCATTTTTGGCATATTTTCTTCTTTTTGTGCTTTTTTTAAATCCCAGGTCATTCGTCGTGAGCCGCGAAAAGGATGAGAACCCAACTCACGGAACATTAGATGGCTCTACAATGCGTCGATATCACGTCTTGCGGTGATGCTGCGTTGTGGAAGCAGATGGGCGGTCAATAAGCCCATTGGCCTTTTGAATGGTCGTCTCTATTGGCTGGGATTGTGAACTGGTAACATATAAGGGCTTTTCACCCTTAGCATGATGGGTGCTATCATACCAGAACTAATCCCCCAGATCCCATAAGAACTTCGAAGTTAAGCGTGCTTGGGCGAGAGTAGTACTAGGATAGGTAACCCCCTGGGAAGTCCTCTTGTTGCACCCCTCGTTTCATTTTTTTTTGCCCCATTTAGCCTTCCCAAGATGCTTTATCCATCACATTTATATTCTCGAGTCCCACGACATCTTGGGCAAGACAAGTTTGCATCGCGTAGAGGCTGGGCCCGTAAACCTAGGGCGTAGGGCCTGTAACCAGGTCTCTGTCGCTCTGGTGCTCATAACTTTTGATCCGTAAGGAGTTATGCGGCACACCGTATACCGTTGGAAAGCTCTACGAGAGCTCTAAGATGGGGACAGTAAGCTTGCTTGGCTACGACTGTTTTCATTGCCCAAAATTGAATGTTTTCTTCTGTTTCGGGCCACTTTTCTTCTTTTTGCGCTATTTTTTAGGCCCGGGTTGTTTGTTGTGAACCGCGAAAAGAACGAGAACCCAACTCGCAGAACATTAGAGGGCTTTACAATGCGTCGATATCACATCTTGCGGTAATGCTACGTTGTGGAATCAGATGGGCTGTCGATAAGCCCATTGGCCTTTTGAATGGCCGTCTCTAATGGCTGGGATTGTGAACCTGTAACATATAAGGGCTTTGCACCCTCAGCATGACAGGTACGATCATACCAGAACTAATCCCCCTGATCCCATCAGAACTCCGAAGTTAAGCATGCTTGGGCAAGAGTAGTAGTAGGATGGGTGACACCTTGGGAAGTCCTCTTATTGCACCCCTCGTTTCAATTTTTTTTGCCCCGTTTAGCCTTCCCAAGATGCTTTATCTATCACATTTATATTCTCTTGTCCCACGGTATCTTGGGCAAGACAAGTTCGCATTGCGTTGGGGCTCGGCCCACAAACCTAAGGCGCATGCCCTGTGACCTTGTCTTCGTTGCTTTGGTGCCCATAACTTTTGATCCGTAAGGAGTTATGCAGCGCACAACATAAAGTTGGAAAGTTCTCCGAGAGTTCTATGATGAGGGCAACAAGCCTGCTCAGCTGCGCTTGTTTTTGGTACCCAAAATCAAATGTTTTCATCAATTTTGGGTATCTTTTCTTCTTTTTGTGCTGTTTTTTAGGCCCGTGTCGTTCGTCGTGGGTCGCGAAAAAGACGAGAACCCAACTCGCGAAACATTAGAAGGCTCTACAATGCGTCGATATCACGTCTTGCGGTGATGCTACGTTATTGAAGCAGATGGGTTGTTGATAAGCCCATTGGGCCTTTTGAATGCGCCGTCTCTCTTGGCTGGGAATGTGAACAATCAACACATAAGGGCTTTGTAACCTCAGTATGATGGGTGCGATAATACCAATACTAATGCACTGGATCCCATCAGAACTCCGAAGTTAAGCGTGCTTGGGCTAGAGTACTACTCTCACCCAAGCACTCTTAACTTCAGTTTTCCGATGGGATCCGGTGAATTAGTGCTGGTATGATCGCACCCGTCATGCTAAGGGTGCAAAGCCCTTAGGTGTTGTTGGTCCACAATCCCAACCAAGAGAGACGACCCATTCAAAAGGCCCAATGGGCCTATCGACAACTAATCTGCTTCAACAACATAGCATCACTGCAAGACGTGATATCGACGCATTGTAGAGGATCTAATGTTTCGCGATTTGGGTTATGCTCCTTTTTGCAGATCATGATGAACGACCCGGGCATAAAAGACATCGCAAAAAGAATAAAAGTGGCCCAAAACTGATGAAAACTTTTGATTTTGGGTATCGAAAATAGGCGCAGCTGAGCAACTTGTTGCCACCATTGTAGAGCTCCTATAGAGCTTTCCAACGGTATGTTGTGTGCCACATAACTCCTTGCAGATCAAAAGTTATGGGAACCGGAGCGACAGAGACCAAGTCATAGGTCCCACGCACTAGGTTTGCAGGCCCAGACTCTACGCCATGCGAAGTTGTTTTGCCCAAGATTCTGTGGGACTCGAGAATATAAATGTGACGGATAAATCAACTTCGCAAGGCTAAACGGGGCAAAAAGATATATAAATAGGAGTGCAACACGACTTCCTAAGGGGTCACCCATCCTTGTACTACTCTCACCCAAGCACACTTAACTTCGGAGTTCTGATGGGATCCGGTGCATTAGTTTTGGTATGATGCCATCATGTTGAGGGTGCAAAGCCCTTATGTGTTGACGGTTCACAGTCCCAGCCAAGAGAGACAACCCATTCAAAAGGCCAATGGGCTTATCGACAACCCATCTGCTTCAACAACGCAGCATCACCACAAGACGTGATATAAATGCATTGTAGGGTCCTCTAATGTTTCGTAAGTTGGGTTCTTGTCCTTTTCATGGCTCACGACGAACGACCCAGGCCTAAAAAATAGCGCAAAAAGAAGAAAAGATTCTAAAAATTGATTAAAATGTTTGATTTTGGGTACATAAAATTGGAGCAGCTGAGCAGGCTTGTTGCCCCCTACGTAGAGCTTCCGGAGAACTTTCCAACGGTATCCTATGCACCGCATAACTCCTTACGGATCAAAAGTTATGGGCATCGGAGCAATAGAGACCTTGTCACAAGCCCCACCCCCTAGGTTTGCGGGCCCAGCCTCTATGCGATCTGAAGTTGTCTTGCCCAAGATGCCGTGGGACTCAAGAATATAAATGTCATGGATAAAGCATCTTAGCAAGGCTAAACGATGCAAAAAAAATGAAAAGTGGGGTGCAACACAAGGACTTCCCAAGGGGGTCACCCATTCTAGTACTACTTTCACCCAAGCACGCTTAACTTCGGAGTTCTGATGGGATCCGGTGCATTGGTATTGGTATAATCGTACCCGCCATGTTGAGGGTACATAGCCCTTATGTGTTGACGGTTCACAGTCCCATCCAAGAGAGACGGCCCATTCAAAAGGCCAATGGGCTTATCGACATCCCATCTGCTTCAACAATACAGTGTCACTGCAAGACATGATATTGACGCATTGTAGAGCCCTCTAATGTTTTACGAGTTGGGTTCTCGTCCCATTTGCTACTCACGACGAACGACCCGGGCCTAAAATAGAGCAAAAAGAAGAAAAGATGTACAAAATTGATGAAAACCTTCGATTTTGGGTTTCAAAAATAGGTGAAGCCGAGCAGGCTTGCTGCCCCCGTCGTAAAGCTTCTAGAGAGCTTTCCAACTGTGAGCTGTGCGCTGTATAACTCCTTACGGATCAAAAGTTATAGGCATCGGAGCGACGGAGACCAGGTCATAAGCCCTACACCCTAGGTTTGCAGGCCTAGCCTCTACGTGATGGGAAGTTGTCTTGCTTAAGATGCGGTGGGACTCAAGAATATAAATGTGATGGATAAAGCATCTTGGAATGGCTAAACGTGGAAAAAAATGAAAAGAGGGGTGCAACACGAGGACTTCCCATGGGGTCACCCATCCTAGTACTACTTGTAAGAATATAACCAATTTCCCAGAAATGTCTTAACAACAATCAAGTAGAAAGACAACACTACTCGTTATAACAATTCAATATAACACTTACAAGATAATTGTCCCACCGTGCGCTCTCAAGATTAGAGCTTCAATGGCTTCTGGACTTACAAGAAGAATACAAGAAAGAAAGACTAACTTAGGATTGTGTTTGGAGTTGTGTTGTGGATAAATATGATGAACTAATGCATGCCTATTTATAGAATTTAGCTAGCCCGCCATAGGAGACTTCCTATCAAACATTTTCCATCTTGGTTGGCTTTACCAACCATGTTCAAAGTATTGACCACCCATATATATCACATGGGTGGCTACAATTGACCACATGGGTGGCTAGCATCCAAGTTAGCTTCTAGGAAGTTTCCTTTGGTCAAATTGGCTAACTTTAGCATTGCATTACCTCGATGTCATCTTAGGTAATTCCAAATTCCCGAACTTCTTTCTTGTAGCCATCGCGATATCTTTTGACCTCATCGACATTTAAGTCAGAATCATTAATTTATGCTACCATATAATTAACGATACTTATTATGAAGAGGTGGATATTGACATATATCAACACCTCCGCTCAATGTGCATCTCATGTTGACTAAGCTATTGGGCCAACACCCAATGTTTGAAGATGCTTGCTCAATTGGATGCTCCTTAACGCTTTAGTGAAGATATCTACACAATTATCTTCTGTAGGGTAGTACTCCATGTAGATTTCACCTTCCTCGATTAGTTCCCTCACATAGTGATACTGAATCTCTATGTGTTTTGTTCTAGCATGAAATACCGGATTCTTTGACATGGCTATACATCTCTGACTGTCACATTTCAACATTATTGCTTCCTCTATTGGAATGCCAATATCAGTCATGATGCGTCGTAGCCAAACAGCTTCACAGGATGCTACACAAGCAGCCTTGTATTCTGCCTCCGTTGATGAAAGTGCAACGGTGGGTTGCTTCTTACTAGCCTATGAGATGACTCCACCATCGAATGTGAATACATAACCTGTAACATATTTTCTTGAGTCAATATCACCAGCCCATTCTGAGTCACAATACCTAGATAAAGTATCTCCAGACTTGTATGATATCCCATACTCTAACGTGCCTTTGAGATATTTGAGGATCCGTATCCCTGCTTGCCAGTGACTTTGTTTCGGTTTATTTGAAAACCGACTGAGAAATCCCACAGCATAGCTAATATCAGGTCTTGTGTTACAAAGGAAGATTAAACTTCCCATCAACCTTCTGTAGAGCTTGTTATCAACTTGTTTTGAAGGATCGTCAATTGATAACTTTGTATTCACTTCCATCGGGGTGACAACTGGTTTGCACTCGGACATACCAAATGCAGTCAAAAGCTCACGAACATATCATTGCTGCGAGATGAAGATAGTATGAGGTTTTTGCCATACCTCGATTCCCAAGCAATAATGAGGAAGACCAAGATTTGTCATTTCAAATTCTTGGCTCAACCATTCTTGCATCTTCCGAATATTATCTTCATGGTCACCAATGATTACAAGATCATCCACATATTACCTTCTTTCCTTGTTCACTTAGAACATACAAGTTGGCCTCTGATTTGCTTCTACAGAAACCATGCTGCAAGAAGAAAGAGTCTATACGTTTGTACCAAGCTCGTGGTGCTTGCTTTAACCCATATAAAGCCTTTTCCAATTTGCAGACTTTTTCTTCTTCACCTGGTATTTAGAAGCCAGGGGGTTGTGCAACGTAGACTTCTTCTTCAAGTTTCCCATTAAGAAAAGATGACTTGACATCCATTTGATGTACAATCCATTCATAATGCGCAGCAGCTGCAACAACTAGCCTAATTGTTGACATTTTTGCTATTGGAGCAAAGGTTTCATATACATCGAAACCTTCGACTTGCGAAAATCCTTGTGCTACAAGGCGTGCCTTGTTTTTTTCAAGACTTCCATCTGCATTGTACTTCACTTTCCAGATCCATTTGGTGCTGATAATTTTTCTGTTTGGTGGCTTTTCAATGATCTCCCAAGTATCATTTTTCATGATACTATCATACTCGACTTGCATAGCTGCTCTCCAATTTGGATCTGACATGGCTTCCTCCATAGTTACCGGTTCTTTTACCGTCTTGATGATTTGGGTCATCAAAGCCATGTTTACTAGTTGTTGTCCTGATCTGTTCTACTTCTCAATTCTCTTTGATCATTTTAGTCCATCAGGACGTGGACTATCATCAGTAATTCCTGGATTTCTTCCATCAAAGAGTTGTTGGAACCACTTCGGTTGTGGCTTCCTTGTGGGTACAACAGGTTGGTCTTCAGTCTCCTCATCATTAGAGACTTCTTCATTGTTCAAGGGTCGTTGTTCAAGCACTTGGTGGATTACTTCATCGGTTGATGACGAAATGGCAGGACCGCTATCCTCCATTGAGTGTGGTCTTTCATTAAACACCACATCTTGGCTTATGATCACCTTCTTGGCCTCTACATCATAGAGTCTGTATGCTTTAGACTCTTCACTATATCCCAAGAAAATGCCCTTCTTGCTCTTGTCATCCAATTTCTTTCTATTTTCATTTGGGACGTGTACAAAACACTCACATCCAAATTTTCTTAAATGAGACACAGAAGGTTTCGCACCATAATAAGCCTCATGAGGAGTCTTATCGTTGAGTGCCCTGGTTGAGCACCGATTGAGGATGTATACCGCTGTGTTGACTGCTTCAGCCCAGAATGTGTCAGGTAGGTAGCACCTTTCGACATGCATCGAGACATTTCTACAATTGTTCAATTTCTTCGTTCCACAACTCCATTTTGTTGTGGTGTGTATGGAGCAGTCAATTGGCGCTTAATCCCAAGCTTGTTACAGTAGTTGGTGAACTCTGTAGAACAGAATTCCCCCCCACGATCAGTACGAAGTTTCTTCAACTGAGTTGTGTTCTCATTTTTCATAAGTTTGTGCCACACTTTAAACTTTTCAAGAGCATCAGCCTTGTCCCGAAGGAAGTACACCCACATCTTCCTACTATAATCGTTGACTAACAGCATAAAGTAGGAAGATCCTCCCAACGCCGTCGTAGTCATTTTTTCGCAGAGGTCAGCATGTACCAACTCTAGAGGAGCCTTTGATCAGTTATTACTCTCTTTGGGAAATGACTGTCTATGTTGCTTGCCCAGCATACAAGCTTCACATGGTCCTTCAACTTCTTCAATTGAAGGCAAGTCGGTCACCATCTTCTTCTTTTGCATTTCCTTTAACACAGGATAAGAAATGTGCCCGAACCTTTCATGCCAAAGTTGACTTGTTTTGGCATACACGACAGCAGAAAGAGAGTTGATTTCGTAAAGGTTATTTTTACGAATACCTTTATTTACGATATTTTGATCCTTGTCAAGAATCAAAGCTTTCGTCTACTTGAACCGCACTTCTAGATCATTATTTGTAATAGTAGCTACAAATAGCAAATTTTTGGTGATCTGGGGTACAAAGAGTACGTTGGACAGCTTCTTGCTTCCTCCATATTTAGACACGAGCAAGATGGTTCCAGTGCCCTCAGCAGGACACCTAGCATTATTCCCGACGACAACATTCATTGGTTCTTGTAGAGGTTTTATGGAGTCATATAGCTCCTTCTTGCTGGTCATGTGTCGGGAACCTCCACTATCTAACACCCATGCACTTGTTTGATGTACATGTGCACTAGTACACGTTTCCTCCGATACATCTGTTATAGTAAACAGATGCACTTCCGTTTCAGCCGTATTGGCAGATTCTTTATTTCTCCAATTTGGCTTTAAAGTTCCGTTCTTCTCGTCATGGATTCGTTTCCTGCAATCTTTGACAGCATGACCTTTTTTATTGCAGTAGTAGCACGATCTAGAGAGCGTCTTCTTCTTTGCTTTCTTCTTTTCTTCTTGGTTACACCTCGCCTTGGCTGTAAAGGCAGAGTCAAGTTGATTTTCTCTGCTCCTCAGCCTCATCTCTTCATCTATCAACATGGCAGTGAATTCTTCAAACGTCAAAGGAGGAATGCGAACTTGTGTATTGAGTGTTGTCACAAGGCCATCAAATTTTGGAGGCAACACTCTAATGCACCTTCGAGCTAGTTCCTCGGTTGATTTGTCAATACCAACTGCAGCCATTTGATCACGTAGGTTTTTCATCCTACTGATAAATGACTCAGTTGCTTCATCTTCACTTAATCTCTCAGCAGCTAACTGATTGCCCAAGTTCTGAATACGAGTCTGGTTCCTTGTTTCAAACTGATTTTTCAGTATGCTCCAAGCTTCAGATGCCTTGGTTGTGTGTTGAATAAGAGTGAGGATAGAATCCTGAACACTTGTGACAATTGTACAAAGTGCATCAGCATTTCGTCTCCTCCATTCTTTGACAAGCTGACCATCTGGAGGTATGACCTTTTTTGTGTCATCTTCAGCACAAACTGCAACTGGTTCTACATCTGTGCCTAACACTATATCAAGGAGTTCGTAGGAGTCCAGAACTGTAGTGATTTTGAACTTCCACAAAAGATAGTTCGTTCCTTCTGTGAAGGTAGGGGGACAGATACGAATTGTCGGTACTAAACTGGAACTAGAACTGGTAGAAGAAGAACTAGCACCTTGTGTAGTCATAGTTGTTGAGCTTTACTAGACAAGATTGTTGTTAAGAGAGCCCCTTAAGCTCTTGATATCATGTAAGAATATAACCAATTTCCCAGAAACGTCTTAACAACAATCAAGTAGAAAGACAACACTACTCGTTATAACAATTCAATATAACACTTACAAGATAATTGTCCCACCGTGCGCTCTCAAGATTAGAGCTTCAATGGCTTCTGGACTTACAATAAGAATACAAGAAAGAAAGACTGACTTAGGATTGTGTTTGGAGTTATGTTGTGGATGAATATGATGAACTAATGCATGCCTATTTATAGAATTCAGCTAGCCCGCCATAGGAGACTTCCTATCAAACATTTTCCATCTTGGTTGGTTTTACCAACCATGTTCAAAGTATTGACCACCCATATTTATCACATGGGTGGCTACAATTGACCACATGGGTGGCTAAAATCCAAGTTAGCTTCTAGGAAGTTTCCTTTGGTCAAATTGGCTAACTTTAGCATTGCATCATCCCGACGTCATCTTAGGTAATTCCAAATTCCCGAACTTCTTTCTTGCAGCCATCACGATCTCTTTTGACCTCATCGACGTTTAAGTCGGAATCATTAATTTATGCTACCATATAATTAACGATACTTATTATGAAGAGGTGGATATTGACATATATCAACACTACTTTTACCCAAGCACGCTTAACTTCGGTGTTCTGATGGGTTCTGGTGCATTAATGCTGGTATGATTGCACCTGCCATGTTAAGGGTACAAAGCCCTTATGTGTTGACGGTTCACAGTCCCATCGAAGAGAAACGACCCATTCAAAAAGCCAATGGGCTTATTGACAGCCCATCTGCTTCAACAACACAGCATCAGCGTAAGATATGATATCAACGTGTTGTAGAGCCCTCTAATGTTACGCGAGTTAGGTTTTCATCCTTTTCGCGGCTCACGACGAATGACCCGGGACAAAAAAAATAGTGTAAAAGGTTGAAACGATGCCCAAAACTGATGAAAACATTCGATTTTGAGAACCAAAAATAGCACAGTCGAGTAGGCTTGCTGCCCCAGTCGTAGAGCTCCCAGAGACATTTCCAACGGCATGTTGTGCATCGCATAAATCCTTACGGATCAAAAGTTATGGGCACTGGAGCGACGGAGACCAGGTCACTGGCCCCACATCCTAGTTTTGCGGGCCCAGCCTCTACGCGATGCGAAGTTGTCTTGCCCAAGATGTCGTGGGACTCGAGAATATAAATGTGATGGATAAAGCATCTTGGCAAGGCTAAACGGGGCAAAAACAAATGAAAAGAGGGGTGCAGCACAAGGACTTCCTAGGGGGTCAACGATCCAAGTACTACTCACACCCAAGCACGCTTAACGTCGGAGTTATGATGGGATACGGTGAATTAGTGCTGGTATGATCACATCCGTCATGCTGAGGGTGCAAAGCCCTTAGCTGTTGTTGGTCCACAGTCCCAGCCAAGAGAGACGGCCCATTCAAAAGGCCGAATGGGCTTATCGTGAACCCATCTGTTTCAACAATGAAGCATCACCGAAAGACGTGATATCGACGCATTGTAGAGCCCTCTAATGTTCCGTGAGTTGGGTTCCCGTCCTTTTCCCAGCTCACGACGAACGACCCGGCCTAAAAAATAGCACACAAAAGAAGAAAAATGGCCCAAAACTGATGAAAATGTTCAATTTTGGGAACCAAAAATAGGCGCAGCCGAGTAGGCTTGTTGCCCCCATCGTAGAGCTCCCGGAGAGCTTTCCAACGGCATACTGTACGCCGCATAACTCTTTACGGATCAAAAGTTATGGGCACCGGAGTGACGGAGACCAGGTCACATATCCCACGCACTAGGTTTGCGGGCCCAGCCTCTACGTGATGCGAAGTTGTCTTGCCCAAGAAGCCATGGGACTCGAGAATATAAATGTGATAGATAAAGCATCTTGGCAAGACTAAACGGGGCAAAAAAAAATGAAAACTGGGGTGCAACACGAGGACTTCCCAAGGGTCACCCATCCTAGTACTACTCTTTCCCAAGTATAATCGCACCTGTCATGCTGAGGGGGAAAAGCTCTTATGTGTTGACGGTTCACAGTCCCAGCCAAGAGAGACGACCCATTCAAAAGGCCAATGGGCTTATCGACAGCCCATCTGTTTCAATAATGCAGCATCACCGCCAGACATGATATCGACGCTTTTTAGAGCCCTCTAATGTTCCATGAGTTGGGTTCTCATGCTTTTCACGGCTCACGTTGAACGACCCAGGCCCAAAAAATAGTGCAAAAAGAAGAAAAGTGGCCCAAAACTGATGAAAACGTTCAATTTTGGGTTTCAAAAATAGGTGTAGACGAGCAGACTTGTTGCCACTGTCATAGAGCTCCCAGAGAGCTTTCCAATGGTATGCTGTGCACCGTATAACTCCTTACGGATCAAAAGTTATTGGCACCGGAGTGACCCATCCTACTACTACTCTCGCCCAAGCACGCTTAACTTTGGTGTTCTGATGGGATCCGATGAATTAGTGTAGGTGTGGTCACTCCCATCATGCGGTAGGTGCAAAGCCCTTATGTGTTAGCAGTTCATAGTCCCAGCCAAGAGAGACGGCCCATTCAAAAGGCCCAATGGGCTTATCGACAGCCAATCTGCTTCAACAACGCAGCATCACCGCATGACGTGATATCAACGTATTGTAGAGTCCTCTAATGTTTCGTGAGTTAGGTTCTCGTCCTTTTCACGGCTCACGACGAACGACCCGGGCCTAAAAAATAACATAAAAAGAATAAAAGTTGCCTGAAACTGATGAAAACATTCGATTTTGGGTAACAAAAACAGGCACAACCATCAAATTTATTGCCCCCGACGTAGAGCTCCCTGAGAGCCTTCCAACGGTTTGATGTGCACCGTATAACTCCTTACGGATCAAAAGTTATGGGCACCGGAGCGACGGAGACCAGGTCACAGGCCTCACACCATAGGTTTGCGGGCCCAGCCTCTACGCGATTCGAAGTTATCTTGCCCATGATGCCGTGGGACTCGAGAATATAAATGTGATGGATAAAGTATCTTGGCAAGTCTAAATGGGGCAAAAAAAAATGAAAAAAGGGGTGCAACACGAGGACTTCCCAGGGGGTCACCCATCCTAGTACTACTCTCACCCAAGCACTCTTACTTTCGGTGTTCTGATGGTATCTGGTGAATTAGGGTTGGTATGATCGCATTCGTCGTGCTGAGGGTGCAAAGCCCTTAGGTGTTGATGATCCATAGTCCTAGCCAAGAGAGACGACCCATTCAAAAGGCCCAATTGGCTTATCGACAGCCAATCTGCTTCAACAACGCAGCATCACCGCAAGATGTGATATCGACGCATTGTAGAGACTCTATAATGCTCCGAGAGCTGGGTTCTCGTCCTTTTCGAGGCTTACGACAAATGATCCTGGCCTAAAAACCACCGTAACAAGAAGAAAAATGGTCCAAAATTGATGAAAACATTCGATTTTGGGCATGGAAAATAGGCGTAGCCGGGCAGGCTCATTGCCCTAGTCGTAGAGCTCCTGGAGAGCTTTCCAACTATATGCTGTAAGCCCCATAACTCCTTACGGATCAAAAGTTATGGGCACCGGAGTGGCGGAGACCAGGTCACAGGCCTCATGAACTAGGTTTACGGGCCCAGCCTCTACGCGATGCGAAGTTGTCTTGCCCAAGATGCCATGGGACTTGACAATATAAATGTGATGGATAAAGCATCTTGGCAAGGCTAAACGGGGCAAAAAAAAATGTAAAGAGGGGTACAACACGAGGACTTCCCAGGGGGTCACCCATTCTAGTACTACTCTCACCCAAGCACGCTTAACTTTGGAGTTTTAATGGGATTAGGTGCATTAGTACTGGTATGATTGCACCCATCTTACTGAGGGTGCAAAGCCCTTATTTGTTGACGGTTCACAGTCCTAGCCAAGAGAGGCGACCCATTCAAAATGCCAATGGGCTTATTGACAGCCCATCTACTTCAAAAACGCAGCATCACCGCTAGACGTGATATTGACGCGTTGTAGAGCCCACTAATGTTCGCGAGTTGGGTTCTCGTCCTTTTCGCGGCTTACGACGAATGACCCTAGCCAAAAAAATAGCGCTAAAAGATGAAAAGTTGCCCGAAACTAATGAAAATGTTTGATTTCGGGTACCAAAAATAGGCGCAGCTAGCAAGCTTGCTAGAGCTCTTGGAGAGCTTTCCAATGGTATGCTATGCGCCGCATAACTCCTTGCAGATCAAAAGTTATGGGCACCGGAGTGACGGAGACCAAGTCACAGGCTCCGCACCCTAGGTTTGCGGGCCCAGCCACTTCATGATTAAAAGTTGTCTTGCCCAAGATGCTGTGGGACTCGATAATATAAATGTGATGGATAAAGCATCTTGGCAAGGCTAAACGGGGCAAAAAAAATGAAAAGAGGGGTATAACACGAGGGCTTCCCACGGGGTCACCCATCCTAGTACTACTCTCGCCCAAGCGCTCTTAACTTTGGTGTTCTGATGGGATCCGGTGAATTAGTACTGGTATGATCGCACCCGTCATGCTGAGGGTGCAAAGCGCTTAGGTGTTGAAGGTCCACAGTCCCAGCCAAGAGAGACTGCCTATTCAAAAGGCCCAATCGGCTTATCGACAGCCAATCTGCTTTAATAATGCCGCATTACCTCAAGATATGATTCAACGCATTATAGAGCCTGTAATGTTCTACGAGTTGGGTTCACATCCTTTTTGCGGCTCACGACGAATGACCCGGGCATAAAAAACAGCGTAAAAAGAAGAAAAGTGGTTCGAAACTGATGAAAACGTTCTATTTTGGGTATCAAAAATAGGTGCATCCGAGCAGGCTTGTTGCCCCAGTCATAGAGCTCCCAGAGAGCTTTCCAACGGTATGCTGTGTGCCGCATAACAGCTTACGAATCAAAAGTTATGGGCACTGGAGCGACAGAGACCATGTCACTAGCCCCATGCACTAGGTTTGCAGGCCCAGCCTCTACGCGATGCGAAGTTGTCTTGCCCAAGATGCCGTGGGACTCGAGAATATAAATGTGTCGGATAAAGCATCTTGGCAAGGCTAAACGGGGCAAAAAAAAAATGAAAAGAGGGGTGCAAAATGAGGACTTCCCAAGGGGTCACCCATCCTAGTACTACTCTCACCCAAGCACACTCAACTTTGGAGTTCTGATGGGATTCGGTGCATTTATGCGGGTATGATCACACCCATCATGCTTAGGGTGCAAAGCCCTTATTTGTTGACGGTTCACAGTCCCAGCCAAGTGAGACGGCCCATTCAAAATGCCAATGGATTTATCGACAACCCATCTGCTTCAACAATGTAGCATCACCGCAAGATGAGATATCGACGTATTGTACAGCCCTCTAATGTTCCTTGAGTTGGGTTCTCGTCCTTTTCGCGGCTCACGACGAACGACGCGGGCCAAAAAAATAGTGCAAAAAGAAGAAAAGTGGCCCAAAACTGACTAAAACACTTGATTTTGGGTACCAAAAAGAAGTGCAGTCAACACGTTTGCTTCCCCCGTTGTAGAGCTCCCAGAGGGCTTTCCAACAGTATGCTTTGCACCGCATAACTCCTTACGGATCAAAAGTAATAGGCACCGGAGCGACGGAGACCTTGTCACAGGTCCCACGCCCTAGGTTTGCAGGCCCAACCTCTAAGCGATGCAAAGTTATCTTGCCCAAGATGTCGTGGGACTCGAGAATATAAATGTTATAGATAAAGCATCTTGGCAAGGAAAAACAAGGCAAAAAAATTTTGAAAAGGGGGTTGCAACACGAGGACTTGCTAGGGGGTCACCCATCCTAGTACTACTCTCGCCTAAGCACGCTTAACTTTGGAATTCTGATGGGATCCGGTGCATTAGTGCTTGTATGATTGCACCCGTCATGCTAAGGGTGCAAAGCCCTTATGTGTTGATGGTTCACATTCCTAGCCAAGAGAGACGACCCATTCAAAAGGCCCAATGGGCTTATCGACAACACATCTGATTCAACAACACAGCATCACCATAAGACGTGATGTCAACACATTTTAGAGCCCTCTAATGGTCCACGAGTTGGGTTCTCATCCTTTTCGCGGCTCACGACAAACGAATCGGGACTAAAAAATAGCGCAAAAAGAAGAAAATGTGCCCAAAATTGATGAAAACGTTCAATTTTGGGTACCAAAAACAGACACAGCCGAGAAGGCTTACTGCCCCCATCGTAGAGCTCCCGGAGAGCTTTCCAACGGTATGCTGTGCAACTCATAATTCCTTACGGATGAAAAGTTATGGGCACCGGAGCGACAGAGGCCAGGTCACAGGCCCCACACCCTTGGTTTGCGGGCCAAACCTCTTCGCGATGCGAATTTGTCTTTCCCAAGATGCCGTGAGACTCGAGAATATAAATGTGATGGATAAAGCATCTTGGCAAGGCTAAACGGGGCAAAAAAAATGAAAAGAGGGGTACAACACGAGGACTTCCCAGGGTGTTACCCATTTTAGTAGTACTCTCGCCCAAGCACGCTTAACTTCGGAGTTCTGATGGGATCCGGTGCATTAGTACTGTTATAATCTCACCTTTTATGCTGAGGGTGCAAAGCCCTTATGTGTTGACGGTTCAGAGTCCTAGCCAAGAGAGACGGCCTATTCAAAAGGCCAATGGTCTTATCGACAGTCCATCTACTTGAACCACGCAGAATCTCCGCAAGACATGATATCAACAAATTGTAAAGCCCTCTAATGTTCCGCGAGTTGGGTTCTCATCCTTTTTGGGGCTCACGAAGAATGACCCGGGCGTAAAACACAATGCATAAAGAAGAAAAGTATCCCAAAACTGTTGAAAATGATAGATTTTGGGTACCGAAAATAGGTACAGTGGAGCAGGATTGCTGCCTCCGCCGTAGAGCTCCCGGAGATCTTTCCAACCATATGTTATGCACCACATAACTCCTTACAGATCAAAAGTTATGGGCGTTGGAGCGACGGTGACCAGGTCACAGGCCCTACGCCCTAGGTTTGCAGTCCAAGCCTTTACGCGATACGAAGTTGTCTTGCCTAAGATGCCATTGGACTTGAGAATATAAATGTGATGGATAAAGCATCTTGGCAAAGCAAAATGGGGCAAAAAAAAATGAAAAGAGGGGTGAAACACGAAGACTTCCCAAAGGGTCACCCATCCTAGTACTACTCTTGCCCAAGCACGCTTAACTTTCGAGTTTTGATGGGATCCGGTGCATTAGTGCTTGTATGATCACACCCGTCATGCTGAGGGTGCAAAGCCCTTATGTGTTGACAGTTCATAGTCCCAGCCAAGAGAGACGACCCATTCAAAAGCCCAATGGGCTTATCGACAACCCATTTGCTTAAAAAACGCAGCATCACCGCAAGATGTGATATCGACGCATTGTAGAGCACTCTAATGTTCTGTGAGTTGGGTTCTCGTCCATTTTGCGGCTCATGACGAATGACTTGGCCCTAAAAAATAGCACAAAAAGAAGAAAGATGCCCAAAACCCATGAAAATGATTGATTTTGGGTACCAAAAACTGGCGCAGCTGAGCAGGCTTTATGCCTCTGTCGTAGAGCTCTCGGAGAGCTTTCAAACTATATGTTGTTCGCCACATAACTCCTTACGGATCAAAGTTATGGGCACCAGAGCGACAGAGACCAGGTCACAGGCCCTACGCACTAGGTTTGTGGGCCCGGCTCGATGCAATGCGAAGTTGTCTTGTCCAAGACACCGTGGGACTCGAGAATATAAATGTGATAAATAAAACATCTTGGCAAGGCTAAACGGGGAAAAAAAAATAGGAAAAGAAGGGTGCAACACGAGGACTTCCCAAGGGGTCACCATCCTAGTACTACTCTTACCCAATCATGCTTAACTTCGGAGTTCTGATGGGATCCGGTGAATTAATGCTGGTATGATCGCACCTGTCAAGCTGAGGGTACAAAGCCCTTATGTGTTGTCAGTTCACTGTCCCATCCAAGAAAGACGGCCCATTCAAAAGGCAATGGGCTTATCGATAGCCCATTTGCTTCAGTAACGCAGCATCACCGCAAGATGTGATATCAACGTATTTTAGAGCCCTCTAATGTTCCGCGAGTTGGGTTCTTATCCTTTTCACGGCTCACGACGAACGACCCGGGCCTAAAAAATAATGTAAATAATAAAAAAAATGCCCAAAATTGATAAAAATGTTAGATTTTGGGTATCAAAAACTGGCATAGCCGAACAGGCTTGCTGCCCCAGTCGTAGAGCTCTCGGAGACCATTCTAATGGTATGCTGTGTGTCACATAACTCCCAACGGATCAAAAGTTATGGGCAACGGAGCGACGGAGACCAGGTCATAGGCCCCATACCCTAGGTTTGCGAGCCCAGCCTCTACGCTACGCGAAGTTGTCTTGCCCAAGATACCGTGGGACTCAAGAATATAAATGTGATGGATAAAGCATCTTGGCAAGGCTAAACTGGGCAAAAAAAAATAAAAAGAGGGGTGCAACACGGGGACTCCGCAGAGGGTCACCCATCCTAGTACTACTCTCGCCCAAGCACATATAACTTCGGAGTTCTAATGGGATACGGTGAATTAGTGCTGGTATAATCGCACCTGTCATGCTGAGGGTGCAAAGCCCATATGTATTGTTGGTCCACAGTCCCAGCCAAGAGAGACGACCCATTCGAAAGGCCCAATGGGCTTATCGACATCCCATCTGCTTCAACAATGCAACATCACCGCAAGATGTGATATCAACGAGTTGTAAAGCCTTCTAATGTTCCGCGAGTTAGGTTCTCGTCCTTTAAGCGGCTCACGACGAATGACCCGAGCCTAAAAAATAGAGTAAAAAACATAAAAGATGCCCAAAATTGATGAAAACGTTCGATTTTGTTTATTGAAAACAGGCACATCCAGGCAGGCGTGCTACCCCCGTCTTAGAGCTTCCAGACACCTTTCCAACGGTATGCTGTGCGCCGCATAACTCCTTATGGATCAAAAGTTATGGGCACCAGAGCGACGGAGACCAGGTCACAGGTCCCACGTACTAGGTTTGTGGGTCCAACCTCTATGCAATGCGAAGTTGTCTTGTCTTAGATGCCGTGGGACTCGAGAATATAAATGTGATAGATAAAGCATCTTGGCAAGGCTAAACAGGGCAAAAAAAAATGAAAAGAGGGGTGCAGTATAAGGACTTCCCAAGGGGTCACCCATCCTAGTACTACTTTCACCCAAGCACGCTTAACTTCGAAGTTCTGATGGGATCAGGTGCATTAATGATGGTATTATTGCACCCGTCATACTGAGGGTGCAAAGCCTTTATGTGTTGACGGTTCACAATCCCAGCCAAGAGAGACGACCCATTCAAAAGGTCCAATGGGCTTATCGATAGCCAATCTGCTTTATTACGTGATATCGACGCATTGTAGAGCCCTCTAATTTTCCACAAGTTGGGTTCTCATCCTTTTAGCAGCTCACGACGAACAACCCAAGCCTAAAATACACAGCAAAAAGAAGAAAAGTAGCCCAAAACTGATGAAAACGTTCAATTTAGGGTATCAAAAACAGGCGCAGCCAGCTTATTGTCCCCGTCGTAGAGCTCTCGGAGAGCTTTTCAATGGTATGTTGTGCGCCACATAACTCACGGATCAAAAGTTATGGGCACCGGAGCGACGAAGACCAGGTCACAGGTCCCACGCACTAGGTTTGCGGGCCCAGCCTCTATGCGATGCGAAGTTGTCTTGCCCAAGATGCCGTGGGACTTGAGAATATAAATGTGATGGATAAGACATCTTCGCAAGGGTAAACAGATCAAAAAAATGAAAAGAATAGTGCAAGACGAGGATTTCCCAGGGGGTCACCCAAGCACGCATAACTTCGGTGTTCTGATGGGATCCAGTGCATTAAAGCTGGTAGGATCACACCCGTCATGCTAAGGGTGCAAAACCCTTATGTGTTGACGGTTCACAATTCCAGCCAAGAGAGATGGCCCATTCAAAATGCCAATGGGCTTATCGACAGCCCATCTGCTACAACAACGCGGCATGACCGTAAGACATGATATCGACGCATTGTAGAGCCCTCTAATGTTCCGTGAGTTGGGTTATCGTCCTTTCCACGGCTCACGACGAACGACTTAGGCCTCAAAAATAGCGCAAAAAGAAGAAAAATGGCCCGAAACTAATGAAAACATTCAATTTTTGGTATCAAAAATAGGCGCAGCCGGCACGCTTGCTTCCCTTGTCGCAGAGCTCCCGGAGTGCTTTCCAAAGTATACTGTGCGTCGCATAACTCCTTACGGATCAAAAGTTATGGGCACCGAAGCGATAGAGACCTGGTTGCAGGCCCCACTCCCTAGGTTTACAGGTCTAGCCTCTAAGCGTTGCGAAGTTGTCTTGCCCAAGATGCCGTGGGACTCGAGAATATAAATGTGATGGATAAAGCATCTTGGCAAGGCAAAACGGGGCAAAAGAAAAATGAAAAGGGGGGTGCAACACCAGGACTTCCTAGGGGGTCACCCATCAGAGTAATACTCTTGCCCAAGTACGCTTAACTTCGGAGATCTGATGAGATCCAGTATATTAGTGGTGGTATGATCGCACCCGTCATGCTGAAAGTGCAAAGCCCTTAGGTGTTGATGGTCTACAGTCCCAGCCAAAAGAGACAGCCCATTCAAAAGGCCCAATGGGCTTATCGACAGCCAATCTGCTTCAACAATGCAGCATCACCGCCAGACGTGATATTATTGCGTTGTAGAGCCCTCTAGTGTTCCGCGAGTTGGGTTCTCATCCTTTTCGCGGCCCACGACTAATGACTTGGGCCTAAGAAATAGCGCAAAAGGAAGAAAAGTGGCTTGAACCTGATGAAAATGTTCGATTTTGGTTATCAAAAACAGGCGCAATTGAGTAGACTTGTTGCCCAAGTCGTAGAGCTCCCGGAGAACTTTCTAAAGGTATGTTCTGTACCACATAACTCCTTATGGATCAAAAGTTATGGACATCGGAGCGACGGAGACCAGGTCATAGCCCCCATGCACTAGGTTTGCGGGCCCAGCCTCTACCCGATTCGAAGTTGTCTTGCCCAAGATGCCGTTGGACTCGATAATATAAATGTGATGGATAAAGCATCTTGGCAAGGCTAAATAGGGCAAACAAAAAATGGAAAGAGGGGTGCAACACGAGGACTTCCCAGGGGGTCACCCATCCTAGTACTACTCTCGTCCAAGCACGCTTAACTTTGAAGTTCTAATCAAATCCAGTGAATTAGTACTAGTATGATTGCACCCGTCATACTGAGGGTGCAAAGCCCTTAGGTATTGATGGTCCACAATCCCAGCCAAGAGAGACGACCCATTCAAATGGCCCAACGGGCATATTAATAGCCTACTAATGTTCTGTGAGTTTGTTTCTCGTCCTTTTCGCGGCTCACAAAGAACAACCCGGGCCTAAAAAACAGTGCAAAAAGAAGAAGAGATTCCTAAAACTGATGAATACGTTTGATTTTGGGTGCCAAAAATAGCACAACCGAGTAGGCTTGTTGCCCCCGTCATAGAACTCCTGGAGAGCTTTCCAACGTTATCCTATGCGCCGCATAACTCCTTACAGATAAAAAAGCTATAGGCACCGAAGCGACGGAGACCTGGTCACAGGCCCCACCCCCTAGGTTTGCGGGCCTAGCCTCTACGCGATGTGAAGTTATTTTACCCAAGATACTGTGGAACTCAAGAATATAAATGTCAATGATAAAGCATCTTGGCAAGGCTAAACGAGGCAAAAAAATGAAAAGAGGGGTGCAACACGATCACTTCCCAAGGGGTCACCCATCCTAGTACTACTCTCGCCCAAGCACGCTTAACTTTAGAGTTTTGATAGGATCCGGTGCATTAGTGCTGGTATGATCGCACCCGTCATGCTGAGGGTGCAAAGCCCTTATGTGTTGATGGTTCACAATCCCATCCAAGAGGGACGGCCCATTCAAAAGGCCAATGGGCTTATCTACAGGCTATATGCTTCAAAAACATAGCATCTCTGCAAGACGTGATATCGACGCATTGTTGAGCCCTCTAATGTTCCGTGAGTTGGTTTCTCGTCCTTTTCGCTGCTTATGACGAACCACTCGGGCAAAAAACATAGCGTAAATTGTATAAAAGATACCCAAAACTAATGAAAATGTTTGATTTTGGGTACCAAAAATAGGCACAGTCGAGCAGGCTTGCTCCTCCCGTCGTAGAGCTCCCATAGACCTTTCCAACAGTATGTTGTGCGCCATATAACTCTATAAGGATCAAAAATTATGGGCTCCGGAGCGACGGAGACCAGGTCACAGGCCCTACACCCTAGGTTTGCTGGCCAAGCCTCTATGCGTTGTGAAGTTGTCTTGCCCAAGATGCCATGGGACTCGAGAATATAAATATGATGGATAAAGCATCTTGGCAAGGCTAAATGGGCCAAAAAAAATGAAAAGAGGGGTGCAACACGAGGACTTCCCAAGAGGTCACCCATCCTAGTACTACTCTCGCCCAAGCACGCTTAACTTCGGAGTTCTGATGGGATCCGGTGAATTAGTGCTGGTATGATCACACCCGTCATGCTAAGGGTGCAAAGCCCTTAGGTATTGTTGGTCCACAGTCCTAGCCAAGAGAGACGGCCCATTCAAAATGCCTAATGGGCTTATCGACAACCCATCTGCTTCAACAAAGCAGCATCACTGTAAGATGTGATATCTACGCATTGTAGAGCTCTCTAATGTTCCGCGACTTTGGTTCTCGTCCATTTCGCTGCTCACGATGAATGACCAGGGCCTAAAAACCAGCGCAAAATGAAGAAAAGTGGTCAGAAACTGATGAAAGCATTCAATTTTGGGTATCAAAAATAGACGCAATTGATCAGGCTTATTGCCTCTATAGTAGAGCTCCCAGAGAGCTTTCCAACGGTATGTTGTGCGCCGCATAACTCCTTACCGATCAAAAGTTATGGGCACCGGAGCGACGGAGACTATGGCACAAGCCCCACACACTTGGTTTGCGGGCGCAGACTCTACGCGATGTGAACTTGTCTCGCCCAAGATGCCGTGGGACTCGAGAATATAAATGTGATGGATAAAGCATCTTGGCAAGGCTAAACCAGGCAAAAAAAATGAAAAGAGGGGTGCAACACAAGGACTTCCCAGGGGGTCACCCATCCTAATACTACTCTCGCCTAAGCACGCTTAACTTCGGAGTTCAAATAGGATCCGGTGAATTAGTGCTGGTATGATCGCACCCATCATGCTAAGGGTGCAAAGCCCTTAGGTATTGTTGTTCCACAGTCCCAGCCAAGAGAGACGGCCCATTCAAAATGCCCAATGGGTTTATCGACAACCCATCTGCTTCAACAACGCAGCATCACTGTAAGACATGATATTTACGCGTTGTAGAGCTGTCTAATGTTCCGCGAGTTTGGTTCTCGTCCTTTTCGCTGCTCACAATGAACGACCCGGGCCTAAAAAATAGCGCAAAATGAAGAAAAGTGGCCAGAAACTGATGAAGGCATTCAATTTTGGGTATGAAAAATACATGCAACCGAGCAGGCTTATTGCCTCCGTACTAGAGCTCCTAGAAAGCTTTCCAACGGTATACTGTAAGCCGCATAACTCCATACCGATCAAAAGTTATGGGTACCTGAGTGACGGAGACCATGGCACAAGTCGCACGCACTAGGTTTGCGGGCATAGACTCTACGCGATGCGAACTTGTCTCGCCCAAGATGCCGTGGGACTCGAGAATATAAAAGTGATGGATAAAGCATCTTGGCAAGGCTAAACGGGGCAAAAAAAAAATGAAAAGTGGGGTGCAACACGAAGACTTCCCAGGGGTCACCCATCCTAGTACTACTCTCACCCAAGCACGCTTAACTTTAGAGTTCTAATGGGATCCAGTTCATTAGTGTTGGTATGATCGCACCCGTCATGCTGAGGGTGCAAAGCCCTTATGTGTTGATGGTTCACAATCCCAACCAAGAGAGACGGCCGATTCAAAAGGCCAATGGGCTTATCGATAGCCCATCTGCTTCAATAACGAAGCATCACCGAAAGACGTGATTATCGACGTGTTGTAGAGCTCTCTAATGTTCCATGAGTTTGGTTCTTATCCTTTTTGCTGCTCACGATGAACAACCCGAGCCTAAAAAATAGCTCAAAAAGTAGAAAAGTGGCCAGAAACTGATGAAAATGTTCAATTTTGGGTATCGAAAATTGGCACAACTGAGCAGGCTTGTTGCTTCAGTCGTAGAGCTCCCGGAGAGCTTTCCAACAGTATGCTGTGTGCCGCATAACTCCTTATGGATCAAAAGTTATGGGCACCGGAACGACGGAGACCAGCTCACAGGCCCCACGCACTAGGTTTGTGGGCCCAGCCTCTACACGATGCAAAGTTGTCTTGCCCAAGATGCCATGGGACTCGAGAATATAAATGTGATGGATAAAGCATCTTGGCATGGCTAAACGGGGCAAAAAAAAAATGAAAATAGGGGTATAACACGAGGACTTCCCAGGGGATCACCCATCCTAGTACTACTCTCTCCCAAGCACTCTTAACTTCAATTTTTTGATGGGATCCTATGAATTAGTGCTGGTATGATCGCACCCATCATGCTGAGGGTACAAAGCCCTTATATGTTGACGGTTCACCGTCCCAGCCAAGAGAGACAGCCCATTCAAAAGTCTAGTAGGCTTATCGACAGCCCATCTACTTCAACAACACATCATCACCGCAGAACGAGATATCGACGCATTGTAGAGACCTATAATGATCCGCGAGTTGGGTTCATGTCCTATTCGCGGCTCACGACGAATGACCCGAGCCTAAAAAATAGAGCAAAAAGAAGAAAAGATGTACAAAACTGATAAAAATGTTCAATTTTGGATATCAAAAATAGGTGCAGCCGAGCAGGCTTTCTAGCCTCGTCGTAAAGCTTCCGAAGAGCTTTCCATTGGTGTGTTGTGCGCCGCATAACTCCTTACGAATCAAAAGTTATGGGCTCCGTAACGACGGAGACCAGGTCACAGGTCCCACGCACTAGGTTTGTGGGCCTAACTTCTATGCGATGCGAAGTTGTCTTGCCCAAGATGGCGTGGGACTCAAGAATATAAATGTGATGGATAAAGCAACTTGGCAAGGCTAAATGGGGGCAAAAAAAAAAAAGAGGGGTGCAACACAAGGACTTCCCGGTGGGTCACCTATCCTAGTACTACTCTCACCCAAGCACACTTAACTTCGGAGTTTTGATGGGATCCGGTGCATTAGTACTGGTAAGATCACACCCATCATGCTTAGGGTGCAAAGCCCTTATGTGTTGACGGTTCACAGTCCCAGCCAAGAGAGACGACCCATTCAAAAGGCCAATGGGCTTATCGACAACCCATCAGTTTCCACAGCGTAGCATCACCGCAAGACGTGATATTTATGCGTTGTAGGGTCCTCTAATGTTCCGCAAGTTGGGTTCTCCTACTTTTCGAACGTCACGACGAACGACCCGTGCCTAAAAAATAGCGTAAAAAGAAGAAAAGTGGCTTCAAACTAATGACAACGTTCAATTTTGGGTACCAAAAATAGGCGCATCCAGCAAGCTTGCTTCTCCCATCGTAGAGCTCACGGAGAGCTTTCCAACGGTATGTTGTGCACCGTATAACTCCTTAAGGATCAAAAGTTGTGGGCATTGGAATGACGGAGACCAGGTCACAAGCCCACACCTTAGGTTTGCGGGCCCAGCCTCTACGCGATTCGAAGTTGTCTTGCCCAAGATGTCGTGGGACTCGAGGGTGCAATGCCCTTATGTGTTGATGGTTAACAGTCCCAGCCAAAAGAGACGACCCATGCAAAAGGCCCAATGGGTTTATCGACAGGCAATTTGCTTAAACAACACAGCATCACTGCAAGATGTGATATCGACACATTATAGATCCCTCTAATGTTCAGCGAGTTGGGCTCTCGTCCTTTTTGCGGCTCACGACGAACGACCCGGGCCTAAAAAACAACATAAAAAGAAGAAAAATTTCCCGAAATTGATCAAAATGTTCAATTTTGGGCATCAAAAATAGGCGAAGCCGAGCAGGCTTGTTGCCCCAGTCGTAGAGCTCTCGGAGAGCTTTCTAACGGTATGATGTGCGCCGCATAACTCCTTACGGATGAAAAGTTATGGGCAACAAAGCAACGGAGACCATGTCACAAGTCCCACACACTAGATCTACGGGCGCAAACTCTACGCAATGCGAACTTGTCTCGCCCAAGATGCCGTGGGACTCGAGAATATAAATGTGATGGATAAAGCATATTCTCAAGGCTAAACACGGCAAAAAAAAATGAAAAGAGGGGTGCAACACGAAGACTTCCCAGGGGTCACCCAACTTCTACGCGATGCGAAGTTGTCTTGCCCAAGATGCCGTGGGGCTCAAGAACATAAATGTGATGGATAAACCATCTTGGCATGGCTAAACAGGGCAAAAAAATGAAAAGATGAGTGCAACACGAGGACTTCCCAGGGCGTCACCCATCCTAGTACTATTCTTGCCCAAGCACTCTTAACTTCGGTTTTCTGATGGGATCCTGTGAATTAGTGTTGGTGTGATTTCACCCGTCATGCTGAGGGTGCAAAGCCCTTATGTGTTGACAGTTCACAGTCCCAGCCAAGAGAGACAGCCCATTCAAAAGGCCAATGGGCTTATCGACAGCCCATCTGCTTCAACAACACAGCGTCACAGCAAGATGTGATATCGATGCAATGTAGAGCCCTTTAATGTTCTGCGAGTTGGGTTATCGTCCTATTCGTGGCTCATGACAAATGACCCAGGCCTAAAAAATAGGGCAAAAGTAAGAAACGATGCACAAAACTGATGAAAATGTTCGATTTTGGGTACCGAAATTAGGCGCAGCCGAGCAGGCTTGCTGTCCCCGACGTAGAGCTCCTAGAGAGCTTTCCACCGGTGTGTTTTGCGCCGCATAACTTCTTACGGATCAAAAGTTATGGGCACTAGAGCGACAGAGACCAGGTCATAAGCCCCACACCCTAGGTTTGCGGGCCTAGCCTCTACGCGATACAAAGTTGTCTTGCCCAAGATGTCGTGGGACTCAAGAATATAAATGTGATGGATAAAGCATCTTGGCAAGGCTAAACGGGGCAAAAAAAAATGAAAAGAGGGGTGCAACACGAGGACTTCCAAGGAGGTCACCCATCCTAATACTACTCTCTCCCAATCACGTTTAACTTCGGAGTTTTGATGGGATCCGGTGCATTAGTGCTGGTATGATCACACCCGTCATGCTAAGGGTGCAAAGCCCTTATGTGTTGACGGTTCACAGTCCTATCCAAGAGAGCCAGCCCATTCAAAAGGCCAATGGGCTTATTGATAGCCCATCTGCTTCAGCAATGCAGTATCACCGCAAGATGTAATATCGACGCATTGTAGAGCCTCTAATGTTCCGCGTCTTGGGTTTCCGTCCTTTTCGCGGGTCACGACGAACGACCCGGGCCTAAAAAATAGCGTATAAAGTAGAAATGATGCCCAAAACTGATGAAAACAATCAATTTTGTGTACCGAAAAGAGGCGCAGTTGAGCAGGCTAGTTGCCCTTTATCGTACAGCTCCCAGAGACCTTTTCAACGGTATGTTGTGCGTCGCATAACTCCTTACGGATCAAAAGTTATGGGCACCGGAGCGACATAGACCAGGTCACAGACCCCATACCCTAGGTTTGCGGACCCAGCCTCTATGTGATGCGAAGTTGTCTTGCCCAAGATGCCATGGGACTCGAGAAATATAAATGTGATGGATAAAGCATCTTGGCAAGGCTAAACTGGGCAAAAAAATAATAATAATAAGGGTGCAACACGTGGACTTCCCAGTGGGTCACCCATCCTAGTACTACTCTCGCCCAAGCACGCTTAACTTCAGAGTTCTGATGGGATCCGGTGCATTAATGCTGGTATGATCGCACCCGTCATGCTGAGGGTGCAAAGCCCTTATGTGTTGATGGTTCACAGTCCCATCCAAGAGAGACGGCCCATTCAAAAGGCCAATGGGCTTATCGACAGCCCATCTGCTTCAACAACGCAGCGTTACCGCAAGACATGATATCGATGCATTTTAGAGCCCTCTAATGTTTAGCAAGTTGGGTTCTCATCCTATTCGCGGCTCATGACGAACGACCCGGGCCTAAAAAATAGCACGAAATTGATGAAAACGTTCAATTTTGGGTTCCAAAAATAGGCGTTGCCTAGTAAGCTTGCTACCTCCGTCGTCGAGCTTCCGAAGAGCTTTCAAACGGTGTGCTGTGCGCTGTATAACTTCTAACGGATCAAAAGTTATGGTCACTGGAGTGACGGAGACTAGGTCATAAGCCCCACACCCTAGGTTTACGGGCCCAGCCTCTACGTGATGCGAAGTTGTCTTGCCCAAGATGCCGTAGGACTCGAGAATATAAATGTGATGGATAAAGCATCTTGACAAGGCTAAACGTGGCAAAAAAAAAATCAAAAAAAGGGGTACAACACGAGGACTTCCCATGGGGTCACCCATCATAGTACTACTCTCGTTCAAGCACGCTTAACTTCGGAGTTCTAATGGGATCCGGTGAATTAGTACTGGTATGATCGTACCCGTCATGCTGAGGGTACAAATCCCTTAGGTGTTGATGGTCCACAGTCCCAGCCAAGAGAGACAGCCCATTCGAAACGCCCAATGGGCTTATCAACGGCCCATCTGCTTCAACAACGCAAATCACCACAAAACGTGATATCAACTCGTTGTAGAGCCCTCTAATATTCCGTGAGTTGGGTTCTCATTCTTTTCGCAGCTCACGACGAACGACAAACGACCCGGGCCTAAAATATAGTGCAAAATTGGGAAAAGATTCCAAAAATTGATGAAATCATTTATTTTGGGCGCAGAAAACAAGCGCAGCTGAGCAGGCTTGTTGACCACGTCGTAGAGCCCCAGGAGAGCTTTCCAACGGTATGCTTTGCGCCGCATAACTCCTTACGGATCAAAATTTATGGGCCCAGGCCCCACCACTTAGGTTTACGGGCCCAGCCTCTACGCGATCCGAAGTTGTCTTACCCAAGATGCCGTGGGACTCAAGAATATAAATGTCATGGATAAAGCATCTTGGCAAGGCCAAATGGGGCAAAAAAGAAATGAAAAGAGTGGTGCAACACGAGGACTTCCCAGGGGGTCACCCATCCTAGTACTACTCTCGCCCAAGCACGCTTAACTTCGGAGTTCTGATGGGATCCGGTGCCTTAGTACTGGTATGATCATAACCGTCAGGTTGAGGGTGCAAAGCTCTTATGTGTTGACGGTTCACAGTCCAATCCAAGAGAGACGGCCCTTTCAAAAGGCCAATGGGCTTATCGACTGCCCATCTGCTTTAATAATGCAGCATCACTGCAAGTAGTGATATCAACGTGTTGTAGAGCCCTTTAATGTTCTGCGAGTTAGGTTTTTGTCCTTTTCGCTGCTCACGACCAACTATCCGGGGCTAAAAAACAATGAAAAAAGTAGAAAATATGACCAAAACTGATGAAAACGTTCAATTTTGGGTACCAAAAATAGGCGCTGTCGAGCAAACTTCTGCCCCCTTCGTAGAGCTCCCGGAGACCTTTCCAACGGTATGCTGTGCGCCGCATAACTCCTTACGGATCAAAAGTTATGGGCACTAGAGCGACGGAGACCAGGTCACTAGCCCCACACCCTTGGTTTGCGGGCCCAACCTCTACGCAATGCGAAGTTCCCTTCGCAAGATGCCATGGGACTCGAGAATATAAATGTAATGGATAAAGCATCTTGGCCAGGCTAAACGAGGTAAAAAAAATGAATAGAGTGGTGCAACACGAGGACTTCCCAAGGGGTCACCGATCCTAGTACTACTCTCGCCCAAGCACGCTTAACTTCGGAGTTATTATAGGATCCGGTGAATTAGTGCCGGTATGATCGTACCCGTCATGCTGAGGGTGCAAAGCCCTTAGGTGTTGTTGGTCCAAAGTCCTGGATCGTACGTTGTGAGTTGTTAAAAGGATGACAACTTAACTCGCGGGACATTAGAGGGCCCTACAACTCGTCAATATCACGTCTTGCGAGGATGCAGTGTTGTTGAAGCGGATGGGTTGTCGTTAAGCCCATTGGGCCTTTTGAATGGGCCATCTCTCTGGGCTGGGGCTGTGAACCGTCAACACATAAAGGATTTGTACCCTCAACATGACGGGTGCGATCATATTAGCACTTATGCACCGCATCCCATTAGAACTCCGAAGTTAAGCGCCTTTGGGCGAGAGTAGTACTAGGATGGGTGACCCCCTGGGAAGTCCTCGTGATGCAGCCCCCTTTTCAATTTTTTGTGCCCCGATTAGGGTTGTCAAGATGCTTTATCCACTACATTTCAATTCCCGAATCCCACGGCACCATGGGCAAAACAACTTCGCTTCTCGTAGAGGCTGGGTCTGCAAACCGAGGGCGTGGGGCTTATGACCAGGTCTCCGTCGTTTTGGTGCCCTTAACTTTTTATCTGTAAGAAGTTAGCAGTGCACAGATTACAGTTGGAAAGCTCTCCGAACGCTCTACGATGGGGGCAGTAAGCCTGCTCGGCTGCGCCCTTTTTTGGAGTCCAAAATCAAACGTTTTCATCAGTTTTGGGCCACTTCTTTTGCTCTATTTTTCCATCCTGGATCGTACGTCGTGAGCTATTAAACCTAACTTGCGGGACATTAGAGGGCCCTACAACGCATCGATATCACATCTTGTGAGGATGCTACGTTGTAGAAGCAGATGGGTTATCGTTAAGCCCATTGGGCGTTTTGAGTAGGTCATCTCTTTGGGGTGGGACTGTGAACTGTCAACACATAAAGGATTTGTGCCCTCAACATGACAGGTGCGATCATACCAGCACTAATGCACCGGATCCCATCAGAACTCCGAAGTTAAGTGTGCTTGGGCGAGAGTAGTACTAGGATGGGTGACCCCTTGGGAAGTCCTCGTGTTACACCCCCCTTTTCAATTTTTTTTTACCCCAATTAGGGTTGCCAAGATACTTTATCCACTACATTTCTATTACCGAATCCTATGGCACCTTGGGCAACACAACTTCGCTTCACGTAGAGTCTGGGCCTGCAAGCCGAGGGCGTGTGGGCTTGTGACCAGGTATTTGTCACTCCGGTGCCCATAACTTTTGATCCGTAAGGAGTTACGTGGTGCACAGCATACCGTTTGAAAGCTCTCCGAGATCTCTACAACGAGGGCAGCAAGCCTACAAGGATGCGCCTGTTTTCGGAGCCCAAAATCAAATGTTTTGATCAATTTCGGGCCATTTTTCGTCTTTTGCTCAGTTTTTCCGTCCCAGATCGTATGTCGTGAGCTATTAAAAGGACGACAACCTAACTCGCGAGATATTACAGGGCCCTACAACACGTTGATATTACGTCTTACGAGGATGCTGCATTGTTGAAGCGGATAGGTCATCGTTAAGCCATTGGGCCTTTTGAATGGGCCATCTCTCTCGGCTAGGACTGTGAACCATCAACACATAAAGGATTTGTGCCCTCAACATGACGGGTACGATCATACTAGTACTAATGCACCAGATCCCATCAGAACTCCGAAGTTAAGTGTGCTTGGGCGAGAGTATTACTAGGATAGGTGACCCCCTAGGAAGTCCTCGTGTTGCACCCTCTTTTTCAATTATTTTTCCCCGGTTAGGTTTGCCAAGATGCTTTATCCACCACATTTCTATCACCGAATCCCACGGCACCTTGGGCAAGACAACTTCGCTTCACGTAGAGGCTGGGCCCGCAAACCGAGGGCATGGGGCTTGTGACTAGGTCTCTATCTCTCCGATGCTCATAACTTTTGATCCGTAAAGAGTTATGCAGCACACATCATATCGTTGTAAAGCTCTCCGAGAGCTCTACGACGGGGGCAGCAAGCTTGCTCGGCTGCCCCATTTTTGCAGCACAAAATCAAACATTTTCCTTAGTTTCGGGCAACTTTTATTCTTTTGCTTAGTTTTTCCGTCCCAGATCGTACGTCGTGAGCTATTTAAAGGACGACAACCTAATCACGGGACATTAGAGGGCCCTATAACGCATCGATATCACGTCTTGCAAGGATGCTGCGTTGTTGAAGCGGATGGGTTACGTTAAGCCCATTGGGCCTTTTGAATGGGCCATCTCTCTGGGCTGGGACTGTGAACCGTTAACACGTAAGAGATTTGTGTGCTCAACATGACGGGTGTGATCATACCAGAACTAATGCGCCGGATCTCATCAGAACTACGAAGTTAAGCGTGCTTGGGCGAGAGTAGTACTAGGATGGGTGACCCCCTGGGAAGTCCTCGTGTTGCACCCCGCTTTTCAATTTTTTTTATCTAGGTTAGGCTAGCCAATATGCTTTATCCACCACATTTCTATTACCAAATCCCACGGCACCTTGGGCAAGACAACTTCGTTTCACGTAGAGGCTGGGCCCACAAACCGAGGGCATGGGGCCTGTGACCAGGTCTCCGTCTCTCTGGTGCCCATAACTTTTGATCTGTAAAGACTTACGCGACACACAACATACCATTGGAAAGCTCTTCGAGAGCTCTACAACTGGGGCAGCAAGCCTGCCCGGCTGCGCCTATTTTTGGAGCCCAAAATCGAACGTTTTCATCATTTTCGGGCCACTTTTCTTCTTTTGTTCAGTTTTTCTATCCTAGATCGTACGTCGTGAGTTGTTAAAAGGAGGACAACCGAACTCGCGAGATATTAGAGGGCCCTACAACACGTCGATATCACGTCTTGTGAGGATGCTGCGTTATTGAAGTGGATGGGTTGTCGTTAAGCCTATTGGGCCTTTTGAATGGGCCATCTCTCTGGGCTGAGACTATGAACCGTCAACACATAAGGGATTTATGCGCTCAACATGACGGGTGCGATCATACAAGCAATAATGCACCAGATCCCATCAGAACTCCAAAGTTAAGCATGCTTGGGCGAGAGTAGTATTAGGATGGGTGACCCCCTCGGAAGTCCTTGTGCTGCACCCCTCTTTTCAATTTTTTTTTCCTGGTTAGGCTTGCCAAGATGCTTTATCCACCACATTTCAATTACCGAATTCCACAGCACCTTGGGCATGACAACTTCGCTTCACGTAGAGGTTGGGCCTGCAAACCGAGTGCGTAGGGCTTGTGACCAGGTCTCCGTCGCTCCGGTGCCCATAACTTTTGATCCGCAAGGAGTTACGGGGTGCACAACAAACCGTCGGAAAGCTCTCCGAGAGCTCTACGATGGGGGCAGCAAGCCTGCCTGGCTGCGCCTATTTTCGGAGCCCAAAATCAAATGTTTTCATCAGTTTCGGTTCACTTTTCTGCTTTTGCTCGATTTTTCCATCCTAGATCATACGTCATGTACTGTTAAAAGGATGACAACCAAACCGCGGGACATTAGAGGGCCCTACAATGCGTCGATATCACGTCTTGCGAGGATGCTGTGTTGTTGAAGCGGATGGGTTGTTGTTAAGCCCATTGGGCCTTTTGAATAGGCCATCCCTCTGGGCTGGGACTGTGAACTGTCAAAACATAAGGGATTTGTGCGCTCATCACGATGGGTGTGATCATACCAGCACTAATGCACCGGATCCCATCAGAACTCCAAAGTTAAGCGTGCTTGGGTGAGAGTAGTACTCGGATAGGTGACCCCCTTGGAAGTCCTCGTGTTGCACCATCCTTTTCAATTTTTTTTCCCTGGTTAAGCCTCCCAAGATGCTTTATCCACCACTTTTCTATTACCGAATTCCACGGAACCTTGGGCATGACAAGTTCGCTTCACGTAGAGGCTGGGCCCGCAAACCGAGGGCATGGGGCTTGTGACCAGGTCTCCGTCGCTCCGGTGCCCATAACTTTTGATTTGTAAGGACTTACGCAGCGCACAACATACCGTTGGAAAGCTCTCCGAGAGCTCTACAATGGGGGCAGCAAGCCTATTTAGTTGCATCTGTTTTTGGATCCCAAAATCGAACATTTTCATCAGTTACGAACCACTTTTCTTCTTTTGCTCGATTTTTTCATCCTGGATCGTACGTCGTGAGCTGTTAAAAGGTCAACAACCTAACTCGCGGGACATTAGAGGGCCCTACAACGCGTCGATATCACGTCTTGAGAGGATACTATATTGTTGAAGCAGATGCGTTGTCGTTAAGCCCATTGGGCCTGTTGAATAGGCCATCTCTCTTGGCTGAGACTATGAACCGTCAACAAATAAGGGATTTATGCGCTCAACATGACAGGTACGATCATACCAGCACTAATGCACCAGATCTCATCAGAACTCCAAAGTTAAGTGTGCTTAGGCGAGAGTAGTACTAGGATGGGTGACCCCCTGGGAAGTCCTCCTGTTGTACCTCCCTTTTCAATTTTTTTTGTCCCGGTTAGGCATGCCAATATGCTTTATCCACCACATTTCTATTACCGAATCCCACGGCACCTTGGGCAAGACAACTTCGCTTCATGTAAAGGCTGGGCCTGCAAACCGAGGGCGTGGGGCCTGTGACCAGGTCTCCGTCTCCCCGGTGCCCATAACTTTTGATCTGTAAGGAGTTACGCGGCACACAACATATCGTTGGAAAGCTCTTCAAGAGCTCTACGACGGAGGCAACAAGCCTGCCTGACAGCGCCTATTTTTGGAGCCCAAAATCGAACGTTTTAATCAGTTTTGGGCCACTTTTTTTCTTTTGCTCGATTTTTTAATCCTGGATCGTACGTCATGAGCTGTTAAAAGGACGACAACATAACTCGCGGGACATTAGAGTGCCCTACAACGCGTCGATATCACATCTTACGACGATGCTGCGTTGTTAAAGCGGATGGGTCGTCGTTAAGCCCATTGTGCCTTTTGAATGGGCCATCTCTTTGGGCTGAGACTGTGAACCGTCAACAAATAAGTGATTTATGCACTCAATGTGACGGGTGCGATCATACCAGTAATAATGCACCGGATCCCATCAGAACTCCAAAGTTAAGCGTGCTTCGGCGAGAGTAGTACTAAGATGGATGATCCCCTGGGAAGTCCTCGTGTTGCACCTCCCTTTTCAATTTTTTTTCCCCGGTTAGGCTTGCCAAGATGCTTTATTCACCACATTTCTATTACCGAATTCTACGGTACCTTGGGCATGACAACTTCGCTTCACGTAGAGGCTGGGCTCGCAAACCAAGGGTGTTGGGCTTGTGACCAGGTCTCCGTCGCTCCGGTGCCCATAACTTTTGATCCGCAAGGAGTTATGTGGCGCACAGCATACCGTTGGAAAGCTCTTCGACATCTCTACGACGGGGGCAACAAGCCTGCCTAGCTGCGCCTATTTTTGAAGCCCAAAATCAAACATTTTCATCAGTTTCGGGCCACTTTTCTTCTTTTGCTCAGTTTTTCCATCCTGGATCGTACGTCGTGAGCTGTTAAAAGGATGACAACCTAACTTGCGGGACATTAGAGAGCCCTACAATGCATCGATATCACGTCTTGCGAGGATGCAGCGTTGTTGAAGTGGATGGGTTATTGTTAAGCCCATTGGGCCTTTTGAATGGGCCATCTCTCTGGGCTAGGACTATGAACCGTCAACACATAAGGGATTTGTGCGCTCATCATGACGGGTGCGATCATACTAGCACTAATGCACTGGATCCCATCAGAACTCCGAAGTTAAGCGTGCTTGGGCGAGAGTAGTACTCGGATGGGTAACCCCTTGAGAAGTCCTCGTGGTGCACCCCCCTTTGAAATATTTTTTCCCTGCATAGGATTGCCAAGATACTTTATCCACCACATTTCTATTACCGAATTCCACGGCACCTTGGGCATGACAACTTCCCTTCACGTAGAGGCTGGGCCCGTAAACCGAGGGCGTGGGGCTTGGGACCAGGTCTCTGTCGCTCCGGTGCCCATAACTTTTGATCTGTAAGAAGTTACGAAGCGCAAAGCATACCGTTGGAATGCTCTCCGGGAGCTCTACAATGAGGGTAGCAAGCCTACTTGGCTGCGCCTATTTTCGAATCCCAAAATTGAACTTTTTCATTAGTTATAGGCCACTTTTCTTGTTTTGCTCGATTTTTTCGTCTTGGATCGTACGTCGTGAGCTATTAAAAGGTCGACAACCTAACTCGCAGGACATTAGACGGCCCTCCAACGCGTCGATATCACATCTTGCGAGGATGCTGCATTGTTGAAGCGGATGCGTTGTCGTTAAGCACATTGGGCCTTTTGAATAGGCCATCTCTCTGGGCTGAGATTGTGAACCGTCAACACAGAAGGGATTTATGCGCTCAACATGATGGGTACGATCATACCAGCACTAATGCACCGGATCCCATCAGAACTCCGAAGTTAAGCGTGCTTGGGCGAGAGTAGTACTAGGACGGGTGACCCCCAGGGAAGTCCTCGTGCTGCACTCCCCTTTTCAATTTTTTTCCCCGGTTAGGCTTGCCAAGATGCTTTATCCACCACATTTGTATTACCAAATCCCACGGCACCTTAGGCAAGACAACTTCGCTTCACGTAGAGGCTGGGCCCGCAAACCGAGGGCGTGGGTCTTGTGACCAGGTCTCCGTCGCTCCGGTGCCCATAACTTTTGATCCGTAAAGAGTTACGCGGCGCACAACACACCGTTGGATAGCTATCCGAGAGCTCTAAGATGTGGGCAGCAACCCTGCTCGGCTGCGCACGTTCTTGGAGCCGAAAATTGAACATTTTCATTAGTTTCGGGCCACTTTTATTCTTTTGCTCAATTTTTTCGTCCCGAATCGTACGTCGTGAGCTGTTAAAAGGATGACAACCTAACTCGCAAGACATTAGAGAGCCCTACAACGCGTCGAAGTCATGTCTTGTTAGGATACTGTGGGATTGCACAAAACTGTCCAGATGATGCAAGGTTTGTTTCTGATTTTAGTTCATTTATTAAGATTTAATTTGACATCTTATTCATGGGAATTGGATATTGTTTACTTGTCTTAATGATTGTGAGAAAACAGCCAATTGCAGTGAGGGTTTCACTTAGTTATATGCTTAGAAAATTTGTTGTAACTTCGCTTGTGGTACTAATTGCTTAGGATTGTGGCATTGAAATGTTGTGTGGACAGTTTTGAATACTTGGGGATGCTTGAACTAATTGATGCATGGCTTGAGATTGATTTTGAGTTGACTTGAGGCTTAATCGCACGGGCAAGCACGAAATGGAAACCCTAGTGACTAGGTGAACTTGCTAAGTGTTGATCCTTTGAATATTGAGTGTAATTATATGTTTAGTAGGCTGCCCGTAGTTGCCCTTATAGCCTAAAGGTGATTTTGATCATTGCATGTTGACAAATAGGCCTTTCTTGCATCCGAACCCACGTAGATTGTTGTTACATGTTGAATAACGTTATTATTTGATTACATGGACGTTGAAATGAGTTATATGACCTGATTTACGTGCGTTACATGGCTGTCCATTTAATGTTCATATAACTCCGTATGCCTTTCAAGTGAAATTACGTGTCTTATCGTGCCTCGCTTGCTTACTTGTCAATGTGCAATCTTATGACTGTCTGGAGGCAACCTACTTTGTTTTCCTCCTAATGTGATATATTAAATGTCATAAATGTGCATTGCATACAAGGTTGCAACCTTTCATTCTGGCGTGGTAGCGTTCACGCACACCGGGCGGCATCAGGCTTGCTGGTGCAACCGTGACTACCATTGTCCAATTCCCTCTCTCGCTTGGGGGCTAGACTTCCTTGAAGAGTTGGGTCGTAGGATTTCGTGGTACATCCGGAGTACACCCACTTGGCGTGATAAGGGGATGATTTGAAGTCGTCCGCAACAATTGATACTGGAAATGAACTGAGAGCAAAAGCTCAACGTATCCTTTTTACTATGTGTATAAGTACTCTCGCTTGTTTCCTAGAGGACCTCGGGGAGGAAAGACGGGTAATTGTGTTCATTTACTTTTCTATTATTGTTATGCACTTAATTGTGTTATATTCATGCTTGCAAAAGGATTTTCATAAATTGAACCGAAAAATGAGTTTCAAAACCTATTTCTCGTTCCCCTCGCTGAGTTCATAAGGAATCACCCTCTTTTATCATCTCAGGTGAAGAAGATCAAGAACAGGTATCTGAGGACGATGTGCCTAACGATGATTCCTTGGAGTGATTGCCTGTCCTATGTGTTTTGCTTGGTTATGGCTATCTGTGAACACTATGCTACTTGAAGACCATTTCTTTTTATGTTGTTCAATGTTTGTAATGTAAAAGACCCCCGTTGTAATTTGGGATCTAATTTTGGTTTGTACTGATATTAACTACAGAGACACCAGACACTACTATGATTGTTTTACTATTATTACTACTAGTATCTATCATAGGATTATGACATAACAGGTAAGGACTAAGTAAATGAACCTATCCAATCTTAAGCAGGTACTCGTTGTTAAGCTAAGATCAACAGGTACTTTTGTAACGAGGATAAACAAAGAAAAGAGACATAGTATCATGCTAGGTTATTAATCAAATGAGACATTGAGATAACCAGTAGGCATTTCAATTGATGGTAAACAGTAATCTTAGTTAGAAATGAAATTGAGATTGGAAGATTTGAGGCGTTTAGAGAATTAGGTCAAACCAAAGAGCCCAATTACAGCCGTTATACTGCCAATTTTCTGAAAAATTTTAGAGTTTAGGCTAAAATATTAAGTGTTAAGTTTTCATGAACGGTTAAGTATGTGATATGACTTGAATGTTAGATCACACCCTAGTCTAACCTTTATTGGCCGGGTTGGGGCATGACACCTTATAAGAAAAAGAATAGTATCAGAGCTTAGATTGCTTAAGTCTGGTTTAACTCTCGGACCATGGGTAGAGCCCTAAGATAATTAGGATGACTTGTCTATATGTTGTTGTGTGATAATGTTAATTGTGCCTTCTATGTTCTATGTGGTTAAGTGATTAACATGTCTTAATTGTTTCTAGAATTATGTTGCATTAAAATTCATTTTTATCGTATTTCAATAAATTGTGCATCGTAATATGTGCCTATAAATGGCTGGCCCTAGTACCTACACTACTAATAGGAGTGGTGAACCCTAAGAGACCGGAGATGCCTATCAAACTAATCCCGGCACGGATATGTTTAACATGATGGCAAATGTCATGGATTGCGTATCACGAATGATGGAGCGCCAAGATGCACATGAGGCCAATAACAACAACAACAACAGGAATGATGGTAACCATGGAAGACATAGCAGAATGAGAGAGTTCCTTGACTTTCGCCCGTCCAAATTCCACGGGGAAGCTGTTGATGAGAAAGCAGTGGCTTGGCTGTCCGAGATCGAGAAGATTTTCAGGCCACTTGATTATACTAATGAAGAAAAGGTGGAGTTTTCTGTGTTTCTGTTGCACGGGGATGTTGAACATTGGTGGCACACTATGGAGGCATTGTGGGAAACTGATCAGACACCTCGCTTGTAGGGTAATTTCGTTAAGGCATTCAAGGAGAAATATGTACCTGCAATTTCCAAGCAAAGGCGGATTGAGGAGTTCATGGACTTGACCCAGGGTAACATGACGGTGGCCCAGTACGAGGCTCGTTTTGACCGACTGTCCCGTTATGCTCAATATATGGTTAGTACTCCGGAGCGAAGATGTAGAAATTTACGACCGGATTGAGGCTAGAAATTCAGGACCAGTTGGCTTCTCATGACTTCGATACCTATTCTGCTCTCTTTGCTGCTGCCTCTCGAGTTGAGAAGAGGAAACTTGATAGAGCCGGTTCGAGTCAGCCGAACAAGAAACCATACCAGCCTTCAGGTCAACAGAATAAATTCCAGAGTCGTAGTCAGGGCCAGAGCCAGAATAGACCAGTGAATAACCATGGCCTGACAAAAGCGCCATCAGCCTCCTCTACCCGCAGATCCACAGGTAGTTCACCTGCTACTCAGTCTGTCAACTGTTCTTATTGTGACAAGAAGGGTCATACCGAGGCCCAGTGCTGGAAGAAGTCAGGACGATGTGTGAGATGTGGTAGTGATCAGCATCAGATCAAGGATTGCCCTAAATGGCAGGCATGACAGAATCAGGGTAAACCAGCTGGTAAAGGCTAGACTCTAGTTCCTAGAGTTCAGGCTCAAGCTTATGCTATCGAGTGCGATGAGCTTCCAGATAAGACCGCTGTTGTTGAAGGTACATTCTTCATACTGAATCAACCTGTTAAGGTACTAATTGATTCGGGTACTACTTATTCATTTATTACTCCTTATGTGTGGAACGTGTGAAACTGAAAGTTGTATGTTTGCCTTACGAAGTAGAAGTTGGTACTCCGATGGGTTCTAAACTTGTTACTAGCTTAGCTTGTAAAGCCTGTAAAATCCAAATTAAGGATAGGGAATTCTCAGCCAATCTTATTGTATTACCTTTTCGATACTATGAGGTAATTTTAGGGATGGACTGGTTGGCAAAACATCATGTCCAACTAGATTGCCGAACGAAGATTATAACGTTCTGGGTACCAGGTCAACCAATACTGGAGGTAATGGGTCGAAGAGATTTCACCGGGAGTTCCATCATTTCATCTACGAAAGCAGAGAAGTCCTTGAGAAAAGGGTGTAGCGGATACTTAGCTTACCTCATCAACAAGCCGTCGGATAAAGCTAAGTTGGAAGAAATGCTTGTGATCAAAGACTATGCGGATGTGTTTCCAGAAGAATGGCCTGGTTTACCCCCAAATCAGGAGATCGAGTTCATTATAGAGTTACTGCCTGGCACCCAGCCGATATCTAAAGCTCCCTATCTTATGGCACCGGCCGAGCTACAAGAATTGAAGGACCAATTGCAAGGATTGTTGAAGAAAGGGTTTGTTCAACCAAGTTCTTCACCGTGGGGCGCACCAGTTCTATTTGTAAAGAAGAAAGACGGAATGTTGAGGCTATGCATCGATTACTGAGGATTGAACCAAGTGACTATCAAGAATAAATACCCACTTCCACTGATCGACGAGTTGTTTGATCAACTTCAAGGAGCTAAAGTGTATTCGAAACTTGACTTGAGGCAAGGGTATTATCAGTTGCGGATCAAAAAGGAAGATGTGCCTAAAACGGCTTTCAGGACAAGATATGGGCATTATGAATATGTGGTGATGCCATTTGGACTAACTAATGCCCCTGCAGCTTTTATGGACTTGGTGAACAGGGTGTTTCAACCCTACTTTGACCAATTTGTGGTGATCTTCATTGATGATATTTTGGTATACTCGAAATCCGAGGCTGAGCATGAACAACATCTGTGGTTGGTACTGCAGAAACTTCGAGAGCATCAATTGTACACAAAGTTTAGCAAGTGCGAATTTTGGTTGCAGCAGATTGCATTATTTGGACATATCATATCCCAAGAGGGAATAACAGTAGATCCAACAAAGATAGAAGCAGTGATGTCTTGGAAGAAGCCGAAGAATGTTACGAAGATTCGAAGTTTTCTTGGTCTAGCCAGCTATTATCGGAGATTCGTGAAAGATTTCTCTAAGATTGCAGGACCGCTTACAAGGCTCACTCAAAAGAAAACAAAGTTCGTGTGGGATGATAAGTGTGAGAACAGCTTTCAAGAGTTGAAGAAAAGATTGACTACCGCACTTATTCTTGCATTGCCTGAAGGGAGTCAAGGTTTTGTATTCGATAGCGATGCTTCGAAGGAAGGATTGGGTTGTGTGTTGATGCAAAATGGTAGAGTGATTGTGTATGCTTCTAGGAAACCAAAGTCGTATGAATTGAACTAACCGACGCATGATTTGGAATTAGCGACTATTATGTTTGCACTTAAGAAATGGAGGCATTATCTGTGGGGTAACAAGTTCGAAGTATTTACTGATCACAAGAGCTTGAAATACTTGTTCACTCAAAAAGAGTTGAATATGAGGCAAAGGCGGTGGATGAAGCTTTTGGATGATTATAACTGCACAATCAATTATGTGCCTGGTAAAGCGAATGTAGTTGCAGATGCCTTAAGTAGGAAAGCAAGCATGGAAAAACCGGAAATCAAAGTGCAGGAGTTGTTGAAGGCAACATTTTTGTGGAAACCACAATTAACTCGTAAATGGTTACTTTTTGCCACTATGCAGGTTCAATCGACCTTGTTGTCTGAATTACGAGAGGCTCAACAGAAGAACCAACAATTTTAAAAGATTAAAGAAAGCAACGCGGATTTCAAGTTTCATGATGATGGTGTTTGGAGGTTTAGGAATCGGATTTGTGTTCCTAATGAGTCGGAGCTGAGAAAGAAGATTCTTGAAAAAGCCCATAATTCAAGATACACTATTCACCCTGACGGAACAAAGATGTACCAGGATTTGAAGCAACACTATTGGTGGAATAACATGAAGAGAGAGATTGCAGAGTTTGTAGCATGGTGTTTGACTTGCCAGAAGTCAAAGCGGAACATTAACGACCCGTAGGTTTACTTCAGCCATTGGAGATTCCTCAATGGAAATTGGAATATATAACTATGGACTTTGTTATGGACCTGCCCAGGTCTCAAAAGGGTCATGAGGCCGTTTGGGTCATAGGGGATAGATTGACTAAGTCGGCACACTTTTTACCGATGAAATAGGAGGATAGTCCTGAGAAATTGGGAGATATGTATGTAGCGGAGATTGTAAGATTGCACAGGATGCCTGTGAGTATTGTGTCGGATAGGGATCCTAGTTTTACTTCCCGATTTTGGAAGAGATTGCAAGAAGCTTTGGGAACGAAGTAGAGTTTCAGCACGACTTATCACCTTCAAACTGATGGACAATCAGAGAGAACTATTCAGATTCTGGAGGATATGCTGAGGGCGTGTGTTTTAGACTTCGGGAAAGGTTGGGAGAAATATCTATCTCTAATGGAGTTCGTTTATAATAATAGTTATCAGGCCACTATCGAGATGGCCCCATTTGAGGCATTGTATGGACGTAAGTGTCGATCCCCAATTTACTGGGATGAAGTAGGTGAGACGAAGACTTTTGACCCGACCCTTCTACCTGAACTTTTGAAAACTGTTGATAATATCCACCTCATTCGGAAACGGATGCTTATTGCCCAAAGCAGACAGAAGAGCTATGCAGACCGACGGAGACGGAGTCTAGAGTTTGAGGTCAGCAACTAGGTGTTCTTGAAGATATCACCTCAGAGGGGACTGATTAAACACGGCAAGGGTGGAAAGTTGAGCCCGAGGTTTGTAGGACCATTTGAGATAATTGAGAAGGTTGGAAAATTGGTGTATCGCTTGGCACTACCCCAAAACCTCTCCAATATTCACGACGTCTTTCATGTTTCGATGCTGCGGAAGTACCATCCTGATCCATCACATATGTTGGAGCCAGAACCGTTGCAGCTTCGGGAGAACTTATCTTATGAGGAGAAGCCCATTCAGATCTTAGACCAGCAAGATCGGGAGTTGCGCAACAAAACTATACCAATGGTGAAAGTACTGTGGGATCATCATAGAGTTGAAGAAGCAACGTGGGAAAGGCAAGACCAGATGGAGCAGCAATATCCAGCTTTATTTCAAAGGTAATATTGAATTTCGGGATGAAATTATTTTAAGGAGGGGAGGATGTGAGGCCTGACCTCGATTTGCGTGCGATACCTCATTTCGTGTGCCCTAATCTAGATTTACGTGCCTTGACATAGGTTTAAGAATTGTGTTCATTTTGTGTGCCATGCATTGAATTACGTGCATTTATTTAGAGTTGCCTGCATTTACTTGGAAAATATGTGTCTCGTAGTTCGTGTCCTACCTCGTATTGCGTGCCCTAGACCTAGGAAAGCGTGCCCTCACGCTAATCAAGAAAGCATCTTACACGAAGCACTAGGTCATTAATTAATCCTACAAATTCCACGAACTATTATTAAACTACTAATTCTACCCACTAGAAGACAAAATCTCACAAAAAGCTAGACATTCCTTATTCTTTATCCCTTATTCTTTTTGCACTTTCCACACACAATTAAATAATGCTCAAAAGATGACAAAAAAATCAGATTTTTGATGCCTTGGCCGACCACCATGTGGGTTTTTATGCTTGCTTGCTCAATTCAAATTAATTCTAGACAACTTATGACAATTCTATGACACAAATGCATAAAAAAATTGCTCAAAACCTCCTCAAAACTCCACCATTCTCAACAATGCTACCTTGACCATGCTAAACACTTCAAAATTCAAGCTTCTTGAAGACACAAATATGATTTTTGCTATGCCCAAGGCCGAACATGCTTCATCTTTTGCAAAGCCATCATTTTTCTTTTATTTCTCTCATTCTCCTCACATTTCTCTCTCTCCCTCTCATTCTTCTCCCTCTCTCTCGGCCTTGGCTGAGTTTCTTCCCTTCATAGCTCATCTTCACCACACCATAGTTAATCAAGACGAGCAACCAGCAAGGAGACTCGATCAAGCTAGCTAGGATGCAAGATTCACACATGCAAGCCCTTTGAACAACCATTTTGGCCTTGGTGAGTTTTACTAGCTTCCATTTCTTTTCTTCTTGTTCTAACCACATGCACCTACTAAGAACTTGGTCACTAAGAAAGGAAGAAGAAGAAATTTGAGCTTCATCAAGTTTTGTGCATCTTCTTGTTGATTTGCTAAGGTGAGGGCTAAAACCTTTTGAAAATCCTTCAAAAATCCACATGCATGCTCTTAAATGTTTATCTTTGCTTCTGTACTTGAGTTATATGTGAGTTCATAAGCTTTTACAACCATGCATGGCAAGATTTTGGCTTGAAGATGATGATAGATGAAATCGGGTTTGGTGACAGCTCTCTGTCTTGTTGTTGCGAGGTAAGTTTGGCTAGGCAAATGATGTTGAAAATGCATTAAAATTGGTAGGTAACTAGTTTTGCCAGTTTTGAACATTTTTCAGAGAAATAGGAGAAAGCTAGTTTTGAATCTAAGGTCCTAAAAATGGCAAATCATGAAAATGTGTCCAAATCTGTAAGTCTGGAAAAAATGAAGAAGGTTTTGGCAGATGCACTGACCTTGTGGAACGAACTAGTTTTGACTTAGTAAATGATGTCCAAAATGCATGAAATTTGGTGTGCTGCTATATTTTTCAGTTCTGGAAATTTTTGTCAGAAATGGACTAAGGCTGAATCTGACCCTAAGGACCTCAAAAATGACAAATATTGAAATGTGTGCAAATCTGGACAGTTTTGTGCAATCCCACTGTTTTTGCTATAAATATTGGACCCAAACTCCAAATGATGCAAGGTTTGTTTCTGATTTTAGTTCATTTCTTAAGATTTAATTTGAAATCTTATTCACTGGAATTGGAGATTGTTTACTTGTCTTAATGATTGTGAGAAAACAGCCTATTGCAGTGAGGGTTTCACTCAGTTATTTGCTTAGAAAATTTGTTGTAACTTCTCTTGTGGTACTAATTGCTTGGGATTGTGGCATTGAAATGTTGTGTGGACTGTTTTGAATACTTAGGGATGTTTGAATTAATTGATGCATAGCTTGAGATTGATTTTGAGTTGACTTGAGGCTTAATCGCACGGGTAAACACGAAATGGAAACCCTAGTGACTAGGTGAACTTGCTAAGTGTTGATCCTTCGAATATTTAGTGTAATTATATGTTTAGTAGGCTGCCCGTAGTTGCCCTTATAGCTTTAAGGTGATTTTGATCATTGCATGTTGACAAATAGGCCTTTCTTGCATCCGAACCCATGTAGATTGTTGTTGCATGTTGAATAAAGTTATTATTTGATTACGTGGATGTTGAAATGAGTTATATGACCTGATTTACGTGCGTTACATGGCTGCCCGTTTAATGTTCATATAACTCCATATGCCTTTCAAGTGAAATTACGTGTCTTATCGTGTCTCGCTTGTTTACTTGTCAATGTGCAATCTTATGACTGTCCGGAGGCAACCTACTTTGTTGTCCTCCTAATGTGATATATTAAATGTCATAAATGTGCATTGCATACGAGGTTGCAACCTTTCATTTTGGCGTGGTAGCGTTCACGTACATCGGGCGGTATCAGGCTTGCCAGTGCAATCGTGACTACCATTGTCCAATTCTCTCTCTCGCTTGGGGGCTAGACTTCCTCGGAGAGTTGGGTCATAGGATTTCAGGATACATCTAGAGTACACCCACTTGGTTTGATAAGGGGATGATTTGAAGTCGGCCGCAACAAATGATACTGGAAATGAACTGAGAGAAAAAGCTCAACGTATCTTTTTTACTATGTGTATAAGTACTCTCGCTTGGTTCCTAGAGGACCTCGGGGAGGAAAGACGGGTAATTGTGTTCCTTTACTTTTGTATTATTGTTATGCACTTAATTGTGTTATATTCATGCTTGCAAAAGGATTTTTATAAATTGAACCGGAAAATGAGTTTGAAAACCTATTTCTCGTTCCCCTTCGCTGAGTTCATAAGGACTCACCCTCTTTTACCATCTCAGGTGAAGATGATCAAGAACAGGTACCTGAGGACAATGTGCCTAACGATGATTCCTTGGAGTGATTGCCTGTCCTATGTGTTTTGCGTGATTATGGCTATTTGTGAACACTATGCTGCTTGAAGACCATTTCTTTTTATGTTGTTCAATGTTTGTAATGTAAAAGACCCCCATTGTAATTTGGGGTCTAATTTTGGTTTGTACTGATATTAACTAGACAAACACCAGACACTACTATGATCGTTTTGCTATTATTACTGCTAGTATCTATCATAGGATTATGACGTAACAGGTAAGGACTAAGTAAATGAACCTATCCAATCTTAAGTAGGTACTCGTTGTTAAACTAAGATCAACAGGTACTTCCATAACGAGGATAAACAAACAAACGAGACATAGTATCATGCTAGGTTATTAATTAAACGAGACATTGAGATAACCAGTAGGCATTTCAATTGATGGTAAACAGTAATCTTAGTTAGAAATGAAATTGAGATTGGAAGATTTGAGGCGTTTAGAGAATTAGGTCAAACCAAAGAGCCCAATTACAGCCGTTATGCTGCCGGTTTTTCGAAAAGTTTTGGAGTTTAGGTAAAACATTAAGTGTTAAGTTTTCATGAACGGTTAAGTATGTGATATGACTTGAATGTTAGATCACAACCTAGTCTAACCTTTATAGGCCGGGTTGGGGTGTGACACCTTATAAGAAAAAGAATGGTATCAGAGCTTAGATTGCTTAAGCCTGGTTTAACTCTCGGACCATGGGTAGAGCCCTAAGATAATTAGGATGACTTATATATATGTTGTTGTGTGATAATGTTAATTGTGCCTTCTATGTTCTATGTGCTTAAGTGATTAACATGTCTTAATTGTTTCTAGAATTATGTTGCATTAAAAATCCTGTTTATCGTATTTCGATAAATTGTGCATCGTAATCTGTGCCTATAGATTGCTGGCCCTAGTACCTGCGCTACTAATAGGAGTGGTAAACCCCAAGAGACTGGAGATGCCAATCAAACTAATCCCGGCATGGCTATGTTTAACATGATGGCAAATGCCATGGATCGCGTATCACGAGTGATGGAGCACCAAGATGCACGTGAGGCCAATAACAACAACAACAACAGGAATGATGGTAACCATGGAAGACATAGCAGAATGAGGAAGTTCCTTGACTTTCGCCCATCCAAATTCCATGGGGAAGCTGATGATGAGAAAGCAGAGGCTTGGCTGTCCGAGATCGAGAAGATTTTTAGGCCACTTGATTATACTGATGAAGAAAAGGTGGAGTTTGTCATGTTTCTGTTGCACTGGGATGCTGAACATTGGTGGCACACTATGGAGGCACTGCGGGAAACTGATCAGACACCTCGCTTGTGGGGTAATTTCGTTAAGGCATTCAAGGAGAAATATGTACCTGCAGTTTCCAGGCAGAGGCGGATTGAGGAGTTCATGCATTTGACCCAGGGTAACATGACGGTGGCCCAGTACGAGGCTCATTTTGACCAACTGTCCCGTTATGCTCAATATATGGTTAGTACTCCGTAGACGAATATGTGGAAATTTACGAACCAATTGAGGCCAGCAGGACCAGTTGGCTTCTCATGACTTCGATACCTATTCTGCACTCTTTGTTGCTGCCTCTCGAGTTGAGAAGAGGAAACTTGATAGAGCCGGTTCGAGTCAGCCGAACAAGAAACCATACCAGCCTTCAGGACAACAGAGGAAATTCCAGAGTCGTAGTCAAGGCCAGAGCCAGAACAGACCAGTGAATAACCGTGGCCCGACGAAAGCGCCATCAGCCTCTTCCACCCGCGGATCCACAGGTAGTTCACCTGCTACTCAGTCTGTCAACTGTTCTTATTATGACAAGAAGGGTCATACCGAGGCCCAGTGCTGGAAGAAGTCAGGACGATGTGTGAGATGTGGCAGTGATCAGCATCAGATCAAGGATTGCCCTAAATGGAAGGCAGGATAGAATCAGGGTAAACCAGCTGGTAAAGGCAAGACTCCAGTTCCTAGAGTTCAGTCTCGAGCTTATGCTACGAGTGCGAGGAGATTCAAGATGAGACTGCTGTTGTTGAAGGTACATTCTTCATACTGAATCAACCTGTTAAGGTACTAATTGATCTGCGTGCTACTAATTCATTTATTACTCCCTTATGTGTGGAACGTGTGAAACTTAAAGTTGTATGTTTGCCTTACGAAGTAGAAGTTGGTACTCCGATAGGTTCTAAACTTGTTACTAGTTCAGCTTGTAAAGCCTATAAAATCCAAATTAAGGATAGGGAATTCTCAGCCAATCTTATTGTATTACCTTTTCGAGACTATGAGTTCATTTTAGGGATAGACTGTTTGGCAAAACATCATGTCCAACTAAATTGCCGGACGAAGATTATAACGTTCCAGGTACCTAGTCAACCAATACTGGAGGTAATGGGTCGAAGAGATTTCACCGGGAGTTCCATCATTTCATCTACGAAAGTAGAGAAGTCCTTGAGAAAAGGTTGTAGCGGATACTTAGCTTACCTCATCAACAAGCCGTCGGATAAAGCTAAGTTGGAAGTAATGCATGTGATCAAAGACTATGCGGATGTGTTTCCAGAAGAATTGCCCAGTTTACCCCCAAATCGGGAGATCGAGTTCATTATAGAGTTACTGCCTGGCACCCAACCGATATCTAAAGCTCCCTATCGTATGGCACTGGCCTAGCTACAAGAATTGAAGGACCAATTGCAAGGATTGTTGAAGAAAGGGTTTGTTCAACCAAGTTCTTCACCATGGGGCACACCAGTTCTATTTGTAAAGAAGAAAGACGGAACGTTGAGGCTATGCATCGATTAACGAGGATTGAACCAAGTGACTGTCAAGAATAAATACCCACTTCCACTGATCGACGAGTTGTTTGATCAACTTCAAGGAGCTAAAGTGTATTTGAAACTCGACTTGAGGCAAGGGTATTATCAGTTGCGGATCAAAAAGGAAGATGTGACTAAAACGGCTTTCAGGACAAGATATGGGCATTATGAATATGTGGTGATGCCATTTGGACTAACTAATGCCCCTGCAGCTTTTATGGACTTGATGCATAGGATGTTTTAACCCTACTTGGACCAATTTGTGGTGATCTTCATTGATGATATTTTGGTATACTCGAAATCCGAGGCTGAGCATGAACAACATCTGCGATTGGTACTGTAGAAACTTTGAGAGCACCAATTGTATGCAAAGTTTAGCAAGTACGAATTTTGGTTACAACAGATTGCATTTTTTTGGACATATCATATCCCAAGAGGGAATAGCGGTGGATCCCGCAAAGATAGAAGCAGTGATGTCTTGGAAGAAGCCGGAGAATGTTACGGAGATTCGAAGTTTTCTTGGTCTAGCCGGCTATTATTGGAGATTCGTGAAAGATTTCTCTAAGATTGCAGGACCGCTTACAAGGCTCACTCAAAAGAATACAAAGTTCGTGTGGGATGATAAGTGTGAGAACAGCTTTCAAGAGTTGAAGAAAATATTGACTACCGCACTTGTTCTTGCATTGCCTGAAGGGAGTCAAGGTTTTGTATTCGATAGCGATGCTTCGAAGGAAGGATTGGGTTGTGTGTTGATGCAAAATGGTAGAGTGATTGCGTATGCTTCTAGGAAACTAAAGCCGTATGAATTGAACTATCCGATGCATGATTTGGAATTAGCGGCTATTGTGTTTGCAGTCAAGAAATGGAGGCATTATCTGTGGGGTAACAAGTTCGAGGTATTTACTGATCACAAGAGCTTGAAATACTTGTTCACTCAAAAAGAGTTGAATATGAGGCAAAGGTAGTGGATGGAGCTTTTGGATGATTATAACTGCACAATCAATTATGTGCTTCGTAAAGCGAATGTAGTTGCAGATGCCTTAAGTAGGAAAGCGAGCATGGCAAAACTGGAAATCAATGTGCAGGAGTTGTTGGAGGCAGCATTTTTGTGGAAACCACAAATGACTCGGAAAGGGTTACTTTTTGCCACTACGCAGGTTCAATCGACCTTGTTGTCTGAATTACGAGAGGCTCAATAGCAGGACCAACAATTTCAGAAGATTAAAGAAAGCAACGTGGATTTCAAGTTTCATGATGATGGTGTTTGGAGGTTTAAGAATAGGATTTGTATTCCTAATGAGCCGGAGCTGAGAAAGAAGATTCTTGAAGAAGCCCATAATTCAAGATACACTATTCACCTCGGCGGAACAATGATGTACCGGAATTTGAAGCAACACTATTGATGGAATAACATGAACAGAGAGATTGCGGAGTTTGTAGCACGGTGTTTGACTTGCCAGAGAGTCAAAGTGGAACATCAACGACCCGCAGGTTTACTTCAGCCGTTGGAGATTCCTCAATGGAAATGGGAACATATAACTATGGACTTTGTTATGAACCTGCCCAGGTCACAAAAGGGTCATGAGGCCATTTGGATCATAGTGGATAGATTGACTTAGTTGGCACACTTTTTACCGATGAACAAGGAGGATAGTCATGAGAAATTAGGAGATATGTATGTAGCGGAGATTGTAAGATTGCACGGGATGCCTGTGAGTATTGTGTCGGATAGGGATTTTCGTTTTACTTCCCGATTTTGGAAGAGATTGCAAGAAGCTTTGGGAACGAAATTGAGTTTCAGCACGGCTTATCACCCTCAAACTGATGGACAATCAGAGAGAACTATTCCGATTCTGGAGGATATGCTGAGAGCGTGTGTTTTAGACTTCGGGAAAGGTTGGGAGAAATATCTATCTCTAGCGGAGTTCGCTTATAATAATAGTTATCAGGCCACTATCGAGATGGCCCTATTTGAGGCGTTGTATGGACGTAAGTGTCGATCCCCAATTTACAGGGATGAAGTAGGTGAGACGAAGACTTTTGACCCAACCCTTCTACCTGAACTTATGAAGACTGTTGATAATATCCACCTCATCCGGAAACGGATGCTTACCACCCAAAGCAGACAGAAGAGCTATGCAGACCGACGGATATGGAGTCTAGAGTTTGTGGTTGGTGACAAGGTGTTCTTGAAGATATCACCTCGGAGGGGACTGATTAAACACGGCAAGGATGGAAAGTTGAGCCCAAGGCTTGTAGGAACATTTGAGATAATTGAGAAGGTTGGAAAATTGGCGTATCGCCTGGCACTACCCCAAAACCTCTCCAATATTCACAACGTCTTTCATGTTTCGATGCTGTGGAAGTACCATCCTGATCCATCGCATATCTTCGAGCCAGAATCGTTGCAGCTTCGGGAGAACTTATCTTATGAGGAGAAGCCCATTCAGATCCTAGACCTGCAAGATCGGGAGTTGCGCAACAAAACTATACTGATGGTGAAAGTACTGTAGGATCATCATGGAGTTGAAGAAGCAACGTGGGAAAGGCGAGACCAGATGGAGCAGCAATATCCAGCTTTATTTCAAAGGTAATATTGAATTTCGGGACGAAATTCTTTTAAGGAGGGGAGGATGTGAGGCCCGACCTCGATTTGCGTGCGATACCTCATTTTGTGTGCCCTAATCTAGATTTACATGCCTTGACCTAGGTTTAAGAATTGTGTTCATTTTGTGTGCCATGCATTGAATTACTTGCATTCATTTAGGGTTGCGTGCAATTACTTGGAAAATATGCATCTCGTAGTTCGTGCCCTACCTCGTAGTGCGTGCCTTAGACCTAGAAAAGTGTGCCCTCACGCTAATCAAGAAAGCATCTTACATGAAGCGCTAGGTCATTAATTAATCCTACAAATTCCACTAACTATTATTAAACTACTAATTCAACCCACTAGAAGGCAAAATCTCACAAAAAGCTAGACATTCCTTATTCTTTATCCCTTATTCTTTTTGCACTTTCAACACACAATTAAATAATGCTCAAAAGATGACAAAAAAATCAGATTTTTGATGCCTTGGCCGACCACCATATGGGTTTTTATGCTTGCTTGCTCAATTCAAATTAATTCTAGACAACTTATGACAATTCTATGACATTCCTTATTCTTTATCCCTTATTCTTTTATGCATAAAAAAATTACTCAAAACCTCCTCAAAACTCCACCATTCTCGACAATGCTCCCTTGCCCATGCTAAACACTTCAAAATTCAAGCTTCTTGAAGACACAAATCTGATTTTTGCTATGCCCAAGGCCGAACATGCTTCATCTTTTGCAAAGCCATCATTTTTCTTTTATTTCTCTCATTCTCCTCACATTTCTCCCTCTCTCGACCTTGGCTGAGTTTCTTCCCTTCATAGCTCATCTTCATCACACCATAGTTAATAAAGACAAGCAACAAGCAAGGAGACTCGATCAAGCTAGCTAGGATGCAAGAATCACACATGCAAGCCCTTTGAACAACCATTTCGGCCTTGGTGAGTTTTACTAGCTTCTATTTCTTTTCTTCTTGTTCTAACCACATGCACCTACTAAGAACTTGGTCACTAAGCAAGGAAGAAGAAGAAATTTGAGCTTCATCAAGTTTTGTGCATCTTCTTGTTGATTTGCTAAGGTGAGGGCTAAAACCTTTTGAAAATCCTTCAAAAATCCACATGCAATCTCATGTTGCACCCCCCTTTTCAATTTTTTTTCCCCGGTTAGGCTTGCAAACATGCTTTATCCACCACATTTCTATTACCGAATCCCACGGCACCTTGGGCAAGAAAACTTCGTTTCACAAAGAGGCTGGGCCAGCAAACCGAGGGCGTGGGGCTTGTGACCAGGTCTCTGTCGCTCTGGTGCCCATAACTTTTGATCCGCAATAAGTTATGCGGCGCACAGTATACCGTTGGAAAGCTCTCCGAGAGCTCTACGACGGGAGAAGCAAGACTGCTTGGCTGCGCCCATTTTTGGTGACCAAAATCGAACGTTTTCATCAGTTTTGATCTAATTTTCTTCTTTTGATCGATTTTTCTATCCCGGATCGTACGTCGTGAGATGTTAAAAGGACGACAACCTAACTCGCGGGACATTAGAGGGCCCTACAACACATCGATATCACGTCCTGCGAGGATGCTGCATTGTTGAAGTGGATGGGTTATTGTTAAGCCCCTTGGGCCTTTTGAATGGGCCATCTCTTTGGGCTGGGAATGTGAACCGTCAAAACATAAGGGATTTGTGCGCTCAACATGACGGGTGCGATCATACTAGCTCTAATGCACCGCATTCCATCAGAACTCTGAAGTTAAGTACGCTTAGACGAGAGTAGTACTAGGATGGGTAACCCCTTGGGAAGTCCTCGTGCTGCACCCCCTTTTCAATTTTTTTTGCCCCGGCTAGGATTGTCAAGATGCTTTATCTACCACAATTCAATTACCGAATCCCACGGCACCTTGGGCAAGACAACTTCGCTTCACGCAGAGGCTGGGCCCGCAAACAGAAGGGCATGGGGCTTGTGACCACGTCTCCGTCATTCTGGTGCCCTTAACTTTTTATCCGCAATGAGTTACGTAGTGCACAACTTACCGTTGGAAAGCTCTCTGAGAGCTCTACGACGGAGGCAGTAAGCCTGCTTGGCTACGCCTATTTTTGGAGCCCAAAATCATACATTTTCATCAGTTTTGGGCCACTTTTCTACTTTTGCTCTGTTTTTTCATCCCGGATCGTACGTCATGAGCTGTTAAAAGGATGACAACTTAACTCGTGGGATATTATAGGGCTCTACAATGCGTTGATATCACGTCTTGTGAGGATACTGCGTTGTTAAAGCAGATGGGTTGTCGTTAAGCCCATTGGGCCTTTTGAGTGGGCCATCTCTCTGGGGTGGGACTGTGAACCGTCAACACATAAAGGATTTGTGCCCTCAACATGACAGGTGTGATCATACCAGCACTAATGCACCGGATCCCATCAGAACTCAGAAGTTTAGTGTGCTTGGGCGAGAGTAGTACTAGGATGGGTGACCCCTTGGGAAGTCCTCATGTTGCACCCCCCATTTCAATTTTTTTACCCCAGTTAGGGTTACCAAGATACTTTATCCACCACACTTCTATTAACGAATCCCACGGCACCTTGGGCAAGACAACTTCGCTTCACGTAGAGGCTAGGCCCGCAAGCCGATGGAATGGGGCTTGGGACCAGGTCTCCGTCGCTCCGGTGCCCATAACTTTTGATCCGTAAGCAGTTACGTGGTGCACAGCATACCGTTGGAAAGCTCTCCAAGAGCTCTTCGACGAGGGCAACAAGCCTACAAGGTTGCGCCTATTTTCGGAGCCCAAAATCAAATGTTTTCATCACTTTTGGGCCACTTTTCGTCTTTTGCTCGATTTTTCCAACCCAGATCGTACGTCATGAGCTGTTAAAAGGATGACAACCTAACTCGCTGTATATTACAGGGCCCTACAATGCGTCGATATCACGTCTTACGAGGATGCTACATTGTTGAAGCGAATGGGTTGTCGTTAAACCCATTGGGCCTTTTGAATGGGCCATCTCTCTTGGTTGGGACTGTGAACCATCACACATAAAGGATCTGTGCCCTCAACATGACGGGTACGATCATACCAGCACTAATGCACCGAATCCCATCAGAACTCCGAAGTTAAGCGTGCTTGGGCGAGAGCATTACTAGAATGGGTGACCCCCTGGGAAGACCTTGTGAAACCCCACTTTTCTGCTTTAACTCGATTTACGTGTTTTATCTTGTTTTGCGTGCATTTGACCTGTTTATGTGCTATATGACCTAGAATGTTATTTTTTTGATGTCAATACTCCTAATACGTGCTAAATGTGCATTCATGAAATTATCATAAAAAACGGGATCAAAAATTTTATCGTCGATTTTTAGTGAATAGTATTTTCCAAACACGTCTGCTAAAATTTTGAAACTGGTCTTTTTAACCCTTCTAGACCTAGACCATGGACTTTAATAGACCTGTGTTTGATTAAAACGGTTTTAAAATTGGCTTAAGAATTTATTAGGGTTTTTACACCGACTTTTGCGAAAATCGAGTTTTAAGCCGACTCGGGTGAAAGTGTTTGATTGTAAAACTACTTATCACCTAAAAATAATCTACTTGAGCTAGCTTGGGTGTTGAATAATTGTTTTGAACTTTGGTGATCAAGAAAAATGCATTTAAAGTCAAGAAAACAAAAAAAAATGCTAAGTTTCAACTTTGACTATCATTTAAATGGTTGACCAAGAAGCTTATATCACCAACACACACTCACAAAGCACAAAAAACACCCCAAAAACACACACAAAACCGTGGCTCCTTGGAGGAGAAAGATGAAGGCATTTTCAAAGCATTTTTCTCATAGATTTTGCATTTCAAAGCCGAATTGAGTGATTCAATGCTTGATTTCACTTGTTTGGCATCCATTCTACACATTTCTTGCATCAAAACACATCAAAGGTGAGAGAAAAATTCTAGATCTCAAAACTTGTCTTTTGCATTTTTGCATATAAATGAAGATTGAACCGTTAGAATTGTAATCTGATGTTAGATTATTGCTCCTTGCATGCTAGGGATCATTTAGCTGTAATACTATGAGTTTTTATCGGTTGTAGCATAATTTTTATTTTTCGGGTATTTAAATTTGATTAAATTGTTCAATGTTGATTTAATTTAGTTGTGTTGATCGGAATCGATTGCCGTCGATTTCTAAATGTTTGATAATTACGTGGTACAGTCGTTGTAATGCCGAATTTTCGATTATGATGTTTGGGTGAAAATCCGAAAAATTCTGCCTTGACACCTTAGGCTTTTAGAGTTATCGGGCATGATTTGGAGGTGTTATGGTGGTTTTCTGAGGGGGCTAATGTAGATGGTTGAATGGGTGAGTGTTTGAAACTGATTTGGAGTTGTTTGGATTAGTAGAATGTAAGATATGATTAATTGAAGTTTAGGTTGTCTTTCTTTAAAATGTTAGATTAAGCCTTAGTTGATTGGGTGTGGGTTGAGTGATTGAATTGTGAGTTGTTGATGGGTAAATTAGAGTTTGATTGTGTGTTTAATGCATGTTCGGTTAGATGGCCTACTTTGTCATCTAATTTAGTTGTTTGTTGTTTAATTAAAATATTGATGTTATATTGATTGTTATATTGATGTTATATTGATTGATTATTGAGTACGGGAATCGGGCACTTTTGTTGCTGATCTCCCCGATTATTGATTGATGATTGATTGATGATTGATGATGATTATGGAGTCTTGGTATGTGTGTGCCACCTCTCGGGCAGCGTTGGGCTGTCGGGTTGATAACGGTATGACTGCCAGAGGCTACCCTAAGCTCGTATGACGGAGGTGTCATAGAGGGAGGGGCTAATGAGGTACCTTAGGTGTGTGAGTAATGGGGAGTTATAAGAAGAACGGTTGAGATCGTGATGGCGTTTGGAGCTACACCAAATAGAGTATCCTTTATTGAATGGTTATATAGTTATGTGATGATAGTATTATTTATGTTATTGTGTGTTTACTGACTCAAAGGATTATTCTAAGGAGTTTAGTAGACCTTGCTCGAGATCTATCGGATCCTCACTGGGCTTATTTATATAAGCTCACTCTCTATTATTGCATGCATACAGGTGTTGCAGAGCCGGATTACGGGTACGTGCCTCCTGAGAAGGAAAATGTGCCTTACGTGGATGAGTCATATGTTCCAGAGTCTTATCCATGATTCTGTGCTGTTATTTATCATGTATATTAGCTTAGTAGCCTTTTCTATGCTTTATAGTTCTTGTTGTATAGGATGCTGAAAAGAATATAAATTAGTTGTTACTATTCTAGCAGCTTCTTTTGTCTGTGGTTAAGTTGTTAGTTGGGTCTCAACTTATTTTTGAAATGTATGATAAGGTTGAGATATTGTATGTTATGTTGGAACGGAGGCAGATAACGAGGACTGATTATTGTAATTTACGGTTATGTTGTGTGTTGTTATGCTGTTGAGGAGTTGTTGCTTGTATGGTTATGGAATTGGATGTTTAATGTTATTAATGAGGTTGGTTTAGAACCTCAGTATTCTGTTTACTGTTGTTATACTGCCGAAATTCTGTTGCGTCCTGACTGATTGTAGGTGGGGTCGAGTTGGGGCGTGATATTTAAGTGGTATCAGAGCGCATGTTTAGCTGTCAGTCGGGGTATCCTCGGAATGTGGGTAGTGGTCTAAGCATGCAAGTATGTATTAAGTGAAGAAAAGTGAAACATATGTTAATATGTTTATGTGATTAATTTACTTATGTGTCACACTTTCTATGTGGCCAGTATGCCTTGTGTGTTAAGTGAACTAATGTGGTCAATATGTTTTATGTGATAACGTGTTATACATACTCAATGTGTTGTGATTAATGTGCATTATGTGATTAATGTGCATTATGTGATTAATGTGCATTATGTGATTAATGTGTATTATGTGACAATTGTGTTTTATGTGATCAAAGTGCTTTATGTGAAGTTTGTTGCTTATGTGACTTTAATTGTTTATAACTTACTTCTGTGATATAACCTGTTTATGTGATGTTGACTTCTTATATGCTGAATTGTGTGTTATGTGATAATGTTAAATTATATGATAATCATGCATTACGTTGTACCTGTTTTCATGTGATATAATTGTATATATTCTATAACTGTGGGTGATTCTTTTAGGTGAAGTAAGGATGACTGCAAGAGTTTTCGGAAATAGAGGTAGGCCATGATTTGAATTATTATTATTCTAGAAGTTTATCAGTTAGATTTTAATTGTTATGTTTATGGATTTTAATTTCGGCTTAGTGGATTGATCTTGATATTCCTTTAGCGAGAATGAAATTGTTCAAGGAAATAGCAATGTATCTTGATGATTATAATTACTTTTGTTGCCATGTTTAACTTGCTATTACTTGGAGACGGATCATAAGTTGAGGTTTCCGTGAGGTTATCATTAGATACTTTTGGAGTCTCAACTCAGACTATACTGCCTTGAGGTTATTTTAGAATGAATTTATTTGAGGAATTAATGATGTAAATTTGTGAATGGAATGAACTGTGGTATAACATGTGAATATGTCTACTATTTGGGATTGCATATTATTAATGGGTATTTTGGAGTTTTGATCTTTAAACCTTGGAGACAATTGGAGTGATTCCTGACTAAAGTTACTTTATTTGAGGATGTAATTGTTGGGAGATAGAATTATTTGAGGAAATAAGAATGCATTTTGGTGACTGAACATTTACTTGCCTACATCAAGCTTTTGGGTTCTAGGTAGTATGACTTTCTAAATTGTTGATTGGGGATTCTCTTGTGTTATAATGGGTTAGTATGAATCTGTATTGTCTTATCAGATTTTGGAGTCTTCATTAGTTAACCTTGTTGGGTAATCGGTGATTTATTTTGTTTAGTGATTGGTCTGGTATGGAATGTAAAATTTTGGAGTGATTTATCTTGTTTGGTGATTGTTATGACTCCTTAGGTTCTCTAAATCTCCTTAGTGTCTTGTCTTGGTAGGAGATAAATTGTAGGATTTGACTTGTTGGTGTTTAAGTGTGTAGGTGGGACACCCTTCTTGTGCTTCATAATTCTGTCGGTCTTATTATTCTTTTCTACTTTATTCTCACTTATTTGAGAGAGGGTTACACTTTTCTAGCCTATCAATTGTTTCTTGAAAGTTTGCTTATTGGATTAATGGATCCTATACTCATTTGACATTGTTTCTATTCTTAACATTCATATTTGTTTCTTATAGCAATGTCGCTTATTGGAGTTAAGGTTTGAGACTTCTACATTTCATTCTATATCTCCAGCTATTCGTTTCAGTATTTTATTTCATCCTATTACTATTCATTTGAAAGTAATCTCTCTGTGGGTATACCATTTTACTTATTCGAATTTCACTTGCTTGATGTACTCCCTACCTAAGTACATCATTGTCATTCTTGTTGATCCTTGTTAATCCTATTGTTTTATTATTAAATCCTTGCCATTACTTTGTTTGTAATTGCTCATTTAATATACTCAGCATTGTCCATTCTTATTTATACTTCTTTGGTTATTGCGTGCTAAGATACTCATTATCTTGACACTCATATTTTCTATTGAATTAATCATCTCTTATCTCTTAATTTCATTTCACCTCAAGTACAACTTACTTGTTGGTTCCTTGAACAATTATCGAGAATTGAAATATCTACTTGTTCAGAAATTTTTGTTCAACATACTCAACACTGTTTTGACTCGTCATCATCCTTTGTTTGTACTTATTTAACTGATAGGTGCTGAGACATTTCTTATCTTAGTTATCATGCTTCCTTATTAAACTATTAGGCTCTTGATTCTCTAACCTGTTTGAGCTCTTGTTCACTTGATTGTTGGCTCGAATATGACTTTCCATATTCGTATTTCCTTGTAAATTTCATAAGAGCCATATTCTGACAAATGTCACTTTTGAAATATTTACTTGATCAAAAATCATTCATGTTATCGTGAATGAGTTTTTAAACCCTCGGGGTGTTCATAGAGCTCTTTTGTGTAGTAGGGAATGATTTATAATTAGTGGTGTCATGCTAGGACTTTGGAGTTGCGATTTCTTTCATATGCAATATAATATTAGGTAGGAGAGAATTATGAATTGAAGATTGTCTTGGAACTATGATCATCAACTTGCAGTCAACAGAGTTTGTTCTTTTGAGGTCTTTTGTTAGTTGTCACCCTAAGAGATAAATGAGAACTAAGAGAAGTGTTGTCAAGTGTAACGATTGAGGATTTAACTGTCTGTCAGTTCGAGAATTGCGCGGACGCAATTGTTTTAAGGAGGGGAGAATGTGAAACCCCACTTTTCTGCTTTAACTCGATTTACGTGTTTTATCTCGTTTTGCGTGCATTTGACCTGTTTATGTGCTATATGACCTAGAATGTTATAATTTTGATGTCAATACTCCTAATACGTGCTAAATGTGCATTCATGAAATTTTCATCAAAAACGGGATCAGAAATTTTATCATCGATTTTTAGTGAATAGTGTTTTCCAAACACGTCCGCTAAAATTTTGAAACTAGTCTTTTTAACCCTTCTAGACCTAGACCATGGACTTTAATAAACCTGTGTTTGATTAAAACGGTTTTAAAATCGGCTTAAGAATTTATTAGGGTTTTTACACCGACTTTTGCAAAAATCGTGTTTTAAGCCAACTCGGGTGAAAGTGTTTGATTGTAAAACTTCTTATCACCTAAAAATAACCTACTTGAGCTAGCTTGGGTGTTGAATAATTGTTTTGAACTTTGGTGATCAAGAAAATGCATTTAAAGTCAAGAAAACACAAAAAAAATGCTAAGTTTCAACTTTGACTATCATTTAAATGGTTGGCCAACAAGCTTATATCACCAACACACACTCACAAAGCACAAAAACACCCAAAAAACACACACAAAACCGTGGCTCCTTGGAGGAGAAAGATGAAGGCATTTTCAAGGCATTTTTCTCATAGATTTTGCATTTCAAAGCCGAATTGAGTGGTTCAAAGCTTGATTTCACTTGTTTGGCATCCATTCTACACATTTTTTTCATCAAAACACATCAAAGGTGAGAGAAAAATTCTAGATCTCAAAACTTGTCTTTTGCAATTTTGCGTATAAATGAAGATTGAACATTTAGAATTGTAATATGATGTTAGATTATTGGTCCTTGCATGCTAGGGATCATTTAGTTGTAATACTATGAGTTTTTATCGGTTGTAGCATAATTTTTATTTTTTGGGTATTTAAATTTGATTAAATTGTTCAATGTAGATTTAATTGAGTTGTGTTGATCGGAATCGATTGCTGTCGATTTCTAAATGTTTGATAATTACGTGGTACGACCGTTGTAATGCCGAATTTTCGATTATGATGTTTGGGTGAAAATTCGGAAAATTCAGCCTTGACACCTTAGGGTTTTAGAGTTATCGGGCATGATTTGGAGGTGTTATGGTGGTTTTCCGAGGGGGCTAATGTAGATGGTTGACTGGGTGAGTGTTTGAAACTGATTTGGAGTTGTTTGGATAAGTAGAATGTAAGATATGATTAATTGAAGTTTAGGTTGTCTTTCTTTAAAATGTTAGGTTGAGCCTTAGTTGATTGGGTGTGGGTTGAGTGATTGAATTGTGAGTTGTTGATGGGTAAATTAGAGTTTGATTGTGTGTTTAATGCATGTTCGGTTAGATGGCCTACTTTGTCATCTAATTTAGTTGTTTGTTGTTTAATTAAAATATTGATGTTATATTGATTGTTATATTGATGTTATATTGATTGATTATTTAGTACGGGAATCGGGCACTTTTGTTGCTGATCTCCCCGATTATTGATTGATGATTGATTCATGATTGATTGATGATTGATGATGATTATGGAGTCTTGGTATGTGTGTGCCACCTCTCGGGTAGCATTGGGCTGTCGGGTTGATAACGGCATGACTGCCAGAGGCTACCCCCAGCTCGCATGACGGAGGTGTCATGGAGGGAGGGGCTAGTGAGATACCTCGGGTGTGTCAGTAATGGGGAGTTATAAGAAGAACGGTTGAGATCGTTATGGCGTTTGGAGCTACACCAAATAGAGTATCCTTTATTGAATGGTTATATAGTTATGTGATGATAGTATTATTTATGTTATTGTGTGTTTACTGACTCAAAGGATTATTCCAAGGAGTTTAGTAGACCTTGCTCGAGATCTATCGGATCCTCATTGGGTTTATTTATATAAGCTCACTCTCTATTATTGCATGCATACAGGTGTTGCAGAGCCGGATTACGGGTACGTGCCTCCTGAGGAGGAAAATGTGCCTTACGTGGACGAGTCATATGTTCCAGAGTCTTATCCGTGATTCTGTGCTGTTATTTATCATGTATATTAGCTTAGTAGCCTTTTCTATGCTTTATAGTTCTTGTTGTATAGGATGCTGAAAAGAATATAAATTAGTTGTTACTATTCTAGCAGCTTCTTTTGTCTGTGGTTAAGTTGTTAGTTGGGTCTCAACTTATTTTTGAAATGTATGATAAGGTTGAGATATTGTATGTTATGTTGGAACGGAGGCAGATAACGAGGACTGATTATTGCAATTTACGGTTATGTTGTATGTTGTTATGCTGTTGAGGAGTTGTTGTTTGTATGGTTATGGAATTGGATGTTTAATGTTATTAATGAGGTTGGTTTAGAACCTCAGTATTCTATTTACTGTCGTTATACTGTCGAAATTTCGTTGCGTCTTGACTGATTGTAGGTGGGGTCGAGTTGGGGCATGACAGACCTCGTGTTGCACGCCTCTTTTCAATTTTTTTTCCCCGGTTAGGTTTGCTGAGATGCTTTATCCCGCACATTTCTATCACTGAATCCCACGACACCTTGGGCAAGACAACTTCGCATCACGTAGAGGCTGGGCTCGCAAACCGAGGATGTGGGGCTTGTGACCAGGACTCAATCTCTCCGATGGCCATAACTTTTGATCCGTAATGCGGCGCACAGCATACCGTTGGAAAGATCTCCGAGAGCTCTACAACTCGCTGCCCTATTTTTGAGGCACAAAATCGAACATTTTCATCAGTTTCGGGCCACTTTTCTTCTTTTGCTTAGTTTTTTCGTCCCAGATTATACGTCGTGAGCTGTTAAAAGGAGGACAACCTAACTCGCGGGACATTATAGGGCCCTACAACGCGTCGATATCACGTCTTGCGAGGATACTGTGTTGTTGAAGCGCATGGCTTGTCGTTAAGCGCATTGGGCCTTTTGAATAGGCCATCTCTCTGGGCTGGGACTATGAACCATCAACACATAAGAGATTTGTGCGCTCAACATGATGGGTGCAATCATACCGGCAATAATGCACCGGATCCTATTAGAACTCCGAAGTTAAGCATGTTTAGGTGAGCGTAGTACTTGGATGGGTGACCCCCTGAGAAGTCCTCATGTTTTACACCCCTTTTCAAATTTTTTTGTCCCGGTTAGGCTTGCCAAGATGCTTTATCCGCCACAGTTCTATTACCAAATCCCACGGCACCTTGGGCAAGACAACTTCGATTCACGTAGAGGCTGGGCCCGCAAACTGAGGGCGTGGGGCTTGTGACCAGGTCTCCGTTGCTCCTGTGCCCATAACTTTTGATCTGTAAGGAGTTACGCGGCACACAACATACTGTTGGAAAGCTCTCTGAAAGCTCTACGATGGGGCCAGCAAGCTTGCTCAGCTACTTCTATTTTCAGACCCCAAAATTGAATGTTTTCATTAGTTTTGGGTCCCTTTTCATCTTTTGCTCAGTTTTTCCATCTTGGATCATACGTCGTGAGCTGTTAAAAGGATGACAACCTAACTCGCGGGACATTAGAGGGCCCTACAATGCGTCGATATCACGTCTTGCGAGGATGCTGCGTTATTGAAGCGGATAGGTTGTCGTTAAGTCCATTGGGCCTTTTGAATGCGCCATCTCTCTAGGCTGAGACTGTGAACCGTCAACACATAAGGGATTTATACGCTCAACATGACGGGTGCAATCATACCAGCACTAATGCATCGGATCCCATCAGAACTCCGAAGTTAACCGTGCTTGGGCGAGAGTAGTACTAGGATGGGTGACCCCCTGGGAAGTCCTCGTGTTGCACCTCCCTTTTAAATTTTTTTTTTCCCCGGTTGGGCTTGCCAAGATGCTTTATCCACCACATTTCTGTTACCGAATCCCATGGCACCTTGGACATGACAACTTCACTTCACGTAGAGGCTGGGCCCGCAAACCGAGGGCGTGGGTCTTGTGACCAGGTCTCCGTCGCTCCGTTGCCCATAAATTTTGATCCGTAAGGAGTTACGCGGCGCACAACATATTATTGGAAAGCTCTCTGAGAGCTCTACGATGGGGGCATCAAGCCCGCTCGATTGCGCCTGTTTTTAGAGCCTAAAATTGAACATTTTCAAAACTTTCGGGCCAATTTTCTTCTTTTGCTCAGTTTTTACATCCCGAATCGCACGTCATGAGCTATTAAAAGGACGACAACCTTACTCGCGGGACATTAGTCGGCCCTACAGTGCGTCGATATCACGTCTTGTGAGGATGCTACGTTGTCGAAGCGGATGGGTTGTCGTTAAGCCCATTGGGCCTTTTGAATGGGCCATGTCTCTGGGCTGGGACGGTGAACCGTCAATACATAAGGGATTTATGCGCTCAACATGACAGGTGCGATTATACCAACACTAATGCACCAGATCCCATAAGAACTACGAAGTTAAGCGTACTTGGGCGAGAGTAGTACTAGGATGGGTAGCCCCCTCGGAAGTCTTCATGTTGCACCCTCCTTTTTATTTTTTTTTCCCCGATTAGGGTTGCCAAGATACTTTATCCACCACATTTCTATTACTGAATCCCACAGAACCTTGTGCAAGACAACTTCGCTTCACGTAGAGGCTGGGCCCGCAAACTGAGGACGTAGGGCTTGTCACCAGGTTACCGTCGCTCCATTGCCCATAACTTTTGATCCGTAAGGAGTTATGCGGCGCACAACATACTTTTGGAAAGCTCTACGAGAGCTCTATGACAGAGGCAGCAAGCCTGCCGGCTGCGCCTGTTTCTAGAGCCCAAATTCGAACGTTTTCATCAGTTTCGGGCCACGTTTCTCAATTTGCTCAGTTTTTCTATCCTGGATCGTATGTCGTGAGCTGTTAAAAGGACGACAACCTAACTCGCGATACATTAGAGGGCCCTACAAGACGTCGATATCACGTCTTGCGAGGATGCTACATTGTTGAAGTGGATGGGATCTCGTTAAGCCCATTGGGCCTTTTGAATGGGCCATCTCTCTGGGCTGGGACTATCAACCGTCAACACATAAGGGATTTGTGTTCTCAACATGACGGGTGCGATCATATCAGCACTAATGCACCGGATTCCATCTGAACTCCGAAGTTAAGCATGCTTGGGCGAGAGTAGTACTTGGATAGGTGACCCACTGGGAAGTCCTCGTGTTACACCCCCTTTTTCAATTTTTTTTTTCCCGGTTATGCTTGCCAAGATGCTTTATCCACCATATTTCTATTACCGAATCCCACAGGACTTTGGGCAAGACAACTTCGCTTCACATAGTTGCTGGGTCCGCAAACCGAGGGCAAGGGACTTGTGACCAGGTCTCCGTCGCTCCGGTGCCCATAACTTTTGATCCGTAAGAAGTTACGCGGCGCACAGCATACCGTTGGAAAGCTCTCCAAGAGACCTACAATAGGGGCAGCAATCTTGCTTGGCTGTGCCTATTTTTAGAGTCCAAAATCTAACTTTTCATTAGTTTCGGGCCACTTTTCTTCTTTTGCTCAGTTTTTTCATCCTGGATCGTACGTCGTGAGCTGTTAAAAGGACGACAACCTAACTCGCGGGATATTAGAGGGCCCTACAACACGTCGATATCACATTTTACGAGGATGCTGCATTGTTGAAGCGGATGGGTTGTAGTTAAGCCCATTGGGCCTTTTGAATGGGCCATCACTCTGGGCTGGGATAGTAAACTGTCAACACATAAGGGATTTCTGTGCTCAACATGGCAGGTGCGATCATACCAGCACTAATGCACCAGATACCATCAGAACTCCGAAGTTAAGTATGCTTGGGCGAGAGTAGTACTAGGATGGGTAACCCCCTCGGAAGTCCTCGTGTTGCACCCCCCTTTTCAATTTTTTTGTACCGGTTAGGCTTGCCAAGATGTTTTGTCCACAACATTTCTATTACCGAATCCCACGGCACCTTGGGCAAGACAATTTCACTTCACGTAGAGGTTGGGCCCACAAACCGAGGGCGTGGGGTATGTGACCAAGTCTCCGTCACTCTGGTGCCCATAACTTTTGATACGTAAAGAGTTACGCAGCGCACAACATACCGTTGGAAAGCTCTCCGAGAGCTCTTCGACGAGTGCAATAAGCATGCTTGGCTGCGCCCATTTTTGGAGCCCAAAATCAAACGTTTTCATCAACTACGGTCAACTTTTATTCTTTTGCTCGATTGTTTCATCTCGGATCGTACGTCGTGTGCTGTTAATAGGAAGACAACCTAACTCGCGGGACATTAGAAGGCCCTACATTGCGTCGATATCACGTCTTGCGAGGATGCTGCGTTGTTGAAGTGGATGCGTTGTCGTTAAGCCCATTGGACATTTTGAATGGGCCATCTCTCTGTGCTGGGACTATGAACCGTCAACACATAAAGGATTTGTGCCCTCAACATGACAAGTGCAATCATACCTGCACTAATGTACCGGATCCCATCAGAACTCCGAAGTTAAGCGTGTTTGGGTCAGAGTAGTACTAGGATGGGTGACCCCATGGGAAGTTCTCGTGTTGCACCTCCCTTTTCAATTTTTTTTGCCTCGGTTAGGGTTGCCAATATGCTTTATCCACCACATTTCTATTACCGAATCCCACGACACCTTGGGCAAGACAATTTCGCTTCACGTAGAGGCTGGGCCCGCAAACCGAGGGCATGGGTCTTGTGGCCAGGTTTCCGTCGCTCCAGTGCCCATAACTTTTGATCCGTAAGGAGTTACGTGATGAACAGCATACAATTGGAAAGCTCTCCAATAGCTCTACGACGGGGGCAGTGTGCCCGCTAAGCTGTGCCCATTTTTGGGGCCCAAAATCGAACGTTTTCATCAGTTTCGGGCCACTTTTCTTCTTTTGCTCTGTTTTTCAATCTCGGATCGTGCGTCGTGAATTGTAAAAAGGTCGACAACCTAACTTGCGGGACATTAGAGGGCGCTATAACCCAGTGATATCAAGTCGTGCGAGGATACTACGTTGTTGAAGCTGATGGGTTATCCGTAAGCCCATTGGGCCTTTTGAATGGGCTATCTCTCTGGGCTGGGACTGTGAACCGTCAACACATAAGAGATTTGTGCACTCAACATGACGGGTGTGATCATACCACCACAAATGCACCGGATCACATTAGAACTCTGAAGTTAAGCGTGCTTGGACGAGAGTAGTACTAGGATGGGTGACCCCCTGGGATGTCCTCGTGTTGTACCCCCCTTTTCAATTCTTTTTTCCCCGGTTAGGCTTGCCAAGATGCTTTATCCACCACATTTCAATTACCGAATCCCACGGCACCTTGGGCAAGACAACTTCACTTCACGTAGAGGCTGGGCCCGCAAACTGAGGAGGTGGGGCTTATGACCAGGTCTCCGTCGCTCCGGTGCCTATAACTTTTGATCCGTAAGGAGTTATGCAGCGTACAGCATACCGTTGGAAATCTCTCAGAGAGCTCTATGACGCGGAAAGCAATTGTTCTTGCCTGCGCCCATTTTTGGAGCCCAAAATTAAACATTTTCGATAGTTTTGGGCCACTTTTCTACATCATGTGCTGTTAAAAGGCAGACAATCTTAGTCGCAGGACATTAGAGGCCCTTAAAACATGTCGATATCACGTCTAGCGAGGATGCTGTGTTGTTGAAGCGGATGGGTTGTCGTTAAGCCCATTAGGCCTTTTGAATGGGCTATCTCTCTAGACTGGGACCGTGAACCGTCAACACATAAGAGATTTGTGCGCTCAACATGACGGGTGCGATCATACCAGCACTAATGCACCGGATCCCATCAGAACTCCTAAGTTAAGCGTGCTTGGGCATGAGTAGTACTAGGATGGGTAACCCCATGGGAAATCCTATTGTTGCACCCCCCTTTTCAAATTTTTTTGTCCCGATTTGGGTTGCCAAGATGCTTTATCCACCACATTTCTATTACCGAATCCCACGACACCTTGGGGAAGACAACTTCGCATCACGTTTAAGGCTGGGCCCGCAAACCGAGGGCATGTGGCTTGTGTCCAGGTCTCCGTCGCTCCGGTGCCCATAACTATTGATCCATAAGGAGTTACGCGGCTCATAGCATACCGTTGGAAAGTTCTCCGAAAGCTTTACGACGGGGCAAGCAAGCCTGCTCGGCTACGCCTATTTTTAGAGCCTAAAATCGAACGTTTTCATCAATTTCGGGCCCATTTTCATCTTTTGCTCGGTTTTTCCATCCTGGATCATACGTCGTGAGCTGTTAAAAGGATGACAACCAAACTCGCTGGACATTAGAGGGCCCTACAATGCGTCGATATCACGTCATGCGAGGATGCTACGTTATTGAAGCGGATAGGTTGTCGTTAAGTCCATTGGGCCTTTTGAATGCGCCATCTCTCTAGGCTGAGACTGTGAACCGTCTACACATAAGGGATTTTTACACTCAACATGATGGGTGCAATCATACCAGCACTAATGCATCGGATCCCATCAGAACTCCGAAGTTAACCGTACTTGGGCGAGAGTAGTACTAGGATGGGTGACCCCCCGGGAAATCCTCATGTTGCACCCCACTTTTAATTTTTTTTTCCCTGGTTAGGCTAGCCAAGATGCTTTATCCACCACATTTCTATTACCGAATCTCATGGCACCTTGGGCATAACAACTTTGCTTCACGTAGAGGCTGAGCCCGCAACCCGAGGGCGTGGGTCTTGTGACCAGGTCTCCGTCGCTCCGTTACCCATAAATTTTGATTCGTAAGGAGTTACACGGCGAACATCATACTGTTGGAAAGCTCTCTGAGAGCTCTACGATGGGGGCAGCAAGCCTGCTCGGCTGCGCCTGTTTTTGGAGCCTAAAATTGAACGATTTCATCAGTTTCGGGCAAATTTTCTTCTTTTGCTCAGTTTTTACATCTTGGATCGCACGTCATGAGCTATTAAAAGGACGACAACCTAACTCGCGGGACATTAGTCGGCCCTACAGTGCGTCGATATCACGTCTTGTGAGGATGCTACGTTGTCGAAGCGGATGGGTTGTCGTTAAGCCCATTGGGCCTTTTGAATGGGCCAAATCTCTGGGCTAGGACGGTGAACCGTCAACACATAAGGGATTTTTGCGTTCAACATGACAAGTGCGATCATACCAATACTAATGCACCAGATCCCATCAGAACTACGAAGTTAAGCGTGCTTGGGCGAGAGTAATACTAAGATGGGTGGCTCTCTCGGAAGTCTTCATGTTGTACCCCCCTTTTTAATTTTTTTTCCCCGGTTAGGGTTGCCAAGATACTTTATCCACTACATTTCTATTACCGAATCCCACAGCACCTTGTGCAAGACAACTTCACTTCACGTAGAGACTGGGCCCGTAAACCGAGGGCTTAAGGCTTGTGACTAAGTTACCGTCGCTCCGATGCCCATAACTTTTGATCCGTAAGGAGTTACGCGGCGCACAACATATCGTTGGAATGCTCTCCAAGAGTCCTACAATAGGGGCAGCAATCCTGCTTGGCTGTGCCTATTTTTAGAGCCCCAAATCGAACGTTTTCATCTGTTTCGGGCCACTTTTCTTCTTTTGCTCAATTTTTTCTTCCTGGATCGTACGTCGTGAGCTGTTAAAAGGATGACAACCTAACTCACGGGATATTAGAGGGCCCTACAACGCATCGATATCACATCTTGCGAGGATGCTGCATTGTTGAAGTGGATGGGTTGTAGTTAAGCCCATTGGGCCTTTTGAATGGGCCATTACTCTAGGCTGGGATAGTGAACCGTCAACCCATAAGGGATTTATGCGCTCAACATGACAGGTGCGATCATACCAGCACTAATGCACCAGATACCATCAGAACTCCGAAGCTAAGCATGCTTGGGCGATAGTATTACTAGGATGGGTGACCCCCTCGGAAGTCCTCGTGTTGCACCCCCCTTTTCAATTTTTTTGAACCGGTTAGGCTTGCCAAGATGTTTTCTCCACCACATTTCTATTACCGAATCCCACGGCACCTTGGGCAAGACAACTTCGCTTCACGTAGAAGCTGGGCCTACAAACCGAGGGCGTGGGGCATGTGACCAGGTCTCCGTCGCTCTGGTGCCCATAACTTTTGATCCGCAAAGAGTTACGCAGCGCACAGCATACCGTTGGAAAGCTCTCCGAGAGCTGTACGACGAAGGCAACAAGCCTGCTTGGCTGCGCCCGTTTTTGGAGACCAAAATCAAACGTTTTCATCAACTACGGTCCACTTTTATTCTTTTGCTCGACTTTCGTCTCGGATTGTACGTCGTGTGCTGTTAATAGGACGACAACCTAACTTGCGGGACATTAGAGGGCCCTACAACACGTCGATATCACGTCTTGTGAGGATGCTGCGTTGTTGAAGCGGATGTGTTGTCGTTAAGCCCATTAGGCCTTTTGAATGGGCCATCTCTCTGCGCTGGGACTGTGAACAGTCAACACGTAAAGGATTTGTGCCCTCAACATGACAGGTGAGATCACACTAGCATTAATGCACCAGATCCCAGTAGAACTCTGAAGTTAAGCGTGCTTGGACGAGAGTAGTACTAGGATACGTGACCCCTTGGGATGTCCTTGTGTTGCACCCCCTTTTCAATTTCTTTTCCCCGGTTACGCTTGCCAAGATGCTTTATCCACCACATTTCAATTACCGAATCCCACGGTACCTTAGGCAAGACAACTTCGCTTCATGTAGAGGCTGGGCCCGCAAACCGAGGGGGTGGGGCTTGTGACTAGGTCTCCGTCGCTCCGGTTCCCATAACTTTTGATCCGTAAGGAGTTACGTAGCGTACAGCATACCGTTGGAATGCTCTCAGAGAGCTCTATGACACGGAAAGCTATTGTGCTTGCCTGCGGCCATTTTTGGAGCCCAAAATTGAACATTTTCATGAGTTTCGAGCCACTTTTCTTCTTTTTCTCAATTTTTCCGTCCTAGATCGTACGTCATGAGCTGTTAAAAGGACGTTAGAGGGCCCTACAACACGTCGATATCACATCTAGAGAGGATGCAGCGTTGTTAAAGCGGATGGGTTGTCGTTAAGCCCATTGGGCCTTTTGAATGGGCCATCTCTCTAGGCTAGGACCGTGAACCGTCAACACATAAGAGATTTGTGCGCTCAACGTGACGGGTGTGATCATACCAGCACTAATGCATCGGATCCTATCAGAACTCCTAAGTTAAGTGTGCTTGGGCAAGAGTAGTACTAGGATGGGTAACCCCCTGGGAAATCCTATTGTTGCACCCCCCTTTTCAATTTTTTTTGTCCCGGTTAGGGTTGCCAAGATACTTTATCCACCACATTTTTATTACCGAATCCCACGACACCTTGGGGAAGACAACTTCGTATCACGTTTGAGGCTGGACCTGCAAACCGAGGGCGTGGGGCTTGTGTCCACGTCTCTGTCACTTTGGTGCCCCTAACCTTTGATCCGTAAGGAGTTACGCGGTGCACAGCATGCCGTTGGAAAGCTCTCCGAGAGCTCTACGACAGCGAAAGCAAGTCTGCTCAGCTGCGCCCATTTTTGGAGCCCAAAATTGAACGTTTAGATCAGTTACGGGCCACTTTTTCTTATTTTGCCCAATTTTTTCGTCCCGAATCGTACATCGTGAGTTGTTAAAAGGACGACAACCTAACTCGCGGTACATTAGAGGGCCCTACAGGACGTCGATATCACGTCTTCCAAGGATGCTATGTTGTTGAAGCGGATAGGATCTCGTTAAGCCCATTGGGCCTTTTGAATGGGCCATCTCTCTAGGCTGGGACTATGAACCGTCAACACATAAGGGATTTGTGCGCTTAACATGACGGGTGTGATAATACCAGCACTAATGCACTAGATCCCATCAGAACTCCTAAGTTAAGCGTGCTTGGGTGAGAGTAGTACTAGGATAGGTGACCCACTGGGAAGTCCTCGTGTTGCACCCACTTTTTCAATTTTTTTTGTCCCGTTTAGGCTTGCCAAGATGCTTTATCCACCACATTTCTATTACTGAATCCCACGGCACCTTGGGCAAGACAACTTCACTTCACACAGAGGCAGGGCCCGTAAATTGAGGGCATGGGGCTTGTGAACAAGTCTCTGTCGCTCCGGTGCCCATAACTTTTGATCCGTAAGGAGTTACGTGGCGCACAGCATACCGTTAGAAAGCTCTCCAAGAGTCCTACAACAAGGGCAACAACCTTGCTTGGCTACGCCTATTTTTAGTGCCCAAAATCGAACGTTTTCATTAGTTACGGACCATTTTTCTTCCTATGCTCAGTTTTTCCTTCCTGGATCGTACGTCGTGAGGTGTTAAAAGGACGACAACCTAACTCGCGGGATATTAGAGGGCCCTACAACGCGTCGATATCACATCTTGCGAGGATGCTGCATTGTTGAAGCGGATGGGTTGTAGTTAAGCCCATTGGGCCTTTTCAATGGGCTATTACTCTAGGGTGGGATAGTGAACCGTCAACACATAAGAGATTTATGCACTCAACATGACAGGTGCAATCATACCAGTACTAATGCACCAGATACCATCAGAACTCCGAAGTTAAGCGTGCTTGGGCGAGAGTAGTACTAGGATGGGTGACCCCCTCGGAAGTACTCATGTTGCACCCCCCTTTTCAATTTTTTTTGTACCGGTTAGGCTTGCCAAGATGTTTTATCCACCACATTTCTATTACCGAATCCCACGGCACCTAGGGTAAGACAACTTCACTTCACGTAGAGGCTGGGCCCACAAACCGAGGGCGCGGGGCATGTGACCAGGTCTCCGTCGCTCCGGTGCCCATAACTTTTGATCCGTAAAGTGTTACACCGCGTACAACATACCGTTGGAAAGCTCTTCGAGAGCTCTACGACAAAGGCAGCAACCCTGCTTGGTTGTGCCCGTTTTTGGAGCCCAAAATCAAACATTTTCATCAATTACAGTCCACTTTTATTCTTTTGCTCGGTTTTTTCGTCTCGGATCGTACGTCGTGTACTGTTAAAAAGATGACAACCTAACTCGCAGGACATTAGAGGGCCATACAACACGTCGATATCACGTCTTGCGAGGATACCGCGTTGTTGAAATGGATGGGTTGTCATTAAGCCCATTGGGCCTTTTGAATGGGCCATCTCTCTGCGCTGGGATTGTGAACCGTCAACACATAAAGGATTTGTGCCCTCAACATGACAGGTGCAATCATACCCGTACTAATGCACCGGATCCCATCAGAACTCCGAAGTTAAGCGTGTTTGGATCAGAGTAGTACTTGGATGGGTGACCCCGTGGGAAGCTCTCGTGTTGTACCTCATTTTTCATTTTTTTTGCCCCGGTTAACGTTGCCAAGATGCTTTATCCACCACATTGCAATTACCGAATCCCATGACACCTTGGGCAAGACAACTTCGCTTCACGTAGAGGCTGGGCCTGCAAACCGAGGGCGTGGGACTTGTGACCAGGTTTTCGTCGCTCCGGTGCCCATAACTTTTGATCAGTAAGGAGTTACGCGGCGAACAGCATACCGTTGGAAAGCGCTCCAAGAGCTCTATGACAGGGGGAGTGAGCCCGCTCGGCTATGCCTGTTTTTGGAGCCCAAAATCGAAAGTTTTCATCAGTTTCGAGCCACTTTTCTTCTTTTGCTATGTTTTTCCATCTTGGATCGTGCGTCGTGAGCTGTTAAAAGGACGACAACCTAACTCGCGGGACATTAGAGGGCGCTATAATGCAATGATATCACGTCTTACGAGGATGCTGCGATGCTGCGTTGTTGAAGCGGATAGGTTATCGTTAAGCCCATTGGGACTTTCAAATGGGCTATCTCTCTGGGCTGGGACTGTGAACCGTCAACACATAAGGGATTTGTGCGCTTAACATGATGGGTGCGATCATACCAGCACTAATGCACCGGATCCCATTAGAACTCTGAAGTTAAGCGTGCTTGGACGAGAGTAGTACTAGGATGGGTGACCCCCTGGGATGTCCTCGTGTTGCACCCCCTTTTTCAATTTTTTTTCCCCGGTTAGACTTGCCAAGATGCTTTACCCATCACATTTCAATTACCGAATCCCATGGCACCTTGGGCAAGACAACTTCGCATCACGTAGAGGCAGGGCCCGCAAACCAAGGGGGTGGGGCTTATGACCAGGTCTCCGTCGCTCCGGTGCCCATAACTTTTGATCCGTAAGGAGTTGCGCAGCGTACAACATACCGTTGGAAAGCTCTAATAGAACTCTATGACGCGAAAAGCAATTGTGCTCGCCTGCGCCCATTTTTGGAGCCCAAAATTGAACATTTTCATGAGTTTTGGGCTACTTTTCTTCTTTTGCTCGATTTTTTCGTCCTAGATCGTACGTCATGAGCTGTTAAAAGGATGACAATGTAACACGCAGGGCATTAGAGGGCCCTACAACACGTCGATATCACGTCTAGCGAGGATGCTACATTGTTGAAGTGGATGGGTTGTCGTTAAGCCCATTGGGCCTTTTGAATAGGCCATCTGTCTAGGCTGGGACCGTGAACCGTCAATACATAAGAGATTTGTGTGCTCAACATGACGGGTGTGATCATACCAGCACTAATGCACCTAATCCCATCAGAACTCCTAAGTTAAGCGTGCTTGGGCAAGAGTAGTACTAGGATGGGTGACCCCTTGGGAAATCCTATTGTTGCACCCCCCTTTTCAAATTTTTTTTTATCCCGGTTAGGCTTGCCAAGATGCTTTATCCATCAAATTTCTATTACTGAATCCCATGACACCTTGGGGAAGAAAACTTCGCATCACGTTTGAGGCTGGTCTCGCAAACCGAGGGCGTGGGGCTTATGACCAGGTCTCCGTCGCTCCGGTGTCCATAACTTTTGATCCGTAAGGAGTTACGCGGCGCACAGCATACCGTTGGAAAGCTCTCCAAGAGCTCTACGACAGGGGAAGCAAGCCTGCTCAGCTACGCCCATTTTTGGAGCCCCAAATCCAACATTTTCATCAGTTACGGGCCACTTTTTCTTCTTTTGCTCAGTTTTTCCGTCCCGAATCGTACGTCATGAGCTGTTAAAAGGACGACAACCTAACTCGCGGTACATTAGACGGCCCTATAGGACGTCGATATCACGTCTTGCGAGGATGCTACGTTGTTGAAGCGGATGGGATCTCGTTAAGCCCGTTGGGCCTTTTGAATGGGCCATCTCTTTGGGCTGGGACTATGAACCGTCAACACATAAGGGATTTGTATGCTCAACATGATGGGTGCGATCATACCAGCACTAATGCACCAGATCCCATCAGAACTCCGAAGTTAAGCGTTCTTGGGTGAGAGTAGTACTAGGATGGGTGACCCCCTGGGAAGTCCTCGTGTTGCACCCCCCTTTTCAATTTTTTTTCCCCCGGTTAGGTTTGCCAAGATGCTTTATCCACCACATTTCTATTACTGAATCCCACAGCACCTTGGGCAAGACAACTGCGCTTCACATAGAGGCTTGGCCCACAAACAGAGGGCGTGGGGCTTGTGACCAGGTCTCCGTCGCTCCGGTGCCCATAACTTTTGATACTTAAGGAGTTACGCTTCGCACAACATACCGTTGAAAATCTCTCCGAGAGCTCTACGTTGGGGGAAGCAAGACTGCTCGGCTGCGCTCATTTTTTGGATCCCAAAATCGAACATTTTCATCAGTTTCTGGCAACTTTTCTTCTTTTGCTCGATATTTTTGTCCTGGATCGTACGTCGTAAGCAGTTAAAAGGATGACAACCTAACTCGCGGGACGTTAGCGGGCCCTACAACACGTCGATATCACGTCTTGCGAGGATGCTGCATTGTTGAAGCGGATAGGTTGTCGTTAAGCCCATTGGGTCTTTTGAATGGGCCATCTCTCTGGGCTGGGACTGTGAACCGTCAACACATAAGGGATTTCTGCGCTCAACATGACGGGTTCGATCATACCAGCACTAATGCACCATATCCCATCAGAACTCCGAAGTTAAGCGTGCTTGGGTGAGAGTAGTGCTAGGATAGGTGACCCCCTGTGAAGTCCTCTTGTTGCACCCCTTTTTTTAATTTTTTTTCCCCGGTTAGGCTTGCCAAGATGCTTTATCCACCACATTTCTATTACCAAATCCCACGACACCTAGGGCAAAACAACTTCGATTCACGTAGAGGTTGGCCCACAAAACGACGACGTGGGGATTGTGACATGGGTCTCCGTCGCTCCGGTGCCCATAACTTTTGATCCCTAATGAGTTACGTTGTGCACAACATACCGTCAGAAAACTCTCCGAGAGCTCTACGACAAGGGAAGCAAGCGTGCTCAGCTGTACCCATTTTTGGAGCCCAAAATTTAACATTTTCATTAGTTTCGGGCTACTTTTCTTCTTTTGCTCAGTTTTTTCGTCCCGGATCGTACGTCGTGAGCTGTTGAAAGGACGACAACCTTACTTACGGGACATTAGAGGGCCCTACAACACGTCGATATCACGTCTTGCGAGGATGCTCTATTGTTGAAGCGGATGGGTTCTCGTTAAGCCCATTGGGCCTTTTGAATGGGCCATCTCTATGGGCTGGGTCTGTGAACCGTCAACACATAAGGGATTTATGTGCTCAACATGACAGGTGCGATCATACCAGCACTAATGCACCTGATCCCATTAGAACTCCGAAGTTAAGTGTACTCGGGCGAGAGTAGTGCTAGGATGGGTGTCCCTTTGGAAGTCCTCTTGTTGCACCCCCTTTTCAAATTTTTTTTCCCCGGTTAGGCTTGCCAAGATGCTTTATCCACCACATTTCTATTACCGAATCCCATGACACCTTGGGCAAGACAACATCGATTCACGTAGAGGCTGGGCCCGTAAACCGAGGGCGTGGGGCTTGTGACCAGGTCTCCGTCGCTCCAGTGCCCATAACTTTTGATCCGTAAGGAGTACGTGGTGCAAAGCATACCGTTAGAAAGCTCTTCGAGAGCTCTACGATGGGGACAACAAGCCTGATTTAATGCGCCTATTTTTAAACCTCAAAATCGAACGTTTTCATCAGTTTCGGGCCAATTTTCTTCTTTTGCTCGGTTTTTCTGTCGCAGATCGGACGTCTTGAGCTGTTAAAAGGACGAAAACCTAACTCGCGGGACATTAGAGGGCCCTATAACGCAATGATATCACGTCTTGCAAGGATGCTACATTGTTGAAGCGGATGGGTTGTCATTAAGCCCATTGGGCCTTTTGAATGGGCCATCTCTCTGGGCTGGACTGTGAACCGTCAACACATAAGGGCTTTTTTGCGCTCAACATGATGGGTGTAATCATACTAGCACTAATGCACCAGATCCCATTACAAATCCGAAGTTAAGCGTGATTGGGTGAGAGTAGTACTAGGATGGGTGACCCCTTGCGAAGTCCTCGTGTTGCACCCCCCTTTTCAATTTTTTTTCCCTGCTTAGGCTTGCCAAGATGCTTTGTCCACCACATTTCTATTACCAAATCCTACAGTACCTACGGCAAGACAACTTCGCTTCACGTAGAGGCTGGGCCCACAAACCAACGGTGTGGGGCATGTGACCAGGTCTCCGTCGCTCCGGTGCCCATAAATTTTCACACGTAAAGAGTTACGCGGTGCACTGCATAACATTGGAAAGCTCTCCAAGAGCTCTACGACGGGGGCAGCACGCCCGCACAGCTGCGCCTATTTTTTGAGCCCAAAATCAAACGTTTTCATTAGTTTCAGTGCACTTTTCTACTTTTGCTCCATTTTTTCGTCCCATATCGTACGTCGTGAGCTATTAAAAGGACAACAACCTAACTCGCGCGACATTAGATAGCCCTACAATGCGTCAATATCATGTCTTGTGAGGATACTGCGTTGTTGAAGCGGATGGGTTGTTGTTAAGCCCATTAGGCCTTTTGAATGGGCCATCTCTCTGGGTTGGGACTGTGAACCGTCAACACATAAAGGATTAGTGCCCTCAACATGACGGGTGCGATCATACCAGCACCAATGCACCGGATCCCATTAGAACTCCGAAGTTAAGCGTGCATGCGTGATAGTAGTACAAGGATGGGTGACCCCTTGGGAAGTCCTCGTGTTGCACCCCTCTTTTCAATTTTTTTTTTGTCCCGGTTAGGCTTGCCAAGATGCCTTATCCACCACATTTCTATTACTGAATCTCACGGCACCTTGGGCAAGACAACTTCGCTTCACGTAGAGGCTGGGCCTACCAACCAAGTGCGTGGGGCTTGTGACGAGGTCTCTGTCGCTCCGGTGCCCATAACCTTTGATCTGTAAAGAATTACGCGGCGCACAGCATACCGTTGGAAAGCACTCCGAGGGCTCTACGATGGGGATATCAAGCCAGCACGGTTGGCTTGTTTTTGGACCTTACAATCGAACATTTTCAACAATTTCGGGCCACTTTTCTACTTTTGCTAGGTTTTCTGTCCCGTATCATTCGTCTTAAGTTGTTAAAAGAACGACAACCTAACTCACGGGACATTCGAGGGGCCTACAGCGTGTCGATATCACGTCTTGCGAGGATGCTACGTTGTTGAAGCAGATGGGTTGTTGTTAAGCCCATTGGGCCTTTTGAATGGGCCATCTCTCTAGGCTGGGACTGTGAACCATCAACATATAAGGGATTTATGCGCTCAACTTGAGGGGTGCGATCATACCAGCACTAATGCACTGGATGCCATCATAACTACAAAGTTAAGCGTGCTTGGGCGAGAGGAGTACTAGGATGGGTGACCCCTTGGGAAGTCCTCATGTTGTACCCCCCTTTTCAATTTTTTTTAGCCCCGGTTAGGGTTGCCAAGTTGCTTTATCCACCACATTTCTATTACCGAATCCCACGGCACCTTGGGCAAGACAACTTCGCTTCACGCAGAGGCTGGGCCCGTAAACCGAGGGCATGGGGCTTGTGACCAGGTCTCCGTCGTTCCGGTGCCCATAACTTTTGATCTGTAAGGAGCTACGCAGCGCACAGCATACCGTTGGAAAGCTCTCTGAGAGCTTTACGACGGGGGCAATAAGCTTGCTCGGCTACGCCCATTTTTGGAGCCCAAAATTGAACGTTTTCATCAATTTCAGGCCACTTTTCTTCTTTTGCTCTCTTTTTCCATCCCGGATCATACGTTGTGAGCTGTTAAAAGAACGACAAAGCGTCGATATCACGTCTTGCGAGGATGCAACGTTGTTGAAGCGGATGGGTGGTCATTAAGCCCATTGGGCCTTTTGAATAGGCCATCGCTCTAGGCTGGGACTATGAACCGTGAAACGTCAACACATATAGGATTTGCGCCCTCAACATGACGGGGGCGATCATACCAGCACTAATACACCGGATCCCGTCAGAACTCTAAAGTTAAGTTTGCTTGGGCGAGAGTAGTACTAGGATAGGTGACCTCCTAGGAAGTCCTCGTGTTGCATCCTTCTTTTCAATTTTTTTTCCTTGGTTAGGCTTGCCAAGATGCTTTATCCACCACATTTCTATTATCGAATCCCACAGCACCTTGGGCAAGACAACTTTGCTTCACATAGAGGATGGGCCCGCAAACCGAGGGCGTGGGGCTTGTGACCAGGTCTCCGTCGCTCCGGTGCCCATAACTTTAGATACGTATGGAGTTACGCGGCGCACAGCATACCGTTGGAAAGCTTTTCGAGAGCTCAACGACGGGGGCATCAAGCTTGCTCGGCCGCGCTCGCTTTTGGAGCCCAAAATTGAAAGTTTTCGTCAGTTTTGGGCTATTTTTCTTGTTTTGCTCAATTTTTTTTCCCGGATCGTAAGTCGTGAGCTTTAAAAGGATGACAACTTAACTCGCGGGACATTAGAGGGCCCTACAATGCGTCGATATCACGTCTTGCGAGGATGCTACGTTGTTGAAGTGGTTGGGTTCTCATTAAGCCCATTTGGCCATTTGAATGGGGCATCTCTCTGGGCTGGGAATGTGACCCGTCAACATATAAGGGATTTGTATGCTCAACATGACGGGTGCGATCGTACCAGGACTAATGCATCGGATCCTATCAGAACTCCAAAGTTAAGAGTGCTTGGGCGAAAGTAGTACTAGGATTGGTGGTCCCCCGTGGAAAGTCCTCGTGTTGCACCCCACTTTTCATTTTTTTTTGTCCCAGTTAGGCTTGCCAAGATGCTTTATCCTCCAAATTTCTATTACCGAATCCCACGGCACCTTAGGCAAGACAACTTCGCTTCACGTAGAGGTTGGGCCCACAAACCGAGGGCGTGGGGCTTGTGACCAGGTCTATGTCACTCCGGTGCCCATAACTTTTGATCCGTAAGGAATTACGCGGCACATAGCATACTGTTGTAAAGCTCTTCGACAGCTCTACGACGTGGGTAACGAGCCTGCTAAGTTGTGCCTTTTTTGGAGTCCAAAATTGAATGTTTTCATCAGTTTCGGTCTACTTTTCTTCTTTTGCTCGGTTTTTCCATCCCGGATCGTACGTCGTGAGACATTAAAAGGATGACAACCAAACCTGCGGGACATTAGAGGGCCCTACAACACGTCGATATCACGTCTTGCGAGGATACTGTGTAGTTGAAGCGGATGGGTTGCCGTTAAGCCCATTGGGTCTTTTGAATGGGCCATCTCTCCCGGCTGGGACTGTGAACCGTCAACACATAAGGGATTTATGTGCTCAACATGACGGGTGTGATCATACCAGCATTAATGCACCGGATCCCATCAGAACTCCGAAGTTAAGCATGCTTGGGCGATAGTAGTACTAGGATGGGTAACCCTCTGGGAAGTCCTCGTGTTGCACCCCCCTTTTCAATTTTTTTTTCCCTGGCTAGGGTTGCCAAGATGCTTTATCAACCACATTTCTATTACCGAATCCCACGGCACCTTGGGCAAGACAACTTCGCTTCACGTAGAGGCTGGGCCCGCCAACCAAGTGCGTGGGGCTTGTGACTAGGTCTCCGTCGCTCCGGTGCCTATAACCTTTGATCTGTAAAGAATTACGCGGCGCACAGCATACCGTTGGAAAGCTCTCCGAGGGCTCTACGATGGGGATAGCAAGCCTGCTCGGTTGGCTTGTTTTTGGACCTCACAATCGAACGTTTTCAACAATTTCAGGCCACTTTTCTACTTTTGCTCGATTTTCTATCCCGTATCATTCGTCTTAAGTTGTTAAAAGGACGACAACCTAACTTACGGGACATTAGAGGGGCCTATAGCGTGTCGATATCACGTCTTGCGAGGATGCTAAGTTGTTGAAGCGGATGGGTTGTTGTTAAGCCCATTGGGCCTTTTGAATGGGCCATCTCTCTATGCTGGGATTGTGAACCATCAACATATAAGGGATTTATGCGCTCAACTTGAGGGGTGCGATCATACCAGCACTAATGCACCGGATGCTATCATAACTACAAAGTTAAGCGTGCTTGGGCGAGAGGAGTACTAGGATGGGTGACCCCTTGGGAAGTCCTCGTGTTGTACCCCCCTTTTCAATTTTTTTTAGCCCCGGTTAGGGTTGCCAAGTTGCTTTATCCACCACATTTCTATTACCGAATCCCACGGCACCTTGGGCAAGACAACTTCGCTTCACGCAGAGGCTGGGCCCGTAAACCGAGGGCATAGGGCTTGTGACCAGGTCTCCGTCGTTTCGGTGCCCATAACTTTTGATCCGTAAGGAGTTACGCAGCGCACAGCATACCGTTGGAAAGCTCTCTGAGAGCTTTACGACGGGGGCAATAAGCCTACTCGGCTGCGCCCATTTTTGGAGCCCAAAATTGAACGTTTTCATCAATTTCAGGCCACTTTTCTTCTTTTGCTATGTTTTTCCATCCCGGATCATACGTCGTGAGCTATTAAATGGACGACAAAGCGTCGATATCACGTCTTGCGAGGATGCAATGTTGTTGAAGCAGATGGGTGGGTGGTCATTAAGCCCATTGGGCCTTTTGAATAGGCCATCGCTCTGGGCTGGGACTGTGAACCATGAACCGTCAACACATATAGGATTTGCGCCCTCAACATGACGGGGGTGATCATACCAGCACAAATACACCGGATCCCGTCAGAACGCAAAAGTTAAGCTTGCTTGGGCGAGAGTAGTACTAAGATAGGTGACCCCCTGGGAAGTCCTCGTGTTGCACCCTTCTTTCTAATTTTTTTTCCTTGGTTAGGCTTGCCAAGATGCTTTATCCACCACATTTCTATTATCGAATCCCACAGCACCTTGGGCAAGATAACTTTGCTTCACATAGAGGCTGGGCCCGTAAACCGAGGGCGTGGGGCTTGTGACCAGGTCTCCGTCGCTCCGGTGCCCATAACTTTAGATCCGTATGGAGTTACGCGGCGCACAGCATACCGTTGGAAAGCTTTCCGAGAGCTCAACGACGGGGGCATCAAGCTTGCTCGGCCGCGCTCGCTTTTGGAGCCCAAAATCGAAAGTTTTCGTCAGTTTTGGGCTATTTTTCTTGTTTTGCTCAATTTTTTTCCCAAATCGTAAGTCGTGAGCTTTTAAAAGGATGACAACTTAACTCGCGGGACATTAGAGGGCCCTACAATGCGTCGATATCACGTCTTGCGAGGATGTTGCGTTGTTGAAGTGGTTGGGTTGTCGTTAAGCCCATTTGGCCTTTTGAATGGGGCATCTCTCTAGGCTGGGATAGTGAACCGTCAACACATAAGGAATTTGTGCGCTCAACATGACGGGTGCGATCGTACCAGGACTAATGCACCGGATCCTATCAGAACTCCAAAGTTAAGAGTGCTTGGGCGAAAGTAGTACTAGGATTGGTGGTCCCCCGTGGAAAGTCCTCGTGTTGCACCCCACTTTTCATTTTTTTTTGTCCCAGTTAGGCTTGCCAAGATGCTTTATCCTCTAAATTTCTATTACCGAATCCCACGGCACCTTAGGCAAGACAACTTCGCTTCACGTAGAGGCTGGGCCCACATACCGAGGGCGTGGGGCTTGTGACTAGGTCTATGTCACTCCGGTGCCCATAATTTTTGATCCGTAATGAGTTACGTGGCGCATAGCATACCGTTGTAAAGTTCTTCGAGAGCTCTACGACGGGGGTAACAAGCCTGCTAAGTTGTGCCTTTTTTGGAGTCCAAAATTGAATGTTTCCATCAGTTTTGATCTACTTTTCTTCTTTTGCTCGATTTTTCCATCCCGGATCGTACGTCGTGAGACGTTAAAAGGATGACAACCAAACCTGCGGGACATTAGAGGGCCCTACAACATGTCGATATCACGTCTTGCGAGGATACTGCGTAGTTGAAGCGGATGGGTTGTCGTTAAGCCCATTGGGTCTTTTGAATGGGCCATCTTTCCCGGCTGGGACTGTGAACCGTCAACACATACGGGATTTATTCGCTCAACATGACGGGTGCGATCATACCAGCATTAATGCACCGGATCCCATCAGAACTCTGAAGTTAAGCATGCTTGGGCGATAGTAGTACTAGGATGGGTAACCCTCTGGGAAGTCCTCGTGTTGCACCCCCCTTTTCAATTTTTTTTCCCCGGTTAGGGTTGCCAAGATGCTTTATCAACCACATTTCTATTACCTAATCCCACGGCACCTTGGGCAAGACAAGTTCGCTTCACGTAGAGGCTGGGCCAACAAACCGAGGGCGTGAGGCTTATGACTAGGTATCCGTCGCTCTGGTGCCATAACTTTTGATTCGTAAGGTGTTACACAGCTCACAACATACCGTTGGAAAGCTCTCCGAGAGCTCTACAACATGGGTAGCACGCCTTTTCGGCTGCACCCATTTTTGGAGCCCAAAATCAAATGTTTTCATCAGTTTAGGGCCACTTTTCTTTTTTTGGTTAGTTTTTTCGTCCTGGATCGTACGTCGTGAGCTGTTAAAAGGATGACAACCTAACTCGCGGGACATTAGAGGGCCCTACAACGCGTTGATATCACGTTTGGCGAGGATGCTGCGTCGTTGAAGCAGATGCATTATCGTTAAGTCTATTGGGCCTTTTGAATGGGCCATCTCTCTAGGCGGGGACTGTGAACCATCAACACATAAAGGATTGTGATCATTCCAGCACTAATGCACCGCATCCTATCAGAACTCTGAAGTTAAGCATGCTTAGGCGAGAATAGTACTAGGATGGGTGACACCCTGGGAAGTCCTCGTGCTGCACCCCCATTTTCAATATTTTTTGCCCCAGTTAGGGTTACCAAGATGCTTTATCCACCACATTTCAATTACCGAATCCCACTGCACCTTGGGCAAGACAACTTCGCTTCACGTAGAGGCTGGGCCCGCAAATCGAGGACGTGTGGCTTGTGACAAGGTCTCTGTCATTCCGGTGCCCATAACTTTTTATCCGTAAGGAGTTACGCGGTGCACAACATACTGTTGGAAAGCTCTCCGAGAGCTCTACAATGGGGACTGTAAGCCTGCTCGGCTCCGCACGTTTTGGTGCCCAAAATCAAATGTTTTCATCAGTTTCGGGCCACTTTTCTTCTTTTGCTCAGTTTTTCCATCCCGGATTGTATGTCGTGAGCAGTTAAAAGGACAACAACCTAACTCGCGGGACATTAGAGGGCCCTACAATGTATTGATATCACGTCTTACGAGGATGCTGTGTTGTTGAAGCAGATGGGTTGTCGTTAAGCCCATTGGGCCTTTTGAATGGGCAATCTCTCTAGGCTGGGACTGTGAACCGTCAACACATAAAGGATTTGTGCCCTCAACATGGCGGGTGCGATCATGCCAGTACTAATGCACCGCATCCCATCAGAACTCCGAAGTTAAGCGTGCTTGGGCGAGGGTAGTACTAGGATGGGTGACCCCCCGGGAAGTCCTCGTGCTGCACCCCCCTTTTCAATATTTTTTGCCCCGGTTAGGGTTGCCCAGATGCTTTATCCACCACATTTCTATTACCGAATCCCACGGCACGATGGAAAAGACAACTTCGATTCACATAGAGGCTGGGGCCGCAAACCGAGGGCGTGGGGCTTGTGACTAGTTCTTCGTCGTTCCGGTGCCCATAACTTTTTATCTGTAAGGAGGTAAGCTCTACACAACATACCGTTGGAAAGCTCTCCGAGAGGTCTACGACGGGGGCAATAAGCCTACTCGGCTGCACCCATTTTTGGAGTCCAAAATCAAAAGTATTCATCAGTTTTGGGCCACTTTTCTTCTTTTGCTCTGTTTTTCCTTCCCGGATCGTATATCGTGAGCTGTTAAAAGGATGACAACCAAAATCGCGGGACATTAGAGGGCCCTACAACTCGTCGATATCACGTCTTGCGAGAATGCTGCGTTGTTGAAGCGGATGGGTTGTCGTTAAGCCCATTGGGCCTTTTGAATGGTCCATCTCTCTGGGCTGGGACTGTGAACTATCAACACATAAAGAATTTGTGCCCTCAACATGACGGGTGTGATCATACCAGTACTAATGCACCGGATCCCATCAGAGCTCTGAAGTTAAGCGTGCTTGGGCGAGTGTAGTACTAGGACGGGTGACCCCCTGGGAAGTCCTTATGCTGCACCCACCTTTTTAATTTTGTTTGCCCCAGTTAGGGTTGCCAAGATGCTTTGTCTACCACATTTCAGTTACTGAATCCCACAATACCTTGGGCATGACAACTTCGCTTCACGTAGAGGCTGGGCCCGCAAACCGAGGGCGTGGGGCTTGCGACCAGGTCTCCGTTGTTCCGGTGCCTATAACTTTTTATTCGTAAAGAGTTACGCGGTGCACAATATACCGTTGTAATGCTCACTGAGAGCTCTACGACGGGGGTAGTAAGCCTCCTTCGCTACGCCCATTTTGGAGCCCAAAATCAAACGTTTTCATCAGTGTCGAGCCACTTTTCTTCTTTTGCTTGATTTTTTCATCCTGAATCGTACGTCGAGAGCTGTTAAATGGACAACAACCTAACTTGCGGGACATTAGAGGGCCTTACAACACGTCGATATCACGTCTTGCGAGGAAGCTGCATTGTTGAAGCGAATGGGTTGTCGTTAAGCCCATTGGGCCTTTTGAATGGGCCATCTCTCTGGGCTGGGACTGTGAACCGTCAACACATAAAGGATTTGTGCCCTCAAATGACGGGTTCGATTATACCAGCCCTAGTGCACCGCATCCCATCCGAACTCCGAAGTTAAGCATGTTTGGGCGAGAGTAGGACTACGATGGGTAACCCCCTGGAAAGTCCTCGTACTGCACCCCCTTTTCAATTTTTTTTGCCCCGATTAGGGTTGCCAAGATGCTTTATCCGCCATATTTTAATTACTGAATCCCATGGCACCATGGGCAAGACAACTTCGCTTCACGTAGAGGTTGGGCCTGCAAACAGAGGGCGTGGGGCTTGTGACCAGGTCTCCGTCGTTCCGGTGCCCATAACTTTTTATCCGTAAGGAATTACGCGGTGCACAGCATACCATTGGAAAGCTTTCCGAGAGCTCTACGATGGGGGCAGTAAGCTTGCTCTGTTGCGCCCGTTTTTGGAGCCCAAAATCAAACGTTTTCATCAATTTTGGGGCACTTTTCTACTTTTGCTATGTTTTTCCATCCCGGATCGTACATCATGAGTTGTTAAAAGGACGACAACCTAAGTCGCGAGACATTAGAGGGCCCTACAATGTGTAGATATCACGTCTTGCGAGGATGCTGTGTTGTTGAAGCGGATAGGTAGTCGTTAAGCCCTATGGGCCTTTTGAATGAGCCATATCTTTGGTCTGGGACTGTGAACTGTCAACACATAAAGGATTTGTGCCCTCAACATGACGGGTGCTATCATACCAGCAATAATGCACCGGATCCCATCAGAACTGCGAAGTTAAGTGTTCTTGGGCGAGAGTAGTACTAGGATGGGTAACCCCCTGGGAAGTCCTCGTGTTGCACCCCCATTTTCAATTTTATTTTCCCCGGTGAGGCTTGCCTAGATGCTTTATCCTCCACATATCTATTACTGAATCCCACGACACCTTGGGCAAGACAACTTCACTTCACATAGAGGTTGGGCCCGCAAACCGAGGGCGTGGGGCCTGTGACAAGGTCTCCGTCGCTCCGATGCCTATAACTTTTGATCCGTAAGGAGTAACGTGGCGCACAACATACCATTGGAAAGCTCTCTGAGGGCTCTACGACGGGGGCAACAAGCCTGCTCGGATGCATCCATTTTTGGAGCCCAAAATCAAACGTTTTCATCAGTTTTAGTCCACTTTTCTTCTTTTGCTTAGTTTTTTCGTCTCGAATCGTACGTCGTGAGCTGTTAAAAGGACAACAATCTTAGTCGCTGGACATTAGAGGTCCCAACAATGCATCGATATCACATCTTACGAGGATGCTGCGTTGTTTAAGTAGATGGGTTGTCGTTGAACCCATTGGGCCTTTTGAATGGGCCATCTCTCTGGGCTGGGACCGTGAACCGTCAACACATAAAGGATTTGTGCCCTCAACATGACATGTACAATCATACCAGCACTAATGCACCGGATCCCATCAGAACTCTGATGTTAGGTATGCTTGGGCGAGAGTAGTACTAGGATGGGTGACCCCTTGGGAAGTCCTCGTTTTGCACCCCCATTTTCAATTTTTTTTGCCCCGGTTGGGGTTGCCAAGATACTCTATCCACCACATTTCTATTACCAAATCCCACGGCACCTTGGGCAAGACAACTTCGCTTCACGTAGAGGCTGGGCCCGCAAACCGAGGGCGTAGGGATTACGACCAGGTCTCCGTCGCTCCGATGCCCATAACTTTTGATTTGTAAGGAGTTACGTGGTGCACAACATGCCGTTGGAAAACCCTATGAGATCTCTACGACAGGGGCAGTAAGCTCCGCCTATTTTTGGAGCCCAAAATCGAAAGTTTTCATCAATTTCGGGCCACTTTTCTTCTTTTGCTCTATTTTTTTTGTCCCGGATCGTACGTCGTGAGCTGTTAAAAGGATGACAACCTAACTCGCCGGACATTAGAGGGCCCTACAATGCTACGATATCACGTCTTGTGAGGATGCTGCGTTGTTGAAGCGGGTGGGTTGTCGTTAAGCCCATTGGGCCTTTTGAAGGGACTGTGGATCGTCAACACATAAGGGATTGATGCGCTCAACATGACGGGTGCGATCATACCAGTACTAATGCACTAGATCCCATCAGAACTCTGAAGTTCTGCGTGCTTGGGCGAGAGTAGTACTAGGATGGGTGACCCCCTGGGAAGTCCTCGTGTAGTACCCCCCTTTTCAAATTTTTTTTCCTCGATTATGCTTGCCAAGATGCTTTATCCTCCACATTTCTATTACCGAATCTCACGGCACCTTGGGCAAGACAAAATGGAACGTTTTCATCCATTTCGGGCCACTTTTCTTCTTTTCCTCTGTTTTTCCATCCCGGATCGTACGTCGTGAGCTATTAAAAGGACGACAACCTAACTCGCGGGATATTAGAGGGCCCTACAATGCGTCGATATCACATCTTGTGAGGATGCAACATTGTTGAAGCGGATGGGTTGTCATTAAGCCCATTGGGCCTTTTGAATGGGCCATCTCTCTAGGCTAGGACTGTGAACTGTCAACACATATAGGATTTGTGCCCTCAAGATGACGGGTGCGATCATACCTGCACTAATGCACCGGATCCCATCAGAACTCCGAAGTTAAGCGTGGTTGGGCGTGAGTAGTACTAGGATGGGTGACCCCTTGGGAAGTCCTCGTGTAGCACCCCCCATTTCAATTTTTTTTCCCGTGTTAAGCTTGCCAAGATGCTTTATCCACCACATTTCAATTACTGAATCCCACGGTACATTGGGCAAGATAACTTCACTTCACGTAGAGGTTGGACCCGCAAACCGAGGGCGTGGGGCTTGTGACCAGGTCTCCGTTGCTCTGGTTCTTATAACTTTTGATCCGTAAGGAGTTACGCGGCATACAGCATACCGTTGAAAAGCTCTCCAAGAGATCTACGATGGGGGTGTCAAGCCTGCTCGGCTGTGCCCCTTTTTGGAGCCCAAAATTAAACATTTTCAACAGTTTTGGGACACTTTTCTTCTTTTGCTCGATTTTTCTATCCCGGATCGTACGTTGTGAGCTGTTAAAAGGACGACAACTTAACTTGCGGGATATTAGAGGGCCCTGGAATGCGTCAATATCACGTCTTGCGAGAATGTTGCGTTGTTGAAGTGGATGGGTTGTCGTTAAGCCCATTAGGACTTTTGAATGGGCCATCTCCCTGGGCTAGGACTGTGAACCGTCAACACATAAGGAATTTGTGCGCTCAACATGACGGGTGCTATCATACCAGCACTAATGCACCGGATCCCATCAGAACTCCGAAGTTAAGCGTGCTTGGGCGAGAGTAGTACTAGGATGGGAGACCCCTTGGGAAGTCCTCGTGTTGCAGCCTCTTTTCAATTTTTTTTCCTCGGTTAGGGTTGCCAAGATGCTTTATCCACCGCATTTCTATTACCGAATCCCACTGCACCTTGGGCAAGACAACTTCGCTTCACGTAGAGGCTGGGCCTGCAAACCGAGGGCGTGGGGCTTGTGACCAGGTCTCCTTCGCTCTGATGCCCATAACTTTTCATTCGTAAGGCGTTACACGGCGCACAACATACCGTTGGAAAGTTCTCCGAGAGCTCTACAACGGGGGCAGCAAGCCTGCTCGGCTACGCCCATTTTTGGAGCACAAAATCAAATATTTTCATCAGTTTTGGGCTACTTTTCTTCTTTTGCTCGATTTTTCTATCCTGGATCGTACGTCGTAAGTTGTTAAATGGATGACAACCTAACTCACAGGACATTAGAGGGCCCTACAACGCGTCAATATCTCTTATTGCGTGGATGCTGCGTTGTTGAAGTGGATAGGTTGTCGTTAAGCCCATTGGGCCTTTTGAATGGGGCATCTCTCTGGGCTGGGACTGTGAACCGTCAACACATAAGGAATTTGTACGCTCAACATGACGGGTACTATCATACCAGCACTAATGCACCGGATCCTATCAGAACTCCGAAGTTAAGCGTGCTTGGGCGAGAGTAGTACTAGGATAGGTGACCCCTTGGGAAGTCCTCGTGTTGCAGCCTCTTTTCAATTTTTTTTCCTCGGTTAGGGTTGCCAAGATGCTTTATCCACTGCATTTCTATTACCGAATCCTACTGCACCTTGGGCAAGAAAACTTTGCTTCACGTAGAGACTGGGCCTTCAAATCGAGGGCGTGGTGCTTGTGATCAGGTCTCCTTCGCTCTGGTGCCCATAACTTTTATTCCGTAAGGCGTTATGCGACGCACAACATACCGTTGGAAAGTTCTCCGAGAGCTCTAAAACGGGGGCAGCAAGCTTGCTCGGCTACGCCCGTTTTGGAGCACAAAATCAAACATTTTCATCAGTTTTGGGCTACTTTTCTTCTTTTGCTCGATTTTTTCATCTCGGATCGTACGTCGTGAGCTGTTAAATGGACGACAACCGAATTCGCGGGACATTAGAGGGCCCTACAACACATCAATATCTCTTATTGCGAGGATGCTGCGTTGTTGAAGTGGATGGGTTGTCGTTAAGCCCATTGGGCCTTTTGAATGGGCCATCTCTCTGGGTTGGGACTGTGAACCGTCAACACATAAAGGATTTGTGCCCTCAACATGACGGGTGCGATCATACCAGCACTAATGCACCGCATCCCATCAGAACTCCGAAGTTAAGCGTGCTTGGGCGACAATAGTACTAGGATAGGTGACCCCTTGGGAAGTCCTCGTGTTGCAGCCTCTTTTCAAAATTTTTTTCCTCAGTTAGGGTTACCAAGATGCTTTATCCACCGTATTTCTATTACCGAATCGCACTGCACCTTGGGCAAGACAACTTCGCTTTACGTAGACGCTAGGCCTGCAAACCGAGGGCGTGGGACTTGTGACCAGGTCTCCTTCGCTCAGGTGCCCATAACTTTTGATCTGTAAGGCATTACGCGGTGCACAACATACCGTTGGAAAGTTCTCCGAGAGCTCTACAACAGGGGTAGCAAGCCTGCTCGGCTTCGCCCATTTTTGGAGCACAAAATCAAACATTTTCATCTGTTTCGGGCCACTTTTCTTCTTTTGCTCGATTTTTTCGTCTCGGATCATACGTCGTGAGTTGTTAAACAGACGACAACCTAACTCGCGGGACATTAAAGGGCCCTACAACGCGTCGATATCTCTTCTTGCGAGGATGCTGCATTGTTGAAGTAGATGGGTTGTCGTTAAGCCCATTGGGCCTTTTGAATGGGCCATCTCTCTGGGTTGAGACTGTGAACCGTCAACACATAAAGGATTTGTGCCCTCAACATGACGGGTATGATCATACCAGCACTAATGCACCGTATCCCATCAGAACTCGAAAGTTAAGCGTGCTTGGGCGAGAGTAGTACTAGGGTGGGTGACCCCTTGTGGAGTCCTCGTGCTGTACCCCCATTTTTAAATTTTTTTGCCCCGGTTAGGGTTGCCAAGATGCTTTATCCACCACATTTCAATTATCGAATCCCACGGCACCTTAGGCAAGACAACTTCGCTTCACATAGAGGTTGGGCCCGCAAACTGAGGGTGTGGGCTTGTGACCAGGTCTCCGTCGTTCAGGTGCCCAAAACTTTTTATCCGTAAGGACTTATGCGGTGCACAACATAACGTTGGAAAGCTCTCCTAGAGCTCTACGATAGGGGCAGTAAGCCTGCTCGGCTGCGCCCTTTTTGGAGCCCAAAATCAAACATTTTCATTAGTTTTAGGCCAATTTTCTTCTTTTGCTCTGTTTTTCCATCCCGGATCGTACGTCTTGAGCTGTTAAAAGGACGACAACCTAACTTGCGGGACATTAGAGGGCCCTACAATGCGTCAATATTATGTCTTGCGAGGATGCTGCTTTGTTAAAGCGGATGGGTTGTCGTTAAGCCCATTGGGCCTTTTGAATGGGCCATCTTTGTGAGACCCCATATTTTGCTTTATCTCGATTTGCGTGTTTTACCTCGTTTTGCATGAATTGACCTGTTTATGTGCTATATGACTTAGAATGTGATAATTATATGGTGAATACTCCTAATACATGCTAAGTGTTCATTCATGAAATTTTCATCAAAAACAGAATTTGAAATTTTATTGTCGGTTTTGGTGAATAGTATTTTTGAACACCTGTCCGCTAAAATTTTTACAGGGGTGTTTTAAACGTTTTAAAGCCTAGTCCTTGAGTATTAATAGACCCGTATTTGATTAAAACAGATTTGGAATTGGTTTTGGAATTTTAAAGATTTTTACACTTTCTTTTGTAAGAAAATGGGTTTTAAGCTGATTCGGGTGAAACTATTTTAATGTAACCTTCTTTGTCACTTAAAATATAATGTCTAGAATTAGTTTAAATGTTAATTTAATGTTTGAGCAAGAAATAGTCAAGAAATGAATTAAAAGACTAAAAATATAATTAAAAGACTAAAAATTAACTTTGACTTTGCATTTTAATTGTTTGACTTCTACTTATAAGCATCAACACACACTTACAAAGCACAAAAACACTCTAAAAAACACCTACATGGCCGAGACATCCATGGGAGAATAAGCCAAGGTTTTCTTCAAGTTTTCAAATCAATTTTTCAGAGAAAAACTTAGTTTTTGTTCGTAGAACTTCGTGCCGAGTTGGATTCCGCTTGTTGGGCACGTATCGCACACATATCTAGGCTTATATCAGATCTAAGGTGAGAGAAAAATTCTAGATCTCAAAACTCATTTTTTATGTTTTTGCTCATAACTGCATTTTGAACCGTTAGAATATTAATTTGAAGTTATATTATTGATCAATGTGTGCTAGGGATCGTTTATGTGTATTACTATGAAATTTGAGCCAATTTAGCGAAATTATTTATTTTCGGGTATTTAAAGTTGATAGATTGGCTATTTCAGGATTATCTTGAGTTGTTGTGTTTGGAATCGATTGCCATCGATTTCTAAAAGTTTGATAATTACGTGGTAACGTTGTTATAATGCCGAATTTTCGATTGCGTTGTTTGGGTGAAAATTTGGAAATTTTAGCCAAGGTGCATTGAGGGTTTTAGGGTTGTTGGGCTTGATTTTGATGTGTATTGTTTGGTTTCCGAGAGGGCTAATGTAGTTGATTGAATGGGTGAGTGCTAGAAACTGATTTGGAGTGATTTGGATTAGTAGAATGTAAGATATGATTATTTGAAGTTTAGGTTGTCTTTCTTTAAATTGTTGAATTGAGCCTTTAGATGATTGGGTGGTGTTTGAGTGATTGAATTGTGAGTTGTTGATGGTTAGACTAGGGTTAGATTATGTGTTAATGCATGTTAAGTTGGATGGCCTACTTTGTCATCTAACTTAGTTGTTTGTTGTTTAATTAAATATTGATGTTATATTGATGATTATATTGATGTTATATTGATGATTATATAAATGTTATATTGATGTTATATTGATGATTATATTGATGTTATATTGATAATTTTATTGATGTTATATTGATGTTATATTGATGATTATATTGATGTTACATTGATGGAAATGGATGATTATTGATTGATGATTGATGAACCGGGAGATAGGCAATTCTGCGATACTGTCCTCCTGTGAATAATGTTTATTATTATTATTGAGTCTTAGTATGTGTGTGCCACCTCTCGGGCAACGTCGGGCAGTCGGGTTGATAACTGCATGACTACCAGAGGCTACTCCCAGCTCGCATGACGGAGGTGTCATGGAGGGAGGGGCTAGTGAGGTACCTCGGGTGCGTGAGTAATGGGGAGTTATAAGAAGAATGGTTGAGATCGTGATGGCGTATGGAGCTATACCAAATTGAGTATCCTTTATTGATTGGTCATTTTAGTTATGTGTTTATATTGTTATTGATGCTTTATTGTGTGTTTACTTGCTCAAATGATCATTTCCAAGGAGTATAGTAAATACTATTAGAGATCTATCGGATCCTCACTGAGCTTGTTTATATAAGCTCACTCTCTATTATTGCATGCATACAGGTGTCCTTGAGCAAGATTACCGGTACGTGCCTCCAGAAGGGGCTAATGTGTCGTATGTGGACGAGTCCTATGTGCCAGAGTCTTGTCCTTGATGCTTGAGATGTTGTATACTCTATTATCTTGTATATTAAACTAGTTGTCTTTTATTTTCCTTGTAATTTATGATGTATAAGTTGTAGTAAGATAAAGAACTGAATGATGCTAACTTAGTAGTCTTTCTTTTGTTATGATCTAGGTGGCTAAGTTGGTTTATAATCATTTTGATGTGTATGTTAAAGTTAAGGTATTATGTTGGAACAGAGGAGTATAACTATGAATGGATCGTCTAAGACTGATTGTTGTATAATATGATTATGTTGTATGTTGTTAATGGCTTTAAGGAATTGATTGTTGTCTCGTTGAGGAGTTTGATTGTATAATGTTCTGGGAGGTTGGTTTAGAGCCTCGGTGTCTTTATTACTGTTGTTATACTGCTGAAATTTCGTTGCGTCCAAACTGATCGTGGGTGGGGTCGAGTTGGGGTATGACATTTAAGTGGTATCAGAGCGCATGTTAGCTATCAGCCGGGGTATTCTCGGAATGTGGGTACTGGTCTTAGCATGAAAATATGTATGAAGTGAAAGAAAAGTGAACTATGTGTTAATATGGTTAAGTGATTAAGTGATTATGTGATTTAGTGCTTATGTGATTAATTTATTTATGTGATTGATACTTAAGTGATTTATGTGTTTATATGAATTGTTGTTTATTTGCTAATAATTGTCTATAGCCTGTTTACGTGCTATAACCTGTGCTAACTCTTTGATTAGTAGAATAACGGGTAGACCGAGGACCAGAGGTAGGCCTGAGATGACTGATGATATTCCGAGAAATGTGGCACCAGGCCAAGTTAAGGATGAAGATCGTATAGGTGTAGCTTTTGACAGGATGAACGAGATTATGGCTAGTCAGGCACAGTTACTGGTAGGGTAGGCTGCCCAGAATCAAGCATTGCAGAATTAGTTGTTGAATGCACAAGGTGGGTACCACTGTCGTGGTACACTGAAAGAGTTTTTAGGGTATTATCCACCACGATTTTAGGGGGAGCCGAATGATAGGAAAGCTGAGGCGTGGATTAGCAAGGTGGAGAAGATTTTTGACCCACTTGATTATACCGATGAGTGGAAGGTCACTTTTGCCATGTACTTGCTAGATGATGAGGCAGAGGAATGGTAGTGCACGATGAAAACTAGCTGGGAGACTCAGGGTATTCCGTATGTTTGGGATACCTTTCTGTTAGCTTTCCGGGCAAAGTATGTCCCGAGGATCGCGAGGGAGCGGAGAGAGGCAGAGTTTCTAGCCTTAGTTCAGGGAGATGCTTCCGTGGCTCAGCATGAGGCCACTTTTACTAGGTTGTATCTACCCAGCCTAGCAAGAGGCCCTTACAGCCACAGGGTCAGCATGAAATGTATAGGCCTTCAGTACAGCAGGTTGTGTACAGGCCGCCAGCTCAGCAGGGTTCTTTCAAGCCACAGGGTCAGCAGAGTTATTATCGACCTCAGTTTCAGCAGGGGTCCTATCAGGTTCAGTCCCAGTACAGGCCAGCCCAGTCTCAGGGTCAATACAGGCCTAGTTTTGCTAGACCTCAGCAGCAGGCTGGTACAGCTGCTTCTTCAGCTTCTGGTTCTTCTAGGGGTAGTGTCAGTGCATCATCACCGAAGTGTACTTACTGCAAGCGCCGGGGCCATGTGGAGGCCGACTACAAGGTGAAGTTAGGGGCTTGTTTGGGTTGCGGTAGCAATCAGCATAGGGCGAGGGATTGCCCTAGATATCGGAGGACTGAGGGTCGAGCAGCGACTCAAGGTTAACAAGGTCGACCTGCGGGCAGTGCACCTCAGCAACAGAGGGTTCAGGCTCGGGCCTACGCAGTTGACTTGGAGGAGATGCCTGAGGAGACGGCAGTGGTGGAAGGTAACTTCCTTATACTTGATCGACTTGTTAAAGTGTTGATTGATTCTAGTGCTACGCATTCTTTCATTACTCCTGCTTGTGTGCAACGTGTTAATGTGCAACCTCAAAGACTGCCTTATGTGGTTGAGATTAGTACCTCTTTGACTGATAAGTATATTGCTGGCTTAGTATGTAAGGATTGTACAGTTCATGTTAAGGAGTATAATTTTCCTTCGGACCTTATCTTATTTCCTATCCGGGGGTATGATGTTATCTTGGGTATGGATTGGCTTTCTAAGTATGATGCCCAGTTGAACTGTAGAACAAAGGTAGTACAGTTTCGTTTGCCAGATCAGCCAGTAGTTGAGGTAGTAGGGAATCGGGGTGCTAAGATGAGTTTTGTTATCTCAGCAACTAAAGCCGTTAAGTTGGTGAGTAAGGGGTGTTCGGGTTATTTAGCTTATTTGATCAATAAGCCATATGATAAGCTACAGTAGGAGGAAGTTCCTATTATTCGGGAATATCCCAATGTATTTCCCGAGGAGTTGCCAGGGTTACCGCCAGAGAGAGATGTGGAGTTTGTGATTAATCTTGTCCCGGTACTCAACCTATTTCTAAATCAGCACATTGGATGGCTCCAGCTGAGTTGAAGGAGTTGAAAACTCAGTTACAGGAGTTAATAGAGAAGGGTTTCATTCAGCAGAGTTCTGCACCTTGGGGAGCTCCTGTTTTATTTGTGAAGAAGAAGGATAGGACCGTGAGATTATGCATTGACTATCGTGGTTTGAATCAGGTGACTATCAAGAACAAGTATCCTTTGCCACTGATTGACGAGTTGTTTGATCAACTTTAGGGAGCCAAAGTCTACTCTAAGTTTGACTTGAGGCAGGGGTATTATCAGCTTCGGATTCGCACGGAGGATGTTTCGAAGTCTGCCTTTAGGACTCGGTACGGGCATTATGAGTTTGTAGTTATGCCCTTTGTGTTAACTAATGCACCGGCAGCATTAATGGACCTTATGCATCGGGTTTTTCAGCCGTACTTGGACCAATTCATGGTGATGTTTATTGATAATATCTTGGTTTATTCTAAGTCTGAATTGGAGCACGAGCAACATCTACGGCTTGTCTTACAGAAGCTGCAAGAACATCAGTTGTTTGCAAAATTCAGCAAATGTTAATTTTGCCTGCAACGCATATCTTTTCTTGGTCATGTTATCACACAGAGCGGTATTTCTATAGATCCCACTAAGTTTGAATCGGTGATGTCTTGGAAAGGTCCGGAGAATGTTTCGGAAGTTCGTAGCTTTCTTGGCTTGGCAGGTTATTACCGTAGGTTTGTCAAGGACTTTTCGAAGATTGCAGGGCCACTTTCTAAGTTAACTCAGAAACAGACTAGCTTTGTTTGGGATGGGAAATGTGAGAGTTGGTTTCAGGAGTTGAAAAAGAGGTTGACTACTGCTCCAGTACTTGCTCTACCAGAGGGGACTGATAATATGGTCATTTACAGCGATGCATCCAAAGAGGGCTTGGGATGTGTTCTTATGCGAAATGGTTGGGTTATTTCCTATGCTTCTAGAAAGTTAAAGCCTTATGAGGTGAATTATCCGACTCATGATCTTGAGTTGGCAGCTGTTGTGTTCTCACTGAAAAAGTGGCGTCATTATCTGTAGGACAGTAAGTTCGAGATTTTCACTGATCATAAAAGTCTTAAGTATTTATTCTCACAAAAGAAGTTGAATATGCATCAACGGAGGTGGATGGAACTTCTCAGAGATTATAATTGTTCTATCAGCTATCTGCCTGGGAAGGTAAATGTTGTAGCAGATTCTCTTAGCCGTAAGGCGAGTGTTTCTTGTTTGGCTGTCAAGAAGTGGGAGGTTCTTGAAGAATTCATTTGTTGGAGATCGGAGTTGACTCAGGTTGGGGTGATGTGTTCACATCTCCGTATTCAGCCTTTATTGTTGTCTCAAATCAGAGAAGCTCAACAACTTGATGTTAAACTTCAGAAGATCAAGGATCAGATCACGGATAATCAGTCTGACTTCAAAGTGCACGAGGATGGTATTCTTCGATTTTAGAATAGGGTTTGTGTTCCCGATGAACCGGGCATGAGGTGAGGTATTCTGGAATAGGCTCATAATTCTAAGTACACCATTCATCCTGGTGGAAACAAAATGTATCGGGACTTGAAGCAACATTACTGGTGGAATAATACGAAGAGAGAAGTTGCTCAGTTCGTGTCTAGATGTTTGACTTGTCAGCGAGTGAAAGCCGAGCATCAACGACCTGCAGGTTTGCTTCAACCGTTGGCTATACCACAGTGGAAATAGGAGCATATTACGATGGACTTCGTCACTGGTTTGCCTAGAACTCCCAGAGGTAATGATGTAGTTTGGGTTGTCGTGGATCGTTTGACGAAGACAACTCACTTTATTTTAATGTGGATGGGAGATGAAGTTGCAAAGTTGACGGATCTTTATTTGGATCAGATTGTTAGACTTCACGAGATTCCATCTAGTATTATCTCAGATCGAGATCCTTGATTTACTTCTCATTTGTGGGAGAAACTTCAGGAGACTTTGGGTACTCAGCTGAATTTTAGTACAGCGTATCATCCACAAACCGATGGTCAGTCTAAGAGGACTATTCAGATTCTGGAGGATATGCTCAGAGCTTGTGTTTTGGACTTCGGGAAGAACTGGGAGAAACATCTACCACTTGCCGAGTACGCCTATAACAATAGTTATCAAGCTACTATTGGGATGGCACCTTTTGTAGCTCTTTACAGTTGTAAGTATCGTTCACCTTTGTATTGGGACGAAGTAGGGGAGATGAAGACTATTGATCCGACTATTATGACAGAACTTCTAGAGAAGATTGAGAATGTTCAGTTGATCAGACAGAGAATACTTACAGCGTAGAGCAGATTCAAGAGTTATGCTAATAAGCGTCGTCAGGACTTAAAGTTTGTAGTTGGAGATCGGGTTTTCTTGAGATTGTTTCCTCGTAAGGCGTTTGCTGGTTTGGTAAAGGTGGTAAGCTGAGTCCGAGGTTTGTAGGGCCGTTTGAGATTACTGGCAGAGTTGGTAAGTTAGCATATCGGTTTGCTTTACTAGAGAATTTCTCTAATGTCCACGATGTATTTCATGCGTCTAATTTGCGGAAATATAATCCGGATACTTCTCTTATTTTTGAGCCAGAGCCGTTACAACTTCGTGAGAATCAGACTTATGATAAGCGGCCAATTCGTATTCTTGATCGGATGGAACGAGAGTTGAGGTCGAAGAAGATTCCGATGGTCAAGGTGTTGTGGAAGCATCACGGTATCGAGGAAGCTACTTGGGAGAGGCGAGATCAGATGCAGTAGCAGTATCCTGATCTTTTCCTACCAGCAAGTAAGAATTTCAGGGATGAAATATTTTTAAGGGGGGAAAAATGTGAGACCCCATATTTTGCTTTATCTTGATTTGCGTGTTTTACCTCGTTTTGCGTGAATTGACATTTTTATGTGCTATATGACTTAGAATGTGATAATTATGTGATTAATACTCCTAATACATGCTAAGTGTGTATTCATTAAATTTTCATAAAAAACGAAATCTGAAATTTTATCGTCGGTTTTGGTGAATAGTATTTTTTAACACCTGTCCTCTAAAATTTTTACAGGGTTGTTTTAAATGTTTTAAAACCTAGTCCTCGAGTATTAATAGACCCGTGTTTGATTAAAACGAATTTGAAATCAGTTTTGGAATTTTAAAGATTTTTACACTTTCTTTTGCAAGAAAACGAGTTTTAAGCCGATTCGGGTGAAACTATTTTAATGTAACCTAATTTTTCACCTAAAATATAATGTCTAGAATTAGTTTAAGTGTTAATTTAATGTTTGGGCAAGAAATTGTCAAGAAATGAATTAAACGACTAAAAATACAATTAAAAGACTAAAAATTAACTTTGACTTTGCATTTCAATTGTTTGACTTCTACTTATAAGCATCAACACACACTTACAAAGCACAAAAACACACTCAAAAACACCTACATGGCCGAGACATCCATCGGAGAATAAGCCAAGGTTTTCTTCAAGTTTTCAAATCAATTTTTCATAGAAAAACCTAGTTTTTTTCGTAGAACTTCGTGCCGAGTTGGATTCCTCTTGTTGGGCACACATTGCACCAATATCTAGGATTATATCACATCTAAGGTGAGAGAAAAATTCTAGATCTCAAAACTCATTTTTTATGTTTTTGCTCATAACTGCATTTTGAACCGTTAGAATGTTAATTTGAAGTTAGATTATTGATCAATGTGTGCTAGGGATCGTTTATGTGTATTACTACTAGATTTGAGCCAATGTAGCGAAATTATTTATTTTCGGGTATTTAAAGTTGATAGATTGGCTATTTGAGGATTATCTTGAGTTGTTGTGTTTGGAATCGATTGCCATCGATTTTTAAAAGTTTGATAATTACGTGGTAACGCCGTTATAATGCCGAATTTTTGATTGCAATGTTTGGGTGAAAATCCAGAAATTTCAGCCTAGGTGCATTGAGGTTTTAGGATTGTTGGGCTTGATTTTGATGTGTATTGGTTGGTTTCTGAGAGGGCTAATGTAGTTGATTGAATGGGTGAGTTCTATAAACTGATTTGGAGTGATTTGGATTAGTAGAATGTAAGATATGATTATTTGAAGTTTAGGTTGTCTTTCTTTAAATTGTTGAATTGAGCCTTTAGATGATTGGGTGGTGTTTGAGTGATTGAATTGTGAGTTGTTGATGGTTAGACTAGGGTTAGATTATGTGTTAATGTATGTTAAGTTGGATGGCCTACTTTGTCATCTAACTTAGTTGTTTGTTGTTTAATTAAATATTGATGTTATATTGATGATTATATTGATGTTATATTGATGATTATATTGATGTTATATTGATGTTATATTGATGATTATATTGATGTTATATTGATGTCATATTGATGATTATATTGATGTTACATTGATGAAAATTCAAGATTATTGATGATTATTGATTGATGATTGATGAACCGGGAGATAGGCAGTTCTGCTATACTGTCCTCCTGTGAATGATGTTTATTATTATTATTGAGTCTTGGTATGTGTGTGCCACCTCTCGGGCAACGTCGGGCTGTCGGGTTGATAACGACATGACTACCAGAGGCTACCCCAAGCTCGCATGACGGAGGTTTCATGGAGGGAGGGGCTAGTGAGGTACCTCGGGTGCATGAGTAATGGGGAGTTATAAGAAGAATGGTTGAGATCGTGATGGCGTATGGAGCTACACCAAATTGAGTATCCTTTATTGATTGGTCATTATAGTTATGTGTTTATATTGTTATTGATGCTTTATTGTGTGTTTACTTGCTCAAAGGATCATTTCCAAGGAGTATAGTAAATACTGTTAGAGATCTATCGCATCCTCACTGAGCTTGTTTATATAAGCTCACTCTCTATTATTGCATACATACAGGTGTCCTTGAGCAAGATTACGGGCACGTGCCTCCAGAAGGGGAAAATGTGCCGTATGTGGACGAGTCCTATGTGCCAAAGTCTTTTCCTTGATGCTTGAGATGTTGTATACTCTATTATCTTGTATATTAAACTAGTTTTCTTTTATTTTCCTTTTAATTTATGATGTATAAGTTGTAGTAAGATAATGAACTAAATGATGCTAACTTAGTAGCCTTTCTTTTGTTATGATCTAGGTGGCAAAGTTGGTGTATAATCTATTTTGATGTGTATGTTAAAGTTAAGGTATTATGTTGGAATGGAGGCGTATAACTATGAATGGATCGTCTAAGACTGATTGTTGTATAATATGATTATGTTGTATGTTGTTAATGGTTTTAAGGAATTGATTGCTGTCTGGTTGAGGAGTTTGATTGTATAATGTTCTGAGAGGTTGGTTTAGAGCCTCGGCGTCTTTATTCCTGTCGTTATACTGCCGAAATTCCGTTGCGTCCTGACTGATCGTAGGTGGGGTTGAGTTGGGGCGTGACATTTAAGTGGTATCAGAGCGCATGTTAGCTATCAGCCGGGGTATTCTCGGAATGTGGGTAATGGTCTTAGCATGAAAGTATGTATGAAGTGAAAGAAAAGTGAACTATGTGTTAATATGGTTAAGTGATTAAGTGATTATGTGATTTAGTGCTTATGTGATTAATTTGTTTATGTGATTGATACTTAAGTGATTTATGTGTTTATGTGAATTGTTGCTTATTTGCTAATAATTGTCTATAGCCTGTTTACGTGCAATAACCTATGCTAACTCTTTGATTAGTAGAATGGCGGGTCGAGGACCAGAGGTAGGCCTGAGATGACTGATGAGATTCCGAGAAATGTGGCACCAGGCCAAGTTAGGGATGAAGATCGTATAGGTGCAGCTTTTGACAGGATGAACGAGATTATCGCTAGTCAGGTACAGTTACTGGCAGGGTAGGCTGCCCAGAATCAAGCATTGCAGAATCAGTTTTGAATACACAAGGTGGGTACCACGGTTGTGGGACACTGAAAGAGTTTTTAGGGTATTATCCACCATGGTTTCAGGGGGAGCCAGATGATAGGAAAACTGAGGCGTGGATTAGCAAGGTGGAGAAGATTTTTGACCCACTTGATTATGCCGATGAGCAGAAGGTCACTTTTGCCGTGTACTTGCTAGATGATGAGGCAGAGGAATGGTGGCGCACGGCGAAAACTAGCTTGGAGACTAAGGGTATTCCGTATGTTTGGGATACCTTTCTGTTAGCTTTCCGGGCAAAGTATATCCTGAGGATCACGAGGGAGCGGAAAGAGGCAGAGTTTCTAGCCTTAGTGAATGGAGATGCTTCCGTGGCTCAGTATGAGGCCACTTTTACTAGGTTGTCCCAGTATGCACCAGAGTATGTGGCTGACGAGGAACGTAAGACTCATAGGTTCATGTTGGGGTTGAGGCCCGAGATTCAGGATGCGATGGCCCTGAATCGGTATGATATACTTACAGAGGCCTTTGATGCAGCTTCTACACTGGAGAAGAGAAAGGGGAACAGATTGTATCTAGCCAGTCTAGCAAGAGGCCGTTCCAATCGCAGGGTCAGCAGGGAGTGTATAGGCCTTCAGTACAGCAGGTTGTGTACAGGCCGCCAGCTCAGAAGGGTTCTTTCAGACCACAGGGTCAGCAGAGTTATTATCGACCTCAGTTTCAGCTGGGGTCCTATCAGGTTCAGTCCCAGTACAGGCCAGCCCAGTCTCAGGGTCAATACAGGCCTAGTTTTGCTAGACCTCACCAGCAGGCTGGTACAGTTGCTTCTTCAGCTTCTAGTTCTTCCAGGGGTAGTGTCAGTGCATCATCACCGCAGTGTACTTACTGCAAGCGCCAGGGCCATGTTGAGGCCGACTGCAGGGTGAAGTCAGGGGCTTGTTTGGGTTGCGGTAGCAATCAGCATAGGGCATGGGATTGCGCTAGATATCAGAAGACTAAGGGTCGAGCAGCAACTCAAGGTTATCAGGGTCGACCTGCGGGCAGTGCACCTCAGCAGCAGCGGGTTTAGGCTCGGGCCTACGTAGTTGACTTGGAGGAGATGCCTGAGGAGACTGTAGTTGTGGAAGGTACCTTCTTTATACTTGATCGACTTGTTAAAGTGTTGATTGATTCTGGTGCTACACATTCTTTCATTACTCCTGCTTGTGTGCAACGTGTTAATGTACAACCTGAAAGACTGCCTTATGTGGTTGAGATTAGTATCTCTTTGACTGATAAGTATATTGCTGGCTTAGTATGTAAGGATTGTATAATTCATGTTAAGGGGTATAATTTTCCTTCGGACCTGATTTTATTTCCTATCCGGGGGTATGATGTTATCTTGGGTATGGATTGGCTTTCTAAGTATGATGCCCAGTTGAACTGTAGAACAAAAGTAGTAGAGTTTCGTTTGCCAGATCAGCCAGTAGTTGAGGTAGTAGGGAATCGGGGTACTAAGACGAGTTTTGTTATCTCAGCAACTAAAGCCGTTAAGTTGGTGAGTAAGGGTTGTTTGGGTTATTTAGCTTATTTGATCAACAACCCATCTGATAAGCTACAGCTGGAGGAAGTTCCTATTATTCGGGAATATCCCAATGTATTTCCCGAGGAGTTGCCAGGGTTACTGCCAGAGAGAGATGTGGAGTTTGTGATTAATCTTGTTTCCGGTACTCAACCTATTTCTAAATCAGTGTACTGGATGGCACCAGCTGAGTTGAAGGAGTTGAAAACTCAGTTACAGGAGTAAATAGAGAAGGGTTTCATTCAGTAGAGTTCTTCACCTTAGGGAGCTCCTGTTTTATTTGTGAAGAAGAAGGATGGGACCGTGAGATTATGCATTGACTATCGTGGTTTGAATCAAGTGACTATCAAGAACAAGTATCCTTTGCCACTGATTGACGAGTTGTTTGATCAACTTCAAGGAGTCAAAGTCTACTCTAAGTTTGACTTGAGGCAGGGGTATTATCAGCTTCGGATTCGCACGGAGGATGTTTCGAAGTCTGCCTTTAGGACTCGGTACGGGCATTATGAGTTTGTAGTTATGCCCTTTGGGTTAACTAATGCACCGGCAGCATTAATGGACCTTATGCATCGGGTTTTTCAGCCGTACTTGGACTAGTTCGTGGTGATCTTTATTGATAATATCTTGGTTTATTCTAAGTCTGAATTGGAGCACGAACAACATCTACGGCTTGTCTTATAGAAGCTGTAGGAACATCAGTTGTTTGCAAAATTCAGCAAATGTGAATTTTGGTTGTAACGCATATCTTTTCTTGGTCATGTTATCACACAGAGCAGTATTTCTATAGATCCCACTAAGATTGAATCAGTGATGTCTTGGAAACATCCGGAGAATGTTTCGGAAGTTCATAGCTTTTTTGGCTTGGCAGGTTATTACCGCAGGTTTGTCAAGGACTTTTCGAAGATTGCAGGGCCACTTTCTAAGTTAACTCAGAAACAGACTAGCTTTGTTTGGGATGAGAAATGTGAGAGTGGGTTTCAGGAGTTGAAAAAGTGGTTGACTACTGCTCCAGTACTTGCTCTACCAGAGGGGATTGATAATATGGTCATTTACAGCGATGCATCCAAGGAGGGCTTGGGATGTGTTCTTATGCAGAATGGTCGGGTTATTGCCTATGCTTCTAGAAAGTTAAAGCCTTATAAGGTGAATTATCCGACTCATGATCTTGAGTTGGCAGCTGTTGTGTTCTCACTGAAAAAAGTGGCATCATTATCTGTGGGGCAGTGAGTTCGAGATTTTCACTGATCATAAGAGTCTTAAGTATTTATTCTCACGGAAGGAGTTGAATATGCGCCAACGGAGGTGGATGGAACTTCTCGGAGATTATAATTGTTCAATCAGCTATCTGCCTGGGAAGGCAAATGTTGTAGCAGATGCTCTTAGCCGTAAGGCGAGTGTTTCTTGTTTGGCTGTCAAGAAGTGGGAGGTTCTTGAAGAATTCACTTGTTGGAGACTAGAGTTGACTCAGGTTGGGGTGATGTGTTCACATCTCCATATTAAGCCTTTATTGTTGTCTCAAATCAGAGAAGCTCAGTAATTTGATGTTAAACTTCAGAAGATCAAGGATCAAATCACGGATGATCAGTCTGACTTCAAAGTGCACGAGGATGGTATTCTTCAGTTTCAGAATAGGGTTTGTGTTCCCGATGAACCGGGCTTGAGGCGAGGTATTCTGGAAGAGGCTCATAATTCTAAGTACACCATTCATCCTGGTAGAAACAAAATGTATCGGGACTTGAAGCAACATTACTGGTGGAATAATATGAAAAGAGAAGTTGCTCAGTTCGTGTCTAGGTGTTTGACTTGTCAGCGAGTGAAAGCCGAGCATCAACGACCTACAAGTTTGCTTCAGCCGTTGGCTATACCATAGTGGAAATAGGAGCATATTACGATGGACTTCGTCACTGGTTTGCCTAGAACTCCCAGAGGTAACGATGCAGTTTGGGTTGTCGTGGATCGTTTGACGAAGACAACTCACTTTATTTCAATGCGGATGGGAGATGAAGTTGCAAAGTTGACGGATCTTTATTTGAATCAGATTGTTAGACTTCACAAGATTCCATCTAGTATTGTCTCAGATCGAGATCCTCGATTTACTTCTCGTTTGTGGGAGAAACTTCAGGAGACTTTGGGTACTCAGCTGAATTTCAGTACAGCGTATCATCCACAGACCGACGGTCAGTCTGAGAGGACTATTTAGATTCTGGAGGATATGCTCAGAGCTTGTGTTTTGGACTTTGGGAAGAACTGGGAGAAACATCTACCACTTGCCGAGTTTGCCTATAACAATAGTTATCAAGCTACTATTGGGATGGCACCTTTTGTAGCTCTTTACAGTTGTAAGTGTCGTTCACCTTTGTATTGGGACGAAGTAGGGGAGATGAATACTATTGATCCGACTATTATACCAGAACTTCTAGAGAATATTGAGAATGTTCAGTTGATCAGGCAGAGAATGCTTACAGTGCAGAGCAGATTCAAGAGTTATGCTGATAAGCGTCGTCGGGACTTGGAGTTCGCAGTTGGAGATCGGGTTTTCTTGAGATTGTCTCCTCGTAAGGGGTTTGCTCAATATGGTAAAGGTGGTAAGTTGAGTCCAAGATTTGTAGGGCCGTTTGAGATTACTGGTAGAGTTGGTAACTTAGCATATTGGTTGGCTTTACTGGAGAATTTCTCTAATGTCCACAATGTATTTCATGTGTCTAATTTGTGGAAATATAATCCGGATCCTTCTCATATTCTTGAGCCAGAGCCGTTACAGCTTCGTGAGAATCTGAATTATGATGAGCGGCTGATTCGTATTCTTGATCAGATGGAACGAGAGTTGATGTCGAAGAAGATTCCGATGGTCAAGGTGTTGTGGAAGCATAACGGTATCGAGGAAGCTACTTGGGATAGGTGAGATTAGATGCAGTAGCAGTATCCTGATCTTTTCCTATTAACAAGTAAGAATTTCAGGGACGAAATATTTTTAAGGGGGGGAGAATGTTAGACCCCATATTTTGCTTTATCTTGATTTGCGTGTTTTACCTCGTTTTGCGTGAATTGACATGTTTATGTGCTATATGACTTAGAATGTGATAATTATGTGATTAATACTCCTAATACATGCTAAGCATGTTTTACCTCGTAAGGGTTTCATTCAGCAGAGTTCTTCACCTTGGGGAGCTCCTGTTTTATTTGTGAAGAAGAAGGATGGGACCGTGAGATTATGCATTGACTATCGTGGTTTGAATCAGGTGACTATCAAGAACAAGTATCATTTGCCACTGATTGACGAGTTGTTTGATCAACTTCAGGAAGCCACAGTCTACTCTAAGTTTGACTTGAGGCAGGGGTATTATGAGTTTCGGATTCGCACAAAGGATGTTTCGAAGTCTGCCTTTAGGACTCAGTATGGGCATTATGAGTTTGTAGTTACGCCCTTTGGGTTAACTAATGCATTGGCAGCATTAATAGACCTTATGCATCAGGTTTTTCAGCCATACTTGGACCAGTTCGTGGTGATCTTTATTGATGATATCTTGGTTTATTCTAAGTCTGAATTGGAGCACGAGCAACATCTTCGCTTCACATAGAGGCTGGTCCCGCAAACTGAGGGCGTAGGGCATGTGACCAGGTCTCCGTCGCTCCGATGCCCATAACTTTTGATCTGTAAGGAGTTACGCAGTGCACAGCATACCGTTGGAAAGCTCTCCGAGAGCTCTACGACAAAGGAAGCAAGCCTGCTCAACTGCGCCCATTTTTGGAGCCCAAAATCGAACGTTTTCATCAGTTACGGGCTACTTTTTCTTCTTTTGCTCAGTTTTTCCGTCCCGAATTGTACGTCGTGAACTCTTAAAAGGATGACAACCTAACTCACGGTACATTAGAGGTCCCTACAGGTCGTCGATATCACGTCTTACGAGGATGCTACGTTGTTGAAGCGGATGGGATCTCGTTAAGCCCATTGGGCCTTTTGAATGGGCCATCTCTCTGGGTTGGGACTATGAACCGTCAACACATAAGGGATTTGTGCGCTCAATATGACGGGTCCAATCATACCAGCACTAATGCACCGGATCCCATCAGAACTCCAAAGTTAAGCGTGCTTGGGCGAGAGTAGTACTAGCATAGGTGACCCACTGGGAAGTCCTTGTGTTGTACCCCTTTTTTCAATTTCTTTTGTCCCGGTTAGGCTTGCCAAGATGCTTTATCCACCACATTTCTATTACCGAATCCCACGGCACCTTGGGCAAGACAACTTCGCTTCACATAGAGGCTAGGCCCGCAAACCGAGGGCATGGGGCTTGTGACCAGGTCTCCGTCACTCCGGTGCCCATAACTTTTGATCCGTAAGGAGTTACGCAGCACACAGCATATCGTTGGAAAGCTCTCCAAGAGTCCTACAACAGGGGCAGCAATCCTGCTCGGCTGCGCCTATTTTTAGAGCCCAAAATCGAACGTTTTCATCAGTTTCGGGCCACTTTTCTTCTTTTGCTCAGTTTTTCCGTCCTGGATCGTATGTCGTGAGCTGTTAAAAGGACGACAACCAAACTCGTGGGATATTAGAGGGCCCTACAACGCGTCGATATCACATCTTGCAAGGATGCTGCATTGTTGAAGCGGATGGGTTGTAGTTATGCCCATTGGGCCTTTTAAATGGGCCATCACTCTGGGCTGGGATAGTGAACCGTCAACACATAAGGGATTTATGCACTCAACATGACAGGTGCGATCATACCAGCACTAATGCACTAGATACCATCAGAACTTCGAAGTTAAGTGTGCTTAGGCAAGAGTAGTACTAGGATGGGTGACCCCCTCGAAAGTCCTCGTGTTGCACCCCCCTTTTCAATTTTTTTTGTACCGATTAGGCTTGCCAAGATGATTTATCCACCATATTTCTATTACCGAATCCCACAGCACCTTGGGCAAGACAACTTCGCTTCACGTAGAGGCTGGGCCCACAAACTGAGGGCGTGGAGCATGTGACCAGGTCTCCGTCGCTCCGGTGCCCATAACTTTTGATCCGTAAAGAGTTACGCAGCGCACGACATACTGTTAGAAAGCTCTCCGAGAGCTCTATGACGAGGGCAGAAAGCCTGCTTGGCTGCGCCCGTTTTTGGAGCCCAAAATCAAACGTTTTCATCAATTACGGTCCACTTTTATTCTTTTGCTCGATTTTTTCGTCTCGGATCGTACGTCGTGTGCTGTTAAAAGGATGACAAACTAACTCGTGGGACATTAGAGGGCCCTACAACACGTCGATATCACGTCTTGCGAGGATGCTGCATTGTTGAAGCAGATGGGTTGTCGTTAAGCCCATTGGGCCTTTTGAATGGGCCATCTCTCTGCGCTGGGACTGTGAACTGTCAACACATAAAGGATTTGTGCCCTCAACATGACAGGTGCAATCATACCCGTACTAATGCATCGGATCCCATCAGAACTCTGAAGTTTAGCGTGTTTGGGTCAGAGTAGTACTAGGATGGGTGACCCCCTGGGAAGTTCTCGTGTTGCACCTCCCTTTTCAATTTTTTTTGCCCCGGTTAGGGTTGCCAATATGCTTTATCCACTACATTTCTATTACCGAATCTCACGACACCTTGGGCAAGACTGTCACGCCCCGACCCGACCCCGTAAAAGGCCAAGCCCGGACCTGACACACGGACGTAGTCTCCTCTGTACGGTGGACGATCCGAAACCCTACAATCAACATAATACTTGCGAAAGCCATAATAAACATTTGAATCAAGACAACTCTCTTTTAGAAAATATACATCTTCTCATTAACAACTTTGCAAACCAAAAATGTCATGCATACTACACAAGTATTTATGCCACTAAATAGTTAAACCATTAGTATGCAATTCTTTACTAGTCATAAGAGTTTAACTTTACAACTTCGCATTCTTTCAACTTTTACAATATAAGACCATAAAGGCCTCAAAATAGAAATTACATACAAGGCTACAAGCCTCAAAATGAAACGACAACCAAGCATTAACACATCAAGTATGGCCCGCACAAAAGTCTGGCAACCAACCACCAGCTAAGCAAAGAAGTGCTATCAAGGAAACACCTCCACTTGCTCCTCCTCCTCAATTACCTCAAGAGGATCAGCTTCAACTACTCCTGTAAAAAATATGGCATAGAAAGGAATGAGCAAAAACTATTGCTCAGCGAGGGTTATTAGTCTCAAGGATGGAGATGAGAGGAGAATGCAATGCAAAATAGTCAAGCAATTCATTCAATTATCATATAGAGATACAAGCAAAGTCAACAATAAACAAGACAAGCATTAAAACTATAAACACTCATTCAAATGATACGATTCACTTTCCACGAACAACTTTCAATCACGAATTCGATGACGACGCGCCGGCCCAAACTACCTTATAACTTCAGTTGGAATACCCTGGAAGTATCCATCAATTCTACGACCCAAATCTCCCTGGGAGGCAACCCAAGCGAGAAAGGGAATAGGACACGGAGCTAGGGCAACCAACACTGGCAACCCGAGGCTACCCAGAGAGGCCCATCACACCGCCCCTGACTCTATGAATGCAATACAAGATACGATGCAACAATCGAGCAATAAAGCCACACGTGGGAGAACAACAAAGTAGGTTACTCTCGCACGCAATAGCAACAATTGATAACCATTCCAATCAGAATCAACTCTAACAAGCATAATAAGCATTAACAAGCATTCTACAAGCAAAATTCTATGAAAACCAACAAAAACACAAAACGACCCCCAACTTATCAAACGCTACTACTTTCAAACGAGCCATGAGTTTTGGAAACCGACTTCACCCATCCTCCTAGGTCACCATAAGGCACGTCTAAAGATCCCGAAACCCTACTTTACCCTAGAATTCACGTAAAGCCCCGATTTCTCTCTTTCCTCGTTTGAACTACAACTACTCTATCCAAACACCCAACCAACACCATAACCACACCAAAAGTGCTTCCATGGCCTCCCGAGACAATGCCATCATGCAAAATGAGAAAATGCTAAACTTGACCTAAACGACCCTGACTTTCGCCAAGGCATTTTTCTCATTTTTTCCATTACACAATCCAAACAAACCATGCATTTAGGCATTCTAGCACATTTAGCATCTTTCTACATCAACAGAAAGCATAACAACGCAACTTCTATGTTTTGAGGGTTTACTATTCATATTTTACTCTTCAATTGACATTTTAAATTACAATCTCAACATTCAACCACAGAAAATGTTAAAAAGCTATAAATACATGTTCTACAATTGTCAAGGAACATTCTTTAAGCATTAAAACGATTAAAACAACAACCTACTGATAAAACCTAAAAATCACAAAGTTAACATACATGACATTTAAATGCGCAAATAACGTGCTTCCCTCACCTTAGGCACTCCTAGTCGCTAGGAAAACAACGCTGGATGCCTCAGAACCAACCCCGCACGAGCTCACGCGAAGATTTGAGGATTGAAGATTGAAAATCTTTTTTTTCCCTCTCAAGTTTCGGCCAGCAGGTTCTGTTTTTTGTGCTTGTTTTATTTTTTATTTTGCTAAGCTATAACTATTGAAAGATGACTAGCTTGGTCAAAGGTCAAGGCACTTGGTCAACCTAACTTAATTTGGTCAATTTAGCCTATTTTCATGCATTTAAAAGCTAAAATAACTAGTGCAATATTATTTCTTGCCAACAACAACTAAAACACTAAAATTAAAACTCTAAACACTAGTTTTCACTATTTGTTGAGGACTAGAAAACACCCTCTAACTATCGCTCTCGAAATGCAATACACTTTGCGACAATAAAGAAGTAACAATTAGATTTCAAAGAATTTAAGAAAATATAATTTTTAGAAAGATAATCAAGAAAATTCCACATTCCGGCCTTGGGTATTACAAAGACAACTTCGCTTCACGTAGAGGCTGGGCCCGCAAACCGAGGGCGTGGGTCTTGTGACCATGTTTCTGTCTCTCCGGTGCCCATAACTTTTGATCTGTAAGGAGTTACGCGGCAAACAACATACCGTTGGAAAGCTCTCTAAGAGCTCTACGACGGGGGCAGTGAGCCCGCTCGGCTGCGCCCATTTTTGGAGCCCAAAATTGAATGTTTTCATCAGTTTCGGGCCACTTTTCTTCTTTTGCTCTGTTTTTCCATCTCAGATTGTGCGTTGTGAGCTGTTAAAAGGACGACAACCTAACTCACGGGACATTAGAGGGCGCTATAATGCAATGATATCACATCTTGCGAGGATTCTGCATTGTTGAAGCAGATGGGTTATCGTTAAGCCCATTGGGCCTTTTGAATGGGCTATCTCTCTGGGATGGGACTTTGAACCATCAACACATAAGGGATTTGTGCGCTCAACATGATGGGTGCGATCATACTAGCACTAATGCACCGGATCCCATTAGAACTTTGAAGTTAAGCGCGCTTGGACGAGAGTAGTACTAGGATGGGTGACCCCCTGGGATGTCCTCGTGTTGCACCTCCCTTTTCAATTTTTTTTCCCCGGTTCGGCTTGCCAAGATGCTTTATCCACCACATTTCAATTACCGAATCCCATAGCACCTTGGGCAAGACAACTTCGCTTCACGTAGAGGCTGGTCCCGCAAACCGAGGGGGTGGGGCTTGGGACCAGGTCTCCGTCGGTCCGGTGCCCATAACTTTTGATCCGTAAGGACTTACACGGCGTACAGCATACCGTTGGAAAGCTCTCAAAGAGCTCTATGATGCGGAAAGCAATCGTGCTCACCTACGCCCATTTTTGGAACCCAAAATCGAACATTTTCGCGAGTTTCGGGCCACTTTTCTTCTTTTGCTCAATTTTTCCGTCCTAGATCATACGTCATGAGCTGTTAAAAGGACGACAATCTAACTCGCAGGACATTAGAGGGCCCTACAACACGTCGATATCATGTCTAGCGAGGATGCTGCATTGTTGAAGCGGATGGGTTGTCGTTAAGCCCATTGGGCCTTTTGAATAGGCCATCTCTCTAGGTTGGGACCGTGAACCGTCAACACGTAAGAGATTTGTGTGCTCAACATGACGGGTGCGATCATACCAGCACTAATGCACCGGATCCCATCAGAACTCCTAAGTTAAGCGTGCTTGGGCAAGAGTAGTACTAGGATGGGTGTCCCCCTGGGAAATCCTATTGTTGCACCCCCCTTTTCAATTTTTTTTATCCCGGTTAGGGTTGCCAAGATGCTTTATCCACCACATTTCTATTACCGAATCCCACGACACCTTGGGGAAGACAACTTCGTATCACGTTTGAGGCTGGGCCCGTAAACCGAGGGTGTGGGGCTTGTGACCAGGTCTCCGTCGCTCCGGTGCCCATAACTTTTGATCCGTAAGGAGTTATGCGGCGCACAGCATACCATTGGAAAGCTCTCCGAGAGCTCTACGACAAGGGGAGCAAGCCTGCTCAACTGCGCCCATTTTTTAAGCCCAAAATTGAACATTTTCATCAGTTACAAGGCACTTTTTCTTCTTTTCCTCTGTTTTTCGGTCCCGAATCGTACGTCGTGAGCTGTTAAAAGGACGACAACCTAACTCGCGGTAAATTAGAGGGCCCTACAGGATGTCGATATCACGTCTTGCGAGGATGCTACATTGTTGAAGCGGATGGGATCTCGTTAAGCCTATTAGGCCTTTTGAATGGGCCATCTCTCTGGGCTGGGACTATGAACTGTCAACACATAAGGGATTTGTGCGCTCAACATGACGGGTGTGATCATACCAGCACTAATACACCGGATCCCATCAGAACTCCGAAGTTAAGCGTGCTTGGGCGAGAGTAATACTAGGATAGGTGACCCACTAGGAAGTCCTTATGTTGCACCCACTTTTTCCATTTTTTTTGTCCCGGTTAGGCTTTCCAAGATGCTTTATCCACCACATTTCTATTACCGAATCCCACGGCACCTTGGGCAAGACAACTTCGCTTCACATTGAGGCTGGGCCCACAAACCGAGGGCATGGGGCTTGTGACCAGGTCTCCGTCGCTCCGGTGCCCATAACTTTTGATCCGTAAGGAGTTACACGACGCACAGTATACCGTTGGAAAGCTCTCCAAGATTCCTACATCAGGGGCAACAATCTTGTTTGGCTGCGCCTATTTTTAGAGCCAAAAATCGAACGGTTTCATCAGTTTCGGGCCACTTTTCTTCTTTTGCTCAGTTTTTCTGCCCTGGATCGTACGTCGTGAGTTGTTAAAAGGATGATAACCTAACTCTCGGGATATTAGAGGGCCCTACAATGCGTCGATATCACATCTTACGAGAATGCTGCAATGTTGAAGCGGATGGGTTGTAGTTAAGCCCATTGGGCATTTTGAATGGGCCATCACTCTGGGCTGGGATAGTGAACCGTCAACACATAAGGGATTTATGCGCTTAACATGACAGGTGCGATCATACCAGCACTAATACACCAGATACCATCAGAACTCCGAAGTTAAGCGTGCTTGTGCGAGAGTAGTACTAGGATAGGTGACCCCCTCGAAAGTCCTCATGTTGCACCCCCATTTTCAATTTTTTTTGTACCGGTTAGGCTTGCCAAGATGTTTTATCCACCACATTTCTATTATCGAATCCCACGGCACCTTGAGAAAGACAACTTCGCTTCACGTAGAGGTTGGGCCCACAAACCAAAGGCGTGGGGCATGTGACCAGGTCTCCGTCGCTCTAGTGCCCATAACTTTTGATCTGTAAAGAGTTAAGCAGTGCACAGCATACCGTTGGAAAGCTCTCCGAGAGCTCTACGACGAGGGCAGCAAGCCTGCTTGGCTGCGCTCATTTTTGAAGTCCAAAATCAAATGTTTTCATCAATTACGGTCCACTTTTATTCTTTTGCTAGGTTTTTTCGTCTCAGATCGTACGTCGTGTGCTGTTAAAAGGACGACAACCTAACTCGCGGGACATTAGAGGGCCTTACAACGCGTCGATATCACGTCTTGCGAGGATGCTGCGTTATTGAAGCGGATAGGTTGTCGTTAAGCCCATTGGGCCTTTTGAATGGGCCATCTCTCTGTGCTGGGACTGTGAACCGTCAACACATAAAGGATTTGTGCCCTCAACATGACAGGTGCAATCATACCCACACTAATGCACCGGATCCCATCAGAACTCCGAAGTTAAGCTTGTTTGGGTCAGAGTAGTACTAGGATGGGTGACCCTCTAGGAAGTTCTCGTGTTGCATCTCCCTTTTCAATTTTTTTTGCCCCAGTTAGGGTTGCCAATATGCTTTATCCACCCCATTTCTATTACCGAATCCCACGACACCTTGGGCAAGACAACTTCGCTTCACGTAGAGGCTGGGCCCGCAAACTGAGGGCGTGGGTCTTCTGACCAGGTTTTCATCACTCCGGTGCCCATAACTTTTGATCCGTAAGGAGTTACGCGGTGCACAGTATACCGTTGGAAAGCTCTCCAAGAGCTGTACGACGAGGGCAGTGAGCCCGCTCGACTGTACCTATTTTTGGAGCCCAAAATCGAACGATTTCATCAATTTTGGGCCACCTTTCTTCTTTTGCTCTGTTTTTCCATCTCAGATCATGCGTCATGAGCTGTTAAAAGGACGACAACCTAACTCGCGGGACATTAGAGGGAGCTATAACGCAATGATATCACGTCTTGCGAGGATGCTGCGTTGTTGAAGCGGATGGGTTTTCAGTAAGCCCATTGGGCCTTTTGAATGGGCTATCTCTCTGGGCTGGGACTGTGAACCATCAACACATAAGGGATTTGTACGCTCAACATGACGGGTACGATCATACCAGCACTAATGCACCGAATCCAATTAGAACTCTAAAGTTAAGCGTGCTTGGACGAGAGTAGTACTAGGATGGCTGACCCCTTGGGATGTCCTCGTGTTGTACCCCCCTTTTCAATTTTTTTTCCCCGGTTAGGCTTGCCAAGATGCTTTATCCACCACATTTCAATTACTGAATCCCATGGCACCTTGGGCAAGACAACTTCGCTTCACGTAGAGGCTGGGCCCGCAAACCGAGGAGGTGGGGCTTGTGACCAGGTCTCCATCGCTCTGGTGCCTATAACTTTTGATCCGTAAAGAGTTACGCGGCGTACAGCATACCGTTGGAAAGCTCTCAGAGAGCTCTGTGACGCGAAAAACAATCGTGCTCGCCTGCGCCCATTTTTGGAGCCCAAAATTGAACATTTTTGTGAGTTACGGGCCACTTTTCTACTTTTGCTCGATTTTTCCATCCTAGATCGTACGTCATGAGCTGTTAAAAGGACGACAATCTAACTCGAAGGACATTAGAGGGCCCTACAACACGTCGATATCACGTCTAGTTACGATGCTGCCTTGTTGTAGCTGATGGGTTGTCGTTAAGTCCGTTGGGCCTTTTAAATGGGACATCTCTCTAGGCTGGGACCGTGAACCGTCAACACATAAGAGATTTATGCGCTCAACATGACGGGTGCGATCATACCAGCACTAATGAACCAGATCCCATCAGAACTCCTAAGTTAAGAGTGCTTGGGCAAGAGTAGTACTAGGATGGGTGACCCCCTGAGAAATCCTATTGTTGCACCCCCTTTTTCAATTTTTTTTGTCCCGGTTAGGGGTGCCAAGATGCTCTATCCACCACATTTCTATTACCGAATCCCACAACACCTTGGGGAAGACAACTTCGCATCACGTTTGAGGCAGGGCTGGTAAACCGAGGGCTTGGGGCTTGTGTCCAAGTCTCCATCGCTTCGGTGCCCATAACTTTTGATACTTAAGGAGATGGGTTGTCGTGACCAGGTTTTCGTCGCTCCGGTGCCCATAACTTTTGATCTGTAATGAGTTACGCGGCGCACAGCATACCGTTGGAAAGCTCTCTGAGAGCTCTACGACATGGGAAGCAAGCCTGCTCAGCTACGCCGGTATTTAGAGCCCAAAATTGAACGTTTTCATCAGTTACGAGCCACTTTTTCTTATTTTGCTATGTTTTTCGGTCCCGAATCGTACGTCATGAGCTGTTAAAAGGACGACAACCTAACTCGCGGTACATTAGAGGGCCCTACAGGACGTCGATATCACGTCTTGCGAGGATGCTACGTTGTTGAAGTAGATGGGATCTCGTTAAGCCCATTGGGCCTTTTGAATGGGCCATCTCTCTGGGCTGGGACTATGAACCATCAACACATAAGGGATTTGTGCGCTCAACATGACGGGTGCGATCATACCAGCACTAATGCATCGGATCCCATCAGAACTCCGAAGTTAAGCGTGCATGGCCGAGAGTAGTACTAGGATGGGTGACCCTATGGGAAGTCCTCGTGTTGCACCCCCTTTTCAATTTTTTTTCCCCCGGTTAGGTTTGCCAAGATGCTTTATCCACCACATTTCTATTACCGAATCCCACGGCACCTTGGGCAAGACAACTTCGCTTCACATAGAGGTTGGGGCCGCAAACCGAGGGCGTGGGGCTTGTGACCAGGTCTCTGTCGCTTCGGTGCCCATAACTTTTGATACTTAAGGAGTTACGCAGTGCACAGCATACCATTGGAAATCTCTCCGAGAGCTCTACGTTTGGGAAAGGAAGCCTGCTCAGCAGCGCTCATTTTTGGATCCCAAAATCAGAGATTTTCATCAGTTTCGGGCCACTTTTCTTCTTTTGCTCGATTTTTCCGTCCTGGATCGTACGTTGTGAGTAGTTAAAAGTACGACAACCTAACTCGTGGGACATTAGCGGGCCCTACAACAAGTCGATATCACGTCTTGCGAGGATGCTGTGTTGTTAAAGCAGATGGGTTGTCGTTAAGCCCTTTGGGCCTTTTGAATGGGCCATCCCTCCGGATTGAGACTGTGAGCCATCAACACAGAAGAGATTTGTGCGCTCAACATGACGGGTGCGATCATACCAGTATTAATGCACCGGATCCCGTCAGAACTCCGAAGTTAAGCATGCTTGGGCGAGAGTAGTACTAGGATGGGTGACCCCTTGGGAAGTCTTCTTGTTGCACCCCCCTTTCCAATTTTTTTTGTCCCGGTTAGGCTTGCCAAGATGCTTTATCCAGCACATTTCTATTACCGAATCCCATGGCACATTGGGCAAGACAACTTCGCTTCACGTAGAGGCTGGGCCCGCAAACCGAGGGCGTGGGGCTTGTGACTAGGTCTCCTTCGCTCCGGTGCCCATAACTTTCGATCCGTAAGTAGTTACGCGGTGCACAGCATAGCGTTGGAAAGCTCTCCGAGAGCTCTATGACAGGAAAAGCAAGCCTGCTCGGCTGCACCCATTTTTGAAGCCAAAAATCAAACATTTTCATCAGTTTTGGGCCACTTTTCTCCTTTTTCTTGGTTTTTCCCTCCCGGATCGTACGTCGTGAGTTGTTAAAAGGACGACAACCTAACTCGCTGGACATTAGAAGGCCCTACACCACGTCGATATCATGTCTTGCGAGGATGCTGCGTTGTTGAAGCAGATGGGTTGTCGTTAAGCCCATTGGGCCCTTTGAATGGGCCATCTCTCTAGGCTGGGACTGTGAACCATTAACACATAATGGATTTATGCGCTCAACATGACGGGTGCGATCATACTAGCATTAATGCACCGGATCCCATCAGAACTCCGAAGTTAAGCGTGCTTGGGCGAGAGTAGTACTAGGATGGGTGACACCCTGGGAAGTCCTCGTGTTGCACCCCCATTTTCAATTTTTTTTTCCCCGTTAGGGTTGCCAAGATGCTTTATCAACCACATTTCTATTACCGAATCCCACGGCACCTTGGGCACGACAACTTCGCTTCACGTAGAGGTTGGGCCCACAAACCGTGGGCGTGGGGCTTATGACCAAGTCTCTGTCGCTCCGGTGCCATAACTTTTGATCTGTAAGGTGTTACACGGCTCACAACATATCGTTGGAAACCTCTTCGAGAGTTCTACAACGGGGGCAACAAGCCTACTCAGCTGCGCCCATTTTTGGAGCCTAAAATCAAATGTTTTCATCAGTTTCGGGCCACTTTTCTTCTTTTGCTCAGTTTTTACGTCCTGAATCGTACGTCGTGAGCTGTTAAAAGGATGACAACCTAACTCGCGGGACATTAGAGGGCCCTACAACGCGTTGATATCACGTCTTGCGAGGATGCTGTGTCGTTGAAGCAGATGCATTATCGTTAAGTCCATTGGGCCTTTTGAATTGGCCATCTCTCTTGGCTGGGACTGTGAACCATCAACACATAAAGGATTGCGACCATTCCAGCACTAATGCACCGCATCCCATCAGAACTCCGAAGTTAAGCATGCTTGGGCGAGAATAGTACTAGGATGGGTAACACCCTGGGAAGTCCTCGTGCTGCATCCCCATTTTTAATATTTTTTGCCCCGGTTAGGGTTACCAAGATGCTTTATCCACCACATTTCAATTACCGAATCCCACAACACCTTGGGCAAGACAACTTCGCTTCACGTAGAGGCTGGGCCTGCAAACCGAGGGCGTGGGGCTTGTGACCAGGTCTCTGTCGCTCCCGTGCCCATAACTTTTTATCCGTAAGGAGTTACGCGGTGCACAGCATACTGTTGGAAAGCTCTCCGAGAGCTCTACGACGGGGATTGTAAGCCTGCTTGGCTCCGCCCGTTTTGGAGCCCAAAATCAAATGTTTTCTTCAGTTTCGGGCCACTTTTCTTCTTTTGCTCGATTTTTCCATCCCGGATCGTACGTCGTGAGCAGTTAAAAGGACAACAACCTAACTCGCGGGACATTAGAGGGCCCTACAACGCATCGATATCATGTCTTACGAGGATGATGCGTTGTTGAAGCAGATGGGTTGTCGTTACGCCCATTGGGCCTTTTGAATGGGCCATCTCTCTGGGCTGGGACTGTGAATCGTCAACACATAAAGGATTTGTGCCCTCAACATGACGGGTGCGATCATACCAGCACTAATGCACCGCATCCCATCAGAACTCCGAAGTTAAGCGTGCTTGGGCGAGAGTAGTACTAGGATGGGTGACCCCTTGGAAAGTCCTCGTGTTGCACCCCCCTTTTCAATATTTTTTGCCCCGATTAGGGTTGCCAAGGTGCTTTATCCACCACATTTCTATTACTGAATCCCACGGCACCATGGAAAAACAACTTCGTTTCACGCAGAGGCTGGGCCCGCAAACCGAGGGCATGGAGCTTGTGACCAGGTCTTCGTCGTTCCGGTGCCCATAAAGTTTTATCTGTAAGGAGTTACGCGCTACACAACATACCATTTGAAAGCTCTCCGAGAGCTCTACGACGGGGGCAGTAAGCCTACTTAGATGCGCCTCTTTTTGGAGCCCAAAATCAAATGTTTTCATCAGTTTTGGGCCTCTTTTCTTCTTTTGCTCAGTTTTTCCTTCCCGGATCGTATATCGTGAGCTGTTAAAAGGACAACAACCAAACTCGCGGGACATTAGAGGGCCCTACAACTAGTCGATATCACGTCTTGCGAGGATGCTACGTTGTTGAAGCGGATGGGTTGTCGTTAAGCCCATTGGGCCTTTTGAATGGTCCATCTCTCTGGGCTGGGACTGTGAACTATCAACACATAAAGAATTTGTGCCCTCAACATGACGGGTGCGATCATACCAGTACTAATGCACCGGATCCCATCAGGGCTCCGAAGTTAAGCGTGCTTGGACGAATGTAGTACTAGGACGGGTGACCCCCCCCCTAGGAAGTCCTCGTGCTGCACCCACCTTTTTAATTTTTTTTGCCCTAATTAGGGTTGCCAAGATGCTTTGTCCACCACATTTCAGTTACTGAATCCCACGGCACCTTGGTCAAGACAACTTCGCTTCACGTAGAGGCTGGGCCCGTAAACCGAGGGCGTGGGGCTTGCGACCATGTCTCCGTTGTTCCGATGCCCATAACTTTTTATCCCTAAAGAGTTACGCGGTGCACATCATACCGTTGTAATGCTCACCGAGAGCTCTACGACAGGGGTAGTAAGCCTGCTCCGCTACGCCCGTTTTGGAGCCCAAAATCAAATGTTTTCATCAGTGTCGGGCCACTTTTCTTCTTTTACTCGATTTTTTCATCCCGAATCGTACGTCGAGAGCTGTTAAATGGACGACAACCTAACTCGCGGGACATTAGAGGGCCTTACAACGTGTCGATATCACGTCGTGTGAGAATGCTGCATTGTTGAAGCGGATGGGTTGCTGTTAAGCCCATTGGGCCTTTTGAATGAGCCATCTCTCTGGGCTGGGACTGTGAACTGTCAACACATAAAGGATTTGTGCCCTCAACATGACGGGTACAATCATACCAGCCCTAGTGCACCGCATCCTATCAGAACTCCGGAGTTAAGCGTGTTTGGGCGATAGTAGGGCTCGGATGGGTAACCCCCTGGGAAGTCCTCGTACTGCATCCTCTTTTCAATTTTTTTTGCCCCAATTAGGGTTGCCAATATGCTTTATCCACCACATTTCCATTACTAAATCCCACGGCACCATGGGCAAGACAACTTTGCTTCACGTAGAGGTTGGGCAAACAGAGGGCGTGGGGCTTGTGACCAGGTCTCCGTCGTTCTGGTGCCCATAACTTCTTATCCGTAAGGAGTTACGCGGTGCATAGCATACCATTGGAAAGCTCTCCGAGAGCTCTACGACGGGGGCAGTAATCCTGCTCGGTTGCGCCCATTTTTGGAGCCCAAAATCAAACGTTTTCATCAATTTTGGGCCGTTTTTCTGCTTTTGCTCTATTTTTCCATCCCGGATCATATATCGTGAGCTGTTAAAAGGACGACAACCTAAGTCGCGGGACATTAGATGGCCCTACAATGCGTAGATATCATGTCTTGCGAGGATGCTGTGTTGTTGAAACAAATGGGTTGTTGTTAAGCCCTTTGGGCCTTTTGAATGGGCCATCTCTTTGGGCTGGGACTGTGAACTGTCAACACATAAAGGATTTGTGCCCTCAACATGACGGGTGCTATTATACCAGCACTAATGCACCGGATCCCATCAGAACTGCGAAGTTAAGCGTGCTTGGGCGAGAGTAGTACTAGGATGGGTAACCCCTAGGGAAGTCCTCGTGTTGCACCCCCCTTTTCAATTTTATTTTCCCTGGTGAGGCTTGTCTAGATGCTTTATCCACCATATTTCTATTACCGAATGTCACGGCACCTTGGGCAAGACAACTTCACTTCACATAGAGGCTGGGCCCGCAAACCGAGGGCGTGGGGCCTGTGACAAGGTCTCCGCTGCTCCGGTGCCAATAACTTTTGATCCGTAAGGAGTTACGCAGCGCATAGCATACCGTTGGAAAGCTCTCCGAGAGCTCTACGACGGGGGCAACAAGCTTGCTCGGCTGCGTCCGTTTTTGGAGCCCAAAATCAAACGTTTTCATCAATTTTAGTCAACTTTTCTTCTTTTGCTCGGTTTTTCCGTCTCGGATCGTACGTCGTGAGATGTTAAAAGGATGACAATCTTACTCGCAGGACATTAGAGGGCCCAACAATGCATCGATATCACATCTTGCGAGGATGCTGTGTTGTTGAAGTGGATGGGTTGTCGTTGAGCCCATTGGGCCTTTTGAATGGGCCATCTCTCTGGGCTGGGACCGTGAACCGTCAACACATAAAGGATTTGTGCCCTCAACTGACGAGTACAATCATACCAGCACTAATGCACCAGATCCCATCAGAACTCTGATGTTAGGTATGCTTGGGCGAGAGTAATACTAGGATGGTTGACCCCTTGGGAAGTCCTCGTTTTGCACCCCCATTTTCAATTTTTTTTGCCCCGGTTAGGGTTGCCAAGATACTATATCCACCATATTTCTATTACCAAATCCCATGGCACCTTGGTCAAGACAACTTCGCTTCACGTAGAGGCTAGGCCCGCAAACCGGGGGCGTGGGGATTATGACCAGGTCTCCGTCGCTCCGATGCCTATAACTTTTGATCCGTAAGGAGTTACGTGGCGTACAACATGCCGTTGGAAAGCACTCTAAGAGCTCTACCACAGGGGCAACCAGCTTGCTCGCTACGCCTATTTTCGGAGCCCAAAATTCTAACGTTTTCATCAGTTTTGGGCCACTTTTCTTCTTTTGCTCTGTTTTTTTGTCCCGAATCGTACGTCGTGAGCTGTTAAAAGGACGACTATCTAACTCGTCGGACATTAGAGGGCCCTACAACGCGACGATATCACGTCTTGCGAGGATGTTGCATTGTTGAAACAGGTGGGTTGTCGTTAAGCCCATTGGGCCTTTTGAAGGGACTATGAACCGTCAACACATAAGGGATTTATGCGTTCAACATGACGGGTGTGATCATACCAGCACTAATGCACCGCATCCCTTCAGAACTCCGAAGTTAAGCGTGCTTGGGCGAGAGTAGTACTAGGATGGGTGACCCCCTGGGAAGTCCTCGTGTTGCACCCCTCTTTTCAATTTTTTTTCCCCAATTTTGCTTGCCAAGATGCTTTATCCTCCACATTTCTATTACCGAATCTCACGGCACCTTGGGCAAGACAAAACCGAATGTTTTAATCCATTTCGGGCCACTTTTCTTCTTTTTCTCTGTTTTTCCATCCTGGATCGTACGTCGTGAGCTATTAAAAGGACGACAACCTAACTCGCGGGACATTAGAGGGCCCTACAATACGTCGATATCACGTCTTGTGAGGATGCAGCATTATTGAAGCGGATGGGTTGTCATTAAGCCCATTGGGCCTTTTGAATGGGCCATCTCTCTAGGCTTGGACTGTGAACTGTCAACACATACAGGATTTATGCCCTCAAGATGACAGGTGCAATCATACCCGCACTAATGCACCAGATCCCATCAGAACTCTGAAGTTAAGCATGGTTAGGCGTGAGTAGTACTAGGATGGGTGACCCCCTGGGTAATCCTCGTGTTGCACCCCCCATTTCAAATTTTTTTTCCCCGGTTAAGCTTGTCAAGATGCTTTATCCACCACATTTCTATTACCGAATCCCACGGCACCTTGGGCAAGACAACTTCGCTTCACGTAGAGGCTGGGCCCACAAACTGAGGGCGTGGGGCTTGTGACCAGGTCTCTGTCGCACTTGTGCCCATAACTTTTGATCCGTAAGGAGTTACGCAGCGTACAGTATACTGTTGGAAAGCTCTTTGAGAGCTCTAGGATGGGGATGTCAAGCCTGCTCGGTTGCGCCCATTTTTGGAGCCCAAAATCGAACGTTTTCAACAGTTTCGGGCCACTTTTCTTCTTTTGCTCAATTTTTCTGTCCCAGATCGAACGTCGTGAACTGTTAAAAGGATGACAACTTAACTCGCTGGTCATTAGAGGGCCCTGGAATGCGTCGATATCACATCTTACGAGAATGTTGCGTTGTTGAAGTGGATGGGTAGTCGTTAAGCCCATTAGGCCTTTTGAATGGGCCATCTCTCTGGGCTAGGACTGTGAACCGTTAACACATAAGGAATTTTTGCGCTTAACATGACGGGTGCTATCATACCAGCACTAATGCATTGGATCCCATCAGAACTCCGAAGTTAAGCGTGCTTGGGCGAGAGTGGTACTAGGATGGGTAACCCCTTGGGAAGTCCTCGAGTTGCAGCCTCTTTTCAATTTTTTTTCCTCGGTTAGGGTTGCCAAGATGCTTTATCCACCGCATTTCTATTATTGAATCCCACTGCACCTTGGGCAAGACAACTTCGCTTCACGTAGAGACTGGGCCTACAAATCGAGGGCGTGGGGCTTGTGACCAGGTCTCCTTCGCTCCGGTGCCCATAACTTTTGATCCGTAAGGCATTACACGGTGCACAACATACCGTTGAAAAGTTCTCTGAGAGCTCTACAACGGGGGTAGCAAGCCTGCTCGGCTACGCCCATTTTTGGAGCACAAAATCAAACATTTTCATTAGTTTTGGGCTACTTTTCTTCTTTTGCTCGGTTTTTCGGTCTCGGATCGTACGTCGTGAGCTGTTAAACAGACGACAACCTAACTCGCGGGACATTAGAGGGCTCTACAACGCGTGGATATCACTTCTTGCGAGGATGCTACGTTGTTGAAGCAGATGGGTTGTCGTTAAGCCCATTGGGCCTTTTGAATGGGCCATCTCTCTGGGCTGGGACAGTGAACCGTCAACACATAAAGGATTTGTGCCCTCAACATGACAGGTGCGATCATACCAGCACTAATGCCCCGCATCCCATCAGAACTCCGAAGTTAAGCGTGCTTGGGCGAGAGTAGTACTAGGATGGGTGACCCCTTGGGGAGTCCTCGTGCTGCACCCCCATTTTGAATTTTTTTTGCCCCGGTTAGGGTTGCCAAGATGCTTTATCCACCACATTTCAATTATCGAATCCCATGGCACCTTAGGCAAGACAACTTCGCTTCATGTAGAGGCTGGGCCCGCAAACCGAGGGTGTGGGCTTATGACCAGGTCTCTGTTGTTTAGGTGCCCAAAACTTTTTATCCGTAAAGACTTATGCGGTGCACAACATAACGTTGGAAAGCTCTCCGAGAGCTTTAGGATAGGGGCAGTAAGCCTGCTCGGCTACGCCCTTTTTGGAGCCCAAAATCAAACATTTTCATTAGTTTCGGGCCAATTTTCTTCTTTTGCTCTGTTTTTCCATCCCGGATCGTACGTCGTGAGTTGTTAAAAGGACGACAACATAACTCGGGGGATATTAGAGGGCCCTACAATGCGTCGATATCACGTCTTGCGAGGATGCTGCTTTGTTAAAGCGGATGGGTTGTCATTAAGCCCATTGGGCCTTTTGAATGGGCCATCTCTGTGAGACCCCATATTTTGCTTTATCTCGATTTGCGTGTTTTACCTCGTTTTGCATGAATTGACCTGTTTATGTGCTATATGACTTAGAATGTGATAATTATGTGATTAATACTCCTAATACATGCTAAGTGTGCATTTGTGAAATTTTCATCGAAAACGGAATCTAAAAGTTTATCATCGGTTTTGAAGAATAGTGTTTTTGAACACCTGTCCGCTAAAATTTTTGCAGGGGTGTTTTAAATGTTTCAAAACCTAGTCCTCGAGTATTAATAGACTCGTGTTTGATTAAAACGGATTTGGAATTAGTTTTGGAGTTTTAAAGATTTTTACACTTTCTTTTGCAAGAAAACGAGTTTTAAGCCGATTCGGATGAAACTATTTTAATGTAACCTTCTTTGTCACCTAAAATATAATGTCTAGAATTAGTTTAAGTGTTAATTTAATGTTTGAGCAAGAAATAGTCAAGAAATGAATTAAAAGACTAAAAATATAATTAAAAGACTAAAAATTAACTTTGACTTTGCATTTTAATTGTTTGACTTCTACTTATAAGCATCAACACACACTTACAAAGCACAAAAACACTCTCAAAAACACCTACATGACCGAGACATCCATGGGAGAATAAGCCAAGGTTTTCTTCAAGTTTTCAAATCAATTTTTCATAGAAAAACCTAGTTTTTGTTTGTATAACTTCGTGCCGAGTTGGATTCCACTTGTTGGGCATGCATTTCATGCACATCTAGGCTTATATCGCATCTAAGGTGAGAGAAAAATTCTAGATCTCAAAACTCATTTTTTATATTTTTGCTCATAACTGCATTTTGAACAGTTAGAATGTTAATTTGAAGTTATATTATTGATCAGTGTGTGCTAGGGATCGTTTATGTGTATTACTATGAAATTTGAGCCATTTTAGTGAAATTATTTATTTTCGGGTATTTAAAGTTGATAGATTGGCTATTTGAGGATTATCTTGAGTTGTTGTGTTTGGAATCGATTGCCATCGATTTCTAAAAGTTTGATAATTACGTGGTAATGCCGTTATAATGCCGAATTTTCGATTGCGATGTTTGGGTGAAAATCCAAAAATTTCAGCCTAGGTGCATTGAGGGTTTTAGGGTTGTTGGGCTTGATTTTGATGTGTATTGGTTGGTTTCCAAGAGGGCTAATGTAGTTGATTGAATGGGTGAGTTCTAGAAACTGATTTACAGTGATTTGGATTAGTAGTATATAAGATATGATTATTTGAAGTTTAGGTTGTCTTTCTTTAAATTGTTGAATTGAGCCTTTAGATGATTGGGTGGTGTTTGAGTGATTGAATTGTGAGTTGTTGATGGTTAGACTAGGGTTAGATTATGTGTTAATGCATGTTAAGTTGGATGGCCTACTTTGTCATCTAATTTAGTTGTTTGTTGTTTAATTAAATATTGATGTTATATTGATGATTATATTGATGTTATATTGATGACTATATTGATGTTATATTGATGATTATATTGATGTTATATTGATGATTATATTGATGTTATATTGATGTTATATTGATGATTATATTGATGTTACATTGAAGGAAATGGATGATTATTGATGATTATTGATTGATGATTGATGAACCAGGAGATAGGCAGTTCTGCTAGACTGTCCTCCTGTGAATGATGTTTATTATTATTGTTGAGTCTTGGTATGTGTGTGCCACCTCTCGGGCAGCGTCGGGCTGTCGGGTTGATAACCGCATGACTACTAGAGGCTACCCCCAGCTCGCATGACCGAGGTGTCATGGAGGGAGGGGCTAGTGAGGTACCTCGGGTGCGTGAGTAATGGGGAGTTATAAGAAGAATGGTTGAGATCGTGATGGCGTATGGAGCTATACCAAATTGAGTATCCTTTATTGATTGGTCATTATAGTTATGTGTTTATATTGTTATTGATGCTTTATTGCGTGTTTACTTGCTCAAAGGATCATTTCCAAGGAGTATAGTAAATACTGTTAGAGATCTATTGGATCCTCACTGAGCTTGTTTATATAAGCTCACTCTCTATTATTGCATGCATACAGGTGTCCTTCAGCAAGATTACGGATACGTGCCTCTAGAAGGGGATAATGTGTCATATGTGGACGAGTCCTATGTGCCAGAGTCTTGTCCTTGATGCTTGAGATGTTGTATACTCTATTATCTTGTATATTAAACTAGTTGTCTCTCATTTTCCTTGTAATTTATGATGTATAAGTTGTAGTGAGATAATGAACTAAATGATGCTAACTTAGTAGTCTTTCTTTTGTTATGATCTAGGTGGCTAAGTTGGTTTATAATCTATTTTGATGTGTATGTTAAAGTTAAGGTATTATGTTGGAACGGAGGCATATAACTATGAATGGATCGTCTAAGACTGATTGTTGTATAATATGATTATGTTGTATGTTCTTAATGGTTTTAAGGAATTGATTGTTGTTTGGTTGAGGAGTTTGATTGTATAATGTTCTGAGAGGTTGGTTTAGAGCCTCGGTGTCTTTATTACTGTCGTTATACAGCCGAAATTCCGTTGCGTCCTAACTGATCGTAGGTGGGGTCGAGTTGGGGTATGACATTTAAGTGGTATCAGAGCGCATGTTAGCTGTCAACTGGGGTATTCTCGGAATGTGGGTACTGGTCTTAGCATCAAAGTATATTTGAAGTGAAAGAAAAGTGAACTATGTGTTAATATGGTTAAGTGATTATGTGATTTAGTGCTTATGTGATTATGTGATTAATTTGTTTATGTGATTGATACTTAAGTGATTTATGTGTTTATGTGAATTGTTGCTTATTTGCTAATAATTGTCTATAGCCTGTTTACATGCTATAACATGTGCTAACTCTTTGATTAGTAGAATGACGGGTAGAACGAGGACCAGATGTAGGCCTGAGATGACTGATGAGATTCCGAGAAATGTGGCACCAGGCCAAGTTAGGGATGAAGATCGTATAGGTGCAGCTTTTGACAGGATGAACGAGATTATGGCTAGTCAGGCACAGTTACTGGTAGGGTAGGCTGCCCAGAATCAGACATTACAGAATCAGTTGTTGAATGCACAAGGTGCATACCACGGTCGTGGTACACTGAAAGAATTTTTAGGGTATTATCCACCACGGTTTCAGGGGGAGCCGGATGATAGGAAAGCTGAGGCGTGGATTAGAAAGGTGGAGAAGATTTTTGACCCACTTGATTATACCGATGAGCGGAAGGTCACTTTTGCCGTGTACTTGCTAGATGACAAGGCAGAGGAATGGTAGCGCACGGTGAAAACTAGTTGGGAGACTCAGGGTATTCCGTATGTTTGGGATACCTTTCTGTTAGCTTTCCGGGCAAAGTATGTCCCGAGGATCGCGAGGGAGCGGAGAGAGGCAGAGTTTCTAGCCTTAGTGCAGGGAAATGCTTCCGTGGCTCAGTATGAGGCCACTTTTACTAGGTTGTCCCGGTATGCACCAGAGTATGTGGCTGACGAGGAACGTAAGACTCGTAGGTTCATATTGGGGTTGAGGCCCGAGATTCAGGATGCGATGGCCCTGAATCGGTATGATATACTTACAGAGGCCTTTGATGCAGCTTCTAGACTAGAGAAGAGAAAGGGGGAACATATTGTATCTAGCCAGCCTAGCAAGAGGCCCTTCCAGCCACAAGGTCAGTAGGGAGTGTATAGGCCTTCAGTACAGCAGGTTGTGTACAGGCCGCCAGCTCAGCAGGGTTCTTTCAGGCCACAGGGTCCGTAGAGTTATTATCGACCTTAGTTTCAGCAGGGTTCCTATCAGGTTCAGTCCCAGTACAGGCCAGCCCAGTCTCAGGGTCAATACAGGCCTAGTTTTGTTAGACCTCAGCAGCAGGCTGGTAAGTTGCTTCTTCAGCTTCTGGTTCTTCCAGGGGTAGTGTCAGTGCATCATCACCGCAGTGTACTTACTGCAAGCGCCAGGGCCATATGGATGCCGACTGCAGGGTGAAGTCAGGGGCTTGTTTGGGTTGCGGTAGCAATCAGCATAGGGTAAGGGATTGCCCTAGATATCAGAGGACTGAGGGTCAGGCAGCGACTCAGGGTTATCAGGGTCGACCTGCGGGCAGTGCACCTCAGCAGCAGTGGGTTCAGGCTCGGGCCTACGCAGTTGACTTGGAGGAGATGCCTGAGAAGACTGCAGTTGTGGAAGGTAACTTCCTTAGAGTTGATCGACTTGTTAAAGTGTTGATTGATTCTGGTGCTATGCATTCTTTCATTACTCCTGCTTGTGTGCAACATGTTAATGTGCAACCTGAAAGACTCCCTTATGTGGTTAAGATTAATACCTCTTTGACTGATAAGTATATTGCTGGCTTAGTATGTAAGGATTGTATAATTCATGTTAAGGGGTATAATTTTCCTTCAGACCTTATCTTATTTCCTATCCGGGGTATGATGTTATCTTGGGTATAGATTGGCTTTCTAAGTATGATGCCCAGTTGAACTATAGAACAAAGGTAGAACAGTTTCGTTTGCCAGATCAGCCAGTAGTTGTGGTAGTAGGGAATCGGTGTGCTAAGACGAGTTTTGTTATCTCAGCAACTAAAGCCGTTAAGTTAGTGAGTAAGTGGTGTTCGGGTTATTTAGCTTATTTGATCAACATGCCATCTGATAAGCTACAGCTGGAAGAAGTTCCTATTATTCGGGAATATCCCAATGTATTTCCCGAGGAGTTGCCAGGGTTACCGCTAGAGAGAGATGTGGAGTTTGTGATTAATCTTGTTCCCGATACTCAACCTATTTCTAAATCAGAGTACCGGATGGCACTAGCTGAGTTGAAGGAGTTGAAAACTCAGTTAGAGGAGTTAATAGAGAAGGGTTTCATTCAGCAAAGTTCTTCACCTTGGGGAGCTCCTATTTTATTTCTGAAGAAAAAGGATGGGACTGTGAGATTATGCATTGACTATCGTGGTTTGAATCAGGTGACTATCAAGAACAAGTATCCTTTGCCACTGATTGACGAGTTGTTTGATCAACTTCAGGGAGCCAAAGTCTACTCTAGGTTTGACTTGAGGCAGGGGTATTATCAGCTTCGGATTCGCACGGAGGATGTTCCGAAGTCTGCCTTTATGACTCAGTACGGGCATTATGAGTTTGTAGTTATGCCCTTTGGGTTAATTAATGCACCGGCAGCATTAATGGACCTTATGCATCGGGTTTTTCAGCCGTACTTGGACCAATTCATGGTGATCTTTATTGATAATATCTTGGTTTATTCTAAGTCTGAATTGGAGCACGAGCAACATCTACGGCTTGTCTTACAGAAGTTGTAGGAACATCAGTTGTTTGCAAAATTCAGCAAATGTGAATTTTGGCTGCAACGCATATCTTTTCTTGGTCATGTTATCACACAGAGCGGTATTTCTATAGATCCCACTAAGATTGAATCGGTGATGTCTTGGAAACTTCCGGAGAATGTTTCGAAAGTTCATAGCTTTCTTGGCTTGGCAGGTTATTACCGTAGGTTTGTCAAGGACTTTTCGAAGATTGCAGGGCCACTTTCTAAGTTAACTCAGAAACAAACTAGCTTTGTTTGGGATGAGAAATGTGAGAGTAGGTTTCAGGAGTTGAAAAAGAGGTTGACTACTGCTCCAGTACTTGCTCTACCAGAGGGGACTGATAATATGGTCATTTACAGCGATGCATCCAAGGAGGGCTTGGGATGTGTTCTTATACATAATGGTCAAGTTATTGCCTATGCTTCTAGAAAGTTGAAGCCTTATGAGGTGAATTATCTGACTCATGATCTTGAGTTGGTAGCTGTTGTGTTCTCACTAAAAAAGTGGCGTCATTATTTGTGGGGTAGTAATTTCGAGATTTTCACTGATCATAAGAGTCTTAAGTATTTATTCTCACAGAAGGAGTTGAATATGCGTCAACAGAGGTGGATGGAACTTCTCGGAGATTATAATTATTCTATCAGCTATCTTCCTGGGAAGGCAAATGTTGTAGTAGATGTTCTTAGCCGTAAGGCGAGTGTTTCTTGTTTAGCTGTCAAGAAGTGGGAGGTTCTTGAAGAATTCACTTGTTGGAGACCGGAGTTGACTCAGGTTGGGGTGATGTGTTCACATCTCCGTATTCAGCCTTTATTGTTGTCTCAAATCAGAGAAGCTCAACAACTTGATGTTAAACTTCAGAAGATCAAGGATCAGATCACGAATGATCAGTCTGACTTCAAAGTGCACGAGGATGGTATTCTTCGGTTTCATAACAGGGTTTGTGTTCCTGATGAACCGGCCTTGAGGCGAGGTATTCTGGAAGAGGCTCATAATTCTAAGTACACCATTCATCCTGGTGGAAACAAAATGTATCGGGACTTGAAGCAACATTACTGGTGGAATAATATGAAGAGAGAAGTTGCTCAGTTCATGTCTAGATGTTTGACTTGTCAGCGAGTGAAAGCCGAGCATCAACGACCTGCAGGTTTGCTTCAGCCATTGGCTATACCACGGTGGAAATAGGAGCATATTACGATGGACTTCGTCACTGGTTTGCCTAGAACTCCCAGAGGTAACGATGCAGTTTGGGTTGTCATGGATCGTTTGACGAAGACAGCTCACTTTATTTCAATGCGAATGGGAGATGAAGTTGCAAAGTTGATGGATCTTTATTTGGATCAGATTGTTAGACTTCACGAGATTCCATCTAGTATTGTCTCAAATCGAGATCCTCGATTTACTTCTCGTTTGTGGGAGAAACTTCAGGAGACTTTGGGTACTCAGCTAAATTTCAGTACAACGTATCATCCACAGACCGACGGTCAGTCTGAGAGGACTATTCAGATTCTGGAGGATATGTTGAGAGCTTGTGTTTTGGACTTCGGGAAGAATTGGGAGAAACATCTACCACTTGCCGAGTTTGCCTATAACAATAGTTATCAAGCTACTATTGGGATGGCACCTTTTGCAGCTCTTTACGGTCGTAACTGTCGTTCACCTTTGTATTGGGACGAAGTAGGGGAGATGAAGACTATTGATCCGAATATTATGCCAGAACTTCTAGAGAAGATTGAGAATGTTCAGTTGATCAGGTAGAGAATGCTTACAGCACAGAGCAGATTCAAGAGTTATGCTGATAAGCGTCGTCGGGACTTGGAGTTTGCAGTTGGAGATCGGGTTTTCTTGAGATTGTCTCCTCGTAAGGGGTTTGCTCGTTATGGTAAAGGTGGTAAGCTGTCACGCTCCAACCCGGCCTATAAAGGTTAGACTAGGGTGTGATCTAAACATTCAAGTCTCGTCTCGTACTTAACCGTTGATGAAGATTTAACACTTAACGTTTTGGCCAAAACTCTAAAATTTTTCGATAAATCGGTAGCATAACGGCTGTAATTGGGCACTTGGTTTGACCTAATTCTCTAAACGCCTCAATTATTCCAATCATTAATCTAATTCCATTAAGGACTCCTATTTGTCACCAACCGATTTGCCTACTAGTTTATCTTGAAAGTCTCGTTTGGTTAATAAGCCTAACATGATAACTATGTCCCGTTTATTTGTCCATTTCCTATCATGCAAGTACCTATTATCCATAAGTTTGCAAATAAGCACCTAAGTAAAATTAGATAGAATTAACTTAGTTGATTGTTCATCTAGTGGTTTGAATGCCTACGATAACTACTAATTAAGAAAACGAAAGTAAACAACCAAATAAAAGTTCGTCTGGTTATAGATAATACAATCCCAGAATTAGACCTAAATTACAACGGGGTCATTTACATCAATAAAATGAATAGTTTGCAATCAAACACAACATCCATATAGCAACCACTTTCAGGCAAAGCACAAAAGCACGTAGGGACAGGCAATCACTCCAAGGAATCATCGTTAGGCACATCGTCCTCGGGTACCTGTTCTTGATCTTCTTCACCTGAGATGATAAAAGAGGGCGAGTCCTTATGAACTCAGCGAGGGGAAAACGAGAAATACATTTTGAAACTCATTTTCTGGTTCAATTATGAAAACTCTTTTTTTGAAAACATGTCACGTATTACAAATAATAAGGTACGCAAATATATGAAACAAATCGAGTAACATATACATTTGCCAATCATTTCAAGGATACGATGAGCATTTGCTCTCAATATCAATTTCGATTCATTTGGTGCGGCCGACTTCAATAATCCACTTATCGCTCCCAATTGGGTGTACTCCGGATGTACCCCGAAACCTACGACCCAACTCTCCGAGGGTGAAATGCCAAGCGAGATAGGGAATTGGACCATGGTAGTCACAGTAACACCAGCAAGCCCGATGCCGCCCGGCGTGCGTGAAATACTACCATGCCACACTGAAAGGTTGCAACCTCGTATGCAATGCACATTTATAAAATTTAACATATCACATTAGGAGGACAACAAAGTAGGTCGCCTCCGAGCAGTTATAAGATCGCATGTTATCAAGGAATCAAATGAGGCACGATAAGACAAGTAATTTCACTTGAAAGGCATATAGAGCCATATGAACATTAAACGGGCAGCCATGTAACACATGCAAGTCAAGCCATATAACTCATTTCGAAGTCTATGTAATCAAGTGATACGATTATTCAACATGCAACAACATCTACGTGGATTCGGATGCAAGAAAAGCCTAATTGTCAACATGCAATTATCAAAATTACATTTAAGCTTATAATGGCAACTACGGGCAGCCTACTAAACATATAATTCCACACAATATCCAAATGAACAACACTTAGCAAAACTACCTAGTCATTAGGGTTTCCATTTCGTGCAATTTGAGCCTCAACCCAACTCAAAGTCAATCTCAAACCATGCATCATTTAATTCAACATCCTCAAACATTCAAAACAGTCCACACAACATCCTGAAGCTACAATCCCAACAAGAGGAGTCACAACAATTTTCTAAGCACAACATTAAGTGAAACCCTTACTGCAATAGGCTGTTTTCTCACAATCAATCGGATAAGCAAACAATCTCCAAATTCAGTGAATAAGATGTCAAATTAAAGCTTAAGAAGTTAACTAAAATCTGAAACAAACCTTGCATCAATTGGAGTTGGGATCATTAGATATAACCGAAACAGTGGGATAGCACAAAACTGTCCAGATTTTCACACATTTCGATAATTGACGTTTTTGAGGTCTTAGGTTCAGATTCAGCCTTAGTCCATTTCTGACAAAAATGTCCAGAACTGAAAATTCTAGCAGCACGTCAATTTTCATACATTTTGGACATCATTAACTAAGTCAAATCCGGTTCGTTCTACAAGGTCAGTGCATCTGCCAAAACCTGTTTCATTTTTTCCAGACTTCCAGATTTGGTCACATTTTAAAGGTTTGCCATTTTGAGGACCTTAGAGTCAAAATTAGCTTCGACCTATTTCTGGGAAAAATGTTCAAAACTGTGCAAACTAGTCACCTACCAATTTGCAAGCATTTTCAACATTATTTGGATAGCTAAACTTACCTCGAAACAGACTGGTCAAAGAGCTGTCAACAATCCGACTTCACCTAGCATCACTTTCAAGCCAAGATCTTGCCATGCATGGTTGTTTAAGCTTATGAACGACCATATAACTCAAGTACAGAAGCAAAGACATACATTCATGAGCATGCATGTGAATTTTTGAAGGATTTTCAAAAGGTTTTAGCCCTCACCTTAGCAATCAACCAAAAAGATGCACAAAAACTTGTTGAAGCTCAAATCTCTTCTTCTTCTTCTTGCTTAGCCGAGATTCCAACTTGGTTTTCCCTATTTTTCCTAGCCTAGTGACCAACCTCTTAGTACATGCATGAGTTTAGAACAAAAAGAAAAGAAATGGAAGCTAAGAAACTTACCTAGGGCCGAATAGAAGACTTCAAAGGACATGCATGTGTAGTTTTCGCATCCTAGCTTGTTTGCTTGAGTTTCTTTGATGGTTGCTTGTCTTGTTGCACCATATGATGAAGAATATGAGCTAGGAGGTGGAGAGAACTCAGCCAAAACCAAAATGGAGAGAGAGGAATGAGAGGGAGAGAGAAAAATTGAGGAAGAAATGAAGAAATGACAAAATTATGACAAGGAATAAAGCTTTTGCAATCTTCAATGCTTATGGTCAGCCTTGGGCAGCAAAATTCCTGATTTTTTGTCTTCAAGATGTGAAATTTAAAATGTTAGCATGGGCATAGGTGGTTTGGTCGAGCAAGGTGAGAAATTTGAGGTGGTTTTGAGCATTTTTTTATGCATTGATAAGTGTTTTTGTCATAACTTGTCTATAACTAATTTTTATGCATTTGTGTCATTAGAATTGTCATAGGAATGTTGGGAAATTAGGGAATCTAGGTAGAATAAAATATAGGAATGTTTGTTGATGAGTTGAATTATGAATAGAATAATAGATAGTGGGAAATGTAGGAATAGTTTAGTATTATTTTATTGTTAGTGGAGTTTGTAGAGAATTTGAATTAGGAATATAATATTGGTTAGTGGATTGTGTAGGATTATTTTAGTGTCTAGTGCTTTGTGTAGGATTCTTTCTTGATTAACGTGGTGGCACGGATTCCTAGGTCTAGGGCACGAATTACGAGGTAGACACGAACTTCAAGGCTAAGGCACGTACTTCAAGACTAATGCACGCAATCCTAAGTGAATGCACATAACCCAATGCGAGGCACATAATTTAATGCAATGCACGCAAATCAAGGCATGACTCTATATCTAGGTTAAGGTACGCAGTTTCAAGGTTAGGGCACATGGAACGAGGTAACGCACGTACATCGAGGTCAGGGCACGTATAACGAGGTATACACGAAAACCAAGACATGACACGTAATCCAAGGTCAGTCATACAGTTTTGGGTCTAAGGCACGCAAATCAAGGTAAGGCACGTTATTCAGGGTCGGGCCTCACATCCTCCCCTCCTTAAAAGAATTTCGTCCCGAAATTCATTCTTGCCTATTGAGGTCATTTAGACGGATTTTGACTCGTGTTATTCTTCCTACTCTTGTTCATCCCGTGTTTGGTGATCTCTCACCACAACCAATTCACTTCCTTTGTTTCTCCAATTGATCTTAAGGTCGAGTTCATTAACTAACGTTTGAGTCTTCAAACATAGTCATCAAAGTTGCATCGGTATTCTAATAATAGAACTATAACTCCAAAATCATTACTCATGTTGTGTCAATTCGCATTCATACCTCAAAAGGAATATCACAATAATTCCATGATCCTAGGGCGACATACGCTAATTTCAAGATGATAGATCTATATCCAATTTACATATCCTATCTACTAGCTTCAAAACTGTTATCACATCGGTCATACACAAGTTACGGATCATTTCCACGATACGACCCTATTTTCAGGTTGAACTCACCAAACAAACTAATCCACCTCAAGTCGTCATCTATCGGTAGTATCATAGTTCTTATCTTGAAGGTACATTGGATTAGTAAATCTTCTAATGACTAGTCTTCCGGTTATAAGCTCCTATTCACTAACATCATTTTTCAGCTTCGTTAACCTTCAAGCTCGTAATCAAGAAGAAAGACCGTTGAGATTCATTAAACTCGAATTCTAAGGTTTATTAAGTACCACCAACAAATTGCCATCGAAATTGCATAGGTAAACTAATCATGGTACACTAGTTGAACTCTTACAAGTAAATTTCATCAGCTTGTGATCCACAATTTGTTTCCTTATTCAAATCTCTATTTTCAAGTCACAAGGCTTCAAAATTTTCTTTTAATCTTATCCAAAACTCCTAAGATAAATAGTTTCAACCTCAAATAAATTCCACTAATCTCAATCCAAGGTTACATCATACTTAAAAAGACAATGGTCCTACTCACATAGCGACCTAGTCATTCCTTCGAACACTTAGTGCCCGCCAATATATCTTCGACATTAATGTTACTAAGCTGGGTTCATTGCCATGTAAGTGATATCAATGCTCTACTAGGTTACCGGCCGTACAACAACAATCCTAGGACTATAAATGGGTACCGAAATGACTGAGCTCATAAAATACTTACACGGGATAACTTCAAGGTTGTATCAATGTAAGAATTATGACCACGAGGCATCCTTCAACATAACCTAATAGAACTTCAAAAGTAATCAACCACTTATTTAACTATCACTACAAGATTAACCCTCTATTCAACAACCATGATTCGAAGTCTACCGATCGCTAGTCTCTAGATGTGAAACGGTGCACATAGATACGGTGGTCTAACAATAGTCTCTTGGGTCATTATGACTCTAATTCATCCCTATCTTAACTCTATGAAATCTTACTCTTCTTATTTACATGTTCAACTAGCTAAGAGCATCAAGACTCATCGACCTTAGGTCCTAGGGTTCACCATGAATCATCCTGCATACTCACTATTAGCTATTTAGGATTTCAAATCATGCCCTAACGACTCCACTTTGCAACCAGATGCTTAATATCATTTTGATGGTTTATATAATAGGTCTATCGGTATTACTTAGGGATATATGCTTCCTAATATCCTCTAGGGTATCCAAATAACGAGAGCATAGAATGACTTACTTCGCATAATCATAACTAAATCGAGGGGCAATAATTTAATACCATGATTCTTAAAATCACCAATATCCAACTTAGGACCTTAGCAACGTTAGTCATCTAATGCATAATTCAATACCTTACACTTCTATTTTGACCTAACATTTAGGGGTAGTCTTCCGAACACGATTTCTAGTTACGTGAATTCCTCAATTCTAGCATCCTTATATCTTGTTATATTATAAAATCATCAACCTTGTTAAATTCGGTCTCCAGAGTTGCCTACATGTCTTGAGGTTATCCATTGTTAAGTCACTCAAATACACTATCCATGTCTCAACAATCTAACCCCTAAAAGTAACTATCGTCAACTTCCACGAATTTATCTTTTAATTTCTAGGTCATGATCTCAACACTTAGTGAACTTGAAACTCGCTAGTATACATCATATCAGATTCATCAATGCTTAATTCCAATCAAGTAAGGATTCAATTGTACGAGTATATTGCTAACTTCTTAGATAGTCTATCAAGCCAATTTTAAGATGTGAGAAATGGATTCAAAGAAACCTCCAAGTCAACTTCCACTATCAGCACATGAGAATATATACTATTCTACATATTTAATAGTATACCCTTATATCTAAGGAAGTAGCATGTCTTTAACCTTTATACTTGAACCACAATGAGAAGAACAGTTTAACAGAATCAAGAACTTTATAGCCATAAAATCGATAACTTAATCATAGGTATAGGTATTCCAAAGATAAGGGGATAACTTTACCTCAACATTTATACATGTGCTACACATTTTATATATTCATATCCAATAATACATACGATCCATCGAGTACTTGTGAAGATGCGAGAAATATCTAACCGAGCCTTTTCGTTCGGCCTGCACAAATTTACTTCCCTGAAAGTCCTAATCCTAACTATCTATGTGTACAAATAGTCATTCACGATTATATAATATGCACATGTATCATGGAATGAGTATAAAAGCATGCATGCATTATTGAGAACGTGTCGGTGTACATGATACATAATACATATGGTCCACAAAGTCACATAATATTCAATACTTAAAGCAATTAAAGCACATTAACACATATTAACACATATAAACAAGACATCATAATTACCTTAGGGCTTCTACCCATGGTCCGAGAGTTGAACCCGACTAACGCCTAGTTAGTAAACTAAGCTCTGATACCATTCAAATATAAGGTGTCACGCCCCAACCTGGCCTATAAAGGTTAGACTAGGGTGTAATCTAAACATTCAAGTCTCGTCTCGTACTTAACCGTTCACGAAGATTTAACACTTAACATTTTGGCCTAAACTCTAAAATTTTTCAATAAACCGGCAGCATAATGACTGTAATTGGGCTCTTTGGTTTGACCTAATTCTCTAAACGACTCAATTATTCCAATCATTAATCCAATTCCATTAAAGACTCCTATTTGTCACCAACCGATTTGCCAACTAGTTTATCTTGAAAGTCTCATTTGGTTAATAAGCCTAACATGATAACTTTGTCCCGTTTATTTGTCCATTTCCTATCATGCAAGTACCTATTATCCATTAGTTTGCAAATGAGCACCTAAGTAAAATTAGATAGAATTAACATAGTTGATTGTTCATCTAGTGGTTTGAATGCCTACGATAACTACTAATTAAGAAAACGAAAGCAAACAACCAAATAAAAGTTCGTCCGGTTATAGATAGTACAATCCCAGAATTAGACCCAAATTACAACGGGGTCATTTACATCAATAAAATGAATAGTTTGCAATCAAACACAACATCCATATAGCAACCACTTTTAGGCAAAGCACAAAAGCACGTAGGGACAGACAATCACTACAAGGAATCATCGTTAGGCACATCGTCCTCGGGTACCTGTTCTTGATCTTCTTCACCTGAGATGATAAAAGAGGGTGAGTCCTTATGAACTCAGCGAGGGGAAAACGAGAAATACGTTTTGAAACTCATTTTCCGGTTCAATTATGAAAACTCTTTTTTTGAAAACATGTCACGTATTACAAATAATAAGGTACGCAAATATATGAAACAAATCGAGTAACAGATACATTTACCAATCATTTCAAGGATACAGTGTGCATTTGCTCTCAATATTAATTTCGATTCATTTGGTACGGCCGATTTCAATAATCAACTTATCGTTCCCAATTGGGTGTACTCCGGATGTACCCCGAAACCTACAACCCAACTCTCTGAGGGTGAAATGCCAAGCGAGAGAGGAAATTGGACCATGGTAGTCACGGTAACACCGGCAAGCCCGATACCGCCCGACGTGCGTGAAACACTACCATGCCACACTGAAAGGTTGCAACCTCGTATGCAATGCACATTTATAACATTTAACATATCACATTAGGAGGACAACAAAGTAGGTCACCTCCAAGCAGTTATAAGATCGCACGTTATCAAGTAATCAAACGAGGCACAATAAGACAAGTAATTTCACTTGAAAGGCATATAGAGCCACATGAACATTAAACGGGCAGCCATGTACCACATGCAAGTCAAGCCATATAACTCATTTCGAAGTCTACGTAATCAAGTGATATGATTATTCAACATGCAACAACATCTATGTGGGTTCGGATGCAAGAAAAGCCTAATTGTCAACATGCAATGATCAAAATTACATTTAAGCTTATAAGGGAAACTACGGGCAGCATACTAAACATATAATTCTACACAATATCCAAATGATCAACACTTAGCAAAACTACCTAGTCATTAGGGTTTCCATTTCGTGCAATTTGAGCCTCAACCCAACTCAAAGTCAATCTCAAACCATGCATCATTTAATTCAACATCCTCAAATATTCAAAACAGTCCACACAACATCCCGAAGCTACAATCCCAAGCATTTAATTCAACAAGAAGAGTCACAACAATTTTCTAAGCACAACATTAAGTGAAACCCTTACTGCAATAGGATTTTTTCTCACAATCAATCGGATAAGCAAACAATCTCCAAATTTAGTGAATAAGATGTCAAATTAAAGCTTAAGAAGTTAACTAAAATTAGAAACAAACCTTGCGTCAATTGGAGTTCGGGATCATTAGATATAACCGAAACAGTGGGATAGGACAAAACTGTCCAGATTTGCACACATTTCGATAATTGACGTTTTTGAGGTCCTTAGGGTCAGATTCAGCCTTAGTCCATTTCTGACAAAAATGTCCAGAACTGAAACGTCTAGCAGCACACCTATTTTAATACATTTTGGACATCATTAACGAATTCAATCTGGTTCGTTCTACAAGGTCAGTGCATCTGCCAAAACCTGCTTCATTTTTTCCAGATTTCCAGATTTGGTCACATTTTAAAGATTTGCCATTTTGAGGACCTTAGATTCAAAATTCGCTTTGGCATATTTCTGGGAAAATTGTTCAAAACCGTCTAAACTAGTCATCTACCAATTTTCAAGTATTTTCAACATCATTTTCCTAGCTAAACTTACCTCGAAACAGACTGGTCAGAGAGCTGTCAACAATCCAACTTCACCTAGCATCACTTTCAAGCCAAGATCTTGCCATGCATGGTTGTTTAAGCTTATGAACGACCATATAACTCAAGTACAGAAGCAAAGACATACATTCATGAGCATGCATGTGAATTTTTGAAGGAGTTTCAAAAGGTTTTAGCCCTCGCCTTAGCAATCAACCAAAAAGATGCACAAAAACTTGTTGAAGCTCAAATCTCTTCTTCTTCTTGCTTAGCCGAGATTCCAACTTGGTTTTCCCTATTTTTCCTAGCCTAGTGACCAACCTCTTAGTACATGCATGAGGTTGGAACAAAAAGAAAAGAAATGGAAGCTAAGAAATTTACCTAGGGCCGAATAGAAGACTTCAAAGGACATGCATGTATAGTTTTCGCATCCTAGCTTGTTTGCTTGAGTTTCTTTGATGGTTGCTTGTCTTGTTGCACCATATGATGAAGAAGATGAGCTAGGAGGTGGAGAGAACTCAGCCAAAACCGAAATGGAGAGAGAGGAATGAGAGGGAGAGAGAAAAATTGAGGAAGAAATGAAGAAATGACAAAATTATGACAAGGAATAAATCTTTTGCAATCTTCAATGCTTATGGTCAGCCTTGGGCAGCAAAATTCCTGATTTTGTGTCTTCAAGATGTGAAATTTAAAATGTTCGCATGGGCATAGGTGGTTTGGTCGAGCAAGGTGAGAAATTTGAGGTGGTTTTGAGCATTTTTTATGCATTGATAAGTGTTTTTGTCATAACTTGTCTAGAACTAATTTTTATGCATTTGTGTCATTAGAATTGTCATAGGAATGTTGGGAAATTAGGGAATCTAGGTAGAATAAAATATAGGAATGTTTGTTGATGAGTTGAATTATGAATAGAATAATAGATAGTGGGAAATGTAGGAATAGTTTAGTATTATTTTATTGTTAGTAGAGTTTGTAGAGAATTTGAATTAGGAATATAATATTGGTTAGTGGATTGTGTAGGATTATTTTAGTGTCTAGTGTTTTGTGTAGGATTCTTTCTTGATTAACGTGGTGGCACGGATTCCTAGGTCTAGGGCATGAATTACGAGGTAGACACGAACTTCAAGGCTAGGGCACGTACTTCGAGACTAATGCACGCAATCCTAGGTGAATGCACATAACCCAATGCGAGGCACATAATTTAATGCAATGCACGCAAATCAAGGCACGACTCCATATCTAGGTTAAGGTACGCATTTTCAAAGTTAGGGCACACGGAACGAGGTAACGCACGTACATCGAGGTCAGGGTATCTATAACGAGGTATGAACGAAAACCAAGACAAGACACGTAATCCAAGGTCAGTCATACAGTTCTGGGTCTAAGGCACTCAAATCAAGGTAAGGCACGTTATTCGGGGTCAGGCCTTACATAAGCTGAGTCTGAGGTTTGTTGGGTCGTTTGAGATTACAGGCAGAGTTGGTAACTTAGCATATCGGTTGGCTTTACTGGAGAATTTCTTTAATGTCCACGATGTATTTCATGTGTCTAATTTGCGAAAATATAATCTGGATCCTTCTTATATTCTTGAGCCAGAGCCGTTAAAGCTTCGTGAGAATCTGACTTATGATGAGCGGCTGATTCGTATTCTTGATCAGATGGAACGAGAGTTGAGGTCGAAGAAGATTCCGATGGTCAAGGTGTTGTGGAAGCATCACGATAACGAGGAAGCTGCTTGGGAGATGCGAGATCAAATGCAGTAGCAGTATCCTGATCTTTTCCTATCAGCAAGCAAGAATTTCAGGGATGAAATATTTTTAAGGGGGGGAGAATGTAAGACCCCATATTTTGCTTTATCTTGATTTGCGTGTTTTACCTCGTTTTGCGTGAATTGACTTGCTTATGTGCTATATGACTTACAATGTGATAATTATGCGATTAATACTCCTAATACATGCTAAGTGTGTATTCATGAAATTTTCATAAAAAACGGAATCCGAAATTTTATCCTCGGTTTTGGTAAATAGTATTTTTGAACACCTGTCCGCTAAAATTTTTACAGGGGTGTTTTAAACGTTTTAAAACCTAGTCCTCGAGTATTAATAGACCCGTGTATGATTAAAACGGATTTGGAATTGGTTTTGGAATTTTAAAGATTTTTACACTTTCTTTTGTAAGAAAACGAGTTTTAAGCCGATTCGAGTGAAACTATTTTAATGTAACCTTCTTTGTCACCTAAAATATAATGTCTAGAATTAGTTTAAGTGTTAATTTAATGTTTGAACAAGAAATAGTTAAGAAATGAATTAAACGACTAAAAATAGAATTAAAAGACTAAAAATTAACTTTGACTTTGCATTTTAATTGTTTGACTTCTACTTATAAGCATCAACACACACTTACAAAGCACAAAAACACACTCAAAAACACCTACATGGCCGAGACATCCATGGGAGAATAAGCCAAGGTTTTCTTCAAGTTTTGAAATCAATTTTTCATAGAAAAACCTAGTTTTTATCTGTAGGACTTCGTGCCGAGTTGGATTCTGCTTGTTGGGCACACATTGCACACATATCTAGGCTTATATCGCATCTAAGGTGAGAGAAAAATTCTAGATCTCAAAACTCATTTTTTATGTTTTTGCTCATAACTGCATTTTGAACCGTTAGAATGTTAATTTGAAGTTATATTATTGATCAGTGCGTGCTAGGGATCGTTTATGTGTATTACTACAAGATTTGAGCCAATGTAGCGAAATTATTTATTTTCGGGTATTTAAAGTTGATAGATTGGCTATTTGAGGATTATCTTGAGTTGTGTTTGGAATCGATTGCCATCGATTTCTAAAAGTTTGATAATTACGTGGTAACTCCGTTATAATGCTGAATTTTCGATTGCGATGTTTGGGTGAAAATTCAGAAATTTCAGCCTAGGTGCATTGAGGTTTTAGGATTGTTGTGCTTGATTTTGATGTGTATTGGTTAGTTTCCAAGAGGGCTAATGTAGTTGATTGAATGGGTGAGTGCTATAAACTGATTTGGAGTGATTTGGATTAGTAGAATGTAAGATATGATTATTTGAAGTTTAGGTTGTCTTTCTTTAAATTGTTGAATTGAGCCTTTAGATGATTGGGTGGTGTTTGAGTGATTGAATTGTGAGTTGTTGATGGTTAGACTAGGGTTAGATTATGTGTTAATGCATGTTAAGTTGGATGGCCTACTTTGTCATCTAACTTAGTTGTTTGTTGTTTAATTAAATATTGATGATTATATAAATGTTATATTGATGACTATATTGATGTTATATTGATGTTATATTGATGATTATATTGATGTTATATTGATGATTATATTGATGTTATATTGATGTTATATTGATGATTATATTGATGTTACATTGATGTTATATTGTTGTATACTCTATTATCTTGTATATTAAACTAGTTGTCTTTTATTTTACTTTGTAATTTATGATGTATAAGTTGTAGTAAGATAATGAACTAAATGATGCTAACTTAGTAGTCTTTCTTTTGTTATGATCTAGGTGGCTAAGTTGGTTTATAATCTATTTTGATGTGTATGTTAAAGTTAAGGTATTATGTTGGAACGGAGGCGTATAACTATGAATGGGTCGTCTAAGACTGATTGTTGTATAATATGATTATGTTGTATGTTGTTAATGGTTTTAAGGAATTGATTGATGTCTGGTTAAGGAGTTTGATAGTATAATGTTCTGAGAGGTTGGTTTAGAGCCTCGATGTCTTTATTACTGTCGTTATACTGCCGAAATTTCGTTGCGTCCTGACTGATCGTAGCTGGGGTCGAGTTGGGGCGTGACATTTAAGTTGTATCATAGCGCATGTTAGCTGTCAGCCGGGGTATTCTCAGAATGTGGGTAATGGTCTTAGCATGAAAGTGTGTATGAAGTGAAAGAAAAGTGAACTATGTGTTAATATGGTTAAGTGATTAAGTGATTATGTGATTTAGTGCTTATGTGATTAATTTGTTTATGTGATTGATACTTAAGTGATTTATGTGTTTATGTGAATTGTTGCTTATTTGCTAATAATTGTTTATAGCCTGTTTACGTGCTATAACCTGTGCTAACTCTTTGATTAGTAGAATGACGGGTCGAGGACCAGAGGTAGGCCTAAGATGACTGATGAGATTCCGAGAAATGTGGCACCAGGCCAAGTTAGGGATGAAGATCGTATAGGTGCAGCTTTTGACAGGATGAATGAGATTATGGCTAGTCAGGCACAGAAACTGGCAGGGTAGACTGCCCAGAATCAGGCATTGCAGAATCAGTTGTGGAATGCACAAGGTGGGTACCACGGTCATGGTACACTGAAAGAGTTTTTAGGGTATTATCCACCACGGTTTCAGCGGGAGCCAGATGATAGGAAAGATGAGGCGTGGAATAGCAAGGTAGAGAAGATTTTTGACCCACTTGATTATACCGATGAGCGGAAGGTCACTTTTGCCGTGTACTTGCTAGATGATGAGGCACAGGAATGGTGGCGCACGGTGAAAACTAGCTGGGAGACTCAGGGTATTCCGTATGTTTGGGATACCTTTCTGTTAGCTTTCCGGGCAAAGTATATCCCGAGGATCACGAGGGAGCGGAGAGAGGCAGAGTTTCTAGACTTAGTGAAGGGAGATGCTTCTGTGGCTCAGTATGAGGCCACTTTTACTAGGTTGTCCCGGTATGCACCAGAGTATGTGGCTGACGAGGAACGTAAGACTCGTAGGTTCATGTTGGGGTTGAGGCCCGAGATTCAGGATGCAATGGCCCTGAATCGGTATGATATACTTATGGAGGCCTTTGATGCAGCTTCTACACTCGAGAAGAGAAAGGGGGAACAAATTATATCTAGCCAGCCTAGAAAGAGGCCCTTCCATTCGCAGGGTCAGCAGGGAGTGTATAGGGCTTCAGTACAGCAGGTTGTGTACAGGCCGCCAGCTTAGCAGGGTTCTTTCAGGCCACAAGGTCAGCAGAGTTATTATCGACCTCAGTTTCAGCAGGGGTCCTATCAGGTTCAGTCCCAGTACAGGCCAGCCCAGTCTCAGGGTCAATACAGGCCTAGTTTTGTTAGACTTCAGCAGTAGGCTGGTACAGTTGCTTCTTCAGCTTCTGGTTCTTCCAGGGGTAGTGTCAGTGCATCATCACCGCAGTGTACTTACTGCAAGTGCCAGGGCCATGTGGATGCCGACTGCAGGGTGAAGTCAGGGGCTTGTTTGGGTTGCTGTAGCAATCAGCATAGGGCGAGGGATTGCGCTAGATATCAGAGGACTAAGGGTCGGGCAGAGACTCAGGGTTATCAAGGTCGACCTGTGGGTAGTGCACCTCAGCAGCAATGGGTTCAGGCTCGGGCCTACGCAGTTGACTTGGAGGAGATGCCTGAGAAGACTGCAGTTGTGGAAGGTAACTTCCTTATACTTGATCGACTTGTTAAAGTGTTGATTGATTCTAGTGCTACACATTTTTTCATTACTCCTACTTGTGTGCAACGTGTTAATGTGCAACCTGAAAGACTGCCTTATGTGGTTGACATTAGTACCTCTTTGACTGATAAGCATATTGCTGGCTTAGTATGTAAGGATTGTATAATTCATGTTAAGGGGTATAATGTTCCTTCGGACCTTATCTTATTTCCTATCCGGGGGTATGATATTATCTTGGGTATAGATTGGCTTTCTAAGTATGATGCCCAGTTGAACTGTAAAACAAAGGTAGTACAATTTCGTTTGCCAGATCAACCAGTAGTTGAGGTAGAAGGGAATCAGGGTGCTAAGACGAGTTTTGTTATCTCAGCAACTAAAGGCGTTAAGTTGGTGAGTAAGGGGTGTTCGGGTTATTTAGCTTATTTGATCAACAAGCCATCTGATAAGCTACAGCTGGAGGAAGTTCCTATTATTCGGGAATATCCCAATGTATTTACCGAGGAGTTGCCAGGGTTACCGCCAGAGAGAGATGTGGAGTTTGTGATTAATCTTGTTCCCGGTACTCAACCTATTTCTAAATCAGCGTACTGGATGGCACCAGCTGAGTTGAAGGAGTTGAAAACTCAGTTACAGGAGTTAATAGAGAAGGGTTTCATTCAGCAGAGTTCTTCACCTTAGGGAGCTCCTGTTTTATTTGTGAAGAAGAAGGATGGTACCGTGAGACTATGCATTGACTATCGTGGTTTGAATCAGGTGACTATCAAGAACAAGTATCCTTTTGCCATTGATTGACGAGTTGTTTGATCAACTTTAGGGAGCCAAAGTTTACTCTAAGTTTGACTTGAGGCAGGGGTATTATCAGTTTCGGATTCGCACGGAGGATGTTCTGAAGTCTGCCTTTAGGACTCGGTATGGGCATTATGAGTTTGTAGTTATGCCCTTTGGGTTAACTAATGCACCGGCAACCGTACTTGGACCAGTTCATGGTGATCTTTATTGATGATATCTTGGTTTATTCTAAGTCTGAATTGGAGCACAAGCAACATCTTCGCTGCACGTAGAGGCTGGGCTCGCAAACTGAGGGCGTAGGGCTTGTGGCAACGTCTCTGTCGCTCCGATGCCCATAACTTTTGATCCGTAAGGAGTTACGCAATGCACAGCATACCGTTGGAAAGCTCTCCGAGAGCTCTACGACAAGGGTAGTCATCCTGCTCACTGCGCTTATTTTTGGAGCCCAAAATTGAACGTTTTCATCAGTTTCGGGCCACTTTTCTTCTCTTGCTCGGTTTTTCCGTCCCGGATCGTACGTCGTGAGCTATTAAAAGGACGTCAACCTAACTCGCAGGATATTACTGGGCCCTACAATGGTCGATATCACGTCTTACGAGGGCGCTACGTTGTTGAAGTTGATGGGTTGTCGTTAAAGCCATTGGGCCTTTTGAATGGGCCTTCTCTCTGGGCTGGGACTGTGAATCGTCAACCCATAAAGGATTTGTGCCCTCAACATGACAGGTGCGATAATACCAACATTAATGCACCAGATCCCATCAGAACTCTGAAGTTAAGCATGCTTGGGAGAGAGTAGTACTAGGATGGGTGAACCCCTGGAAGTCCTCGTGTTGCACCCCCTTTTTCAATTTTTTTTTGCCTCAGCTGGTTGCCAAGATACTTTATCCAGCACATTTCTATTACCGAATCCCACGGCACCTTGGGCAAGACAACTTCGCTTCACGTAGAGGCTGAGCCTGCAAACCGAGGGCATAGGGCTTGTGACCAGGTCTCCGTCGCTCCGATACCCATAACTTTTGATCCGTAAGGAGTTACGCGGTGCACAGCATACCGTTGGAAAGCTCCCCGAGAGCTCTATGATAGGGGTAGCCAGCCTGCACACTGCGCCTATATTTGGAGCCCAAAATTGAACGTTTTCATCAATTTTAGGCCACTTTTCTTCTTTTGCTCTATTTTTCCATCCCGGATCATACGTCTTGAGCTGTTAAAAGGATGACTACCTAACTCGCGGGACATTAGAGGGCCCTACAACACGACGATATCACGTCTCGTGAGAATGCTGCGTTGTTGAAGCGGATGGGTTGTCGTTATGCCCTTTAGGCCTCTTGAAGGGACTGTGAACCGTCAACACATAAGGGATTTATGCCCTCAACATGACGGGTGGGATCATACCAGCACTAATGCACCGGATCCTTTCAGAACTCTGAAGTTAAGCATGCTTGGGCGAGGGTAGTATTAGGATGGCTGACCCCCTGGGAAGTCCTCATGTTGTACCCCCCTTTTCAACTTTTTTTTTCCCCGGTTAGGCTTGCCAAGATGCTTTATCCACCACATTTCTATTACCGAATCCCACGGCACCTTGGGCAAGACAACTTCACTTCATGTAGAGGCTGGGCCCGCAAACTGAGGGCATGGGGCTTGTGACCAGGTCTTCTCATTCTGGTGCCTATAAATTTTGATCCGTAATGAGTTACACGGCTCACAACATACTGTTGGAAAGCTCTCCAAGAACTCTACAACAGGGGCAGCAAGCCTGCTCAGCTGCACCCGTGTTTGGAGCCCAAAATCAAACTTTTTCATCAGTTTCGGGCCACTTTTCTTCATTTGCTCGATTTTTTCGTCCTGGATCGTACGTCGTGTGCTTTTAAAAGGACGACAACCTAACTCGCGGGACATTAGTGAGCCCTACAACGCAACGATATCACATCTTGCGAGGATGCTGCGTTGTTGAAGCGGATAGGTTTTCGTTAAACCAATTGGGCCTTTTGAAGGGACTGTGAACCGTCTACACATAACGGATTTATGCGCTCAACATGACGGGTGCGATCATACCAGCACTAATGCATCGGATCCCATCAGAACTCCGAAGTTAAGCATGCTTGGGCGAGAGTAGTACTAGGATGGGTGACCCCCTGGGAAGTCCTTGTGTTGCACCCCCATTTTCAACTTTTTTTCCATAGTTAGGCTTGCCAAGATGCTTTATCCACCACATTTCTATTACCGAATCTCTCGGCACCTTGGGCAAGACAACTTCACACCACGTAGAGGCTAGGCCCACAAACCGAGGGAGTGGGGCTTGTGACCAGGTCTCCGTTGTTCCGGTGCCCAAAAATTTTGATCCGTAATGAGTTACACGACGCATAACATACCGTTGGAAAGCTCTCCGAGAGCTCTACAACGGGGGAAGCAAGCCTGCTTGGCTGCACCCGTGTTTGGAGCCCAAAATCAAACTTTTTCATCAGTTTCGGGCCACTTTTATTCATTTGCTCAATTTTTTCATCCCAGATCGTAAGTCGTGAGCTTTTAAAAGGACGACAACCAAACTCGCAGGGCATTAGAGAGCCCTACAACGGGTCGATATCACGTTTTGTGAGGATGCTGTATTGTTGAAGTGGATGGGTTGTCATTAAGCCCATTGGGCCTTTTGAATGGGCCATCTCTCTGGGCTGGGACTGTGAACCGTCAACACATAAAGGATTTGTTCCCTCAACATGACTGGTGCGATCATACCAGCACTAATGCACCGTATCCCATCAGAACTCCTAAGTTAAGCGTGCTTGGGCGAGAGTAGTACTAGGATGGGTGACCCCCAGGGAAGTCTCAATGCTACACCCCCCTTTTCAATTTTTTTTGCCCCGGTTAGGGTTGCCAAGATGCTTTATCCACCACATTTCAATTACCGAATCCCACGGCACTTTGGCCAAGACAACTTTGCTTCACATAGAGGCTGGGCCCGCAAACTGAGGGCGTGGGGCTTGTGACCAGGTCTCGGTCGCTCCAGTGCCCATAACTTTTTATCCATAAGGAGTTACGCGGTGCACAGCATACTATTGGAAAACTCTCCGAGAGCTCTACGACGGGGGCAGTAAGCCTGCTTGGCTGCGCCTATTTTTGGAGCCCAAAATCAAACGTATTCCTCAGTTTCTGGCCACTTTTCTTCTTTTGCTCTGTTTCTCCATCCCGGATTGTACGTCATGAGCTGTTAAAAGGACGACAACCTAATTCGTGGGACATTAGAGGGTCTTACAACGCGTCAATATCATTGCCTGCGAGGATGCTGCATTGTTGAAGCAGATGGGTCGTCGTTAAGCCCATTGGGCCTTCTGAATGGGCCATCTCTCTGGCCTGGGACTGTGAACCGTCAACACATAAAGGATTTGTGCCCTCAACATGACTGGTGTGATCATACCAGCACTAATGCACCGGATCCCATCAGAACTCCGAAGTTAAGTGTGCTTGGGCGAGAGTAGTACTAGGATGGGTGACCCCTTGGGAATTCCTCGTGTCGCACCCCCATTTTCAATTTTTTTTACCCCGGTTAGGGTTGCCAAGATACTTTATCCACCACATTTCAATTACCAAATCCCACAGCACCTTGGACAAGACAACTTCGATTCACGTAGAGGCTGGGCCCGCAAACCGAGGGCATGGGGATTGTGACCAGGTCTCCGTTGCTCCGGTGTCCATAACTTTTGATCCGTAAGGAGTTACGCGGCGCATAGCATACCATTGGAAAGCTATCCGAGAGCTCTACGACGATGGCAGCAAGCCTACAAGGCTATGCCTATTTTCGGAGAACAAAATCGAATGTTTTCATCAGTTTCGGGCCACTTTTCTTCTTTTTCTTGATTTTTTTGTCCCGGATTGTACATCGTGAATTGTTAAAAGGACGACAACCTAACTCGCGGGATATTACAGGGCCCCACAACGCGTCGATATCACGTCTTACGAGGATGCTGCGTTGTTGAAGTGGATGGGTTGTCGTTTAGCCTATTAGGCCTTTTGAATGGGCCTTCCCTCTAGGCTAGGATGGTGAACCGTCAACACATAAAGGATTTGTGCCCTCAACATGACGGGTGCGATTATAACTGCATTAATGTACCAGATCCCAACAGAACATCGAAGTTAAGCATGCTTGGGCGAGAGTAGTACTAGGATGGGTGACCCCCAGGGGAATCCTCGTGTTGCACCCTCTTTTCAATATTCTTTTCCCCGGTTAGGCTTGCCAAGATGCTTTATCTACCACATTTCTATTACCAAATCCCACAGCACCTTGGGCAAGACAACTTCGCTTCACATAGAGGCTGGGCCTATAAACCGAGGGCGTGGGGCTTGTGACCAGGTCTCTGTTGGTCCGGTGCCCATAACTTTTGATCCGTAAGTAGTTACGCGGCGCACATCATACTGTTGTAAAGTTCTCCGAGAGCTCTACGACGGGGACAGCAAGCCTGCTCTGCTGTGCCAGTTTTTGGAGCCCAAAATCAAAAAATTTTATTAGTTTCGGGCGGCTTTTCTTCTTTTGCTCGGTTTTTCCATCACGGATCGTACGTCGTGAGCTGTTAAAAGGACGACAACCTAACTCGCGGGACATTAGAGGGCCCTACAACGCATCGATATCACGTCTTGCGAGGATGTTGCGTTGTTGAAGTGGATGGGTTGTCGTTAAGCCCGTTGGGCCTTTTGAATAGGCCATCTCTCTGGGCTGCGACTGTGAACCATCAACACATAAAGGATTTGTGCCCTCAACTTGACGGGTGCGATCATACCAGAACTTATGCACTGGATCCAATCAGAACTCTGAAGTTAAGCGTGTGCTTAGGCGAGAGTAGTACTAGGATAGGTGACCCCCTGGGAAGTCCTCGTGTTGCAGCCCCTTTTCAACATTTTTTTCCCCGCTTAGGCCTGCCAAGATGCTTTATCCACCACATTTCTATTATTGAATCCTACGGCACCTTGGGCAAGACAACTTTGCTTCAAGTAGAGGTTGGACCCGCAAACCGAGGGCGTGGGGCTTGTGACCAGGTCTCCGTCGCTCCGATGCCCATAACTTTTGATCCACAAGGAGTAACGCGGTGCACAGCATACCGTTAGAAAGCTCTCCGAGAGTTCTACGACCGATATAGCCAGCCTGCTCACTGCGCTTATTTTCAATGCCCAAAATCAAACGTTTTCATCAATTTTGGGCCACTTTTCTTCTTTTGCTCTGTTTTTCCGCCCCATATCGTACGTCATGAGCTGTTCAAAGGACGACAACCTAACTCCCGGGATATTAGAGGGCCCTACAACGAGAAGATATCACGTATTGCAAGGATGCTCCGTTGTTGAAGTGGATGGGTTGTCGCTAAGCCCATTGGGCCTTTTTAAGGGACTGTGAACCGTCAACACATAAGGGATTTATGCACTCAACATGACGGGTGCTGTCACGCCCCGACCCGACACCGCAAAAGGCCAAGCCCGGACCCGACACACGGACGGAGTCTCCTCTGTACCGCGGACGATCCGAAAACCCTAAAAATAATATAATACTTGCGAAAGCCATAAAATAATCAAAACAAGCCAACTTTTTGTAAAACATACATTTCCTATTATCCAACTTCCCAAGCCAAAAATGTCATGCATACTACACAGGTATTCATGCCACTAAACCATTAGCTATTAGTATGCATTTCTTCACTAGTCATCCGAGTATAAGTTTACAATTTTACAAACTTTAAACCATTACAACATAAGACCATTAAAGGTCTCAACTTGAAAATAAATATACAAGGCTACAAGCCTCAAAATTAAGCATCCTTCACGCAATATACATAACAACAAGGTTTGCACAAAACTGGTAACCAACCACCAGCAAAGCAGGTAAGTGCTATCACGGAAACACCTCCACCTGCTCCTCCTCCTCAATTACCTCGAGAGGGTCTGCCTCAACTACTCCTGTAAAAACATAGTATAGAGAGGAATGAGCAAAAACTATTGCTCAGCGAGGGCAATTGGTCTCAAGGACGGAGATGAGAGGAGTATGCAATGCAATTAGCCAAGCAATACATATAAATCATATAAAGATACAACCAAAGCCAATAATAAAGCAAGGCAAGTATCTAAAGCTGCAAACACTCATTCAAAGGATACGATACTCTTTTCACGAGCAACTTTCAAACACGAATTCGATGACGACGTGCCGGCCCAAACAACCTTATAACACCAGTTTGGAATACCCCGAAAGTATCCATCAATCCTACAACCCAAATCTCCCTGGGAGGCAACCCAAGCGAGAAAGGGAATAGCAGCGAAGCTAGAGCAACCAACACTGGCAACCCAAGGCTACCCAGAGAGGCCCATCACTCACGCGCGAGACACTATGCAATGCAAGACTCGATACAAGACAATAAACAAGCGATAAACAAGCGATAAAGCCACGCGTGGGAGAATAACAAAGTAGGTTACTCTCGCACGCAATAGCAGCAATTTGATAAACAATTCAATCCAAAACAACTCAAACAAGTAATTCAAGTAATTCTAAGCATTCTATAAGCATAAAGACAAGTAAACACACAAAAACACAAATCGGCCCCAACTGACAAAATGCTACCATTTCCAAACGAGCCACGAGTTCTGGAAACCGACTGCGCCAACCCTTCTAGGTCACCATAAGGCACGTCTAAAGACCCCAAAACCTTACTTTACCCTAGAACTCGCGCAAAGCCCCGGTTTCCCCCTTTCTCGTTTGAACTACAACTACAACAACCAAACACCCAACCAACGCCATAATCACACCAAAAGTGCTTCCATGGCTTCCCGAAGCAATGCCAACACGCAAAACGAGAAAACGCCAAAGTCGACCTAAACGACCCCGACTTTCCCAAAGGCTTAATTCTCGTTTTTTCCACTACACAACCCAAAAAAACCACACATTTTAGCATTCTAGCATACCTAGCACGTTTCTACATCAACGGAAAGCATAACAGCGCAACTTCAACGTTTCAAGATTTTACTATTCACAAAACACTATTCATTCCATAATTCAAGTTGCAATCACAACATTTAACCGCAGAAAATGTTACAAAGCCATAAATACATGTTCTACAAATGCTAAGGAACATTCTAGAAGCATCAAATCGCTTTAAATAACGATCTACGGATAAATCTAAAAATTGACAAAGTTAACTAACACAACATATAAATGCACAAATAACATGCTTCCCTCACCTTAGGTACTCCTAGTCGCTAGGAAAACAACGTTGGTTGCCTCGGAAAACACCCCACACGAGCACACGCGAAGATTGATCGTTTGGAAGGTTGAAAGGTTTTTTTTTTTTCTCTAAGGAAGCTCACGACCTGCTGCTGGTTTTGCTGCTGTTTTTATTTTATTTTGCTTAGTTTTAACTTATTTAAGGGTCAAAAGGTCAAAGGGTCAAAGGGCTAAGTCAAACTACTTAAAAACTTGGTCAAAGGGCCCTATTTCGCGCGTTTTAAAGCCGTTTCAGCTAAGGTAAGTTCAATTAAAGTTAGCAACAATTAAAATATAAAATTTAAGTCGTCTAAATAGTAGTTTCACTATTTGCTGAGGACTGGAACTCGTTATCTAGCTATCGCTCCTTAAATGCAATGTACGTTGCGTCGGCGAGAAAGTAACAGTTAATTCACAAAGAATTTAAGGAAATATAATTTTCAAAATAATAAACAAAGAAAATTCACATTTCGGGCTCGGGTATTACACCCTCTCCCCCTTAAAACAATTGCGCCCATGCAATTCTTACCTGGTCAACAAACAACTCCGGATACTGATCCCGAACTTGGTCCTCTCTTTCCCAAGTCGCTTCCTCAAATCCATGATGATTCCACAGAACCTTTACTAATGGAATACTCTTCCTGCGAAGCTCTTGAATCTTCTGATCCACAATTCTAATTGGTTTCTCTTCGTAGGACAACTTTTCTTCAATCTGCAAAGGCTCTGGTTCAAGTACATGTGAAGGGTCTGGATGATACTTATTCAACATAGACACGTGGAACACATCGTGCAGTCTCGACAAGCTCGGAGGCAAAGCTAATCGATAAGCCAAAGGACCTACCTTTTCGGTGATCTCATATGGACCCACATACCTGGGACTAAGCTTCCCGCTCTTACCGTGCCGAATCAATCCCTTCCGTGGAGAAATCTTAAGAAACACCCAATCTCCCAAATCAAACTTAAGATCCCGACGGTGCTTATCTGCTTAACTCTTCTGACAACTCTGAGCTGTAAACATACGCTGGCGAATAAGGTGAACATTATCTACCATCTTAATCATCTCAGGTAACACAATCGGATCAACTGTTCTCATCTCTCCAACCTCTTCCCAATATAATGGGGATCTGCATTTCCGACCATACAACGCCTCGTAGGGAGCCATACCTATAGTAGATTGATAACTATTGTTGTAAGCGAACTCCGCTAAAGGTAAAAACTTCTACCAATTCTTCCCAAAGTCAAGCACACATGCCCGAAGCATGTCTTCCAAGATCTTAATGGTTCTCTCAGACTGGCCATCAGTTTGCGGATGATATGCAGTACTGAAGCTCAACTTAGTTCCCATGGCCTCTTGCAACTTCTGCCAAAAACGAGATCTGAATCTGGGATCCCTATCTGACACTATACTCTGTGGTACTCTATGCAATCTCACAATATTAGCAACATACAATTCAGCTAGCTTATCAAGGCTATCCTGTTTGTTCACGGGAATAAAATGTGTAACTTTAGTCAAGCGGTCCACAACAACCCAAATAAAATCACATCCTCTCGGAGATCTAGGAAGATCGGTCACAAGGTCCATTGTTATATGTACCCACTTCCATTGCGGAATCGACAACGGCTGTAGAAGTCCGGCTGGCCTCTGATGCTCAACTTTAACCCTCTGACAAGTCAAACATCTGGATACATACCCAGCAATCTCCCTCTTCATATTGTTCCACCAGAAGTGTTGCTTCAAATCTCTATACATCTTTGTACTGCCCGGGTGAATCGTGTACCTCGAATTATGTGCCTCGGACAGGATCTCATTCTTCAAAGTCGGATCACTAGGAACACATACTCTGTCCCTGAATCTGAAGATGCCATCTGCATGTAATTTAAACTCCGACTCTCCCCCTTTAGCTTTCTCTTGGATCTTCAAGATGTGAGGATCAGTCTTCTGAGCCTCTTTGATCTGAGCTAGCAATCCTGACTGAATCTGTAAACTAGCAAACCGAATCCCTACCTCAGTAGATTCTGGTTTCCATGAACAAATTTCTTCCAAAGTCTCCCAGTCCTTGATAATCAATCTTACAATAGTAGCCTTTCGGCTCAAAGCATCAGCAACAACATTTGCCTTACTTGGCACATAGTTAATAGAACAGTTATAACCACCCAATAGCTCTAGCCATCTCCGCTGCCTCATATTTAGATCCTTCTATGAAAACAAATACTTGAGACTCTTGTGGTCGGTAAATATTTCAAATCTGCAACCCCACAAGTAGTGACGCCACTTCTTCAAAGCAAACACAACTGTAGCTAACTCAAGATCATGTGTAGGGTAATTGACTTCATAAGGTTTCAATTTCCTAGAAGCATAGGCAATCACCTTACCATTCTGCATTAAACACAGCCCAATCCTTCTTTAGATGCATCACTGTAGACAACAAAGTTCTCTGTTCCCTCAAGTAAAGCTAGTATAGGAGCTGTAGTTAGTCTCTTCTTCAATTCTTGGAAACTGGATTCACATTTAGCATCCCAGTTGCAAGCAACTTTCTTCCGAGTCAACTGGCTCAAAGGTCCAGAAATTTTAGAAAACTATTTAACAAATCTCCGGTAGTAACCTGCCAATCCAAGAAAACTCCGAATCTCTGGCACCGTCTTAGGTCTCTTCCAAGCTGAAACAACTTCAATATTAGCTGGGTCCACTGAAATTCCTTGATCTGAAATGATATGGCCTAGAAAAGATATCTGGTTCAACCAGAACTCACACTTGCTGAATTTAGCAAAAAGCTTGTTTTCCTGCAAAGTCTGAAGCACAATCCTCAAGTGTTGCTCATGTTCAGCCTCGTTCTTCGAATACACTAAAATGTCGTCAATGAAGATCACGACAAACTTATCAAGGTAAGGCCGAAAAACCCTCTACATCAAGTCCATGAATGCGGCTGGTGCATTCGTCAAACCAAACGGCAAAACAACAAACTCATAGTGGCCATATCTAGTCCTGAATGCCGTCTTTGGTATATCGTCACTCCGAATTCTAAGTTGATAGTAACCCTGCCTCAAGTCAAATTTGGAGTAAACACTCGCACCCTGCAACTGGTCAAACAATTCTTCAATCAACGGCAAGGGGTATTTGTTCTTAATTGTGACTTGATTAAGTCCCCTGTAATCAATGCATAACCGTAGTGTGCCGTCTTTCTTTCTCACAAACAACACAGGTGCGCCCCACGGTGAAGAACTAGGTTGTATAAACCCTTTCTCAAGCAAGTTCTGAAGCTGAATTTTTAATTCCTGAAGTTCAGCCGATGCCATCCTATAAGGACTCCTAGAAATTGGCGTAGTGCCTGGTACAAGATCAATCACGAACTCAATCTCCCTATCCGGTGGTAAACCCGGTAATTCCTCGGGAAATACACCAGGGAAGTCTCTAACAATCGGAACCTCATTCAGACTCAACTTATCAGTAGGCTGATTGATCAAATAGGCTAAGTAAGCTTCACAACCCCTATTCAACAACTTAGAAGTCTTGATCGCTGATAAAAGTGGAATGCGGGCAGCCCTGCAGTTCCCAACAATCTCTAGTACCGGTAGGTCAGGAACCTTAAGATAAACGATCTTTGTTCTACAATCCAACTGTGCATAATACTTTCCCAACCAGTCCATTCCCAAAATGATTTCAAAGTCACGGAATGGTAATATAATTAAATCAGCAGGAAATTTACGGTTCTCTATACATATATCACAAGATTTGCAAATAGACTCAGCAACAAATTTTGCACCCAAAGGAGTACTAACTTCAACTTCATGAGGCAAATTATCAATGCAAACATTCACAGATCGTGCACATGCAGGAGTTATAAACGAATGTGTAGCTCCAGGATCAATCAAAACTTTAACTGGCTGAGTATTGAGAAGAAAGGTACCTTCCACTATAGCTGTATTATCGGGCAGCTCCTCTGCATCCAGTGCAAAGACCCTAGCCTGTACTCTCTGTGCTGGTCGTGCACCTGCAGCCCTATTCTGAACACCTCGGCCTCCACCACGGCCCTGAACATTATTATATTTAGGGCAATCCCTCACCCTATGCTCATCACTGCCACAACTCGTACATTTTCCACTCTTCCTCCAGCAGTTAGCCTCAATATGCCCTGGTCGATTACAATAATCACACTGCTGATTTTGCCTAACCGCAGTGTTTCCTGTAGGTGCTGGGGCTCTGGTAGGGGTAGGAACTGTACCTCCCTGCTGAGGTCTAGTCACAGCTGGTCTAGCCTGAATCTGCTGCTGTGGCTGATACGGACGCTGCTGAGGACCCTGTGCAGAAGCCTGATACTGCCTCGGCTGACTCTGGCTACTCTGGCCCAAAAATTGCTTCTTACTCGGCTGACTGCTCTCAGCTAACATCTCAGCCTTCTGTTTCTCAAACTTCGAGGCTGCCTGAAATGCCTCGGGAAAAGTAGTGTAGGTCTGTCCAGTCAAATGCAACTGTATGTCCATTCTCAACCCACGGACAAACCTATGTATCATCCTCCTAGCTGGCCGTACCAACTCGGGCATATACCTCGACAGGCTAACAAATCTAGCCTCATATTGTGCAACAGTCATATTTCCCTGCTTCAGGGCCACAAACTCATCTTCCCGTCTCTCCATAGCCATCTCGGGAATATATTTGTCCCGGAACTCACTTACGAAATCATCCCATAAATGTGGAACATCCTCACAATCCCACCTCAGCCTAACAGTATTCTACCACTGCTCTGCATCACCCTCAAATAAAAATGATGCATAATCTATTCTTGCCTCATCAGTATACCTCAACGCGGTGAAAATTTTCTCGACACGATTAATCCATCTCTCGGCCGCCTCATCATCAGGCTCTCCGAAGAACTTCCCCGGCTCGTGCCTCAGAAATTTCTCTAGCTGGTTATTCTCAACTCTGTACCCCTGACCACCAGGATTAGCTTGATTACCCTGGGGATTAATCCGGTCCTGCCTCTGCTCATGTAGTACCTGTGTGATCCGGTCTACTGCAGTAGTCATGGTAGCCATAAACTGCTCAGGCAACGGCTGCTGACCCTGTTCTGCTGCCTCTTCATCTGATCCTATACCTTGAGTACCACGACGTGGCGGCATAGTAGCAACTCACAATAGCTGGCAACATTTAAAAGCAGTTTATAGACAGAAATATAACACATAAGATTAGATAACACTCAAATCAATAACAATCCGACATTCTATCACACAATTCACATAAGACAAGTTTAACTTGCCAAACTATTTCACTTAAACACATAAACATTCCAAGTTCACAAAGTCATGCTAGAACATTTTCTTTTCACTTAGCAATCATTCATAAACACTTTAGCATTTTAGACCTTTACCCCACAGACCGAGAATCATATCCCAACTCATGCATAACTATCATGCTCTGATACCACCTAAAGATGTCACGCCCCGACCCGACCCCGCAAAAGGCCAAGCCCGGACCCGACACACGGACGGAGTCTCCTCTGTACCGCGGACGATCCGAAAACCCTAAAAACAATATAATACTTGCGAAAGCCATAAAATAATCAAAACAAGCCAACTTTCTATAAAACATACATTTCCTATTATCCAACTTCCCAAGCCAAAAATGCCATGCATACTACACAGGTATTCATGCCACTAAACCATTAGCTATTAGTATGCATTTCTTCACTAGTCATCCGAGTATAAGTTTACAATTTTACAAACTTTAAACCATTACAACATAAGACCATTAAAGGTCTCAACTAGAAAATAAATATACAAGGCTACAAGCCTCAAAATTAAGCGTCCTTCACGCAATATACATAACAACAAGGTTTGCACAAAACTGGTAACCAACCACCAGCAAAGCAGGTAAGTGCTATCACGGAAACACCTCCACCTGCTCCTCCTCCTCAATTACCTCGAGAGGGTCTGCCTCAACTACTCCTGTAAAAACATAGTATAGAGAGGAATGAGCAAAAACTATTGCTCAGCGAGGGCAATTGGTCTCAAGGACGGAGATGAGAGGAGTATGCAATGCAATTAGCCAAGCAATACATATAAATCATATAAAGATACAACCAAAGCCAATAATAAAGCAAGGCAAGTATCTAAAGCTGCAAACACTCATTCAAAGGATACGATACTCTTTTCACGAGCAACTTTCAAACACGAATTCGATGACGACGCGCCGGCCCAAACAACCTTATAACACCAGTTTGGAATACCCCGGAAGTATCCATCAATCCTACGACCCAAATCTCCCTGGGAGGCAACCCAAGCGAGAAAGGGAATAGCAGCGGAGCTAGAGCAACCAACACTGGCAACCCAAGGCTACCCAGAGAGGCCCATCACTCACGCGCGAGACACTATGCAATGCAAGACTCGATACAAGACAATAAACAAGCGATAAACAAGCGATAAAGCCACGCGTGGGAGAATAACAAAGTAGGTTACTCTCGCACGCAATAGCAGCAATTTGATAAACAATTCAATCCAAAACAACTCAAACAAGTAATTCAAGTAATTCTAAGCATTCTATAAGCATAAAGACAAGTAAACACACAAAAACACAAATCGGCCCCAACTGACAAAATGCTACCATTTCCAAACGAGCCACGAGTTCTGGAAACCGACTTCGCCAACCCTCCTAGGTCACCATAAGGCACATCTAAAGACCCCAAAAGCTTACTTTACCCTAGAACTCGCGCAAAGCCCCGGTTTCCCCCTTTCTCGTTTGAACTACAACTACAACAACCAAACACCCAACCAACGCCATAATCGCACCAAAAGTGCTTCCATGGCTTCCCGAAGCAATGCCAACACGCAAAACGAGAAAATGTCAAAGTCGACCTAAACAACCCCGACTTTCCCAAAGGCTTAATTCTCATTTTTTCCACTACACAACCCAAACAAACCACACATTTTAGCATTCTAGCATACCTAGCACGTTTCTACATCAACGGAAAGCATAACAGCGCAACTTCAACGTTTCAAGATTTTACTATTCACAAAATACTATTCATTCCACAATTCAAGTTGCAATCACAACATTTAACCGCAGAAAATGTTACAAAGCCATAAATACATGTTCTAAAAATGCTAAGGAACATTCTAGAAGCATCAAATCGCTTTAAATAACGATCTACGGATAAATCTAAAAATTGACAAAGTTAACTAACACAACATATAAATGCGCAAATAACATGCTTCCCTCACCTTAGGTACTCCTAGTCGCTAGGAAAACAACGTTGGTTGCCTCGAAAAACACCCCGCATGAGCACACGCGAAGATTGATCGTTTGGAAGGTTGAAAGGTTTTTTTTTTCTCTAAGGAAGCTCACGACCTGCTGCTGGTTTTGCTGCTGTTTTTATTTTATTTTGCTTAGTTTTAACTTATTTAAGGGTCAAAAGGTCAAAGGGTCAAAGGGCTAAGTCAAACTACTTAAAAACTTGGTCAAAGGGCCCTATTTCGCGCGTTTTAAAGCCGTTTCAGCTAAGGTAAGTTCAATTAAAGTTAGCAACAATTAAAATATAAAATTTAAGTCGTCTAAATACTAGTTTCACTATTTGCTGAGGACTGGAACTCGTTATCTAGCTATCGCTCCTTAAATGCAATGTACGTTGCGTCGGCGAGAAAGTAACAGTTAATTCACAAAGAATTTAAGGAAATATAATTTTCAAAATAATAAACAAAGAAAATTCACATTCCGGGCTCGGGTATTACAGGTACAATCATACCAGCACTATTGCACTGGATCCAATCAGAACTCTGAAGTTAACCGTGTACTTAGGCGAGAGTAGTACTAGGATAGGTGACCCCCTAGGAAGTCCTCGTGTTGCAGCCCCTTTTCAACTTTTTTTTCCACGCTTAGGCCTGCCAAGATGCTTTATCCACCACATTTCTATTATTGAATCCTACAGCACCTTGGGCAAGACAACTTCGCTTCACGTAGAGGTTGGGCCCGCAAACCGAGGGCGTGGGGCTTGTGACTAGGTCTCCGTCGCTCTGATGCCCATAACTTTTGATCCGCAAGGAGTAACGCGGTGCACAACATACTCTGATGCCCATAACTTTTGATCCGCAAGGAGTAACGCGGTGCACAACATACCGTTGGAAAGCTCTCCGAGAGTTCTACGACCGATGCAGCCAGCCTGCTTGCTGCGCTTATTTTCAATGCCCAAAATCAAACGTTTTCATCAGTTTCGGGCCACTTTTCTTCTTTTGTTCTATTTTTTCGTCCCGGATCGTACGTCGTGAGCTGTTCAAAGGACGACAACCTAACTCCCGGGACATTAGAGGGCCCTACAACGCGAAGATATCACGTCTTGCGAGGATGCTCCGTTGTTGAAGCGGATGGGTTGTCGTTAAGCCCATTGGGCCTTTTTAAGGGACTGTGAACCGTCAACACATAAGGGATTTATGTACTCAACATGATGGGTGCGATCATACCAGTACTAATGCACCAGATCCCATCAGAACACTGAAGTTAAGTGTGCTGGGCGCGAGTAGTACTAGGATGGGTGACCCCTTCGGAATTCCTCGTGTTGCACACCCTTTTTCAATTTTTTTAACCCCAGTTATGGTTGCCAAGATACTTTATCCACCACATTTCTATTATCGAATCCCACAGCACCTTGGGCAAGACAACATTGCTTCATGTAGAGGCTGGGCCCGCAAACCGAGGGCGTGGAGCTTGTGACCAGGTCTCCGTCGCTCCGGTGCCTATAATTTTTTATCCGTAAGGAGTTACGCGGCGCACAGCATACCGTTGGAAAGCTCTCCGTGAGCTCTATGACTGTGGCAACAAGCCTACAAGGCCACGCCTGTTTTTGGAGCCCAAAATCGAATGTTTTCATCAGCTTCGGGCCACTTTTATTCTTTTACTCGATTTTTTCGTCCCGAATTGTACATCGTGAACTGTTAAAAGGACGACAACCTAACTCGCGAGATATTACAAGGCCCTACAACGCGTCGATATCACGTCTTACGAGGATGCTTCGTTGTTAAGGTGGATGGGTTATCATTAAGCCTATTGGGCCTTTTGAATGGGCCTTCTCTCTATGCTGGGACTGTGAACCGTCAACACATAATGGATTTGTGCCCTCAACATGACGGGTGCCATTATACCTGGATTAGTGCACCGGATCCCAACAGAACTCTGAAGTTAAGCATGCTTGGGCGAGAGTAGTACTAGGATGGGTGACCCCCAGGGAAGTCTCGTATTGCACCCCCTTTTTCAAATTTTTTTTCCCCGGCTAGGCTTGCCGAGATGCTTTATCTACCACAATTCTATTACTAAATCCCAAGGCACCTTGGGCAAGACAACTTCGCTTCCGTAAAGGCTGGGCCTGCAAACCGAGGGCGTGGGGCTTGTGACCAAGTCTCCGTCGCTCCGATGCCCATAACTTTTGATCCGTAAGGAGTTACGTAGTGCACAGCATACTGTTGGAAATCTCTCCGAGAGCTCTACGACTGGGATAGCAAGCCTACTCAGCTACGCCAGTTTTTGGTGCCCAAAATCAAACATTTTCATTAGTTTTGGGTCACTTTTCTTCTTTTGCTCGGTTTTTCAGTTCCGGATCGTACGTCGTGAGCTGTTAAAAGGACAACAACCTAACTCGCAGGACATTAGAGGGCCCTACAACGCATCGATATCACATCTTGCGAGGATGCTGCGTTGTTGAAGTGGATGGGTTGTCGTTAAGCCCATTTGGCCTTTTGAATGGGCCATCTCTAAGGGCTAGGACTGTGAAACATCAACACATAAATGACTTGTGCCCTTAACTTAACGAGTGCGATCATACCAGCACTAACGCACCAGATCCCATCAGAACTCCGAAGGTAAGCATGCTTGGGCGAGAGTAGTACTAGGATGGGTGACCCCCTGGGAAGTCCTCGTTTTGCACCACCCTTTTCAATTTTTTTTGCCCTGGTTATGGTTGCCAAGATACTTTATCCAGCACATTTCTATTACCGAATCCCATGGCACCATTGGGCAAGACAACTTCGCTTCACGTAGTGGCTGGGCCCACAAACCGAGGGCATGGGCTTGGGACCAGGTCTCCGTCGCTCCGATGCACATAACTTTTGATCCGTAAGGAGTTACGTGGCACACAACATACCGTTCGAAAGCTCTCCAAGAGCGCTACGACTGGGGCAGCCAGCTTCCTCGCTGCGCCTATTTTGGTGCCAAAAATCAAACGTTTTAAACATTTTGGGGCTACTTTTCTTCTTTTGCTCTGTTTTTCAGTCCTGGATCGTACGTTGTGAGATATTAAAAAGACAACAACCTAACTCACGGGACATCAGAGGGCCCTATAACCCAAAGATACCACGTCTTGTGAGGATGTTGCATTGTTGAAGCGGATGCGTTGTCATTAAGCCCATTGGGCCTTTTTACGGGACTGTGAACCATCAAAACATAAGGGATTTATGCACTCAAAATGACGGGTGTGATCATACCAGCACTAATGCACTGGATCCTATCAGAACTCTAAAGTTAAGTGTGTGCATGGGCGAGAGTAGTACTAGGATGGGTGACCCCCTGGGAAGTCCTCGTGTTGCAGCCCCTTTTCAACATTTTTTTTCCTCGGTTAGGCTTGCCAAGATGCTTTATCCACCACATTTCTTTTACTGAATCCCACAGCACTTTGAGCAAGACAACTTCGCTTCACGTAGAGGCTGGGCGCGCAAACCGAGGGCGTGGGGCTTCTGACCAGGTCTCCGTCGCTCCGATGCCCATAACTTTTGATCTGTAAGGAGTTACGCGGTGCACAACATACAGTTCGAAAGCTGTCCGAGAGTTCTATGACAGATGCAGCCAGCCTGCTCGCTGCGCTTATTTTCAGTGCCTAAAATCAAACGTTTTCTTTAATTTCGGGCCACTTTTCTTATTTTGCTCTATTTTTTCATCCCGGATCGTACGTCGTGAGTTGTTAAAAGGACGACAACCTAACTCGCGGGACATTAGAGGGCCCTACAACACGACAATATCACGTCTTGCAAGGATGCTATGTTGTTGAAGTGGATGGGTAGTCGTTAAGCCCATTGGGCCTTTTGAAGGGACTGTGAACCGTCAACACATTAGGGATTTATGCGTTCAACAAGACGGGTGCGATCATGCCAGCACTAATACACCAGATCTCATTAGAACTCCAAAGTTAACCGTGCTTGGGAAAGAGTAATACTTGGATGGGTGACCCCATAGGAAGTCCTCGTGTTATACCCCCCATTTTCAATTTTTTTTTTCCCCGGTTAGGCTTGCCAAGATACTTTATCCACCATATTTCTATTACCGAATCCCACGGCACCTTGGGCAAGACAACTTCGCTTCACGTAGAGGCTGGGCCCACAAACCAATGGCGTGGGGCTTGTGACCAGGTCTCCGTCACTCCGGTGCCCATAAATTTTGATCCGTAAGGAGTTTCGTGATGCACAGCATACCGTTGGAAAACTCCCTGAGAGCTCTACGAAGGAGATATCAAGCCTACGCGGCTACGCCCATTTTTGGACCCCAAAATTGAAAGTTTTCATCTGTTTCGGGCCACTTTTCTTTTTTTGTTCTATTTTTCCGACCCGGATCGTACGTCGTGAGCTATTAAATGGATTACAACCAAAATCGCGGACATTAGAGGGCCCCACAACGCATTAATATCACATCTCTCTAGGCTGGGACTGTGAACCATCACCACCTAATTTTGCCCTCAACATGACGAGTGCGATCATACCAGCACTAATGCACTGGATCCCATCAGAACTCCGAAGTTAAGCGTGCTTGGATGAGAGTAGTACTAGAATGGGTGACACCCTGGGAAGTCCCCGTGTTGTACTCCCCTTTTCAATTTTTTTTGCTCCGGTAAGGGTTGCCAAGATACTTTATCCACCACATTTCTATTACTGAATCCCACGGCACCTTGGGCAAGAAAACTTCACTTCATGTATAGGCTGGGCCCGCAAACCGAGGGCGTGGGGCTTGTTACCCAGTTTCCGTCGCTCCGATGCCCATAACTTTTGATATGTAAGGAGTTACGTGGTGCACCGCATACAGTTGGAATGCACTCCGAGAGTTCAACGATAGGGGCGGTAATCCTGCTCGGCTGCGCCCAATTTCAGAGCCCAAAATCGAACGTTTTCATCATTTTCGGTCCACTTTTCTTCTTTTGCTCTATTTTTTCATCCCGGATCGTACATCGTGATCTGTTAAAAGGACGACAACCTAACTCGCGGGATATTAAAGGGCCCTACAATGCATCGATATCACGTCTTGCGAGGATGCTGCGTTGTTAAAGTGGATGGGTTGTCGTTAAGCCCATTGGGCCTTTTGAATGGGCCATCTCTCTGGGCTGGGACTGTGAACCGTCAACACATAAAGGATTTTTGCCCTTAATGTGATAACCCAAACCCAGCATGCATTTAATGGCCCTTAATTGCATTTAATTAAGTGTTATCTTAAATGTTAACATTGAATTTTGTGATTATTTTTAGTTAAACATTCATTTGTAGCTTTATTTTCATATTTATGTTAATCGGTTTTATTTTTCTTGCATCTTAATGCTCGGTTTTCAATTAAATGAAAAGAAGCTTCGAGCCAGAGTAAATTTTGAACTATGTTACTTTCCAAAAATTATATTTTCTTAAATTCTTTGAGATTTAATTGTTATTCTCTTATTCTCGCAATGTGCATAGCATATCGAGAGCGATAGTTAGGAAATGATTTCTAGTCCTCAGCAAATAGTGAAAACTAGTATTTTGGTATCTTAAATTTAATATTTTATTTGTTGTTAACTAGAATTAATTTTGTGTTGGTTATTATAGCTTTAAAATGCATAAAAATAGGCTAAATTGACCAACTTAAGTTAGTTGACCAAGGGTTTGACCATTTGACCAAGGCTTGTCATCTTATAAGCTTAAAACATTGCAAAATAAAAAAAAAACAAAGCTGAAATAGAAAAACAAGCAGGCGAAACTTAGAGAGGAAAAAAAAAAACAATTCAACATTCCAAACTTCAATTCTTCGCGACAGCTTGTGCGAGGTGGTTTCTGAGGCATCCAGCGTGGTTTTCCTAGAGTCTAGGAGCATCTAAGGTGTGGGTTTCATCGTTATTTGAGCATTTGAGATTGTTGTACCTAAACTTTAATTTTTGGATTTTAGCCGTAAATTGTTATTTTGATCATTTTGATGCTTGAAGAATGTTCCCTAGCAATTGTAAAACATGTATTTATATCTTTTTAGCATTTTCTGCCGTTGAATATCAAAATTACAATTTAAATTGATAATTGAATAGTAAATTATGAATAGTAAACCCCCGTTTCGATGAAGTTGCTCTGTTATACGTTCTGTTGATGTAAGAAGGTGCTAGATATGCTAGAATTCCTAACTGTGTGGTTTAATTGGATTGTGTAATGGAAAAACGGAGAAAAATGACTTAGTGAAAGTTGGGGTCGTTTAGGTCAAGTTTGGCATTTTATCATTTTGTGTGATGGCATTGTCTCGGGAGGCCATGGAAGCACTTTTGGTGTGATTATGGCGTTGGTTGGGTGTTTGGTTAGGGTAGCGGTAGTTCAAACGAGCAAAGGGGAAAATCGGGGCTTTGCGTGAATTATAGGGTTAAGTAGGGTTTCGGGGTCATTAGACGTGCCTTATAGTTACCTAGGAGGATTGGTGAAGTCAGTTTTCAAAACTCGTGGCTCGTTTGAAAGTAGTAGCGTTTTGAAAGTTGGGGTCATTTTGTGATTTTGTGTGTTTTCATAGTATAATGCCTATAGAATGCTTAATAATGCTTGTTATGCTTGTTAAAGTTGATTATGATTGAATTTGTATATCAATTGTTGATAATGCTTGTTAGTGTTGTTCTTGTTATTTTATTGATTGTAAATGCTTATTGTATCGCATGTTGATACTAATCTGCACTTCAGTGCCTTGCTCGATTATTGTTATATCCCGCGTATTGAATTGCATTGTGTCAGGCACGTGAGTAACGGGCCTCTCTTAGTAGTCTCGGGCTGCCAGGGTTGGTTGCTCTAGCTCCGTGTCCTATTCCCGTTCTCGCTTGGGTTGCAACCCAGGGCATTTTGGGTCGTAGAATTGACAGAGTATGTCCGGAGTACTCTAACGGAAGTTATAAGGTGGGTGAGCCGGCGCGTCATTGTTAAAGTGATCGGAATCGTGTTCGGTACATTACTCGCTCGAGTGAACCATAGCCTTCAATGTGTGGTATAGCTTAGAGTGGTTGTGTTAATGCTTTCTTTAATTGTTCATTGTATTGTTGTTTATAGTGAATGCCTTTTTATTGATTGTATTGCTTAACTGTACCTATTTACATTGCACGATCTTCTTTCTCTCCACCTCGATATATGTCTCGCCCTCACTGAGTATACGTGTTGTGTATACTCACTCCTTACCACCACATTTCATGAAATGCCATGTTAGCTGAAAAGTTCGTGGTTACGTGATAGTTCGTGCTTGAAGAGTTATCTTGCGTGCTATGTGGCTTGAGTTGTCAAAGATGCAAAGATATATGTTTCATGTATTGAATGTAATTCATGTCAAAAGGAATGTAATTTAAGTTTTTCGAGATTATTGAAGTGTTTGATAAGTTAGTTTATGCATCTAATTAGTATAGTTTAACTTTAATGCATGTTTGTATTGCTTAAACAAAAGTTAGAACAGTCTGGGTACTTGGAATTGTATATTTACTTGTTCTTAATTGTTGAGAACCAAGGCTCGGATGGCCTTGAGGAAGTTTTGTGTGGTTGGACACGGTGCTGGTCCACTCATATGCTGTCACAGGTTTGCATTTTGCCTAGAAACAAGGGAGACTCTGTCCGTCTTTCCCTAAAATTTTTGCCCGGGTTTGGAATTGGGTTGTGATTAGATTGATTGATAGAACTTTCGGTCTCGAGATGGATCGGGGTGTTACAGGTGGTATCAGAGCTTGTCTAGCTCAGAAGCCGGGACAGGGTCCTCGGTCTGGTGGGTAGTGATCCTTGAATTTGTGCTTGTTAAGTGTGTCTTGAAAGTGTGTGCCTGTATGTGAGATCGTGTGTCTTGACCTGAATGTGTGCACCTATGTGTTATAGTTATGTGTTATGTGTTAATTGTGTGCTAAATGAAGTGAAGTGTCTAGTTGTGCATTGAATTGACCTATTGAATTGATATCGTGAATTAAATCGACCTCGTGAATTGTTAGTTACTTGGAGTATTGCTTGTAATGTGTGTATTGGAATGTCTTGAATTGGTTATAACTTACTTGCATAATAGTTTAGGGCATGTGTATAAGTGTGAAATTTTGGCATTCATACATGTCCTGTGGAAATGGTAAGTAAGTCCTCTTTCTCCCCTGAAGAAAGTGGTTCCCAGGTGGCCTTTCAAGGTGTATGGATTGGCAGGAAATGAATGGCATTTAATTAGCCTTTATTTGGGAGTTGGTATTTGTCCTTGAAGTACTGTTGCTAGCATTCTTCTAAGGCTTCCATTTGTGGTTGGCAACCATAAAAGGAAACACTCCTAGGGACTTCTATATGACGGCTCTTGGGAACATTCTTTTGGTATTTTCTTGCTGGGTTTCCTTATTGGCAAGTTTGTATGAAGTTCTCACTTGGCAAACAGTGCAAGGGCCTCAGAGTTTGGTTTTGTATATTGTGCACCAGCTCAGTATTTTCCTTAGGGTTTTCGTCTATCTGGGAAACTATATTTGTTATTCAACTTGATTGTCTTATTGGGCACATTATTTTTTCTTCTCTATTTTCGTTGACATTCATCTCAGCTTTTGATAGCAGTACTCGGAATCTAATTGGTTGTCCTATGGGGTTATTATTTGGATACCCACTTATTTGATTGGGTTCTTAGTATTTTCTTCAACACTCTTAACAGGGAATTCTTCTATGAAATTCATGACCAGCGGGGTACTTCTTTGGACCTCTGGATGGAACCTTTGTTTGAGCATTTATTTGGCTCTTTGCTTGGGTATTCTCGGGCGATAATAGTTGAATTTCTACTAGAGATTCGTGTATGGGGTATTCATTCAGTATTCTTCTTATCATTAATATGTGATGTGATTTTATCTATAGTATCTTTGCTTTAGTCTTTATTGGTATTATCTCGGCGCTTTTGGTTGGAATTTTATTCTTCTTCGGTATTCGTGTCAACGGGATTTTGTGCGGTATCTACATTTGAGCCTTTATTCGGCATTACTATTTGGAATTTCTTCTTAAACTTCCCTATTGGTTATCTTGATTAATATACTTGTTTAGCAGCTGATGAAGATTAGTCAGAGTTGGATTTCAGTGGATGCAGAGTTCTATTGGAAGAAGAATTGCGAGGACGCAATTGTTTTAAGGGGGGAAGGATGTGATAACTTGAACCCGGCATGCATTTAATGGCACTTAATTGCATTTAATTAAGTGTTATCTTAAATGTTAGCATTGAATTTTGTGTTTATTTTTAGTTAAACATTCATTTGTAGCTTTATTTTCATATTTATGTTAATCGGTTTTATTTTTCTTGCATCTTAATGCTCGATTTTCAATTAAATGAAAAGTAGCTCCGAGCCAGAGTAAATTTTGAACTATGTTACTTTCCGAAAATTATATTTTCTTAAATTCTTTGAGATTTAATTGTTATTCTCTTATTCTCGTAAAGTGCATAGCATATCGAGAGCGATAGTTAGGAAATGATTTCTAGTCCTCAGCAAATAGTGAAAACTAGTATTTTGGTGTCTTAAATTTAATATTTTATTTGTTGTTAAATAGAATTAATTTTGTGTTGGTTATTATAGCTTTAAAATGCATAAAAATAGGCTAAATTGACCAACTTAAGTTAGTTGACCAAGGGTTTGACCATTTGACCAAGGCTTGTCATCTTATAAGCTTAAAACATTGCAAAATATAAAAAAAACAAAGCTGAAACAGAAAAACAAGCTGGCCGAAACTTAGAGAGGAAAAAAAAACATTTCAACATTCCAAACTTCAATTCTTCGCGAGAGCTTGTGCGGGGTGGTTTCCGAGGCATCCAGCGTGGTTTCCCTAGCGTCTAGGAGCGTCTAAGGTGAGAGTTTCATCATTATTTGCACATTTGAAATTGTTGTACCTAAACTTTAATTTTTGAATTTTATCCGTAAATTGTTATTTTGATCATTTTGATGCTTGAAGAATGTTCCCTAGCAATTGTAGAACATGTATTTATAGCTTTTTAGCATTTTCTGCGGTTGAATATCAAAATTGCAATTTAAATTGATAATTAAATAGTAAATTATGAATAGTAAATCCCCGTTTCGATGAAGTTGCTCCGTTATGCGTTCTGTTGATGTAGAAAGGTGCTAGATATGCTAAAATGCCTAACTGTGTGGTTTAATTGGATTGTGTAATGGAAAAAAGGGAGAAAATGGCTTAGTGAAAGTTGGGGTCGTTTAGGTCAAGTTTGGCATTTTATCGTTTTGTGTGATGGCATTGTCTCGGGAGGCCATGGAAACACTTTTGGTGTGATTATGGCGTTGGTTGGGTGTTTGATTGGGTAGCGGTAGTTCAAACGAGCAAAGGGAGAAATCGGGGCTTTGCATGAATTCTAGGGTTAAGTAGGGTTTCAGGGTCTTTAGACGTGCCTTATAGTGACCTAGGAGGATTGGTGAAGTCGGTTTCCAAAACTCGTTGCTTGTTTGAAAGTAGTAGCATTTTGAAAGTTGGGGTCATTTTGTGATTTTGTGTGTTTTCATAGTATAATGCCTATAGAATGCTTAATAATGCTTGTTATGCTTGTTAAAGTTGATTATGATTGAATTTGTATATCAATTGTTGATAATGCTTGTTAGTGTTGTTCTTGTTATTTTATTGATTGTAAATGCTTATTGTATCGCATGTTGATACTAATCTGCACTTCAGTGCCTTGCTCGATTATCGTTATATCGCTCGTATTGCATTGCATTGTGTCAGGCGCGTGAGTAACAGGCCTCTCTGAGTAGTCTTGGGCTGCTAGGGTTGGTTGCTCTAGCTCCGTGTCCTATTCCCGTTCTCGCTTGGGTTGCCGCCCAGGGCGTTTTGGGTCGTAGAATTGATAGAGTATGTCCAGAGTACTCTAACGGAAGTTATAAGGTGGGTGAGCCGGCGCGTCATCGTTAAAGTGATCGAAATCGTGTTCGGTACATTACTCGCTCGAGTGAACCATAGCCTTCAATGTGTGGTATAGCTTTGAGTGGTTGTGTTAATGCTTTCTTTAATTGTTTATTGTATTGTTGTTTATAATGAATGCCTTTTTATTGATTGTATTGCTTAACTGTACATATTTGCATTGCACGATCTTCTTTCTCTCCACCTCAATATATGTCTCGCCCTCACTGAGTATAAGTGTTGTGTACACTCACTCCTTACCACCACATTTCAGGAAATGCCATGTTAGCTGGAAAGTTCGTGGTTACGTGATAGTTCGTGCTTGAAGAGTTGTCTTGCATGCTATGTGGTTTGAGTTGTCAAAGATGCAAAGATGTATGTTTCATGTATTGAATGTAATTCATGTCAAAAGGAATGTAATTTAAGTTTTTCTAGATTATGGAAGTGTTTGATAAGTTAGTTTATGTATCTAATTAGTATAGTTTAACTTTAATGCATGTTTGTATTGCTTAAAGAAAAGTTAGAACAGTCTGGGTACTTGGAATTGTATATTTACTTGTGCTTAATTGTTGAGAACCAAGGCTCAGATGGCCTTGAGGAAGTTTTGTGTGGTTGGACACGGTGCTGGTCCACTTATATGCTGTCACAGGTTTGCATTTTGCCTAGAAACAAGGGAGACTCCGTCCGTCTTTCCCTAAAATTTTTGCCCAGGTTTGGAATTGGGTTGTGATTAGATTGATTGATAGAACTTCCGGTCTCGAGAGGGATCGGGGTGTTACAAGTGCTATCAGAGCTTGTCTAGCTCATAAGCCGGGATAGGGTCCTCGGTCTGGTGGGTAGTGATCCTTGAATGTGTGCTTGTTAAGTGTGTCTTGAAAGTGTGTGCCTGTATGTGAGATCGTGTGTCTTGACCTGAATGTGTGCACCTATGTGTTATAGTTACGTGCTATGTGTTAATTGTGTGCTAAGTGAAGTGAAGTGTCTAGTTGTGCATTGAATTGACCTATTGAATTGATATCGTGAATCGAATCGACCTCGTGAATTGTTAGTTACTTGGAGTATTGCTTGTAATGTGTGTATTGGACTGTCTTGAATTGGTTATACTGTGATTTGAATTGATTATGTTGTGCTTGACTTGATTGCCGTGCTTGAGTGATTTTGTTGAATAAACTCTTTTGTAAACTTGCTTGCATAATAGTTTAAGGCATGTGTATAAATGTGAAATCTTGGCATTCATACATGTCCTATGGAAATGGTAAGTAATTCCTCTTTCTCCCCTGCAGAAAGTGGTTCCCAACTGGCCTTTCAAGGTGTATGGATTGGCAGGAAATGAATGGCATTTAATTAGCCTTTATTTGGGAGTTGGTATTTGTCCTTGAAGTACTGTTGCTCGCATTCTTCTAAGGCTTCCATTTGTGGTTGGCAATCATAAAAGGAAACACTCCTAGGGACTTCTATATGACGGCTCTTGGGAACATTCTTTTGGTATTTTCTTGCTGGGTTTCCTTATTGGCAAGTTTGTATGAAGTTCTCACTTGGCAAACAGTGCAAGGGCCTCAGAGTTTGGTTTTGTATATTGTGCACCAGCTCAGTATTTTCCTTAGGGTTTTCGTCTATCTGGGAAACTATATTTGTTATTCAACTTGATTGTCTTATTGGTCACATTATTTTTTCTTCTCTATTTTCGTTGACATTCATCTCAGCTTTTGATAGCAGTACTCGGAATCTAATTGGTTGTCCTATGGGGTTATTATTTGGATACCCACTTATTTGATTGGGTTCTTAGTATTTTCTTCAACACTCTTAACAGGGAATTCTTCTATGAAATTCATGACCAGCGGAGTACTTCTTTGGACCTCTGGATGGAACCTTTGTTTGAGCATTTATTTGGCTCTTTGCTTGGGTATTCTCGGGCGATAATAGTTGAATTTCTACTAGATATTCGTGTATGGGGTATTCATTCAGTATTCTTCTTATCATTAATATGTGATGTGATTTTATCTACAGTATCTTTGCTTTAGTCTTTATTTGGTATTATCTCGGCGCTTTTGGTTGGAATTTTATTCTTCTTTGGTATTCGTGTCAACGGGATTTTGTGCGGTATCTACATTTGAGCCTTTATTCGGCATTACTACTTGGAATTTCTTCTTAAACTTCCCTATTGGTTATCTTGATTAATATACTTGCTCAGCAGCTAATGAAGATTAGTCAGAGTTGGATTTCAGTGGATGCAGAGTTCTATTGGAAGAAGAATTGCGAGGACGCAATTGTTTTAAGGGGGTAAGGATGTGATAACCTGAACCCAGCATGCATTTAATGGCACTTAATTGCATTTAATTAAGTGTTATCTTAAATGTTAGCATTGAATTTTGTGTTTATTTTTAGTTAAACATTCATTTGTAGCTTTATTTTCATATTTATGTTAATCGGTTTTATTTTTCTTGCATCTTAATGCTCTGTTTTCAATTAAATGAAAAGTAGCTCCGAGCCAGAGTAAATTTTGAACTATGTTACTTTCCAAAAATTATATTTTCTTAAATTGTTTGAGATTTAATTGTTATTCTCTTATTCTCGTAATGTGCATAGCATATCGAGAGCGATAGTTAGGAAATGATTTCTAGTCCTCAGCAAATAGTGAAAACTAGTATTTTGGTGTCTTAAATTTAATATTTTATTTGTTGTTAACTAGAATTAATTTTGTGTTGGTTATTATAGCTTTAAAATGCATAAAAATAGGCTAAATTGACCAACTTAAGTTAGTTGACCAAGGGTTTGACCATTTGACCAAGGCTTGTCATCTTATAAGCTTAAAACATTGCAAAATATAAAAAAAAACAAGGCTAAAACTGAAAAACAAGCTGGCCGAAACTTAGAGAGGAAAAAAAAACATTTCAACATTCCAAACTTCAATTCTTAACGAGAGCTTGTGCGGGGTGGTTAACGAGGCATCCAGCGTGGTTTTCCTAGCGTCTAGGAGCGTCTAAGGTGAGAGTTTCATAATTATTTGCGCATTTGAAATTGTTGTACCTAAACTTTAATTTTTGAATTTTATCCGTAAATTGTTATTTTGATCGTTTTGATGCTTGAAGAATGTTCCCTAGCAATTGTCGAACATGTATTTATAGCTTTTTAGCATTTTCTGTTGTTGAATATCGAAATTGCAATTTAAATTGATAATTAAATAGTAAATTGTGAATAATAAATCCCCGTTTCAATGAAGTTGCTCTGTTATGCGTTCTATTGATGTAGGAAGGTGCTAGATATGCTAGAATGCCTAACTGTGTGGTTTAATTGGATTGTGTAAAAGAAAAAGGGAGAAAAATGGCTTAGTGAAAGTTGGGGTCGTTTAGGTCAAGTTTGGCATTTTATCGTTTTGCGTGATGGCATTGTCTCGGGAGGCCATGGAAGCACTTTTGGTGTGATTATGGCGTTGGTTGGGTGTTTGGTTAGGGTAGCGGTAGTTCAAACGAGCAAAGGGAAAAATCGGGGCTTTGCGTGAATTCTAGGGTTAAGTAGGGTTTCGGGGTCTTTAGACGTGCCTTATATTGACCTCGAAGGATTGGTGAAGTCGGTTTCCAAAACTCGTGGCTAGTTTGAAAGTAGCGTTTTGAAAGTTGGGATCATTTTGTGATTTTGTGTGTTTTCATAGTATAATGCCTATAGAATGCTTAATAATGCTTGTTATGCTTGTTAAAGTTGATTATGATTGAATTTGTATATCAATTGTTAATAATGCTTGTTAGTGTTGTTCTTGTTATTTTATTGATTGTAAATGCTTATTGTATCACATGTTGATACTAATCTGCACTTCAGTGCCTTGCTCGATTATCGCTATATCCCTCGTATTGCATTGCATTGTGTCAAGCGCGTGAGTAACGGGCCTCTCTGAGTAGTCTCGGGCTGCCAGGGTTGGTTGCTCTAGCTCCGTGTCCTATTCCCGTTCTTGCTTGGGTTGCCGCCTAGGGCGTTTTGGGTCGTAGAATTGACAGAGTATGTCCGGAGTACTCTAATGGAAGTTATAAGATGGGTGAGCCAGCGCGTCATCGTTAAGGTCATCGGAATCGTGATCGGTACATTATTCGCTCGAGTGAACCATAGCCTTCAAAGTGTGGTATAGCTTTAAGTGGTTGTGTTAATGATTTCTTTAATTGTTTATTGTATTGCTGTTTATATTGAATGCCTTTTTATTGATTGTATTGCTTAACTGTACCTATTTGCATTGCACGATCTTCTTTCTTTCCACCTCGATATATGTCTCGCCCTCACTGAGTATACGTGTTGTGTATACTCACTCCTCACCACCACATTTCAGGAAATGTCATGTTAGCTGGAAAGTTCGTGGTTACGTGATAGTTCGTGCTTGAAGAGTTGTCTTGCATGCTATGTGGCTTGAGTTGTCAAAGATGCAAAGGTGTATGTTTCATGTATTGAATGTAATTCATGTCAAAAGGAATGTAATTTAAGTTTTTCTAGATTATTTAAGTGTTTGATAAGTTAGTTTTTGTATCTAATTAGTATAGTTTAACTTTAATGCATGTTTGTATTGCTTAAAGAAAAGTTAGAACAGTCTGGGTACTTGGAATTGTATATTTACTTGTGCTTAATTGTTGAGAACCAAGGCTCGGATGGCTTTGAGGAAGTTTTGTGTGGTTGGACACGGTGCTGGTCCACTTATATATTGTCACAGGTTTGCATTTTGCCTAGAAACAAGGGAGACTCCGTCCGTCTTTCCCTAAAATTTTTGCCCGGGTTTGGAATTGGGTTGTGATTAGATTGATTGATAGAACTTCCAGTCTCGAGAGGGATCGGGGTGTTACACTTAACATGACGGGTGCGATCATACCAGCTCTAATGCACCGGATCCCATCAGAACTCCGAAGTTAAGCGTGCTCGGGCGAGAGTAGTACAAGAATGGGTAACCCCCTGGGAAGTCCCCGTGTTGCACCCCCCTTTTCAATTTTTTTTGCCCCGGTGAGGGTTGCCAAGATACTTTATCCACCATATTTCTATTACCGAATCCTACCGCACCTTGGGCAAGACAACATCGCTTCACGTAAAGCTTGGGCCCACAAACTGAGGGTGTGGGGCTGGTGACCCGGTTTTCGTGTCTCCGATGCCCATAACTTTTGATCTGTAAGGAGTTACGCGACGCACAGCATATAGTTGGAAAGCTCTACGAGTGCTCAACGACGGGGGCAGTAATCCTGCTCGACTGCGCCCAATTTTGGAGCCCAAAATCAAACCCTTTCATCAGTTTCAGACCACTTTTCTCCTTTTGCTATGTTTTTCAATCCCAGATCGTGCGTCGTGAGCTGTTAAAAGGACGACAGCCTAACTCACGGGACATTAGAGGGCCCTACAACGCGTCGATATCACATCTTGCAAGGATGCTGCGTTCTTGAAGTGGATGGGTTGTCGTTAAGCCCATTGGGCATTTTGAATGGTCCATCTCTCTGGGCTGGGACTGTGAACTGTCAACAAATAAAGGATTTGTGCCCTCAATATGATGGGTGCGATAATACCAGCACTAATGCACCGGATCCCATCAGAACTCCGTAGTTAAGCGTGCTTGGGCGAGAGTAGTACTAGGATGGGTGACCCCCTGGGAAGTCCTCGTGTTGCACCCCCCTTTTCAATTTTTTTTGAGCCGGTTAGGGTTGCCAATATACTTTATCCACCACATTTCTATTACCGATTCCCACGGCACCTTGGGCAACACAACTTCGCTTCACGTAGAAGTTGGGCCCGCAAACCGAGGGTGTGAGGCTTGTGACCAGGTCTCCGTCGCTCCAGTGCCCATAACTTTTGATCCGTAAGGGGTTACGTGGCACACAGCATACCGTTGGAATGCTCTCCAAGAGCTCTACGACGAGGGCAGTAATCCTTCTCGGCTACGCCCGTTTTTGGGGATCAAAATCGAACGTTTTTATCAGTTTTCGGCCACTTTTCTTCTTTTGCTATGTTTTTCTATCCTAGATCATACGTTGTGAGCTGTTAAAAGGACGACAACCTAACTCGCTGGACATTAAAGGGCCTTACAACGCATCGATATCACATCTTACGAGGATGTTGCGTTGTTGAAGCGGATGGGTTGTCGTTAAGCCCATTGAGCCTTTTGAACGGACAATCTCTCTGGGCTGGGACTATGAACCGACAACACATAAAGGATTTGTGCCCTCAACATGGAAGGTGCGATCATACCAGCACTAATGCACTGGATCCCATCAAAACTCCGAAGTTAAGCGTGCTTGGGCTAGAGTAGTACTAGGATGGGTGACCCCCTAAGATGTCCTCGTATTGCACCCCCCTTTTCAATTTTTTTTGCCCTAGTTACGGTTGCCATGATACTTTATCCACCACATTTCTATTACCGAATCCCACGGCACCTTGGGCAAGACAACTTCGGTTCACGTGCGGGCTGGGCCCGCAAACTGAGGTCGTGGGGCTTGTGACCAGGTCTCCGTCACTCCGGTGCCCATAACTTTTGATCCGTAAGTGGTTACGCGGCACACATCATACCGTTGGAAAGGTCTCCTTGAGCTTTACGAGGGGGATAGTAATCCTGCTCGGCTGTGCTGGATGCTGCGTTGTTGAACCGGATGCGTTGTCGTTGAGCCCATTGGGCCTTGTGAATGGTCCATCTCTCTGGGCTGGGACTGTGAACCGTCAACACAGAAAGGATTTGTTCCCTCAATATGACGGGTGTGATCATACCAGCACTAATGCACCGGATCCCATCAGAACTCCGAAGTTAAGCGTGCTTGGGTGAGAATAGTACTCGGATGGGTGACCCCTTGGGAAGTCCCCATGTTACACTTCCCTTTTCAATTTTTTTTCCCCGGTTAGGGTTGCCAAGATACTTTACCCACCACATTTCTATTACCAAATCCCACGGTACTTTGGGCAAGACAACTTTGCGTCAAGTAGAGGTTGGGCCCACAAACCGAGGGCGTGGGGCTTGTGACCAGGTCTCCGTCGCTCCGGTGCACATAACTTTTGATCTGTAAGGAGTTATGCGACGCACAGCATACCGTTATAATGCTCTCCGAGAGCTCTACGACGTGGGCAGTAAGCCTTCTCGACTGCACTCATTTTTGGAGCTCAAAATCAAATGTTTTTATCAGTTTTGGGCCACCTTTCTTCTTTTGCTCTATTTTTCCATCCCGGATCGTACGTCGTGAGCTGTTAAAAGGACGACAACCTAACTCACGGGACATTAGAAGGCCCTACAACGCGTCGATATCACATCTTGTGAGGATGCAATGTTGTTGAAGTGGATGGGTTGTTGTTAAGCCCATTGGGCCTTCTAAATGGGCCATCTCTCTGGGCTGGGACTGTGAACCGTCAACACATAAAGGATTTGTGCCATCAACATGATGGGTTCGATCATACCAGCACTAATACACCGGATCGCATCAGAACTCCTTAGTTAAGCGTGCTTAGGCGAGAGTAGTACTAGGATGGGTGACCCTGTGGGAAGTCCTTCTGTTGCACCCCTCTTTTCAATTTTTTTTAGCCGGATAGGGTTGCCAAGATACTTTATCCACAACATTTCTATTACCGAATCCCACGGCACCTTGGGCAAGACAACTTCACTTCACGTAGAGGCTGCGCCCGCAAACCGAGTGCGTAGGGCTTATGACCAGTTCTCTATCGCTCCGGTGCCCATGACTTTTGATCCGTAAGGAGTTACGCGGCGCAGCATATCGTTGGATTGCTCTCCGAGAGCTCTACGACGGGAGCAGTAAGCCTGCTCGGCTGCGCCCCTTTTTGGAGCTCAAAATTGAACGTTTTCATCAGTTTCGGACCACTTTTCTTCTTTTGCTCTATTTTTCCATCCCGGATCGTACGTCGTGACCTGTTAAAAGGATGACAACCTAACTCGAAAGACATTAGAGGGCCCTAGAATGCGTCAATATCACGTCTTGCGAGAATGCTGCGTTGTTGAAGTGGATGGGTTGTCGTTAAGCCCATTGGGCCTTTTGAATAGGCCATCTCTTTTGGCTTAGACTGTGATCCGTCAACACATAAAGGATTTGTGCCCTCAACATGACGGGTGTGATCATACTAGCACTAATGCACCGGATCCGATCAGAACTTCGCAGTTAAGCGAGCTTGGGCGAGAGTAGTACTAAGATGGGTGACCCCTTGGGAAGTCCTCATGTTGCACCCCCCTTTTCAATTTTTTTTGAGCCGGTTAGGGTTGCCAAGATACTTTATCCACCACATTTCTATTACCGAATCCCACGGCACCTTGGGCAAGACAACGTAAATGCTGGGCCCACAAGCCGAAGGCGTGGGGCTTGTGACCAGGTCTTCGTCGCTCCGGGAACATAACTTTTGATCCGTAAGGAGTGACGCGGCACACAGCATACCATTGGAATGCTCTCCGAGAGCTCTACGACTGGGGCAATAAGCCTGCTCAGATGCACCTAATTTTGGAGCTCAAAATCGAATATTTTTATCAGTTTTGGGCCACTTTTCTTCTTTTGCTCTATTTTTCCATCCCGGATCGTACGTCGTGAGCTGTTAAAAGGACGACAACCCAACTCAAGCGACATTAGAGGGCCCTACAATGCGTCGATATCACGTTTTGTGAAAATGCTGCATTGTTGAAGTGGATGGGTTGTCGTTAAGCCCATTGGGACTGTGAACCGTCAACACATAAAGGATTTGTGCCCTCAATATGAGGGGTGCGATCATACCAACACTATTGCACCGGATCACATCAAAACTCCGCAGTTAAGCGAGCTTGGGCGAGAGTAGTACTAGGATGGGTGACCCCCTGGGAAGTCCTCGTGTTGCACCCCTCTTTTCAATTTTTTTTGAGCCGGTTAGGGTTGCCAAGATACTTTATCCACCACATTTCTATTACCGAATCCCACGGCACCTTGGGCAAGACAACTTCGCTTCACATAGAGGCTGGGCCTGCAAACTGAGGGCGTGGGGCTTGTTACCAGGTCTTCGTCACTCCGGTGCCCATAACTTTTGATCTGTAAGGAGTTACGCGGCACGTAGCATACCTTTGGATTGCTCTCTAAGAGCACTACGACGGCAGCAGTATGCCTGCTCGGCTACGCCCGTTTTTGGAGCTCAAAATTGAACGTTTTCATCAGTTTCGGGTCACTTTTTTATTTTCCTCTGTTTTTTCCATCCCGGATCGTACGTCGTGAGTTGTTAAAAGGATGACAACCTAACTCGTGGGACATTAGAGGGCCCTACAACTCGTCGATATCACTCTTTTCGAGGATGCTGCGTTGTTGAAGTAGACGGGTTGTCGTTAAGCCCATTGGGCCTTTTGAATGGGCCATCTCTCTGGGCTGGAACTGTGAAACGTCAACACATACAGGATTTGTGCCGACAACATGACGAGTGCCATCATACTAGCACTAATGCACAGGATCCCATCAGAACTTTGAAATTAAGCGAGCTTGGGTGAGAGTAGTACTATGATGGGTAACCCCCTGGGAAGTCCTCGTGTTGCACCTCCCTTTTCAATTTTTTTTTGAGCCGGTTAGGGTTTCCAAGATACTTTATCCACCACATTTCTATTACCGAATCCCACGGCCCCTTGGGCAACACAACTTCGCTTCACATAGAGGCTGGACCCGTAAGCTGAGGGCATGGGGCTTGTGACCAAGTCTTCGTCACTCCGGTGCCCATAACTTTTGATCCGTAAGGAGTTACACAGTGCACTGCATACCATTGGATTACTTTCCGAGACCTCTACGACGGGGGCAGTAATCCTGCTCAGCTGTGTCCCTTTTTGGAGCTCAAAATTGGAAGTTTTTGTTATTTTCAGTCCACTTTTCTTCTTTTGCTCTATTTTTTCATCTCGGATCGTACGTCGTGAGCTGTTAAAAGGAATACAACCTAACTCAAGGGACGTTAGAAGGCCCTACAATGTCTCGATATCACGTTTTGCGAGGATGCTACGTTGTTGAAGCAAATGGGTTGTCGTTATGCCCATTGGGCCTTTTGAATGAGCCATCTCTCTCGGTTGGGACTGCGAACCGTCAACACATAAAGGATTTGTGCCCTCAACATGACTAGAACGATCATATCAGCACTAATGCACTGGATCCCATCAGAACTCCGAAGTTATGCGTATTTGTGCGAGTGTAGTACTAGGATGGGTGACCCCCTAGAAGTCCTCGTGTTGCACCCCCCTTTTCAATTTTTTTTCCCCGATTAGGGTTGCCAAGATACTTTATCCACCACATTTCTGTTACCGAATCCCACTGCACCTTGGACAAGACAACTTCGTTTCACATAGAGGCTGGGCCCGCAAACCGAGGGTGTGGGGCTTGTGATGAGGTCTCCGTCCCTCCGGTGCACATAACTTTTGATCCGCAAGGAGTTACGTGGCCCACAGCATACCATTGGAATGCTCTGCGAGGGCTCTACGACTGGGCCAATAAGCCTGCTCGGCTGCGCCCATTTTTGGAGCTCAAAATCGAACATTTTTATCAGTTTTGGGCCACTATTCTTATTTTGCTCTGTTTTTCAATCTCGGATCGTACGTCGTGAGCTGTCAAAAGGACGACAACCTAACTCACAGGACATTAGAAGTCCATACAACGCGTCGATATCACATCTTGCGAGGATGCTGCGTTGTTGAAGTGGATGGGTTGTCATTAAGCTCATTGGGCCTGTTGAATGGTCCATCTCTCTGGCTAAGAGTGTGAACCATCAACACATAAAGGATTTGTGCCCTCAACATGATGGGTGCGATAATGCCAGCACTAATGCACCGGATCGCATCAGAACTCCGAAGTTAAGCGTGCTTGGGCGAGAGTAATACTAGGATGGGTGACCCCCTGGGAAGTCCTCGTGTTGCACCCCCTTTTCAATTTTTTTTGGGCCGGATAGGGTTGCCAAGATACTTTATCCACCACATTTCAATTACCGAATCCCACAGCACCTTGGGCAAGAAAACTTCGCTTCACATAGAGGTTGGGCCCGCAAACTGAGGGCGTGGGGCATGTGACCACGTCTCCATCGCTCCGGAGCACATAACTTTTGATCCGTAAGGAGTTACGCGGCGCATAGCATACCGTTGGAATGCTTTTCGAGAGCTCTACGACGGGGGCAGTAAACCTACTCGGCTGCGTCCTTTTTTGGAGCTCAAAATTGAACGTTTTTATCAGATTTGGGCCACTTTTCTTCTTTTGCTCTGTTTTTCCATCCCGAATCGTACGTAGTAAGCTGTTAAAAGGACGACAACCTAACTCACAGGACATTAGAGGGCCTTACAACGCGTCGATATCATGTCTTGCGAGGATGCTGCGTTATTGAAGTGGATGGGTTTTCGTTAAGCCCATTGGTCCTTATGAATGGGCTATCTCTCTGGGCTCGGACTGTGAACCGTCAACACATAAAGGATTTGTGCCCTCAACATGACAGGTGCGATCATACCAGCACTAATGCATCGGATCGCATTAGAACTCCGAAGTTAAGCGTGCTTGGGGGAGAGTAGTACTGGGATGGGAGACCCACTTGGAAGTCCTCGTGTTGCACCCCCCTTTTCAATTTTTTTTGAGCCGGTTAGGGTTGCCAAGATACTTTATCCAGCACATTTCTATTACCGAATCCCACAGCACCTTGGGCAAGACAACTTCGCTTCACATAGAGGATGGGACCACAAACCGAGGGTATGGGGCATGTGACCAGGTCTCCGTTGCTCCGGTGCATATAACTTTTGATCCGTAAGGAGTTACGCGGCGCATAGCATACCGTTGGAATGCTTTTCGAGAGCTCTACGACTGGGGCAGTAAGCCTGCTCGGCTGCGTCCTTTTTTAGAGCTCAAAATTGAACGTTTTTATCAGATTTGGGCCACTTTTCTTCTTTTGCTATGTTTTTCCATCCCGAATCGTACGTAGTAAGCTGTTAAAAGGACGACAACCTAACTCACAGGACATTAGAGGGCCCTACAACGCGTCGATATCACGTCTTGCGAGGATGCTGCGTTATTGAAGTGGATGGGTTTTCGTTAAGCCCATTGGTCCTTTTAAATGGGCCATCTCTCTGGGCTGGGACTGTGAACCGTCAACACATAAAGGATTTGTTCCCTCAACATGACGGGTGCGATCATACCAGCACTAATGCACCGGATTGCATTAGAACTCCGAAGTTAAGCGTGCTTGGGGGAGAGTAGTACTAGGATGGGAGACCCACTTGGAAGTCCTCGTGTTGCACCCCCCTTTTCAATTTTTTTTGAGCCGGTTAGGGTTGCCAAGATACTTTATCCACCACATTTCAATTACTAAATCCCACGGCACCTTGGACAAGAGAACTTCGTTTCACATAGAGGCTGGGCCCGCAAACCGAGGGTGTGGGGCTTGTGACCAGGTCCCCGTCACTCTGGTGCCCATAACTATTGATCTGTAAGGAGTTACGCGGCGCACAGTATACCGTTGGATTGCTCTCTGAGAGCTCTACATCAGGAGCAGTAAACCTGCTCGGTTGCGCCCTTTTTTGGTGCTCAAAATCGAACGTTTTAATCAATTTCGGGCCACTTTTCTTCTTTTGCTCTGTTTTTCCATCCCGGATCGTACGTCGTGAGTAGTTAAAAGGCTAACAACCCAATTCGCGGGTCATTAGAGGGCCCTCCAATGCATCAATAGCACGTCTTACGAGGATGCTACATTGTAGAAGTGGATGGGTTGTCGTTAAGCCCATTGGGCCTTTTGAATTGGCCATCTTTCTGGGCTGGGACTGTGAACCGTCAACACATAAAGGATTTGTGCCCTCAAAATGACGGGTGCGATCATATCAGAACTAATGCACCGGATCCCATCCGAACTTCGAAGTTAAGCGAGCTTGGGCGAGAGTAGTACTAGAATGGGTGACCCCCTGGGAAGTCCTCATGTTGCACCCCCCTTTTAAATATTTTTTGAGCCAGTTTGGGTTGCCAATATACTTTATCCACCACATTTCTATTACCGAATCCCACGACACCTTGGGCAAGACAACTTCACTTGACATAGAGGCTGGGCCCATAAACCGAGGGCGTGGGGTTTGTGACCAGGTCTCCGTCGCTCCGGTACCTATAACTTTTGATGCGTAAGGAGTTACGCAGTGCACAGCATACCGTTGGATAGCTCTCCGAGAGCTCTACGACGGGGGTAGCGAGCTTGTTTGGCTGCGCCTATTTTTGGAGCCCAAAAGGGAATGTTTTCATCATTTTCGGGCCACTTTTCTTCTTATGATTTGTTTTTTTGTCCCGGTTCGTACATCGTGAGCTGTTAAAAGGACGACAGCCTAACTCGCGTGACATTAAAGGGCCCTACAATGCATCAATATCACGTCTTGCGAGGATGCTGCGTTGTTGAAGTGGATGGATTGTCGTTAAGCCCATTGGGCCTTTTGAATGGGCCATCTCTCTGGGCTGGGACTGTGAACCGTCAACACATAAAGGATTTGTACCCTCAACATGACGGGTACGATCATACCAGCTCTAATGCTCCGGATCCCATCAGATCTCCGAAGTTAAGCATGCTTGGGTGAGAGTAGTACTAGAATGGGTGACCCCCTAAGAAGTCCCCGTGTTGCACCCCCTTTTACAATTTTTTTTGCCCCGGTGAAGGTTGCCAATATACTTTATCCACCACATTTCTATTACCGAATCCCACGGCACCTTAGGCAAGACAACTTCGCTTCACGTAGAAGTTGGGCCGGCAAATCGAGGGCGTAGGGCTTGTGACCCGGTTTTCGTGTCTCCAATGCCCGCAACTTTTGATCCGTAAGGAGTTACGTGGCGCACAGCATACCATTGGAATGCTCCCCAAGAGCTCTACGATGGCGGCCGTAAGCCTACTCGGCTGCGCCCGTTTTTGGAGCTAAAAATTGAAATTTTTTATATGTTTTGGGCCACTTTTCTTCTTTTGCACTATTTTTTCATCCCGGATCGTACGTCTTGAGCTGTTAAAAGGACGACAACCGACCTCACGGTATATTAGAGGGCCCTACAATACGTCGATATTACGTCTTGCGAGGATGCTGCGTTGTTGAAGTGGATGGGTTTTCGTTAACCCCATTGGGCCTTTTGAATGGGCCATCTCTTTGGGCTGGGACTGTGAACCGTCAACACATAAAAGATTTATGCCCTCAACATGATGGGTGCGATCATACCAGCACTAATGCAGCGGATCTCATCAGAATTCCGAAGTTAAGCGTGCTTGGGCAAGAGTAGTACTCGGATGGGTGAACCCTTGGGATGTCCTCATGTTGCACCCCCTTTTTAAATTGTTTTTTAAGCCGGTTAGGGTTGCCAAGGTACTTTATCCACCACATATCCATTACCGAATCCCACGGTACCTTGGGCAAGACAACTTCGTTTCACATATAGGCTGGGCCCGCAAACCAAGAGCGTGGGGCTTATGACCAGGACTCCGTCGCTCCGGTGCCCATATCTTTTGATCTGTAAGGAGTTACGCGGCGCACAGTATACCGTTGGATTGCTCTCCTAGAGCTCTACGACGGGAGAAGTAAGCTTGCTAAGCAGCGCCCTTTTTTGGAGTTCAAAATCGAACATTTTCATCAGTTTCGGGCCACTTTTCTTCTCTTGCTCTATTTTTCCATCCCAGATCGTACGTCGTGAGCTGTTAAAAGGACGACAACCTAACTGGCGGGACATTAGAGGGCCCTACAACACGTTGATATCACGTTTTATGAGGATGCTACGTTGTTGCAGTGGATGGGTTGTCGTTAAGCCCATTGGGCCTTTTGATTAGGCCATCTCTCTGGGTTGGGACTGTGAACCGTCAACACATAAAGAATTTGTGACCTCAACATGACGGGAACGATCATACCAGCACTAATGTGCCGAATCCTATCAGAACTCCGAAGTTAAGCGTGTTTGTAAGAGGATGCTGGAAGTCCTCGTGTTGCACCCCCCTTTTCAATTTTTTTTGTGTCGGTTAGGGTTTTCAAGATACTTTATCCACCACATTTCTATAACCGAATCCCATGGCACCTTGGGCAAGACAAATTTCTTTCACATAGAGGCAGGGCTCGCAAACCGAGGGCGTGGGGCTTGTGACCAGGTCTCCGTCGCTCCAGTGTCCATAACTTTTGATCCGTAAGGAGCTACGCGGCGCATAGCATACCGTTGGATAGCTCTCCGAGAGCTCTACGATGGGGGCAGTAAGCCTGCTCGGCTGCGCCCATTTTCAGAGCTCAAAATCAAAGTTTTTCATCATTTTCGGGCCACATTTCTTCTTTTGCTATGTTTTTTTGTCCTGTATCGAATACCGTGATTTGTTAAAAGGACGACAACCTAAATCGCCGGACATTAGAGGGCCTTACAACGCATCGATATCATGTCTTGCGAGGATGCTGCGTTGTTGAAGTGGATGGGTTGTCGTTAAGCCCATTGGGCCTTTTGAATGGGCCATCTCTCTGGGCTGGGACTGTGAACCGTCAACACATAAAGGATATGTGCCCTAAACATGACGGGTGCGATCATACCAGCTCTAATGCACCGGATCCCATCAGAACTCCGAAGTTAAGCGTGCTCGGGCGAGAGTAGTACAAAAATGGGTGACCCCCTGGGAAGTCCCCGTGTTGCACCCCACTTTTTAATTTTTTTTGCCCCTGTGAGGGTTGCCAAGATACTTTATCCACCATATTTCTATTACCGAATATCACAGCATCTTGGGCAACACAACTTCGCTTCACATAGAGGTTGGGCCTGCAAACCGTGGGCGTGGGGCTTGTGACTCGGTTTTCGTGTCTCCGATGCCCATAACTTTTGATCTGCAAGGAGTTTCGCGGTGCATAGTATACCGTTGGATTGCTCTCCGAGAGCTCCACAACGGGAGCAGAAATCCTACTCGGCTGCGCCCTTTTTTGTGGCTCAAAATCGAACGTTTTCATCAGTTTTGGGCCAACTTTCTTCTCTTGCTTAGTTTTTCCATCGCAGATCGTACGTCGTGAGCTGTTAAAAGGACGACAACCTAACTCGTGGGACATTAGGGGGCCCTACAATGCGACGATATCACGTCTTGCGAGGATGCTACATTGTTGAAGTGGATGGGTTGTCGTTAAGCCCATTGTGCCTTTTGAATGGGCCATCTCTCTGGGCTGAGACTGTGAACCGTCAACACATAAAGGATTTGTGCCCTTAACATGACGGGTGCGATCATACTAGCACTAATGCACCGGATCCCATCAGAAATTCGAAGTTAAGCGAGCTTGGGCAAGTGTAGTACTAGGATGGTTGGCCCTCTGGGAAGTCCTCGTGTTGCACCCCCCGTTTCAATTTGTTTTGAGCCGGTTAAGGTTGCCAAGATACTTTATCCACCACATTTCTATTACCGAATCCCACGGCATCTTGGGCAAGACAACTTCACTTCACAAAGAGGATGGGCCTGTAAACCGAGGGCGTAGGGCTTGTAACCAGGTCTCCGTCGCTCCGGTGCCCATAACTTTTGATCCGCAAGGATTTACGCGGCGCTTAGCACACCGTTGGATTGCTCTCTGAGAGCTCTACGACGGGAGCAGTATGCCTGCTCGGCTGCGCCCTTTTTTGGAGCTCAAAATCAAACATTTTCATTAGTTTCGGGCCACTTTTCTTCTTTTGCTCCCTTTTTCCATCCCGGATAGTACGTCGTGAGCTGTTAAAAGGACGACAACCTAACTCGCGGGCCATTAGAGGGTCCTACAATGCGTCGATATCACGTTTTACGAGGATGCTGCGTTGTTGAAGCGGATGGGTTGTCGTTAAGCCCATTGGGCCTTTTGAATAGGCCATCTCCCTGGGCTGGGACTGTGAACCGTCAACACATAAAGGATTTGTGCCCTCAACATGACGGCAACAATCATACCAGCATTAATGCGCCAGATCCCATCAGAACTCCGAAGTTAAGCGTGTTTGTGCGAGAGTAGTACTCGGATGGGTGACCCCCTGGAAGTCCTCGTGTTGTACCCCCATTTTCAATTTTTTTTGCCCCGGTTAGGGTTCCCAAGATACTTTATCCACAACATTTCTATTATCGAATCCCACAGCACCTTGGGCAAGACAACTTCGCTTCACGTAGAGGCTGGGCCCACAAACCGAGGGCATGGGGCTTGTGACTAGGTCTCCGTCGCTCCGGTTTCCATAACTTTTGATCCATATGGAGTTATGCGGCGTACAACATACCATTAAATAGTTCTCCGAGAGCTCTACGATGGGGGCAGTAAGCCTAGTCGGCTACGCCGGTTGTCAGCACCCAAAATCAAACGTTTTCATCATTTTCGGGCCACTTTTCCTCTTTTGCTCTATTTTTTCATCCCGGATCGTACATTGTGAGCTGTTAAAAGGACGACAACCTAACTGGCTTGACATTAGAGGGCCCTACAATGCATCATTATCACGTCTTGCGAGGATGCTGCGTTGTTGAAATGGATGGGTTGTCGTTAAGCCCATTGGGCCTTTTGAATTAGCCATCTCTCTGGGCTGGGACTGTGAACCGTCAACACAAAAAGGATTTGTGTGCTCAACATTATGGGTACGATCATACCAGCTATAATATACCGGATCCCATCAGAACTCCGAAGTTAAGCATGCTTGGGCGACAGTAGTACTAGAATGGGTGACCCACTGGGAAGTCCCCGTGTTGCACCCCCCTTTTCAATTTTTTTTGCCCCGGTGAGGGTTGCCAAGATAATTTATCCACCACATTACTATTACCGAATCCCACGGCACCTTGGGCAACACAACTTCGCTTCACGTAGAGGTTGGCCCCGCAAACCGAGGGCGTAGGGCTTGTGGCCCGATTTTCGTGTCTCCGATGCACATAACTTTTGATCCATAAGGAGTTGTACGGTGTACAGCATACCGTTGGAATGCTCTCCAAGGGCTCTACGATGGGGGCAGTAAGCCTGCTTGGCTGCGCCCGTTTTTGGAGCTCAAAATCAAACGTTTTTTTTTTGTTTTTGGCCACTTTTCTTCTTTTGCTCTATTTTTTCATCCCGGATCGTACGTCGTGAGTTGTTAAAAAGACGACAACCGAACTCACGAGACATTAGAGGGCCCTACAACGCGTCGATATTACGTATTGCGAGGTTGCTGTGTTGTTGCAGTGGATGAGTTTTCGTTAAGCCCATTGGGCCTTTTCAATGGGTCATCTCTTTGGCCTAGGACTGTGAACCGTCAACACATAAAGGATATGTGCCCTCAACATGACAGGTACGATCATACCAGCACTAATGCACCGGATCGCATTAGAACTCTGAAGTTAAGCGGGCTTGGGCGAGAGTAGTACTAGGATGGGTGACCCCTTGGGAAGTCCTCGTGTTGCACCCCCCTTTTCAATTTTTTTTGCCCCTGTGAGGGTTGCCAAGATACTTTATCCACCATATTTCTATTACCGAATCCCACGGCACCTTGGGCAAGACAACTTCGCTTCACATAGAGGTTGGGCCTGCAAACCGTGGGCGTGGGGCTTGTGACCCGGTTTCCGTGTCTCCGATGCCCATAACTTTTGATCTGCAAGGAGTTTCGTGGCGCATAGTATACCGTTGGATTGCTCTCCGAGAGCTCCACAACGGGAGCAGAAATCCTACTCGGCTGCGCCCTTTTTTGCGGGCTCAAAAACAAACGTTTTCATCAGTTTTGGGCCAACTTTCTTCTCTTGCTTTGTTTTTCCATCCCAGATCGTACGTCGTGAGCTGTTAAAAGGACGACAACCTAACTCGCGGGACATTAGATGGCCCTACAATGCGTCGATATCACGTCTTGCGAGGATGCTGCGTTGTTGAAGTGGATGGGTTGTCGTTAAGCCCATTGCGCCTTTTGAATGGGCCATCTCTCTGGGCTGAGACTGTGAACCGTCAACACATAAAGGATTTGTGCCCTTAACATGACGGGTGCGATCATACCAGCACTAATGTGCTAGATACCATCAGAACTTCGAAGTTAAGCGAGCTTGGGCGAGAGTAGTACTAGGATGGGTGACCCCTTGGGAAGTCCTCGTATTGCACCCCCCTTTTAAATTTTTTTTGAGCCGGTTAGGGTTGCCAAGATACTTTATTCACCACATTTCTATTACCGAATCCCACGGCACCTTGGGCATGACAACTTCACTTCACATAGAGGTTGGGCCCATAAACCGAGGGCGTGGGGCTTGTGACCCGGTCTGCGTCGCTCCGGTGCCCATAACTTTTGATCGGTAAAGAGTTATGCAGCACACAGCATACCGTTGGATTACTCTCCGAGAGCTCGATGACGGTAGCAGTAAGCCTACTTGGCTACGCCCTTTTTTGGAGCTCCAAATTGAACATTTTCATAAGTTTCGGGCCACTTTTCTTCTTTTGCTCTGTTTTTCCATCCCGGATCGTACATCATGAGCTGTTAAAAGGACGACAACCTAACTCGCGAGACATTAGAGGGCCCTACAACGCGTCGATATCACGTTTTACGAGGATACTACGTTGTTGTAGCGGATGGGTTATCGTTAAGCCCTTTGGGCCTTTTGAATGGGCCATCTCCCTGGGCTGGGACTGTGAACCGTCAACACATAAAGGATTTGTGCCCTAAACATGACGGGAATGATCATACCAGCACTAATGCACCGAATCCCATCAGAACTCCGAAGTTAAGCGTGTTTTTGCGAGTGTAGTACTAGGATGGGTGACCCCCTGGAAGTCCTCTTGTTGCACCCCCCTCTTCAATTTTTTTTGCCCCGGTTAGGGTTGCCAAGATACTTTATAACCACATTTCTATTACCGAATCCCACGGCACCTTGGGCAAGACAACTTCATTGCACATTGAGGCTGGGCCCGCAAACCGAGGGCGTGGGGCTTGTGGCTAGGTCTCCATCGCTCCGGTGCCTATAACTTTTTATCCGTAAGGGGTTACGCGGCTCACAGTATACTGTTGGAAAGCTCTCTGATAGCTCTACGATGAGGCAATAATCCTGCTCGGCTGTGCCCATTTTTTGACCCTAAAATTGAACATTTTTATCAGTTTTGGGCAACTTTTCTTCTTTTGCTCTGTTTTTCCATACTTGATCATACGTCGTGAGCTGTTAAAAGGATGGCAACCTAACTCGTGGGACATTAGAGGGCCCTACAACGAATCGGTGTCACGTCTTGCGAGAATCCTGCATTGTTGAAGCAGATGGGTTGTCGTTAAGCCCATTGGGCATTTTGAATGGTCCATCTCTCTGGGCTGGGACTGTGAACCGTCAACACATAAAGGATTTGTACCGCCCTCTATATGACGAGTGCGATCATACCAACACTAATGCACCGGATCCTATTAGAACTTCGAAGTTAAGCGTGCTTGGGTGAGAGTAGTACTAGGATGGGTGACCCCCTGGGAAGTCCCCGTGTTACACCTCCCTTTTCAATTTTTTTTTCCTCGTTTAGGGTTGCCAAGATACTTTACCCACCATATTTCTATTACCGAATCCCACGACACCTTGGGCAAGACAACTTCACTTCACGTCGAGGCTGGGCCCGCAACCGAGGTCGTGGGGCTTGTGACCAGGTCTCCGTCGCTCTAGTGCCCATCAATTTTGATTCGTAAGGAGTTACGCAGTACACAGCATACCGTTGGAATGCACTCCGAGAGCTCTACGACGAGGGCAGTAATCCTGCTCGGCTGCGCCCGTTTTTGGAGATCAAAATCGAACATTTTTATCAGTTTTAGACTATTTTCCTACTTTTGCTCTGTTTTTCCATCCCGGATCGTACGTCGTGTGCTGTTAAAAGGACGACAACCTAACTCGGTGGACGTTAAAGGGCCCTACAATGTGTCGATATCACGTCTTGCAAGGATGCTGCATTGTTGAATCATATGGGTTATCGTTAAGCCCATTGGGCCTTTTGAATGGGCCATCTTTCTGGGCCGGGACTGTCAACCGACAACCCATAAAGGATTTGTGCCCTCAACATGGCAAGTGCGATCATACCAGCACTAATGCACTGGATCCCATCAGAACTCCGAAATTAATCGTGCATGGGCGAGAGTAGTACTAGGATGGGTGACCCCTTGGGAAGTCCTCGTGTTGCACCCCCCTTTTTAATTTTTTTTGCCCTAGTTAGGGTTGGCATGATACATTATCCACCACATTTCTATTACCGAATCCCACGGCACCTTGGGCAAGACAACTTCGCTTCACGTAGAGGCTGGGCCCGCAAACCGAGGTCGTGGGGCTTGTGACCAAGTCTCCGTCGCTCCGGTGCCTATAATATTTTTTCCGTAAGGGGTTACGCGGCACATAGCATACCGTTGGAAAGCTCTCCGAGAGCTCTACGACGGGGCAGTAATCCTGCTCGGCTATGCCTGTTTTTGGAGCCCAAAATTGAACGTTTTAATTAGTTTTGGGCCATTTTTCTTCTTTTGTTCTATTTTTCCATCCCAGATCGTACGTCGTGAGCTGTTAAAAGGACAACAACCTAGCTCATGGGGTATTAAAGGGCCCTACAACGCATCGATGTCACGTCTTGCCAGTATTCTGTGTTGTTGAAGCAAATGGGATGTCGTTAAGCCCATGAGTCTTTTGAATGGTCCATCTCTCTAGGTTGGGACTGTGAACCGTCAACACATAAAGGATTTGTGCCCTCAACATGACGGGTGCGATCATACCAGCACTAATGCACCGGATCCTATCAAAACTCCGAAGTTAAGCGTGCTTGGGTGAGAGTAGTACTAGGATGGGTGACCCCCAAAGAAGTCCCTGTGTTACACATCCCTTTTCAATTTTTTTTCCCCCGGTTAGGGTTGCCAAGATACTTTACCCACCATATTTCTATTACCGAATCCCACGGCACCATGGGCAAGACAACTTTGTTTCATGTAGAGGCTGGGCCTGCAAACCAAGGGCGTGGGGCTTGTAACCAAGTCTCCGTCGCTCCGGTGCCCATAACTTTTGATCCGTAAGGAGTTATGCGGCTCACAGTATAACGTTGGAATGTTCTCCGAGAGCTCTACAATGAGGGCAGTAATCTTGGGAGTTCAAAATCGAACGTTTTTATCAGTTTTGGGCCACTTTTCTTTTTTTGCTCTGTATTTCCATCCCGGATCGTACGTCGTGAGCTGTTAAAAGGACGACAACCTAACTCGCTGGACATTAAAGGGCCCTATAACGCAACGATATCATGTCTTGTGAGGATACTGCGTTGTTGAAGAGGATGGGTTGTCGTTAAGCTCATTGGGCCTTTTGAATGGGCCATCTCTCTAGTTAGGGTTGCCACGATAGTTTATCCACCACATTTCTATTACCGAATCCCATGGCACATTGGGCCAGACACCTTCGCTTCATGTAGAGGATGGGCCCGCAAACCGAGGTCGTGGGTCTTGTGACCAGGTCCCCGTCACTCCAGTGCCAATAACTTTTGATCCGTAAGGGGTTACGCGACACACAGCATACCGTTGGAAAGTTCTCCGAGAGCTCTACAACAGGGGCAGTAATCTTGCTCGGCTGTGCCCTTTTTGGAGCCCAAAATTGAATGTTTTCATCATTTTTGGGCCACTTTTTTTCTTTTGCTCTATTTTTCCATCCCAGATCATACGTCGTGAGCTGTTAAAAGGATGACAACCTAACTCGTGGGACATTAGAGGGCCCTACAACCCGTCGATGTCACGTCTTGCGAGGATGCAGCGTTGTTGAAGCTGATAGGTTATCGTTAAGCCAATTGGGCCTTTTGAATGGTCCATCTCTCTGGGCTGGGACCGTGAACGGTCAACACATAAAGGATTTGCGCCCTCAACATGACGGGTGCGATCATACCAGCACTAATGCACCGGGTTCCATCAAAACTCCGAAGTTAAGCGTGCTTGGGCGAGAATAGTACTAGAATGGGTGACCCCCTGGGAAGTCCCCGTGTTACACTTCCCTTTTCAATTTTTTTTCCCCGGTTAGGGTTACCAAGATACTTTACCCACTACATTTCTATTACTGAATCCCACGGCACTATGGGCAAGACAACTTCGCTTCACGTAGAGGCTGGGCCCGCAAACCGAGGACGTGGGACTTGTGACCAGGTCTCCGTCGTTCTGGTGCACATAACTTTTGATCCGTAAGGAGTTACGTGGCACACAACATACCATTGGAATGCTCTCCGAGAGCTCTACGATGGGGGCAATAAGCATGCTCGGCTGCGCTCGTTTTAGGAGCTCAAAATTGAATGTTTTTATCAGTTTTGGGCCACTTTTCTTCTTTTGCTCTGTTTTTCCATCCCAGAACGTACGTCGTGAGCTGTTGAAAGGACGACAACCTAACTCACGGGACATTAGATGGCCCTACAACGCGTCGATATCACGTCTTGCGAGGATGCTGCGTTGTTGAAGTGGATGGGTTGTCGTTAAGCTCATTGGGCCTTTTGAATTGGCCATTTCTCTAGGCTGGGACTGTGAACCGTCAACACATAAAGGATTTGTGCTCTCAACATGATGGGTGCGATCATACGAGCACTAATGCACCTGATCGCATCGAAACTCCGAAGTTAAGCGTGTTTGGGCGAGAGTAGTACTAGGATGGGTGACCCCCTGGAAAGTCCTCGTGTTGCACCCCCCTTTTCAATTTTTTTTGAGCCGGATAGGGTTGCCAAGATACATTATCCACCACATTTCTATATACCGAATCCCACGGCACCTTGGGCAAGACAACTTCGCTTCACGTAGAGGCAGGGCCCGCAAACCGAGGGCGTGGGGCATGTGATCAGCTTTCCGTCGCTCCGGGGCCCATAACTTTTGATCCATAAGGAGTTACGCGGCGCACAACATACCGTTGGATTGCTCTCCGAGAGCTCTACGACAGGAGCAGTAAGCCTGCTCGGCTGTGCCCTTTTTTGGAGCTCAAAATCGAACGTTTTCATAAGCTTCGGGATACTTTTATTCTTTTGCTCTGTTTTTCCATCCCAGATCGTACGTCGTGACTAGTTAAAAGGAGGACAACCTACCTCGCGGGACATTAGAGGGCCCTACAATGCGTTGATATCACGTCTTGCGAGGATGCTGCGTTGTTGAAGTGGATGGGTTGTCGTTAAGTCCATTAGGCCTTTTGAATGGGCCATGTCTAGGGGTTGGGACTGTGAACCGTCAACACATAAAGGATTTGTGCCCTCAACATGACGGGTGCGATCATACCAGCACTAGTGCACCGGATCCCATCAGAACTTCGAAGTTAAGCGAGCTTGGGCGAGAGTAGCACAAGGATGGGTGACCCTCTGGAAAGTCCTCGTGTTGCACGCCCCTTTTCAATTTTTTTTGAGCTGGTTAGGGTTGCCAAGATACTTTATCTACCACATTTCTATTACCGAATCCAACGGCACCTTGGGCAAGACAACTTCGCTTCATGTAGAGGCTCGGCCCGTAAACCGAGGGCGTGGGGCTTGTGACCAGGTCTCCGTCGCTCTAGTGCACATAACTTTTGATTCGTAAGGAGTTACACGACGCACATCATACCATTGGAATGCTCTCCGAGAGCTCTACGACGGGGGCAGTAAGCTTGATCGGCTGCGCCCGTTTTTGGTTCTCAAAATTGAACGTTTTATCAGTTTTGGGCCACTTTTCTTCTTTTGCTCTGTTTTTCCATCCCAGATCGTACGTCGTGAGCTGTTAAAAGGATGACAACCTAACTCACGGGACATTAGAGGGCCCTACAATGTGTCGATATCACGTCTTGCGAGGATGCTGCGTTGTTGAAGTGGATGGGTTGTAGTTAAGCCCATTGGGCCTTTTGAATAGGCCATCTCTCTGGGTTGGGACTGTGAACCGTCAACATATAAAGGATTTGTGGCCTCAACAAGGCGGGCACGATCATACCAGCACTAATGCACCTGATCGCATCAGAACTCCGATGTTAAGCATGCTTAGGCTAGGGTAGTACTAGGATGTGTTACCCCATGGGAAGTCCTGGTATTGTACCCCCCTTTTCAATTTTTTTTGATCCAGTTAGGGTTGCCAAGATACTTTATCCACAACATTTCTATTACCGAATCCCACAGCACCTTGGGCAAGACAACTTCGCTTCACATAGAGGCTGGGCCCGCAAACCGAGGGAGTGGGGCTTGTGACCAGGTCTCCGTCGCTCCGGTGCCCATAACTTTTGGTTCGTAAAGAGTTACGTGGCGCAAAGCATACCATTGGATTGCTTTCCAAGACCTCTACGACGGGAGCAGTAAGCCTGCTCGGCTGCGCCCTTTTTTGGAGCTCAAAATCAAACGTTTTTGTCAGTATCGGGCCACTTTTCTTCTTTTGCACTGTTTTTCCTTCCCAGATCGTACGTCGTGAGCTGTTAAAAGGATGACAACCTAACTCGCGGGACATTAGAGGGCCCTATAACACGATGATATCACATTTTACAAGGATGCTGCGTTGTTGAAGCGGATGGGTTGTCATTAAGCCGATTGGGCCTTTTGAATGGGCCATCTCTCTGGGCTGGGACTGTGGACCGTCAACATATAAAGGATTTGTGCCCTCAACATGATGGGAACGATCATACCTGCACTAATGCACTGGATCCCATCAGAACTCCGAAGTTAAGCGTGTTTGTGCGAGAGTAGTACTAGGATGGGTGACCCCCTGGAAGTCCTTGTGTTGCACCCCCCTTTTCAATTTTTGTTGCCCCGGTTAGGGTTGCCAATATTCTTTATCCACCACATTTCTATTACTGAATCTCACGGCACCTTGGGCAAGATAACTTCGCTTCACGTAGAGGCTGGGCCTGCAAACCGAGGGCGTGGGGCTTATGACTAGTTCTCCGTCGCTCCGGTGTCCATAACTTTTGATCCGTAAGGAGTTTCGCGGCATATACTATACCGTTGGATAGCTCTCCAAGAGCTCAACGATGGGGGTAGCAAGCCTACTCGGCTGCGCCTATTTTCGGATCCCAAAATCGAACCTTTTTAATCATTTTTGGGCCACTTTTCTTCTTTTGCTCTATTTTTTCATCCCGGATCGTACGTCGTGAGTTGTTGAAAAGACGACAACCTAACTCGCGGGACATTAGAGGGCCCTACAATGCATCGATATCACCTTTTGAGAGGATGCTATGTTGTTGAAGTGGATGGGTTGTCGTTAAGCCCATTGGGCCTTTTGAATGGGCCATCTCTCTGGGTTGGGACTGTGAACCGTCAACACATAAAGTATTTGTGCCCTCAACATGACGGGTGCGATCATACAAGCTCTAATGCACCAGATCCCACCAGAATTCCAAAGTTAAGCGTGCTTGGGCGAGAGTAGTACTAGAATGGGTCACCCCCTGGGAAGTCCCCGTGTTGCACCCTCATTTTCAATTTTTTTTGCCCTGGTGAGCGTTGCCAAGATACTTTATCCACCACATTACTATTACCGAATCCCACGGCTCCTTGGGCAAGACAACTTCGCTTCACGTAGAGGCTGGGTCCGCAAGCCAAGGGCGTGGGGCTTGTGCCCCGATTTTCGTCGCTCCGATGCCTATAACTTTTGATCCGTAAAGAGTTACGCAGTGCACAGTATGAGGCTCGACCTCGATTTGCGTGCGATACCTCATTTTGTGTACCTAACCTAGATTTGCGTGCCTTGACCAAGATTTAAGAATCGTGTTTCGTTTTGTATGCCTTGCATTGAATTTCGTGCATTCATTTAGGGTTGCATGCATTTACTTGGGAAATGTGCATTCGTCTCGTAGTTCATGCCGTAAACCTAGGAAAGCGTGCCCACACGTTAATCAAGAAAGCATCTTACATGATGCACTATGTGAAACCCCAATTTTCTATCTTATCTCGTTTTGCATGCTTTACCTCGTTTTGCGTGAATTAACCTGTCTAAGTGCTATGTGACTTAGAATGTGGTAATTTTGGTATCAATGCTCTTAGAACATGCTAAATGTGAATTCATGAAATTTTTATCAAAAACGGGGTCAGAAATTTTATCGTCGATTTTCTGTGAATAGTATTTTCGAAACACGTCCGCTAAAATTTTGAAAATGGTCCTTTTAACCCTTCTAGACCTAGTCCACAGACTTTAATAGACCTGTGTTTGATGAAAACAGTTTTAAAATCGGCTTAAGAATTTATTAGGGTTTTTATACCGACTTTTGCGAAAATCGAGTTTTAAGCCGACTCGGGTGAAATTGTTTGATTGTAAAACTTCTTGTCACCTAAAAATAATTTACTTGAGCTAGCTTGGGTGTTGAATAATTGTTTTGAACTTTGGTGGTCAAGAAAATACATTTAAAATCAAGAAAATACAAAAAAATGCTAAGTTTCAACTTTGACTTTCATTTAAATGGTTGACCAACAAGCTTATATCACCAACACACACTCACAAAGCACAAAAACACCCACAATTGCACACACAATTCCGAGAGGGAGAAGAGAGAAAAGAGAAAAGAGTTTTCAAGGTTTTCAAAGCAATTTTTCAAAGAAAAAGCTAGTTTTTGTCCGTAGAATTTCGTGCCGAGTAGGATTCCGCTTGTTGGGCACACTTTGCACGCATTCCTAGTCTTATATCGCATCAAAGGTGAGAGAAAAATTCTAGATCTCAAAACTTATCTTTTGTGTTTTTGCGTAGAAATGAAAATCGAACCGTTAGAATTCTAATATGATGTTAGATTATTGCTCCTTGCACGCTAGGGATCATTTAGCTGTAATACTACGAGTTTTTATCGGTTGTAGCATAATTTTTATTTTTCGGGTATTTAAATTTGATTAATTTGTTAATGTTGATTAAATTGAGTTGTGTTGATCGAAATCGATTGCCGTCGATTTCTAAAAATTTGATAATTACATGGTAGCGCTGTTGTAATGCCGAATTTTCAATTGCGTTGTCCGTGTGAAAGTCCGGAAAATTCAGCCTTGACACCTTAGAGTTTTAGGGTTATCGGGCATGATATCGAGGTGTTATGGTGGTTTTCCGAGGGGGCTAATGTAGTTGATTGAATGGGTGAGTGTTTGAAACTGATTTGGAGTTGTTTGGATTAGTAACATGTAAGATATGATTATTTGAAGTTTAGGTTGTCTTTCTTTAAATTGTTGAATTGAGCCTTTAGATGATTGGGTGTGTTTGAGTGATTGAATTATGAGTTGTTAATGGTTAGACTAGGGTTGGATTACGTGTTTCATGCATGTTAAGTTGGATGGCCTACTTTGTCATCTAACTTAGTTGTTTGTTGTTTAATTAAATATTGATGTTATATTGATGTTATTTTGATGATTATGGATTACGGGAATCGGGCACTTTTGTTGCTGATCTCCCAAATTATTGATTGATTATTGAGTACGGGAATCGGGCACTTTTGTTGCTGATCTCCCAGATTATTGGTTGATTATGGATTACGGGAATCGGGCACCCTCGTTGCTGATCTATCGGTTTATTTATGTTGAGTCTCATTGTTGTGAGCTTTGATAATGTTGTGTCACCTCGAGAGGCATCCTGGGCTGCGGGCACAGTTATCATGGCTAATCCCTATCTCACATGGGCGGAGAGGCCATGGGGTGTGGGTCTAGGTCAAGGTACCTCAAGAATTGTGTCATTGAGTTTGGAGGGGTTGTTGAGCATGGAATTGGTGTATGGAGCTTCATCAGTAAATGTATTGTATCCTTATTGTATGTTTATAGTTATTACTACTGTTGCATTTATAATGATTATTGATGTTATTGTGTGTTTACTGACTCAAAGGATTATTTCCAAGGAGTTTAGTAAACCTTGTTCGAGATCTATCGGATCTTCGCTGGGCTTATTTTATATAAGCTCACTCTCTATTATTGCATGCATACAAGTGTACTATCGTAGGATTACGGGCACGTGCCTCCTGAAGAGGAAAATGTGCCTTACATGGATGAGTCCTATGTTCCAGAGTCTTATCCTTGATGTTGTATCATCTTACTATCTTGTATATTAACTTAGTAGACTTTTATATGCTTTGTAGCTCATAATGTAAAAGATGTTGAAAAGATAATGAATTAGTTGATGCAGTCTTAGTAGCCTTCCTTTTGTTTATGATTAGGTTGCTAGATTGGCTCAACAAATTTTTGTAATGTATATTAAGGTTTATGTATTACGTTGGAACGGAGGCATATAACGAGAGATGATTATTGTATAATATGGTTATGATGTATGTTGTTATTTTATTGAGGAGTTGTTGGATGTATGACGTTCTATTGAGGTTGGTTTAAAGCCTCGGAGTCCTATTTACTGTCGTTATACTGCCGAAATTATGTTGCATCCTGACTGATTATTGGAGAGGTCAAGTTGGGGCGTGACACACTAGATCATCAATTAATCCTACAAACTCCACTAACTAATATTAAAATGCTAAGTCAATGCACTAGAAGACGAAATTGCACCAAAAGCTAGATATTCTTTATTCTTTATTCTTTATTCTTTATTCTTTGCATGTCCCAAACACACAATAAAATAAGCCTTGAGCAAGACAAAAAAATTCAGATTTGAGCACATCTTTGTCCGACCACTAGGAGCTTTGTGCATGCAATTTAATTTCAAATTCTAGTCATAAACATTCTATGACAATTCTATGACACAAAGCAATAAAAAATTTAGCTCAAAACCCTCCTCAAAGCTCCATATTTTTGACACAAGCTCCATGCCCATACTAGATAATTCAAAATGCTTCTTGAAGACACAAAAGTCTGAAATTTACATGCTCAAGGCCGACACAAGCATCTATGCCCATCAAGCTTTCATTTTCTTTCATTTTCCTTCATTTCCTCTCATTCCTCTCTCATTTCTTCTCTCTCTCTCGGCCTTGGCTGAGTTTCTACACTCCATAGCTTATCTTCATCACTCCATGGTTCATCAAGGCATGCAAGAAGCTAGGGAGCTCGACTAAGCAAGCTAGGTTGCAAGAAACACACATGCAAGCTCTTTGAACCTCCATTTCGGCTTAGGTGAGTTTGCTAGCTTCCATTTCTTTTCTTCTTATTCTAACCACATGCACCTAGTAATAACTCGGTTACTAAGCTAGGAAATTAGAGAAAATCGAGTGGTGTCTCGGCTAAGCAAGGAAAAGAGCCAATCTTGTGCAACCATCAAGAGTCTTGTGCATCTTCTTGTTGTTTTGCTAAGTTGAGGGCTAAAACTTCTTGAAAATATTTCAAAAAACCACATGCATGCCCTTAAATGTCTATCTTTACTTCTGTACTTGAGATATATGTGTGTTCATGAGCTTTTATAAACATGCATGGCAAGATTTTTGGCTAGAATGTGGTGATAGATGAAATCGTGTATGTGATAGCCCTCTGTCTTGTTGGTTCGAGGTGATTTTGGCTAGGTAAATGATGTTGAAATGCGTGAAAATTGGTAGGTAACTATTTTTTCCAGTTCTGAACATTTTTCACAGAAATAGGCCAAAGCTAATTTTGACTCTAAAGTCCTCAAAATGGCAAATTATTAAAATGTGTCCAAATCTGAAAAGTCTGGAAAAATGAAGCAGGTTTTGGCAGATTTACTGACCATGTATAAAGAACCAGTTTTTACTTAGTAAATGATATCCAAAATGCATGAAATTTTGTGTGCTGCTATATTTTTCAGTTCTGGACATTTTTGTCAGAAATGGACTAAGGCTAAATCTGACCCTAAGGCCCTCAAAAAAGACAAGTGTTGAAATGTGGGCAAATCTGGACAGTTTTGTGCAGTCTCACTGTTTTGGCTATAACTATTGAACCCGAACTCCAAATGATGCGAGGTTTGTTTCTGAATTTAGTTCACCCCTTAAGATTTAATTTGACATCTTATTCAATGGAATTGGATATTTTTTTATTGTCTTAATGATTGTGAGAATACAGTCCATTGCAGTGAGGGTTTCACTTAGTGAAATGCTTAGAAAAATTATTGTAGCTTCTCTTGTTGTATTAAATGCTTGAGATTGTGGCATTTAGATGTTGTGTGGACTGTTTTGAATGCTTGAGGGTGTATGAACTAATCAATGCATGGCTTGAGTTTAATTACGAGATGACTTGGGGCTTAATCGCACGGGTAAACACAAATTGGAACCCTAGTAACTAGGTAAACTTGCTAAGTGTTGATCCTTTGGATGTTGTGTTTGATTATGTGTTTAGTAGGCTGCCCGTAGTTGCCCTTGTAGCCCTAAATATGATTTTGATGATTACATGTTGACAAGTAGGCCTTCTTACACCCGGTTCCACGTAGACGTCGTTGCATGTTGAATAATCTTATTATTTGATTACGTGAACTTCGAAATGAGTTATATGACTTGATTTACATGTGTTACATGGCTGCCCGTTTAATATTCATATAACTCCATGTGCTTTATAAGTGAAATTGCCTGTCATATCATGCCTCGCTTGTTTTCTTGTCAATGTGCAATCTTATGACTGCTCGGAGGCAACCTACTTTGTTGTCCTCCTAATGTGATACATTACATATCATAAATGTGCATTGCATACAAGGTTGCAACCTTTCATTCTGGCGTGGTAGCGTTCACGCACACCGGGTGGCATCGGGCTTGCCGGTGCAACCGTGACTACCATTGTCCAATTCCCTCTCTCACTTGGGAGCTAGACTTCCTTGGAGAGTTGGGTCGTAGAATTTCGGGGTACATCCGGAGTACACCCATTTGGCATGATAAGGGGATGAATTGAAGCCGGCCGCAACAACTGATACTGGAATTGAACTGAGAGCAAAAGCTCATCGTATCCTTTTCACTATGTGTATAAGTACTCTCGCTTGGTTCCTAGAGGACCTCGGGGAGGAAAGACGGGTAATTGTGTTCCTTTACTTTTACATTACGTTATGTACTTGTGATATATGAGCTTGCAAAAAGGGTTTTCATAAGTTGAACCGGAAAATGAGTTTCAAACCTATTTCTCGTTTCCCCTCGCTGAGTTCATAAGGACTCACCCTCTTTTATCATCTCAAGTGAAGAAGACCAAGAACAGGTACCCGAGGATGACATGCCTAACGATGATTCCTTGGAATGAATGCTTGCCCTACGTGCCTTACGTGACTATGGCCATTTTGTGAACAATATGTTGCTTGAAGACTATTTCATTTCTTATGATGCTTGCTATTGTAATGTAAAAGACCCCCGTTGTAATTTGGGGTCTAATTTTGGTTTGTACTGATAATAACTAGATAGACACTACTGTGGTTGTTTTGCTATCGTTATTGGCTAGTATCTATCATAGGATTATGAAGTATCAGGTAGGGATTATGTAAAATGAATCCATCCAATCTTAAGCAGGTACTCATTGATAAGCTAAGATCAATAGGTACGTTTGTAACAAGGATTAACAAACAAACGAGACATAGTATCATGCTAGGTTATTAATCAAACGAGACTTCGAGACAACTAGTAGGCGTTTCAATTGATGATAAATAGTAATCTTTGTTGGAAACGAAATTGAGATTGGAAATTTTGAGGCGTTTTGAGAATTAGGTCAAACTAAAGAGCCCAATTACAGCCGTTATGCTGCCGATTTTCTGGAAAATTGCGGAGTTTAGGCTAAAACGTTAAGCGTTAAACCCTCTTGAACGATTAAGTATGTGATATGACTTGAATGATTAGATCACACCCTAGTCTAACCTTTATAAGTCAGGTTGGGGTGTGACACACAGCATACAGTTGGAAAGCTCTCCGAGAGCTCAACGATGGGGGCAGTAATCCTGCTCGGCTGCGCCCAATTTTGGAGCCCAAAATCGAACCTTTTTATCAGTTTCAGACCACTTTTCTTCTTTTCCTATGTTTTTCCATCCCAGATCGTATGTCATGAGCTGTTAAAAGGACGACAACCTAACTAGCGGGACATTAAAGGGCCCTACAACGCGTCGATATCACATCTTGCGAGGATGCTACGTTGTTGAAGCGGATGGGTTGTTGTTAAGACCATTGGGCCTTTTGAATGGTCCATCTCTCTGGGCTAGGACTGTGAACTGTGAACAAATAAAGGATTTGTGCCCTCAATATGACGGGTGCGATCATACCAGCACTAATGCATCGGATCCCATCAGAACTCCGAAGTTAAGCGTGCTTGGGCGAGAGTAGTACTAGGATGGGTGACCCACCCTGGGAAGTCCTCGTGTTGCACCCACCTTTTCAATTTTTTTTGCCCAGTTAGGGTTGCCAAGATACTTTATCCACCACATTTCTATTACCGATTCCCATTGCACCTTGGGCAAGACAACTTCGCTTCACGTAGAGGCTGGGCCAGCAAACTGAGGCGTAGGGCTTGTGACCAGGTCTCCGTCGCTCCGGTGCCCATAACTTTTGATCCGTAAGGGGTTAAGCGGCACAAAGCATACCTTTGCAAAGCTCTTTGAGAGCTCTACGACGGGGGCAGTAATCTTGTTCTGCTGTGCCCCTTTTTGGATCCCAAAATCGAAAGTTTTCATCAATTTTGGGCCAATTTTCTTCTTTTGCTCTATTTTTCCATCACAGATCGTACGTCGTGAGCTATTAAAAGGACGACAACCTAACTCATGGGACATTAGAGGGCCCTACAACGCATCGATGTCACGTCTTGCGAGGATGCTGCGTTGTTGAAGCGGATGGGTAGTCGTTAAGCCCATTGGGCCTTTGAATGGTCCATCTCTCCGGGCTGGGACTGTGAACCGTCAACACAAAAAGGATTTGTGCCACCCTCAACATGACAGGTGCGATCATACCAGCACTAATGCACCGGATCCCATCAGAACTCCGAAGTTAAGCGTGCTCGGGCTAGAGTAGTACTAGGATGCGTGACCCCCTCGAAAGTCCCGTGTTACACCTCCCTTTTCAATTTTTTTTTTCCCCGGTTAGGGTTGCCAAGATACTTTACCCACCACATTTCTATTACCAAATCCCACGGCACCGTGGGCAAGACAACTTCGCTTCACATAGAGGCTGGGCCCGCAAACCGAGAAGTAGGGCTTGTGACCAGGTCTCCGTCGCTCCGGTGCCCATAACTTTTGATCCGTAAGGAGTTACGCAGTGCACAGCATACCGTTGGAATGCTCTCCGAGAGCTCTACGACGAGGGCAATAATCCTGCTCGACTGCGCCCATTTTTGAAGATCAAAATCGAACATTTTTATCAGTTTTGGGACACTTTTCTTCTTTTGCTCTGTTTTTCCATCCCGGATCGTACGTCGTGAGCTGTTAAAAGGATGACAACCTAACTCGCTGGACATTAAAGGGCCCTACAACGCTTTGATATCACGTCTTGCAAGGATGATGCGTTGTTTAAGCGGATGGGTTGTCGTAAAGCCCATTGGGCCTTTTGAATGGGTCATCTCTCTGGCTTGGGACTGTGAACCGACAACACATAAAGGATTTGTGTCCTCGACGTGGCAGGTGCGATCATACCAACACAAATGCACTGGATCCCATCAGAACTCCGAAGTTAAGCATGCTTGGGCGAAAGTAGTACTAGGATGAGTGACCACATGGGAAGTCCTCATGTCGCACCCCCCTTTTCAATTTTTTTTGCCCTAGTTAGGGTTGCCATGATACTTTATCCACCACATTTCTATTACCGAATCCCATGGCACCTTGGGAAAGACAACTTCGCTTCACGTAGAGGTTGGGCCCGCAAACCAAGGTCGTGGGGCTTGTGAATAGGTCTCCGTCGCTCTGGTGCCCATAACTTTTGATCCCAAAGGGGTTACGCAGCACACAGCATACCATTGGAAAGCTCTCCGAGAGCTCTACGACGGGGGAAATAATCCTGCTTGGCTGTGCCCATTTTTGAAGCCCAAAATCGAACGTTTTCATCAGTTTCGGGCCACTTTTCTTCTTTTGCTCTATTTTTCCATCCTAGATCATACGTCGTGAGCTACTAAAAGGACGACAACCTAACTCGTGGGATATTAGAGGGCCCTACAACTCATCGATGTCACGTCTTGCGAGGATGCTGTGTTGTTCAATGGATGGGTTGTCGTTAAGCCCATTGGGCCTATTGAATGGTCTATCTCTCTAGGCTGGGACTGTGAACCGTCAACATATCAAGGATTTGTGCCCTCAACATGACAGGTGCAATCATACCAGTACTAATGCACCGGATCCCATCAGAACTCCGAAGTTAAGCGTGCTTGGGTGAGAGTAGTACTAGGATGGGTGACCCCCGTGGAAGTCCCCGTGTTACACCTCCCTTTTCAATTTTTTTTCCCCGGTTAGGGTTGCCAAGAAACTTTACCGACCATATTTCTATTACCGAATACCACGACACATTGGGCAAGACAACTTCGCTTCAGGTAGAGGCTGGGCCCGCAAACCGAGGTCGTGGGGCTTGTGACCAGGTCTCCGTCTCTACGGTGCCAATAACTTGTGATACGTAAGGAGTTACGCGGCGTACAACATACCGTTGCAATGCTCTCAGAGAGCACTAAGATGAGGACAGTAATCCTGCTCGGCTGCGCCCATTTTTGGAGATCAAAATCAAACGTTTTTATCAGTTTTGGGCCACTTTTCTTCATTTACTCTGTTTTCCATCCCGGATCGTACATCGTGAGCTGTTAAAATGACGACAACCTAACTCGCTGGACATTAAAGGGCCTTACAATGTGTCGATATCACGTCTTGCGAGGATGCTGCGTTGTTTAAGCAGATGGGTTGTCGTTAAGCCTATTGGGCTTTTTGAATGGGCCATCTCTCTGGGCTGGGACTATGAACCGACAACACAAAGGATTTGTGCCCTCAACATGGCAGGTGCGATCATACCAGCACTAATGCACTGGATCCCTTCAGAACTCCGAAGTTAAGCGTGCTTGGGTGAGAGTAGTACTAGGATAGGTGACCCACTGGGAAGTCCTCATATTGCACCCCCCTTTTCAATTTTTTTTGCCCTAGTTAGGGTTGCCATGATACTTTATCCACCACATTTCTATTATCGAATCCCACGGCACCTTGGGCAAGACAACTTCGCTTCACGTAGAGGCTGGGCTCGCAAACTGAGGTCGTGGGGCTTGTGACCAGGTCTCCGTCGCTCCGGTGCCAATTACTTTTAATCCATAAGGGGTTACGCGGCACACAGCATACCGTAGGAGAGCTTTCTGAAAGCTCTACAACGGGGGCAGTATTCCTACTCGGCTGTGCCCTTTTTTGGAGTCCAAAATTGAACTTTTTCATCAGTTTCAGGCAACTTTTCTTATTTTGCTATATTTTTCCATCCCAGATCGTACGTCGTATGCTGTTAAAAGGATGACAACTGATCTCGTGGGACATTAGAGGGCCCTACAACGCGTCGATGTCACGTCCTACGAGGATGCTGTGTTGTTGAAGCAGATGGGTTGTCGTTAAGCCCATTGGGCCTTTTGAATGGTCCATCTCTCTGGGCTAGGATTGTGAACCGTCAACATATAAAGGATTTGTGCCCTCAACATGACGGGTGCGATCATACCAATTAACCGGATCCCATCAGAACTCCGAAGTTAAGTGTGTTTGGGCCAGAGTAGTACTAGGATGGGTGACCCCCTGGGAAGTCCCTGTGTTACACTTCCCTTTTCAAATTTTTTTCCCTAGTTAGGGTTGCCAAGATACTTTACCCACCACATTTCTATTACCGAATCCCACAGCCCTTTGGGCAAGACAACTTCGCTTCACGTAGAGGCTGGGCCCGAAAACCGAGGGCATGGGGCTTGTGACCAGGTCTCCGTCGCTCCGGTTCACATAACTTTTGATCTGTAAGGAGTTACGCAGCGCACAGCATACCGTTGGAATGCTCTCCGAGAGCTTTACGACGAGGACAGTAATCCTGCTCAGCTGCGCCTATTTTTGGAGATCAAAATCGAACGTTTTTATCAGTTTTGGGCCACTTTTCTTCTTTTGCTCAATTTTTTCATCCCAAATCGTACGTCGTGAGCTATTAAAAGGACGACAACCAAACTCACTGGACATTAAAGAGCCCTACAATGCGTCGATATCATGTCTTGCAAGAATGCTACGTTGTTAAAGCGGATGGGTTGTCGTTAAGCCCATTGGGCTTTTTGAATGGGCCATATCTCTGGGCTGGGACTATGAACCGACAACACATAAAGGATTTATGCCCTCAACATGGTAGGTGCGATCATACCATCACTAATGCACTGGATCCCATCGGAACTCTGAAGTTAAGCGTGCTTGGGCGAGAGTAGTACTAGGATGGGTGACCCCTTGAGAAGTCCTCGTGTTGCACCCCCCCTTTTCAATTTTTTTTGCCCTAGTTAGGGTTGCCATGATACTTTATCCACCACATTTATGTTACCAAATCCCATGGCACCTTGGGCAAGACAACTTCGCTTCACGTAGAGGCTGGGCCCGTAAACCGAGGGCGTGGGGCTTGTGACCAGGTCTCCGTCGCTCCGGTGCCCATAACTTTTGATTCGTAAGGAGTTACGCCGCACACAGCATACCGTTGGAATGCACTTCGAGAGCTCAACAACGACGGCAATAATCCAGCTTTGCTGCGCCCATTTTTGGAGATCAAAATCAAATGTTTTTATTAATTTTGGGCCATTTTACTTCTTTTGCTCTGGTTTTCCAACCCGGTTCGTACGTTGTGAGCTGTTAAAAGGACGACAACCTAACTCATGGGACATTAGAGGGCCATACAACGCATCGATGTCACGTCTTGCGAGGATGCTATGTTGTTGAAGCGGATGGGTTGTCGTTAAGCCCATTGGGCCTTTTGAATGGTCCATCTCTCTAGGCTGGGACTGTGAATCGTCAACACATAAAGAATTTGTGTCCTCAACATGACGGGTACGATCATACCAGTACAAATGCACCGGATCCCATCAGAACTCCGAAGTTAAACGGGCTTGGGCAAAAGTAGTACTAGGATGGGTGACCCCTTGGGAAGTCCCCGTGTTACACCTCCCTTTTCAATTTTTTTTTCCCCGGTTAGGGTTGCCAAGATAATTTACCCACCATATTTCTATTATCGAATACCACGGCACCTTGGGCACGACAATTTCGCTTCACATAGAGGCTGGGCCTGAAAACCGAGGGCATGGGGCTTGTGACCAGGTCTCCGTCGCTCCGGTGCATATATCTTTCGATCCGTAAGGAGTTACGCGGCGCACAGCATACCGTTGGAATACCCTCCTAGAGCTCTACAACTGGGACAGTAAGCTTGCTCAGCTGCGCTTGTTTTTGGAGCTCAAAATCGAACATTTTTATAAGTTTTGACCACTTTTCTTCTTTTGCTCTGTTTTTCCATCCTGGATTGTACGTCATGAGCTGTTAAAAGGACGACAACCTAACTCATCGGACAATAGAGGGCCCTATAGTACGTCGATATCACGTCTTGCGAGAATGCTGCGTTGTTGAATTGGATGGGTTGTCGTTAAGCCCATTGGGCTTGTTGAATAGGCCATCTCTCTGGGTTGGGACTGTGAACCGTCAACACATAAAGGATTTGTGCCCTCAACATGACAGGTGTGATCATACCAGCACTAATGCACCGGATCGCATCAGAACTTCAAAGTTAAGCGTGCTTGGGCGAGAGTAGTACTAGGATGGGTGACCACCTGGGAAGTCCTCGTGTTGCACCCCCTTTTTCAATTTTTTTTGAGCCGGTTAGGGTTGCCAAGATACTTTATCCACCACATTTCTATTACCAAATCCCACGGCACCTTTGGCTAGACAACTTTGCTTCACGGAAAGGCTGGGCCCGCAAACCGAGGGCGTAGGGCTTGTGACCAGGTCTCCGTCGCTCTGGTGCCCATAACTTTTGATCCGTAAGGAGTTACGCGGCGCACATCATATCGTTGGATTGCTCTACGAGAGATCTACGATGGGAGCAGTAAGCATGCTCGACTACGACCTTTTTTGGAGCTCAAAATCGAACGTTTTCATCAGTTTTGGCCCACTTTTCTTCTTTTGCTCTGTTTTTCCATCCCAGATCGTACGTCTTGAGCTGTTAAAAAGACGACAACCTAACTCACAGGACATTAGAGGGCCCTACAATTCGTCGATATCACGACTTGCGAGGATGTTGCGTTGTTGAAGTGGATGGGTTGTCGTTAAGCCCATTGGGCCTTTTAAATAGGCCATCTCATTGGGTTGGGACTGTGAACCGTCAACACATAAAGGATTTGTGCCCTCAACATGATTGGTGCGATCATACCAGCACTAATGCACCAGATCGCATCAGAACTCCGAAGTTAAGCGTGCTTGGGCGAGAGTAGTACTAGGATGGGTGACCCCCCTGGGAACTCCTCGTGTTGCACCCTCCTTTTCAATTTTGTTTGAGCCGGTTAGGGTTGCCAAGATACTTTATCCACCACATTTCTATTACCGAATCCCACGACACCTTGGGCAAGACAACTTCGTTTCCCGTAGAGGCTGGGCCCGCAAACCGAGTGCGTGGGGTTTGTGACCAGGTCTCCGTCGCTCTGGTGCCCATAACTTATGATTCGCAAGGGGTTACGCGGCGTACAGCATAACGTTGGAAAGCTCTCCGAGAGCTCTACGATGAGAGCAGGAAGCCTGCTCAGCTGGGCCTATCTTTCGAGCCCAAAATCGAACGTTTTCATCAGTTTCGTTCTACTTTTCTTCTTTTACTATGTTTTTCAGTCCCGGATCGTACGTCGTGAGCTGTTAAAAGGGTGACAACCTAACTCACGGGATATTACAGGGCCCTACAACGTGCCGATGTCATGTCTTACGAGGATGCTGCGTTGTTGAAGCGGATGGGTTGTCGTTAACCCATTGGGCCTTTTGAATGGGCCATCTCTCTGGGCTGGGACTGTGAACCGTCAACACAGAAGGGATTTGTGCCCTCAACATGACTGGAACGATCATACCAGCACTAATGCGCCGGATCCTATCAGAAGTTAAGCGTGTTTGTGCGAGAGTAGTACTAGGATGGGTGACCCCCTGGAAGTCCTCGTATTGTACCCCCCTTTTCAATTATTTTTGCCCCTGTTAGGGTTGCCAAGATACTTTATCCACCACATTTCTATTACCGAATCCCACGGTACCTTGGGCAAGACAACTTCGCTTCACGTAGAGGCTGGGCTCGCAAACCGAGGGTGTGGGGCTTGTGACCAGGTCTCCGTTGCTCCAGTGTGCATAACTTTTGATCCGTAAGGAGTTACGCGGCGTACAGCATACAGTTGGATAGCTCACCGAGAGCTCTACGACAAAGGTAGCTAGCCTACAAGGCTGCTCCTCTTTTCGGAGCCCAAAATCGAACGTTTTCATCATTTTCGGGCAACTTTTCTTTTTTTGCTCTGTTTTTTCGTTCCCGGATCGTACGTCGTGAGCTGTTAAAAGGGTGACAACCTAACTCGCGGGATATTACAGGGCCCAACAACGCGTCGATATCACGTCTTACAAGGATGCTGCATTGTTGAAGCAGATGGGTTGTCGTTAAGCCCATTGGGCCTTTTGAATAGGCCATCTCTCTGGGGTAGGACTATGAACCGTCAACACATAAAGGATTTGTGCCCTCACCACGATGGGAACGATCATACCAGCACTAATGCGCTGGATCCCATCAGAACTTCGAAGTTAAGCGTGCTTGGGCAAGAGTAGTACTAGGATGGGTGACCCCCTGGAAGTCGTCGTGTTGCTCCCCACTTTTCAATTTTTTTTGCCCCGGTTAGGGTTGCCAAGAAACTTTATCCACCACATTTCTATTAACGAATCCCACGGCACCTTGGGCAAGACAACTTCGCTTCACGTAGAGGCTGGGCCCGCAAACCGAGGGCGTGGGGCTTGTAACTAGGTCTCTTTCGCTCCGGTGTCCATAACATTTGATCCGTAAGGAGTTAGGCGTCGCATAGCATACTGTTGGAAAGCTCTCCAAGAGCTCTACAACGGGGGCGGCAAGCCTGCTCAGCTGCGCCTATTTTCGGAGCCCAAAATCAAACATTTTCTTCATTTTTGGGCAACTTTTCTTCTTTTGCTCTGTTTTTCCGTCCCAGATCGTACGTCGTGAGCTGTTAAAAGGACAACAACCTAACTCGCGGGACATTAGAGGGCCTTAAAATGCGTCAATATCACATCTTGCGAGGATGCTACGTTGTTGAAGTGGATGGGTTGTCGTTAAGCCTATTGGGCCTTTTGAATGGGCCATCTCTCTGGGCGGGGAGTGTGAACCGTCAACACATAAAGGATTTATGCCCTCAACATGAGCTCAAAATCGAATGTTTTCATCAGTTTCGGGTCACTTTTCTTCTTTCGCTCTATTTTTCCATCCCGGATCGTACATCGTGAGTTGTTAAAAGGACAACAACCTAACTCGCGGGACATTAGAGGGCCCTACAATGCATCGATATCACGTCTTGCGAGGATACTGCATTGTTGAAGTGGAGGGGCTGTCGTTAAGCCCATTAGGCCTTTCGAATGGGCCATCTCTCTAGACTGGGACTGTGAACCGTCAACACATAAAAGATTTATAACCTCAACATGGCGGGTGCAATCATACCAGCACTAATGCACTGGATCCTATCAAAACTCTGAAGTTAAGCGTGCTTGGGTGAGAGTAGTACTAGGATGGGTGACCCCCTGGGAAGTCCTCGTGTTGCACCCCCCTTTTCAATTTTTTTTGCCCCGGTTAGGGTTGCCAAGATACTTTATCCACCACATTTCTATTACTGAATCCCACGGCACCTTGGGCAAGACAACCTCGCTTCACGTAGCGGCTGGGCCCACAAATTGAGGGCGTGGGGCTTGTGACCAGGTCTCCGTCGCTCTGGTGCCCATAACTTATGATCTGTAAGGAGCTACGCGGCGCACAGCATACCGTTGGAAAGCTCTCCCAAAGCTCTACGACGGGGGTGGCAAGCCTGCTCGGCTGCGAATGTTTTCAGAGCCCAAAATTGAACGTTTTCATCAGTTTCGGGCCACTTTTCTTCTTTTGCTTTGTTTTTCTGTTCCAGATCGTACGTCATGAGCTGTTAAAATGACGACAACCTAACTCGCGGGACATTAGAGGGCCCTACAACGCTACGATATCACGTCTGGCGAGGATGCTGTGTTGTTGTAGCGGATGGGTTGTCGTTAAGCCTATTGGGCCTTTTGAATATGCCATCTCTCTATGTTAGGACTGTGAACTGTCAACACATAAAAGATTTGTTCCCTCAACATGACGAGTGCGATCATACCAACACTAATACACCGGATCCTATCAGCACTACGAAGTTAAGCGTGCTTGGGCGATAGTAGTACAATGATGGGTGACCCCCTGGGAAGTCCTCGTCTTGCACCCCCCTTTTCAATTTTGTTTGCCCCGGTTAGGGTTGCCAAGATACTTTATCCACCACATTTCAATTATTGAATCCCACGGCACCTTGGGCAAGACAACTTCGCTTCACGTAGAGGCTGGGCCCGCAAACCAAGGGTGTTGGGCTTGTGACCAGGTCTCCGTCGCTCCGGTACCCATAACTTTTGATCCGTGAGGAGTTACACGGCGCACAGCACACCGTTAGAAAGCTCTCCGAGAGCACTACGACGAGGGCAGCAAGCCTGCTCTGCTGCGCTTGTTTTTGAAGCCCAAAACCAAACGTTTTCATCAATTTCAGGCCACTTTTCTTCTTTTGCTCTTTTTTTCTTCCCGGATCGTACGTCGTGAGTTGTTAAAAGGACGACAACCAAACTTGCGCTATATTACAGGGCCTTACAACGCGTCGATATCACGTCTTACGAGGATGCTATGTTCTTGAAGCGGATAGGTTGTCGTTAAGCCCATTGAACCTTTTGAATGGGCCATCTCTCTGGGCTAGGACTGTGAACCGTCAACACATAAAGGATTTGTGCCCTCAACATGACAGGTGCGATCATACCATCACTAATGCGCCGGATCCCATCAGAACTCTGAAGTTAAGCGTGCTTGGATGAGTGTAGTACTAGGATGGGTGACCCTTTGGAAAGTCCTCGTGTTGCACCCCCCTTTTCAATTTTTTTTGCCTCGGTTAGGGTTGCCAAGACACTTTATCCACCACATTTCTATTACTGAATCCCACGGCACCTTGGGCAAGACAACTTCGCTTCACGTAGAGGCTGGGCCCGTAAACCGAGGGCATGGGGCTTGTGACTAAGTCTCTGTTGCTCTGGTGCCCATAACTTTTGATCCGTAAGGAGTTATGCGGCGCACAACATACCGTTGGAAAGCTCTCTGAGAGCTCTACAATGGGGTAAGCAAGCATGCTCGGTTGTGCCTGTTTTCAGAGCACAAAATCGAACGTTTTCATCAGTTTTGTGCCACTTTTCTTCTTTTGCTCTGTTTTCCATCCCGGATCGTACGTCGTGAGCTGTTAAAAGGACGACAACCTAACTTGCGCTATATTATAGGGCCCTACAACGCGTCAATATCATGTCTTACGAGGATGCTGCGTTGTTGAAGCGGATGGGTTGTCGTTAAGCCCATTGGGCCTTTTGAATGGGCCATCTCTCTGGGCTGGGACTGTTAACCGTCAACACATAAAGGATTTGTGCCCTCAACATGATAGGTGCGATCATACTAGCACTAATGCACCAAATCCTATCAGCACTCCGAAGTTAAGCGTGCTCGGGCGAGAGTAGTACTAGGATGGGTGACCCCCTGGGAAGTCCTCGTGTTGGACCACTCTTTTCAATTTTTTTTATCCCGGTTAGGGTTGCCAAGATACTTTATCCACCACATTTCTATTACCGAATCCCACGGCACCTTGGGCAAGACAACTTCGCTTCACGTAGAGGCTGGGCCATCAAATCGAGGGCGTGGGGGGGCTTGTTACCAGGTCTCCGTTGCTCCGTTGCCCATAACTTTTGATCGGTAAGGAGTTACGCGGCGCACAGCATGCCATTGGAAAGCTCTCTGAGAGCTCTATGTCACGCCCCAACTCGACCCCACCTACGATCAGTCAGGACGCAAGGGAATTTCAGTAGTATAACGACAGTAATAAAGGCACCGAGGCTCTAAACCTACCTCTTAGAACATTATACAATCAAACTCCTCAACCATACAACAATCAATTCCTTAAAACCATTAACAACATACAACATAACCAATTATACAACAATCATTCTTAGACAATCCATTCATAGTTATACGCCTCCGTTCCAACATAATACCTTAACTTTAACGTACATATCAAAATAGATTATAAACCAACTTAGCAACCTAGATCATAACAAAAGAAAGACTACTAAGTTAGCATCATTTAGTTCATTATCTTTACTACAACTTATACATCATAAACTACAAAGAAAATAAAAGACAACTAGTTTAATATACATGATAATAGAGTATACAACATCTCAAGCATCAAGGACAAGACTCTGGCACGTAGGACTCGTCCACATACGGCACTTTATCCCCTTCTAGAGGCACGTACCCGTAATCTTGCTCAAGGACACCTGTATGCATGCAATAATAGAGAATGAGCTTATATAAACAAGCTTAGTGAGGATCCGATAAATCTCTAATAGTATTCACTATACTACTTGAAAATAATTATTTGAGCAAGTAAACACACAATAAAGCATCAATAACAATATAAACACATAAGTATAATGGCAAATCAATAAAGGATACTCAATTTGGTGTAGCTCCATATGCTATCACGATCTCAACCATTCTTCTTATAAATCCCCATTACTCACGCACCCGAGGTACCTCACTAGCCTCTCCCTCCATGACACCTCCGTCATGCAAGTTGGAGGTAGTCTCTGGTAGTCATGCCATTATCAACCCGACAGCCCGACGCTGCCCGAGAGGTGGCACACACATACCAAGACTCAACAATAATAATAAACATCATTCACAGGAGAATAGTCAAGCAAAACTACCTATCTCCCGGTTTATCAATCATCAATCAATAATCATCAATAATCATTCATTTGCATCAATGTAACATCAATAAAATCATCAATAATCATCAATTATCATCAATATAACATTAAGTAATCAATTAAACAACAATTAACTAAGTTAGATGACAAAGTAGGCCATCCAACTTAACATGCTTTAAACACGCAATCTAACCTTAATCTAACCATAAACAACTCACAATTCAATCACTCAAACACCACCCAATCATCTAAAGGCTCAATTCAACAATTTAAAGAAAGACAACCTAAACTTCAAATAATTATATCTTACATTCTACTAATCCAAATCACTCCAAATCTGTTTCAAACACTCACCCATTCAATAAACTACATTAGCCCTCTCGGAAACAAACCAAGACACATCAAAATCAAGCCCAACAGCCCTAAAACCTCAATGCACCTAGGCTGAAATTTCTGAATTTTCACCCAAACATCGCAATCGAAAATTCGGCATTATAACAGCGTTACCACGTAATTAACAAACTTTTAGAAATCGACGACAATCCATTCCAACCACAACAACTCAATATAATCCTCCAAAGCCAATCTATCAACTTTAAATACCCGAAAATAAATAATTTCGCTACAATGTCTCAAATCTCGTAGTAATACACATAAACGATCCCTAGCACGCATTGATCAATAATATATCCTCAAATTAACATTCTAACGGTTCAAAATCCAGTTATGAGCAAAAACATAAAAAATGAGTTTTGAGATCTAGAATTTTTCTCTCACCTTTGATGCGATATAAGCCTAGATATGCGTGCAATACGTGCCCAACAAGCGGAATCCAACTCGGAATGAAATTCTACGCACAAAAACTAGGTTTTTCTATGAAAATTTGCTTTGAAAACTTGAAGAAAACCTTGGCTTATTCTCCCATGGAGCTCTCGGCCATCTGGGTGTTTTTTAGTGTGTTTTGTGTTGTGTTTAGTGTGTGTTGATGCAATATTAAGTATATAAGGCTTGGTCAATTAAAAAAATGCAAAGTCAAAGTAGTTATTTAGTCATTTAATTCATTTTCTAGTCTTTTAATTCATTTCTTGAGTATTTCTTGCTTAACTATTAAATTAACACTTAAATTAATTCTAGACATAATATTTTAGGTGACAAAGAAGGTTACATTAAAATAGTTTCACCCGCATTGGCTTAAAACTCGTTTTCTTGTAAAAGAAAGTGTAAAAATCTTTAAAATTCCAAAACCGATTCCAAATATGTTTTTATCAAACACGGGTATATTAATACTCGAGGACTAGGTTTTAAAACGTTTAAAACACCCCTGTAAAAATTTTAGCGGACAGGTGTTCAAAAATACTTTTCACCAAAACCGACGATAAAATTTCTGATTCCGTTTTTGATGAAAATTTCATGAATGCACACTTGGCATGTGTTAGGAGTATTAATCACATAATTATCACATTCTAAGTCATATAGCATATAAACAGGTCAATTCACGCAAAACAAGAATAAACATGCAAAACGAGACATGATAGAAAAGTGGAGTTTCACATTCTCCCCCCTTAAAGAAATTTCGTTCTCGAAATTCTTACTTGATGTACTGAACATATCTGGGTACTGCTCCTGCATCTGATCTCGTCTCTCCCAAGTAGCTTCCTCGATACCGTGATGCTTCCACAACACCTTAACCATCAGAATCTTCTTCGACCTCAACTCTCATTCCATCTGATCAAGAATACGAATCGGACACTCGTCATAAGTCAGATTCTCACGAATCTGTAACGGCTCTGGCTCAAGAATATGAGAAGGATCCGAATTATATTTCCACAATTAGACACGTGAAATACATCGTGGACATTAGAGAAATTCTCCGGTAAAGCCAACCAATATGCCAACTTACCAATCCTGCCGGTAATCTCAAATGGCCCAACAAATCTCGGACTCGGCTTACCACCTTTACCATAACGAGCAAACCCTTTACAAGGAGACAATCTCAAGAAAACCTGATCTCCGACTGCAAACTCCAAGTCCCGACGACGCTTATCAGCATAACTCTTGAATCTACTCTGCACCGTAAGCATTCTCTGCCTGATCAACTGAACATTCTCAATCTTCTCAAGAAGCTCTGGCATGATAGTCGGATCAATAGTCTTCATCTCCCCTAACTCGTCCCAATATAAAGGTGAACGACACTTACGACCGTAAAGAGCTGCAAAAGGTGCCATCCCAATAGTAGCTTGATAACTATTGTTATAGGCAAACTCGGCAAGTGGAAGATGTTTCTCCCAGTTCTTCCCGAAGTCCAGAACACAAGCCCTAAGCATATCTTCTAGAATCTGAATAATCCGCTCAGACTGACCGTCAACCGTCGGTCTGTGGATGATACGCGGTACTGAAGTTCAACTGAGTACCCAAGGTCTCCTGAAGTTTCTCCCACAAACGAGAAGTAAATCGAGGATCTCGATCTGAGACAATACTAGATGGAATCCCGTGAAGTCTAACAATCTGGTCCAAATAAAGACCCGTTAACTTTGTAACTTCATCTCCTATCCTCATCGAAATAAAATGAGTTATTTTCGTCAAACGATCCACGACAACCCAAACTGCATCATTACCCCTCAGTGTTCTAGGCAAACCAGTGATGAAATCCATCGTAATATGCTCCCACTTCCACTCTGATATAGCCAACAGCTAAAGTAACCATGCAGGTCGTTGATGCTCAGCTTTTACCCTCTGACAAGTCAAACATCTAGATACAAACTGAGCAACCTCTCTCTTCATCTTATTCCACCAGTAATGTTGCTTCAAATCCCGATACATCTTGGTTCCACCGGGATGAATAGTGTACTTAGAATTATGAGCCTCCTCTAGAATACCTCGCCTCAAACCCAGTTCATCAGGAACACAAACCCTATTCTGAAACCAAAGAATACCATCCTCGTGCACTTTGAAGTCAGACTGATCATTCGTGATCTAATCCTTGATCTTCTGAAGTTTAACATCAAGTTGCTGAGCTTCTTTGATTTGAGATAACAATAAAGGCTAAATACGGAGATGTGAACACATCACCCTAACCTGAGTTAACTCCGGTCTCCAATAAGTGAATTCCTCAAGAACCTCCCACTTCTTGACAGTCAAACAAGAAACACTCGCCTTACGGCTAAGAGCGTCTGCCACAACATTTTCCTTTCCAGGAAGATAGCTGATAGAACAATTATAATCTCCGAGAAGTTCCATCCACCTCCGTTGATGCATATTCAACTCCTTCTGTGAGAATAAATACTTAAGACTCTTATGATCAGTGAAAACCTCGAACTTACTGCCCCACAGATAATGACGCCACTTTTTCAGTGCGAAAACAACAGCTGCCAACTCAAGATCATGAGTCAGATAATTCACTCCATAAGGTTTCAACTTTCTAGAAGCATAGGCAATAACCCGACCATTCTAGATAAGAACACATCCCAAGCCCTCATTTGATGCATCGCTGTAAACAACAATATTATCGATCCCCTCTAGTAGAGCAAGTACTGGAGCAGTAGTCAACCTCTTTTTCAACTCCTAAAATCCACTCTCGCATTTCTTATCCCAAACAAAACTAGTCTGTTTTTGAGTTAACTTAGAAAGTGGCCCTGCAATCTTAGAAAAGTCTTTGACAAACCTACGGTAATAACCCGCCAAGCCAAGAAAGCTACGAACCTCCGAAACATTCTCCGGACGTTTCCAAGACATCACTGACTCAATCTTAGTGGGATCTACAGAAATACCGCTCTGTGTGATAACATGACCAAGAAAAGATATGCGTTGCAGCCAAAATTCACATTTGCTGAATTTTGCAAACAACTGATGTTCTTGCAGCTTTTCTAAGACAAGCCGTAGATGTTGCTCGTGCTCCGATTCAGACTTGGAATAAACGAAGATATCATCAATAAAGATCACCACAAACTGGTCCAAGTATGGCTGAAAAACCTAATGCATAAGGTCCATGAATGCTGCCAGTGCATTAGTTAACCCAAATGGCATAACCACAAACTCATAATGCCCGTACCGAGTCCTAAAGGCAGACTTCGGAACATCCTCTGTGCGAATCCGAAGCTGATGATACCCCTGCCTCAAGTCAAACTTAGAGTAGACTTTAGCTCCCTGAAGTTGATCAAACAACTCGTCAATTATTGGCAAAGGATACTTGTTCTTGATAGTCACCTGATTCAAACCACGATAGTCAATGCATAACCTCAAGGTACCATCCTTCTTCTTCACAAATAAAACAGGAGCTCCCCAAGGTGAAGAACTCTGCTGAATGAAACCCTTCTCTATTAACTCCTATAACTGAGTTTTCAACTCCTTCAACTCAGCTGGTGCCATCCGGTATGCCGATTTAGAAATAGGTTGAGTACCGGGAACAAGATTGATCACAAACTCCACATCTCTCTCTGGCGGTAACCCTAGCAACTCCTCGGGAAATACATTAGGATATTCCCAAATAATAGGAACTTCCTCCAGCTGTAGCTTATCAGATGGCTTGTTGATCAAATAAGCTAGATAACCCGAACACCCCTTACTCACCAACTTAATGGCTTTAGTTGCTGAGATAACAAAACTTGTCTTAGCACCCCGGTTCCCTACTACCTCAACTACTGGCTGATCTGGCAAATGAAATTGTACTACCTTTGTTCTACAATTCAACTGGGCATCATACTTAGAAAGGCAATCCATACCCAGGATAACATCATACCCCCGGATAGGAAATAAGATAAGGTCCGAAGGAAAATTATACCCCTTAACATGAATTATACAATCCTTACATACTAAGCCAGTAATATACTTATCAGTCAAAGAGGTACTAATCTCAACCACATAAGGCAGTCTTTCAGGTTCCACATTAACACGTTGCACACAAGCAGGAGTAATGAAAGAATGCGTAGCACCAGAATCAATCAATACTTTAACAAGTCGATCATGTATAAGGAAGTTACCTTCCACAACTGCAGTCTCCTCAGGCATCTCCTCCAAATCAACTGCATAGGCCCGAGCCTGAACCCGCTGCTGCTGAGGTGCACTGCCCGCAAGTCGACCCTGATAACCCTGAGTCACTGCCCGACCCTCAGTCCTCTGATATCTAGGGCAATCCCTCGCCCTATGCTGATTGCTACCGCAAGCCAAATAAGCCCCTGACTTCACCCTGTAGTCGGCCTCCACATGGCCCTAGCGCTTGCAGTAAGTACACTGCGATGATGATGCACTGACACTGCCCCTGGAAGAACCAGAAGCTGAAGAAGCAGCTATACTAGCCTGCTGCTGAGGTCTAACAAAACTAGGCCTGTACTAACCCTGAGACTGGCCTGGCCTAAACTGGGACTGAACTTGATAGGACCCCTGTTGAAACTGAGGTCGATAATAACTCTGCTGACCCTGTGGCCTGAAAGAACCTGCTGAGCTGGCGGCGTATACACACCCTGCTGTACAGAAGGCCAATACACTGCGTGCTGACCCTGCGGCTGAAAGGGCCTCTTGCTAGGCTGGCTAGATACAATCTGATCCCCCTTTCTCTTCTCCAGTCTAGAAGCTGCATCAAAGGCCTCAGTCATTACATCATACCGATTCAGGGCCATCGCATCCTGAATCTCGGGCCTCAACCCCAACATGAACCTATGAGTCCTACGTTCCTCGTCAGCCACATACTCTGGTGCATACCGGGACAACCTAGTGAAAGTGGCCTCATACTAAGCCACTGAAGTATCTCCCTGTACTAAGGCTAGAAACTCTACCTCTCTCCACTCCCTCGCGATCCTCGGGACATATTTTGCCCGGAAAGCTAACAGAAAGGTATCCCAAACATACGGAATACCTTGAGTCTCCAAGCTAGTTTTCACCGTGCGCCACCGTTCCTCTGCCTCATCATCTAGCAAGTACACGGCAAAAGTGACCTTCCACTCATCGGTATAATCAAGAGGGTCAAAAATCTTCTCCACCTTACTAATCCACGCCTCAGCCTTCCTGTCATCCGGCTCCCCCTGAAACCGCGGTGGATAATACACTAAAACTCTTTCAGTGTGCCACGACCGTGGTACCCACCTTGTGCATTCAACAACTGATTCTGCAATGCCTGATTTTGGGCAGCCTGCCCTACCAGTAATTGCGCCTGACTAGCCATAATGTCGTTCATCCTATCAAAAGCTGCACCTATCCGATCTTCATCCCTAACTTGGCCTGGTGCCACATTTCTCGGAATCTCATCAGTCATCTCAAGCCTACCTCTGGTCCTCGGTCTACCCGTCATTCTACTAATCAAAGAGTTAACACAAGTTATAGCACGTAAACAAGCTATAGACAATTATTAGCAAATAAGCAACAATTCACATAAACACATAAATCACTTAAGTATCAATCACATAAACAAATTAATCACATAATCGCATAAGCATTAAATCACATAATCACTTAATCACTTAATCACTTAACCATATTAACATATAGTTCACTTTTCTTTCACTTCATACATACTTTCATGCCAAGACCATTACCCACATTCCGAGAATACCCCGGCTGATAGCTAACATGCGCTCTGATACCACTTAAATGTCACACCCCAACTCGACCCCACCTACGATCAGTAAGGACGCAACGGAATTTCGGCAGTATAACGACAGTAATAAAGACACCGAGGCTCTAAACCAACCTCTCAGAACATTATACAATCAAACTCCTCAACCAGACAACAATCAATTCCTTAAAACCATTAACAACATACAACATAACCATATTATACAACAATCATTCTTAGACGATCCATTCATAGTTATACGCCTCTATTCCAACATAATACCTTAACTTTAACATACATATCAAAATAGATTATAAACCAACTTAGCAACCTAGATCATAACAAAAGAAAGACTACTAAGTTAGCATCATTTAGTTTATTATCGTTACTACAACTTATACATCATAAACAACGAAAAAAATAAAAGACAACTAGTTTAATATACATGATAATAGACTATACAACATCTCAAGCATCAAGGACAAGACTCTGGCACATAGGACTCGTCCACATATGGCACATTATCCCGTTCTGGAGGCACGTACCCGTAATCTTGCTCAAGGACACCTTTATGCATGCAATAATAGAGAGTGAGCTTATATAAACAAGCTCAGTGAGGATCCGATAGATCTCTAACAGTATTCACTATACTCCTTGGAAATAATCCTTTGAGCAAGTAAACCCACAATAAAGCATCAATAACAATATAAGCACATAACTATAATGACCAATCAATAAAGGATACTCAATTTGTTGTAGCTCCATACGCCATCACGATCTCAACCATTCTTCTTTTAACTCCCCATTACTCACGCACCCGAGGTACCTTACTAGCGTCTCCCTCCATGACACCTCCGTCATGCGAGCTGGAGGTAGTCTCTGGTAGTCATGCCGTTATCAACCCGATAGCCCGACGTTGCCCGAGACGTGGCATACACATACCAAGACTCAACAATAATAATAAACATCATTCACAGGAGGACAGTCTAGCAGAACTGCCTATCTCCCGGTTCATCAATCATCAATCAATAATCATCAATAATCATTCATTTCCATCAATGTAACATCAATATAATCGTCAATAATCATCAATTATCATCAATATAACATTAAGTAATCAATTAAACAACAATTAACTAAGTTAGATGACAAAGTAGGCCATCCAACTTAACATGCATTAAACACGTAATCTAACGCTAATCTGACCATCAACAACTCACAATTCAATCACTCAAACACCACCCAATCATCTAAAGGCTCAATTCAACAATTTAAAGAAAGACAACCTAAACTTCAAATAATCATATCTTACATTCTACTAATCCAAATCACTCCAAATCAGTTTCAAACACTCACCCATTCAATCAACTACATTAGCCCTCTCGGAAACCAACCAAGACACATCAAAATCAAGCCCAACAGCCTTAAAACCTCAATGCACCTAGGCTGAAATTTCCGGATTTTCACCCAAACATCGCAATCGAAAATTCGGCATTATAACGGCGTTACCACGTAATTAACAAACTTTTAAAAATCGACGGCAATTGATTCCAACCACAACAACTCAAGATAATCCTCAAAAAGCCAATCTATCAACTTTAAATACCCGAAAATAGATAATTTCACTACAATGGCTCAAATCTCGTAGTAATACACATAAACGATCCCTAGCACGCACTGATCAATAATATATCCTCAAATTAACATTCTAACGGTTCAAAATGCAGTTATGAGCAAAAACATAAAAAATGAGTTTTGAGATCTAGAATTTTTTTCTCACTTTGATGTGATATAAGCCTAGATATGTGTGCAATGTGTGCCCAACAAGCGGAATCCAATTCTGCATGAAATTCTACGCACAAAAACTAGGTTTTTCTATGAAAATTTGCTTTGAAAACTTGAAGAAAACCTTGGCTTATTCTCCCATGGAGCTCTCGGCCATCTAGGTGTTTTTGAGTTTTTTGTGTGTTGTGTTTAGTGTGTGTTGATGCAATATTAAGTATATAAGGCTTGGTCAATTAAAAAAATGCAAAGTCAAAGTAGTTATTTAGTACTTTAATTCATTTTCGAGTCTTTTAATTCATTTCTTGAGTATTTCTTGCTCAACTATTAAATTAACACTTAAATTAATTCTAGACATAATATTTTAGGTGACTAAGAAGGTTACATTAAAATAGTGTCACCCGAATCGGCTTAAAACTCGTTTTCTTGCAAAAGAAAGTGTAAAAATCTTTAAAATTCCAAAACTAATTCTAAATCCGTTTTAATCAAACACGGGTCTATTAATACTCGAGGACTAGGTTTTAAAACGTTTAAAACACCACTGTAAAAATTTTAGCAGATAGGTGTTCAAAAATACTATTTACCAAAACCGATGATAAAATTTCTGATTCCGTTTTGGATGAAAATTTCATGAATGCACACTTAGCATGTGTTAGGAGTATTAATCACATAATTATCACATTCTACGTCATATAGCATAAAAACAGGTCACTTCACGCAAAACAAGAATAAACACGCAAAACGAGACAGGATAGAAAAATGGGGTTTCATACTCTACGACGGGGGCAGCAAGCCTGCTCGGCTGCGAATGTTTTCAGAGCCCAAAATCGAATATTTTCATTAATTTCAGGCCACTTTTCTCCTTTTGTTTTGTTTTTTCGTCCCAGATCGTACGTCGTGAGCTGTTAAAAGGACGACAACCTAATTCGCGGGACATTAGGGGGCCCTACAATGCGAAGATATCACGTCTTGCGAGGATGCTGCATTGTTGAAGTGGATGGGTTGTCGTTAAGCCCATTGGGCCTTTTGAATAGGCCATCTCTCTGGGCTGGGACTGTGAACCGTCAACACATAAAGGATTTGTACCCTCAACATGACGGGTACTATCATACCAGCACTAATGCGCTGGATCCCATCAGAACTCCGAAGTTAAGCGTGCATGGGCGAGAGTAGTACTAGGATAGGTGACCACCTGGGAAGTTCTTGTGTTGCACCCCCTTTTCAATTTTTTTTCCTCGGTTAGGGTTGCCAAGATACTTTATCCACCACATTTCTATTACTGAATCCCACGGCACCTTGGGCAAGACAACTTCAATTCACGTAGAGGCTGGGCCCGTAAACCGAGGGCGTGGGGCTTGTGACTAGGTCTCTGTCGCTCCGGTGCCCATAACTTTTGATCCGTAAGGAGTTACGCAGTGCACAGCATACCGTTGGAAAGCTCTCCAAGAGCTCTATGATGGAGGCAACAAGCCTGCTCGGCTGCGACTATTTTCGGAGTCCAAAATCAAACGTTTTTATTAGTTTTGGGCCACTTTTCTTCTTTTGCTCTATTTTTCCATCTAGGATCGTACGTCGTGAGCTGTTAGAAGGAAGACAACCTAACTTGCACGATATTAGAGGGCCCTACAACGCGTCGATATCACGTCTTATGAGGATGCTGCGTTATTAAAGCAGATGGGTTGTCGTTAAGCCCATTGGGCCTTTTGAATGGGCCATCTCTCTGGGCTTGGACTGTGAACCGTCAACACAAAAAGGATGTGTACCCTCAACATGAAAGGTGCAATCATACCAGCATTAATGCGCCGGATCCCATCAGAACAACGAAGTTAAGCGTGCTTGGGCGAGAGTAGTTCTACGATGGGTGACCCCTGGGAAGTCCTCGTGTTGCACCTCCTTTTTCAATTTTTTTTTGCCCCGGTTAGGGTTGCCAAGATAATTTATACACCACATTACTAATACCGAATCCCACGGCACCTTGGGCAAGACAACTTCGCTTCACGTAGAGGCCAGGCCCGCAAACCGAGGGCGTGGGGCTTGTGACCAACTCTCCGTCGCTCCGGTGCCCATAACTTTTGATCCGTAAAGAGTTACGCGGTGCACAGCATACCGTTGGAAAGCTCTTCGAGAGCTCTACGACGAGGGTAGGAAGCCTGATTTGCTGCGCTTGTTTTTGATGTCCAAAATCGAACGTTTTCATCAGTTTCGGGCCACTTTTCTTCTTTTGCTTTGTTTTTCCGTCCCGGATCACACGTCGTGAGTTGTTAAAAGGAACATATCCTAACTCGCGGGACATTAGAATGCCCTACAATGCGACGATATCACGTCTTGTAACGATGTTGAATTATTGAAGCAGATGGGTTGTTGTTAATCCTATTGGGCTTTTTGAATGGGCCATCTCTCTGGGCTGGGACTGTGAACCGTCAACACATAAAGGATTTGTGCCCCCAACATGACGGGTGCGATCATTGCACCACTAGTGCGCCGGATCCCATCAGAACTCCAAAGTTAAGCGTGCTTGGGCGAGAGTAGTACTAGGATGAGTGACCCCCTGGGAAGTCCTCGTGTTGCACCCCCTTTTCAATTTTTTTTGGCCCCGGTTAGGGTTGCCAAGACACTTTGTCCACCACATTTCTATTACCGAATCCCACGACACCTTGGGCAAGATAACTTCAAGACACTTTATCCACCACATTTCTATTACCGAATCCTATGGCACCTTGGGCAAGACAACTTCGCTTCACGTAGAGGCTGGGCCCCCAAACCAAGGGCGTGGGGCTTGTGACCAGGTGTCCGTTGCTCCGGTGCCCATAACTTATAATCCGTAATGAGTTACGCGGCGCACAGCATACCTTTGGAAAGCTCCTCGAGAGCTCTAAGACGAGCACAACAGGCGTGCCTGGCTGCACCTATTTTTGGAGTCCAAAATTGAACATTTTCATCAGTTTCGGGCCACTTTTCTTCTTTAGCTCTGTTTTTTCGTCATGGATCGTACGTCGTGAGCTGTTAAAAGGATGACAACCTAACTCGCGGGACATTAGAGGGCCCTACAACGCGACGATATCAAGTCTTCCAAGGATGTTGCGTTGTTGAAGTGGATGGGTTTTAGTTACGCCCATTGGCCTTTTTGAATGGGCCATTTCTCTGGGCTGGGACTGTGAACCGTCAACACATAAAGGATTTGTGCCCTCAACATGACAGGTGTGATCATAGCAGCACTAATGCGCCAGATGCCATCAGAACTCCGAAGTTAAGCGTGCTTGGGCGAGAGTAGTACTAGGATGGGTGACCCCCTAGGAAGTCCTCGTGTTGCACCCTCTTTTCAATTTTTTTGGCCCGGTTAGTGTTGCCAAGACACTTTATCCACCACATTTCTATTACCGAATCCCACGGCACCTTGGGCAAGACAACTTCGCTTCACGTAGAGGCTGGGCCTGCAAACCGAGGGCGTGGGGCTTATGACCAGGTCTCCGTCACTCCGGTGCCCATAACTTTTGATCCGTAAGGCATTACGCGGCGCACAACATACCGTTGGAAAGCTCTCCGAGAGCTCTACAACGGGGGTAACAAGCTTGCTCGGTTGCGCCTATTTTCAGAGCCCCAAATTGAACGTTTTGATTAGTTTCAGACCACTTTTCTTCTTTTGCTCTATTTTTTAATCCCGGATCGTACGTCGTGAGCTATTAAAAGGATGATAACCTAACTCGTGGGATATTACGGGGCCCTACAACACGTCGATATCAAGTCTTACAAGGATGCTGCATTGTAGAAGCAGATGGGTTGTCATTAAGCTCAATGGGGCTTTTGAATGGGCCATCTCTCTGGGCTAGGATTGTGAACCGTCAACACATAAAGGATTTGTGCCCTCAACATGACGGGTGCGATCATACCAGCATTAATGCGACGGATCCCATTAGAACTCTGAAGTTAAGTGTGCTTGGGTGAGCCCCTGGGAAGTCCTTGTGTTGTACCTCCCTTTTCAATTTTTTTTACCCCGGTTAGGGTTGACAATATACTTTATCCACCACATTTCTATTACCGAATCCCATGGCACCTTGGGCAAGACAACTTCACTTCACGTAGAGGCTGGGCCCGCAAACTGAGGGCGTGGGGCTTGTGACCAGGTCTCCGTCGCTCCGATGCCTATAAATTTTGATCCGTAAGGAGTTATGTGAGGCCTGACCCCGAATTGCGTGTCTTACCTCAATTTGTGTGCCTTAGACCTAGAATTATATGACCGACCTTGGATTACGTGCCCTATCTTGATTTTTATGCATGCCTCGTTATACGTGCCTTGACCTAAGATTGTGTGCCCTAACTTCGATTTACGTGCGATACCTCAATTTGTGTGCACTGACCTTGAATTGTGTGCCCTAACGTAGGTTTAAGAGTCGTACCTCAATTTACGTGCATTGCATTGAATTACGTGCCTTGTATTGGTTTACATGCATGCACCTAGGGTTGCGTGCATTTGCATTGGAATCCATGCATCTATCTTGAAGTACGTGCCTTACCTCGTAGTTTGTGTCTACCTCATGATTCGTGCCTCGTATTGATTTATGTGCGTGTCTCGTAGTACGTGCCCTAGACATAAGAAAGCATGCCCGCACACTAATCAATAAAGAATCCTACATAAAGCACTAAACACTAAAATAATCCTACACAATCTACTAACTAATATTATATTCTTAATTCATATTCTATACAAAACCCACTAACTAATAAAATAATCTATTCTTCCCAATACACTCAACTAACCAATAAACTATTATAAACCTACACTTATTATAATCCAAAATACACTAACTTGAATCTGAAATTTCAGATTTTCCCTTGCATTACACGACCAAGACAAAGCAATTTGATCAGCTTTGCACAATTAAATTAAAGCCTAGACATTCTATGACACATGCACTAAGCACAATGCATAAAATAACTCCTAAACACCCTACCCTAAGCTACCTTTCTCGGCCACATCACCATAGCATGCTAACAATTCAAATAATACTCAAAAGATTACACAAAATCAGATTCTTCAAAGCTCAAGACCAACACACAACCACATGCTCACAAACAACTCTTCAAACATTCATTTTTCTCTCAAAACTCTCTCATTCTCTCTCCTTCTCTCTCATTTTCGACCATGGCAGCCCCTTGAGCATTCAAGACTCCTAACAACTCTCTAAGACTCTCCCAAGCTCGGCCATAGCAAGCACAAGCAATGCAACTAGCTCAAAAATACACACAAACTCACAAAACTTATCATTTTCGGCCTAAGGTAAGTCTTGATAGTTTTCTTCCATTTCTTTTGGTTTCACACACATGCACACCTTCCTCACATGCTAACTAAGTTAGAAATTAAGGGAAGACAAGCCATCTCTCGGCCAAAGCAAGGAAGAAGCTCCCTTTGTGCATTTTGAAGAACATTTGTGCATCTTTAACCATCAATAGGCTAAGGTGAGGGTTAAACTCTTTTAAAAGCTTTCAAAAATCACATGCATGCCTTCATATGACTATGTTTAGCTCTGTAGTTGCTGTATATGTGTGTATATGAGCTTATATGACCATGCATGGCTAGACTTTTCGTTAGAACTTGAAGATAGGCAAAAATCGTGTAGCTGGCAGATATCTGACTTGGTAGAACGAAGTGCATTTGGCCTAGTACAATATGTTTAAAATGCGTGTAAATTGGTAGGTGACTATTTTTGCCAGTTCTGATAATTTTTTGTAGAAATAGGCCAAGGCCAATTTTGACTCTAAGGCATCCAAAATGGTCAAACATCGTGAGGTTTCTAAATCTGGAAAATCTAGAAATATGAAATAGGTTTCTGGCAGATTACTGGCTCTGGAGAACGAAGCATTTTTGACCGAGTAAATGTTGGTGAAAATGCATGAAAATTGGCAGATTTCTATATTTTTCAGTTTTGGACATTTTTTCCGGAAATAGACCAAAGCCATTTCTGACTCTAAGACCCTCAAAAATAGCAAAAATCGTAATGTGTCTAAAACTGGACAGTTTTGCGTAGTCTCACGGTTTTGGCCATAACTCCTAAGTCCGAACTCCAAATTAGGTGAGGTTTGTTTCTGGATTTAAATCACTCATTAAGATTTAATTTGAAATTTTATTCACTGAATTTGGAGATTTTTTGTTTGTCTAATCGAATGTGGCAAAACAGACCATTGTAGTGAGGTTTTTTGTTTAGTGATGTGCTTAGAATCATGTTGAATGCTTGAAATTGTGGCACTTAGATGATGTGTGAACTGTTGTGGTTGATTGAGGTTGCCTAATTTAATCGATGCATGGCTTGGGTTTAATTATGTGACAACTTGTGGCTTAATCGCACGTGTAAGCATGAATTGAAACCCTATTGACTATGAAAAACTCGCTAAGTGATGATCATATGGTTAATGTGTTTAATTGTGTGATTAGTAGGCTGCCTAATAAATGTTGAGCATGCTTGAAATGGTTTAAGAGTTGCTTGTGGTGCTTAGCAAACGAAACCAACCCCGAGCACGGCCCAGTAAACCCTAATGGCCCCGTAGGTTCCCAAGTCATAGACCACTCTTGTGTGAATTATAAATTGATGTTGAGGAATGTTAATGGGTTGCCCGGAATTGTTTTTATAACTCTAAACATGATTCCCGATGATTGCATGTTGATAAGTGAACTGTTCTTGCACCCGGTCTTGTATAAGTGTCGTTGCATGCTTGAATGATCTCAACACTTGATATGTGAACTAAAATGGGCTATATGACTTGTTTTATATGGTGTTACTTGGCTGTCCGTTAAACGTTCACATGCTCCTAAATGTTTTACAAAGTGAATTTACACGTCAAAGCATGCCTCGTATGTTTACTTGTCGATACGTGATCTTATAATTGCTCAGAGGCAACCTACTTTGTTGACCTCCTAATGTGAATTGTTAAAAGATATTCAATGGCTTATTTGAACATGATTACTTGGCTGCCCATGAATGTTTAATTGCTTTTGAATGGATATATGAAATGATTATATGTTCTTACAATGCCTTATATGCCAATATGTCAAAATGTGATCATATACTTGCTCGGAGGCAACCTACTTTGTTGACCTCCTAATGTGAAATGTTAAATGGCATAAATGAGCATTGCATACAAGGTTGCAACCTTTCATTGTGGCATGGTAGCATTGCACGCACGCCGGGCGGCATCGGGCTTGCCGGTGCTACCGTGACTACCATGGTCCAATTCCCTCTATCGCTTGGCATTCCACCCTCGGAAAGTTGGGTTATAGGATTTTGGGGTACATCCGGAGTACACCCATTTGGCGTGATAAGTAGATGATCGAAGCCGGCCGCAACAACTGTTATTGGAAATGAATTGAAAGCAAAAGCTCACCGTATCCTTTTCACTATGTGTATAAGTACTCTCGCTTGGTTCCTGGAGGACCTCGGGGAGAAAAAATGGGTAAATGTGTTCTTTTACATTTATATTATTTTATAAACTTACTTGTGTTATATGTCATGCTTTCAAAAAGGGTTTTTCATAAGTTTAACCAAAAAAAGGGTTTCAAAACGTATTTCTCGTTCCCCTCGCTGAGTTCATAAGGACTCACCTTCTTTTATCATCACAAGTGAAGAAGATTTGGAACAGGTACCTGAAGAGAATATGCATGTCGATGATTCCTTGGAGTGATTACGTGCTTTATGTGTCTTTCTTGACAGTGGCTATTTTGTGAACGTTGTCTTTGCTTGAAGAATACTTATTTTGTTGATGTAAATGACCCTGTTGTAATTTAGGTCTAATTTTGGGATTGTACTATCTATAACCGGACGAACTCTTTATTTGGTTATTTGCTTTCATTATTTCATATAATAGTTATCGTAGGCGTTTAAACCACTAGATGATTAATCCACTAAGTTACCTCTATCTAATTTCACTTAGGTACTCACCCGTACCCTAAAGGATAATAGGTACTTGCGTAAAAGTAAATTGACAAATAAATGGAACATAGTTATCAAGCTAGGCTTTTTAACCAAATGAGACTTTCAAGATAAATTAGTAGGCATATCGGTTGATGACAAAACAGGAATCTTAGTGGGAATCGAATCAAAGATTGGAAGTGTTGAGGCGTTTTAAAAAATAGGTAAAACCAAAGGTCTTAAATATAGCCGTCATGCTGTCAGACTTCCGGAAAAACTTTTGGGGTTCTAGGCCAATGTTAAGCATTAAATCATAACAAAAGGCTAAGAATGTGAAATAGTATAAATGAATTAGGTCATACCCTAGTCCAGCCTCCATAGGTCGGGTTGGGACGTGACAGAAGTCCACGTTTTGCACCTCATTTTCAAATTTTTTGGTGATGGGTTGTTGTTAAGCCCATTGGGCCTTTTCAATGGACCATCTCTCTGGGCTGTGACTGTGAACCATCAACACAAAAACGATTTGTGCGATCAACATGATGGGTGCGATCACACCAGCACTAATGCACCGGATCCCATCAGAACTCTAAAGTTAAGCGTGCTTGGGCGAGAGTAGTACTAGAATGGATGACCCCCTGGAAAGTCCTCGTGTTGTACCCCCATTTTCAATTTTTTTTGCCCCAGTTAGGGTTGCCAAGATACTTTATCCACCACATTTCTATTACCGAATCCCACGGCACCTTGGGCAAGACAACTTCGCTTCACGTAGAGGCTGGGCTCGCAAACCGAGGGTGTGGGGCTTGTGACCAGGTCTCCGTCACTCTAGTGCCCATAACCTTTGATCCATAAGGAGTTACGTGGCGCACAACATACCATTGGAAAGCTCTCCGAGAGCTCTACAACGGGAGCAATAAGCTTGCTCGACTGTGCCCATTTTTGGAGCCCAAAATCGAACGTTTTCATCAGTTTTGGGCGACTTTTCTTTTTTTGCAATATTTTTCTGTCCCGGATCGTACGTCGTGAACTGTTAAAAGGATGACAACCTGACTCGCGGGACATTAAAGGGCCCTACAATGCGTCATTATCACGTCTTGTGAGGATGCTGCGTTGTTGAAGTGGATGGGTTGTCGTTAAACCCATTGGGCCTTTTGAATGGGCCATCTCTCTGGGCTGGGACTGTGAACCGTCAACACATAAGGATTTGTGCCCTCAACATGACGGGTGCGATCATACCAGCATTAATGCACCGGATCCCCTCAGAACTCTGAAGTTAAGCGCGCTTGGGCGAGAGTAGTACTAGGATAAGTGACCCCCTAGGAAGTCCTCGTGTTGCACCCCCCTTTTCAATTATTTTTCCCCCGGTTAAGGTTGCCAAGATACTTTATCCACCACATTTCTATTATCGAATCCCATGGCACCTTGGGCAAGACAACTCCGCTTCACGTAGTGGTTGGGCCCGCAAATCGAAGGCGTGGGGCTTGTGACCAGGTCTCCGTCGCTCCGATGCCCATAACCTTTGATCCATAAGGAGTTACGCGGCGCACAACATACCGTTGGAAAGCTCTCCGAGAGCTCTACGATGGGGGCAGTAAGCCTGCCCGACTGCGCCCATTTTTCCAGCCCAAAATCGAACGTTTTCATCAGTTTTAGGCTACTTTTCTTCTTTTGCTCTGTTTTTCCATCCCGGATCGTACGTCGTGAGCTGTTTAAAGGATGACAACCTAACTCGCTGGACATTAAAGGGCCCTACAATGCGTCAATATCACGTCTTGTGAGGATGCTGCGTTGTTGAAGTGGATGGGTTGTCGTTAAACCCATTGGGCCTTTTGAATGGGCCATCTCTCTGGGCTGGGACTGTGAACCGTCAACACATAAGGATTTGTGCCCTCAACATGACAGGTGCGATCATACTAGCGCTAATGCACCAGATCCCCTCAGAACTCTGAAGTTAAGCATGCTTGGGCGAGAGTAGTACTAGGGTGGGTGACCCCCTGGGAAGTCCTCGTGTTATACCCCCCTTTTCAATTTTTTTTTCCCCGGTTAGGGTTGCCAAGATACTTTATCGACCACATTTCTATTACCGATTCCCACGATACCTTGGGCAAGACAACTTTGCTTCACATAGAGGCTGGGCCCGCAAATCGAGGCTGTGGGGCTTGTGACCAGGTCACCGTCGCTCCGGTGTCCATAACATTTGATCCGTAAGGCGTTACGCGACGAACAACGTACTGTTGGAAAGCTCTCCGAGAGCTATACAACGGGAGCAGCAAGCCTGCTCGGCTGCGCCTGTTTTCGGAGCCCAAAATTGAACATTTTCATTAGATTCGGGGCACTTTTCATCTTTTGCTCTATCTTTCTGTCTCGGATCGTACGTCGTGAGCTGTTAAAAGGACGACAACCTAACTAGAGGGATATTACAGGGCCCTACAATGCCTCGATATCACGTCTTACGAGGATGCTGCGTTGTTGAAGCAGATGGGTTGTCGTTAAGCCCATTGGGACTTTTGAATAGGCCATCTCTTTGGGCTGGGACAGTGAACTGTCAACACATAAAGGATTTGTGCCCTCAACATGACGGATATGATCATACCAGCACTAATGCATCGGATCCCATCAGAACTCCGAAGTTAAACGTGCTTGGGCGAGAGTAGTACTAGGATGGGTGACCCCCTAGCAAGTCTTCGTGTTGCACCCCCATTTTCAATTTTTTTGCGGATAGGTTGTCGTTAATCCCATTGGGCCTTTTGAATGGGCCATCTCTCTGGGCAGGGACAGTGAACCATCAACACATAAAGGATTTGTGCCCTCAACATGACGGGTGCTATCTTACCAGCTCTAATGCACCGGATCCCATCAGAACTCCGAAGTTAAGCGTGCTTGGGCAAGAGTAGTACTAGGATGGGTGACCCCCTGGGAAGTCCTCGTGTTACACCCCCCTTTTCGAATTTTTTTACCCCGGTTAGGGTTGCCAAAATAATTTATCCACCACATTTCTATTCACGTAGAGGCTGGGCCTGCAAACCGATGGCGTGGTGCTTGTGACCAGGTCGCCGTCGCTTCGGTGCCCATAACTTTTAATCCGTAAGGAGTTACGCGGCGCACAGCATACCGTTGCAAAGCTCTCTGAGAGCTCTACGACGTGGGTTGCAAGCCTGCTCAGCTATGCCTATTTTCTGAGCCCAAAATTGAACATTTTCATTAATTTCGGGCCACTTTTCTTCTTTTGCTCTGTTTTTCATTCCTGAATCGCACGTCGTGAGCTGTTAAAAGGACGACAACCTAACTCACGGGACATCAGAGGGCCCTACAATGCATCGATATCACATCTTGGGAGGATGCTGTATTGTTGAAGAGGATTGGTTGTCGTTAAGCCCATTGGGCCTTTTGAACCGTCAACACTTAAAGGATTTGTGCACTCAACATGACGGGTGCGATCATACTAGCAATAATGCACCAGATCCCAACAGAACTCTGAAGTTAAGTGTGCTTGGGCAAGAGTAGTAGTAGGATGGGTGATCCCCTGTGAAGTCCTCGTGTTGCACCCCCTTTTTTAATTTTTTTTGTCCTGGTTAGGGTTGCCAAGATACTTTATCCACCACATTTCTATTATTGAATCCCACGGCACCTAAGGCAAGACAACTTCGCTTCACGTAGAGGTTGGGCCCGCAAACCGAGGGCGTAGGGCTTGTGACCAGGTTTACGTTGCTCCGGTGCCCATAACTTTTGATCCGTAAGGGGTTACGCGGTGCACAGCATGCCATTTGAAAGGTCTCTGAGAGCTCTACGACGGGGGCAGCAAGCCTGCTCGGCTGTGCCCATTTTTGGAGCCCAAAATCGAACGTTTTCAACAGTTTTGGGCCACTTTTCTTCTTTTGCACTATTTTTCCGTCCCGAATTGTACTTCGTGAGTTGTTAAAAGGAAGACAACCTAACTCGTGAGACATTAGAGGGTCCTAAAATGCGTCGATATCACGTCTTGCGAGGATACTGCATTGTTGAAGTGGATTGGTTATCGTTAAGCCCATTTGGCCTTTTGAGTGGGCCATCTCTCTAGGTTGAGACTGTGAACCGTCAACACATAAAGGATTTGTACCCTCAACATGACGGGTGCGATCATACCAGCACTAATGCACCGGATGCCATCCAAACTCCAAAGTTAAGCGTGTTTGGGCGAGAGTAGTACAAGGATGGGTGACCCCTTGAGAAGTCCTCGTGTAGCACCCCCCTTTTCAATTTGTTTTGCCCCGGTTAGGGTTGCCAAGATACTTTATCCACAATATTTCTATTACCGAATCCCATGGCACCTTGGGCAAGAAAACTTCGCTTCACGAAGAGGCTGGGCCCGCAAACCGAGGGAGTGGGGCTTGTGACCAGGTCTCCGTCACTCTGGTGCCCATAATGTTTAATCCGTAAGGAGTTACGCGGTGCACAGCATACCGTTGGAAAGCTCTCTGAGAGCTCTATGGCGGGGGCAGCAAGCCTTCTCTGCTGCGCCTATTTTGGAGACCAAAATCGAATGTTTTCATCAGTTTCGGACCATTTTTCTTTTCTCCTCTGTTTTTCTGTCCCGGATCATACGTGATGAGCTGTTAAAAGGATGAAAACCTAACTCGACGGACATTAGAGAGTGCTACAATGCGTCAATATCACGTCTTGCGAGGATGCTGCATTGCTGAAGTGGATGGGTTGTCCTTAAGCCCATTGGCCCTTTTGAATGGGTCATCTCTCTGGGCTGGGATAGTGAACCGTCAACACATAAAGGATTTATGCCCTCAACATGATGGGTGCGATCATACCAGCACTAATGCACTAGATCATATCAGAACTCCGAAGTTAAGCATGCTTGGGCGAGAGTAGTACAAGGATGGGTGACCCTTTGGGAAGTCCTCGTGTTGCACCCCCCATTTTCTATTTTTTTTGCCCCGGTTAGGGTTGCCAAGATACTTTATCCATCACATTTCTATTACCGAATCCCGCGGTACCTTGGGCAAGACAACTTCGCTTCACATAGAGGCTAGGCCCGCAAACCAAGGGCGTGGGGCTTGTGACCAGGTCTCCGTCGCTCCGGTGCCCATGACTTTTAATCCGTAAGGACTTACACGGCGAACAGCATACCGTTGAAAAGCTCTCCAAGAGCTCTACGACAGGGGTAGCGAGCCTACTCGGCTACGCCTATTTTTGGATTCCAAAATCGAACGTTTTCATCAGTTTTGGGCCACTTTTATTCTTTTGCTCTGTTTTTTCATCCCGGATCGTACATCGTGAGGTGTTAAAAGGATGACAATATGACTCGCGGGACATTAGAGGGCCCTACAACGCGTCGATATCACGTCTTGGGAGGATGCTGCGTTGTTGAAGTGGATGGGTTGTCGTTAAGACGATTGGGTCTTTTAAATTGGACATCTCTCTGTGCTGGGACTGCGAACCGTCAACACAAAAAGGATTTGTGCTGACAACATGACGAGTGTGATCATACAAGCACTAATGCACCGGATCCCATTAGAACTCTGAAGTTAAGTGTGCTTGGGCGAGAGTAGTATTAGGATGGGTGACCCCATACGAAGTCCTCGTGTTGCACCCCCCTTTTTAATTTTTTTTCACCCCGGTTAGGGTTGCCAAGATACTTTATCCACCACATTTCTATTACTGAATCCCACGTCACCTTTGGCAAGACAACTTCACTTCACGTAGAGGCTGGACCCGCAAACCGAGGGCATGGGGCTTGTGACCAGGTCTTTGTCGCTCCGGTGCCCTTAACTTTTGATCCGTAAGGAGTTGTTCGACGCACAACATTTCATTGGAAAGCTCTCCGAGAGCTCTACGACACGGGTAGCAATCGTGCTCGACTGCCCCCATTTTTGGAGCCCAAAAGCGAACGTTTTCATCAATTTCAGGCCACTTTTCTTCTTTTGCTCTATTTTTTCGTCTTTGATCGTACGTTGTGAGCTGTTAAAAGTACGACAACCTACCTCGTGGGAAATTAGAGGTTCCTATAACGCATCGATATCACGTCTTGCGAGGATACTGCGCTGTTGAAGTGGATAGGTTGTCGTTAAGCCGATTAGGCCTTTTGAATGGGCCATCTCTCTGAGCTGGGACTGTGAACCGTCAACACATAAAGGATTTGTGCCCACAACATGAGGGGTGCGATCACACCAGCACTAATACACCGGATCCCATTAGAACTCCAAAGTTAAGCGTGCTTGGGCGAGAGTAGTACCAGGATGGGTGACCCCCTGGGAAGTCCTCGTGTTGCACCCTCCCTTATCAATTTTTTTTTGCCCCGGTTAGGGTTGCCAAGATACTTTATCCACCACATTTCTATTACCAAATCCCACGGCACCTTGGCCAAGACAACTTCACGTCACGTAGAGGCTGGCCCCGCAAACCGAGGGCGTGGGGCTTGCGACCAGGTCTTTGTCACTCTGGTGCCCATAACTTTTAATCTGTAAGGAGTTATGCGGTGCACAGCATATCGTTGCAAAGCTCTCTAAGAGCTCTAGGACGCGGGTAGCAAGCCTGCTCGGCTGGTCCTATTTTTGGAGCCCAAAATCGAAGGTTTTCATCAGTTTCGGGCCACTTTTCTTCTTTTGCTCTGTTTTTCCATCTCGGATCGTACGTGATGAGCTGTTAAAATGACAAAAACATAACTCGCGGGACATTAGAGGGCCCTACAACATGTCGATATCATGTCCTGCGAGGATGCTCCTTTGTTGAAGTGGATGGGTTGTCGTTAATCCCATTGGACCTTTTGAATGGGCCATCTCTCTAGGCTGCGACTGTGAACCGTCAACACATAAAGGATTTGTGCCCTCAACATGACGAGTGTGATCATACCAGCACTAATGCACTGCATCCCATCAGAACTCTGAAGTTAAGCATGCTTGGGCGAGAGTAGTACTAGGATGGGTGGCCCCTTGGGAAGTCCTCGTGTTACACCCCCACTTTTCAATTTTTTTTGCCCTGGTTAGGGTTGCCAAGATACTTTATCCACCACATTTCTATTACCGTATCCCACGGCACCTTGGGCAAGACAACTTTGCTTCACGTAGAGGCTGGGCCAGAAAACAGAGGGCGTGGGGCTTGTGACTAGGTCTCTGTCGCACCGGTGCCGATAACTTGTGATCCGTAAGGAGTTACGCGGCGCACAGCATACCGTTGGAAAGCTCTCTGAGAGCTCTACGACGTGGGTTGCAAGCCTACTCAGCTACGCCTATTTTCGGAGCCCAAAATTGAACGTTTTCATTAATTTCGGGCCACTTTTCTTCTTTTGCTCTGTTTTTCATTCCTGAATCGCACGTCGTGAGCTGTTAAAAGGACGACAACCTAACTCTCGGGACATCAGAGGGCCCTACAATGCATCGATATCACGTCTTGGGAGGATGCTGCATTGTTGAAGCGGATTGGTTGTCGTTAAGCCCATTGGGCCTTTTGAACCGTCAACAGTTAAAGGATTTGTGCACTCAACATGACGAGTGCGATCATACTAGCAATAATTCACCAGATCCCAATAGAACTCTGAAGTTAAGTGTGCTTGGGCAAGAGTAGTACTAGGATGGGTGGCCCCTTGGGAAGTCCTCGTGTTACACCCCCACTTTTCAATTTTTTTTGCCCTGGTTAGGGTTGCCAAGATACTTTATCCACCACATTTCTATTACCGTATCCCACGGTACCTTGGGCAAGACAACTTTGCTTCACGTAGAGGCCGGGCCAGAAAACCGAGGGCGTAGGGCTTGTAACTAGGTCTCTATCGCGCCGGTGCCTATAACTTGTGATCCGTAAGCAGTTACGCGGCGCACAGCATACCGTTGGAAAGCTCTCTGAGAGCTCTACGACAGGGGCAGCAAGCTTTCTCGGCTGTGCCAGTTTTTGGAGCCCAAAATCAAACGTTTTCATCAGTTTCTGGCCTTTTTTCTTCTTTTGCTCTTTTTTTTCGTCCCGTATCGTACGTCGTGAGCTGTTAAAAGGACGACAACCTAACTCACGGTACATTATAGGGCCCTACAACGCATCGATATCATGTCTTGTGAGGATGTTGTGTTGTTAAAGTGGATGGGTTGTCGTTAAGCCCATTGGGCCTTTTGAATGGGCCATCTCTCTGGGCTGCGACTGTGAACTGTCAATACATAAAGGATTTGTGCCAACAGCATGACGGGTGCGACCATACCAGCACTAATGCACCGGATCCCATCTGAACTCCGAAGTTAAGCGCGCTTGGGCGAGAGTAGTACTAGGATGGGTGACTACCTGGGAAGTCCTCATGTTGCTCTCCCCCTTTTCAATTTTTTTTGCCCTTGTAAGGGTTGCCAAGATACTTTATCCACCACATTTCTATTATCGAATCCCACGGCACCTTGGGCAAGACAACTTCGCATCACGTAGAGGCTGGGCCTGCAAACCGAAGGCGTGGGGCTTGTGACCAGGTCTCCTTCACTCTGGTGCCCATAACTTTTAATCTGTAAGTTGTTATGCAGTGCACTGCATACCGTTGAAAGCTCTCCAAGAGCTCTACGACGGGGGTAGCAAGCCTTCTCGGTTGCACCTATTTTTAGAGCCCAAAATTGAACGTTTTCATCAGTTTCGGGCCACTTTTCTGCTTTTGCTCTGTTCTTTATCCCGGATCGTACGTGATGAACGTTTTCATCAGGGTTGCCAAGATACTACTTTATCCCCCACATTTCTATTACCGAATCCCACTGCACCTTGGGCAAGACAACTTCGCTTCACGTAGACGCTGGGCCCGCAAACTAAGGGCGTAGGGCTTGTGACCAGGTCTCTGTCGCTTCGGCGCCCATAACTTTTGACCCATAAGGAGTTACGGGGCGCACACTATACAGTTGGAAAGCTCTTCGAGAGCTCTACGACGGGGGCAACAAGCCTACTCAACTGTCCCCATTTTTCGAGCCCAAAATCGAACGTTTTCATCAGTTTCAGTCCACTTTTCTTCTTTTGCTCTATTTTTTTATCCCGGATCGTACGTCGTGAGCTATTAAAAGGAAGACAACATAACTCGCGGGACATTAGAGGTCCCTACAACACATTGATATCACGTCTTGCAAGGATGCTGCGTTGTTGAAGCGGATGGGTTGTCGTTAAGCCTATTGGGCCTTTTGAATGGGCCATCTCTCTGGGCTGGGACTATGAACCGTCTATACATAAAGTATTTGTGCCCACAACATGACGGGTGTGATCATACCAGCACTAATGCACCGGATCCCATCAGAACTCCAAAGTTAAGCATGCCTGGGCTAGAGTAGTACTAAGATGGGTGACCCCCTGGGAAGTCCTCGTGTTGCACCCCCCATTTTTTATTTTTTTTACCCCTGTTAGGGTTGCCAAGATACTTTATCCACCACATTTCTATTACCGAATCCCACGGCACCTTGGGCAAGATAACTTCGCATCATGTAGAGGCTGGGCCCGCAAACCGAGGGCGTGGGGCTTGTGACTAGGTCTCCGTCACTCCGGTGCCCACAACTTTTAAACCGTAAGGAGTTACGTGGTGCACAACATACCGTTGGAAAGCTTTCTGGGAGCTCTACGACACGGGCAGCAAGCCTGCTCGGCTGCGCCTATTTTTGGAGCCCAATATCGAATGTTTTCAGCAGTTTCGGGCCACTTTTCTTGTTTTGCTCTATTTTTCCGTCCTGGATCGTACGTGATGAGCTGTTAAAAGGATGACAACCTAACTCGCGGGACATTAGAGGGCCCTACAACACGTCGATATCACGTCTTGTGAGGATGCTACGTTGTTAAAGTAGATGCATTGTCGTTAAGCCCATTGGGCCTTTTGAATGGGCCATCTCTCTGGACAGGGACTATGAACTGTTAACACATAAAGGATTTGGGCCCTCAACATGACCGGTGAGATCATACCAGCACTAATGCACTGGATCCAATCAGAACTCCGAACTTAAGCGTGCTTGGGCGAGAGTACTACTAGGATGGGTGACCCCCTGGGAAGTCCTCGTGTTGCACCCCCCTTTTTCAATTTTTTTGACCCGGTTAGGGTTGCCAAGATACTTTATCCAGCACATTTCTATTACCAAATCCCACGGCACCTTGGGCAAGACAACATCGCTTCATGTAGAGGCTGGGCCCGCAAACCGAGGGCGTAGGGCTTGTGACCTGTTCTCTGTCGCTCCGGTGCGCATAACTTTTGATCCGTAAGGAGTTACGCGGCGCACAGCATACTGTTGAAAATCTCTCCGACAGCTCTAGGATGGGGGCAACAAGCCTGCTCAACTGCATCTGTTTTCAAAGCCCAAAATTGAAAATTTTCATCAGTTTTGGGCCACATTTCTGATTTTGCTATGTTTTTCCCCCCGGATCGTGCGTGACGAGCTGTTAAAAGGATTACAACCCAACTCGCTGGACATTAGAGGGCCCTACAATGCGTCGATATCACGTCTTCCTAGGATGCTGCATTGTTGAAGTGGATGGGTTGTCGTTAAGCCCATTGGGCCTTTTGAATGGGCCATCTCTCTGGGCTGGGACTGTGAACCGTCAATACACAAAGATTTGTGCCCTAAACATGAAGGGTGCGATCATACCAGCACTAATGCACCGGATCCCATCAGAACCGAGGGCATGGGGCTTGTGACTAGGTCTCCGTCGCTACAGTGCCCATAACTTTTAATCTGTAAGGAGTTACGCGGCGCACAACATACCGTTGAAAACCTCTCCAAGAGTTCTACAACGGGGTAAGCAAGCTCGCCTGGCACGTCTATTTTTGGATTCAAAAATTGAACTTTTTCATCAGTTTCGGGCCACTTTTATTCTTTTGCTCTGTTTTTTCGTCCCGGATCGTACGTCGTGAGCTATTAAAAGGATGGCAACCTAACTCGCGGGACATTAGAGGGCCCTACAACACGTTGTCATCATGCCTTGCCAGGATGCTACGTTGTTGAAGTGGATGATTGTCGTTAAGCCCATTGGGCCTTTTGAATGGGCCATCTCTCTGGGCAGGGACTGTGAACTGTCAACACATAGAGGATTTGTGCCCTCAACATGACGGGTGCGATCATACTAGCACTAATGCACCGGATCCCATTAGAACTCCGAAGTTAAGCGTGCTTGGGCGAGAGTAGTACTAGGATTGGTGACCCCCTCGTAAGTCCTCGTGTTGCACCCCCCTTTTCAATTTGTTTTGCCCCGGTTAGGGTTGCCAAGATACTTTATCCACCACATTTCTATTACCGAATCCCACGGCACCTTGGGCAAGACAATTTCGCTTGACGTAGAGGTTGGGCCCGCAAACCGAGGGCATAGGGCTTGTGACCAGGTCTTTGTCGCTCTGGTGCCATAACCTTTGATCCGTAAGGAGTTACGCGGCGCACAGCATACCGTTAGAAAGCTCTCCGAGAGCTATACGACGAGGGCAGTAAGCCTGCTTAGCTGCGCCCATTTTTTGAACCCAAAATTGAACGTTTTCAACACTTTAGGGCTACTTTTCTTCTTTTGCTCTGTTTTTTCATCTCGGATCATATGTCGTGAGCTGTTAAAAGGACGACAACCTACCTCGCGGGACATTAGAGGTCCCTACAACGCGTAGATATCATCCCCCCCCCCCCTCTTTCAATTTTTTTCCCCAGTTAGGGTTGCCAAGATACTTTATCCACCACATTTCTATTACCGAATCCCATGGCACCTTGGGCAAGACAACTTCGCTTCACGTAGAGGCTGGGCCCACAAACCGAGGGCGTGGGGCTTGTGACCAGGTCTCCGTCACTCCGGTGCCCATAACTTTTAATCCGTAAGGAGTTACGCAGTGCACAACATACCGTTGGAAAGCTCTCTGAGAGCTCTACGACGCGGACAGCAAGCCTACTTGGCTGCGCCTAATTTTGTAGCCCAAAATTGAACATTTTCATCAGTTTCGAGCCACTTTTCTTCTTTTGCTCTATTTTTCCGTCCCGGATCGTACGTGATGAGCTGTTAAAAGGACGAAATCCTAACTCGAGGGACGTTAGAGGACCTTACAACGCATCGATATCACGTCTTGCGAGGATGCTGTGTTGTTGAAGTGGATGGGTTGTCGTTAAGCCCATTGGGCCTTTTGAATGGACCATCTCTCTGGGCTGCGACTGTGAACTGTCAACACATAAAGGATTTGTGCCAACAGCATGACGGGTGCGATCATACCAGCACTAATACACCGGATCCCATCAGAACTCCGAAGTTAAGCGCGCTTGGGCGAGAGTAGTACTAGGATGGGTGACCCCTTGGGAAGTCCTCGTGTTGTACCCCCTATTTTCAATTTTTTTTGCCCCAGTTAGGGTTGCCAAGATACTTTATCCACCATATTTCTATTACCGAATCCTATGGCACCTTGGGCAAGACAACTTCGCTTCACGTAGAGGCTGGGCCAGTAAACCGAGGGCGTAGGCCTTGTGACCACATCTCTGTTGCGCCGGTGCCCATAACTTTTGATCCGTAAGGAGTTACGTGATGCACAGCATACCGTTGGAAAGCTCTCCGAGAGCTCTACGACAGAGGCAGCAAGCCTGCAAAGCTGCGCCTATTTTTGGAGCCCAAAATCGAACGTTTTCATCAGTTTCGAGCCACTTTTCTTCTTTTGCTTTGTCTTTCTGTCACGGATCGTACGTCGTGAGCTGTTAAAAGGACGACAACCTAACTTGCGGGACATTAGAGGGCCCTATAACAAGTCGATATCACGTCTTGCGAAGATGCTGCGTTGTTGAAGTAGATGGATTGTCGTTAAGCCGATTGGGCCTTTGGAATAGGTCATCTCTCTGGGCTGGGACTGTGAACCGTCAACACATAAAGGATTTGTGCCCACAACATGACGGGTGCAATCATACCAGCACTAATGCTCTGGATCCCATCATAACTCCCAACTTAAGCGTGCTTGGGCGAGAGTAGTAATAGGATGGGTGACCCCCTAGGAAGTCCTCGTGTTGCATCGCCCATTTTCAATTTTTTTTCCCCGGTTAGGGTTGCCAAGATACTTTATCCACCACATTTCTATTACTGAATCCCACGGCACCTTGGGCAAGACAACTTTGCATCACGTAGAGGCTGGGCCCGCAAACCGAGGGTATGGGGCTTGTGACCAGGTTTCCGTCACTCTGGGGCCCATAACTTTTAATCCATAAGGAGTTACACGGTGCACAACATACCGTTCGGAAGCTCTCTGAGAGCTCTACAACGGGGGTAGCAAGCCTGCTCAGTTGCGCCTATTTTTAGAGCCCAAAATTGAAAGTTTTCATTAGTTTTGGGCTACTTTTCTTCTTTTGCTCCGTTTTTCCATCCCGGATCGTACTTCGTGAGCTGTTAAAAGGATGACAACCTAATTTACGGGACATTAAAGGGCCCTACAACGCGTCGATATCATGTCTTGCGAGGATGCTGCGTTGTTGAAGTGGATGGGTTATCGTTAAGCCTATTGGGCCTTTTGAATAGGCCATCTCTTTGGGCTGGGACTGTGAACCGTCAACACATAAAGGATTTGTGCCCTCAACATGACGAGTGCGATCATACCAGCACTAATGCACCGGATCCCATCATAACTCCGAATTTAAGCTTGCTTGGGTGAGAGTAGTACAAGGATGGGTGACCCCCTGGGAAGTCCTCGTGTTGCACCCCCTTTTTCAATTTTTTTTGCCTCAATTAGGGTTGCCAAGACACTTTATCCCCCATATTTCGATTACCGAATCCCACGGCACCTTGGGCAAGACAACTTCGCTTCACGTAGAGTTTGGGCCCGCAAACTGAAGACGTTGGGCTTGTGTCCAGGTCTCCGTCGCTCCGGTGCCCATAACTTTTGATCCGTAAAGAGTTACACGGTGAACAACATATCGTTTGAAAGCTCTCTGAGAGCTCTATGACGGGGGTAGCAAGCCTGCTCAGCTGCACTCATTTTTGGAGCCCAAATCGAACGTTTTCATCAGTTTTGGGCCACTTTTCTTCTTTTGCTATGTTTTTTTGTCCCGGATCGTACGTCGTGAGCAGTTAAAAGGACGACAACATAACTTGCGGGACATTAGAGGGCTCTACAACTCATCGATGTCACATCTTCCAAGGATGCTGCGTTGTTGAAGTGGATGGGTTGTCATTAAGCCCATTGGGCCTTTTGAATGGGCCATCTCTCTGGGCTGGGACTGTGAATCGTTAACACATAAAGGATTTGTGCCCTCAACATGACAGTTGCGATCATACAAGCACTAATGCACCGGATCCCATTAGAACTCCGAAGTTAAGCGTGCTTGGGCGAGAGTCATAGTAGGATGGGTGACCCCATGGGAAGTCCTCGTGTTGCACCCCTTCTTTTCAATTTTTTTTTGCCCCAGTTAGGATTGCCAAGATACTTTATCCTCCACATTTCTATTACCGAATCCCACGGCACCTTGGGCAAGACAACTTCGCTTCACGTAGAGGATGGGCCTGCATACCGAGGGCGTGGACTTGTGACCAGGTCTCCGTCACTCTAGTGCCCATAACTTTTAATCCGTAAGGAGTTACGTGGTGCACAGCATACCGTTGGAAAGCTCTTTGAGAGCTCTACGATGTATTTTGTAAGCCTGCTCGGCTGCATCTATTTTTGGAGCCAAAAATTGAACGTTTTCATCAATTTTGGGCTACTTTTCTTCATTTACTCTGTTTTTGGGTCCCGGATCATACGTGATGAGCTGTTAAAAGGACGACAACCTAACCCTTGGGACATTAGAGGGCCCTACAACGCGTCGATATCATATCTTGCGAGGATGCTGCATTGTTAAAGTGGATGGGTTGTCGTTAAGCCCATTGGGCCCTTTAAATAGGCTATCTCTCTGGGCTGCGACTGTGAACCGTCAACACATAAAAGATTTGTGCCCTCAACATTACGGGTGCGATCATACCAGTACTAATGCACCGGATCGCATTAGAACTTCGAAGTTAAGCGTGCTTGGGCGAGAGTAGTACTAGGATGGGTGACCCCCTGAGAAGTCCTCGTGTTGCACCCCCCCCTTTTCAATTTTTTTTGCCCTAGTTAGGGTTGCCAAGATACTTTATCTACCACATTTCTATTACCGAATCCTACAGCACCTTGGGCAAGACAACTTCGCTTCACGTAGAGGCTAGGAACGCAAACCGAGGGCATGGGGCTTATAACTAGGTCTCCGTCGCTCCAGTGCCCATAACTTTTAATCCATAAGGAGTTACGCGGCGCACAGCATACCGTTGGAAAGCTCTCCAAGAGCTTTATGACGAGGGAAGCAAGCCTGCTCGGCTACATCTGTTTTTGGATTCCAAAATTGAACTTTTTCATCAGTTTTGGGTCACTTTTACTCTTTTGCTCTGTTTTTCAATCTCGGATCATACGCCGTGAGCTGTTAAAAGGACGACAACCTAACTCGCAGGACATTAGAGGGTCCTACAACACGTCATCATCACGCCTTGCCAGGATGCTACATTTTTGAAGTGGATGGGTTGTCGTTAAGCCCATTGGCCCTTTTGAATGGGCCATCTCTCTAGGCTGGGACTGTGAACCGTCAACACATAGAGGATTTGTGCCCTCAACATGACAGGTGCAATCATACCAGCACTAATGCACCGGATCCCATCAGAACTCTGAAGTTAAGCATGCTTGGACAAGAGTAGTACTAGGATTGGTGACACCGTCGGAAGTCCTCGTGTTGCACTCCCCTTTTCAATTTGTTTTGCCCCGGTTAGGGTTGCCAAGATACTTTATCTACCATATTTCTTTTACCAAATCCCACGGCACCTTGGGCAAGACAACTTCGCTTCACATTGAGGTTGGGCCCGCAAACCGAGGGCGTAGGGCTTGTGACCAGGTCTCTATCGCTCTGGTGCCCATAAATTTTGATCCGTAAGGAGTTACGCGGTGCACAACATACTGTTGGAAAGCTCTCCGAGAGCTCTACGACGAGGGCAGCAAGCCTGCACAGCTGCGTCCATTTTTGGAGCCCAAAATCGAACGTTTTCATCAGTTTCGGGCCATTTTTCTTCTTTTGCTATGTTTTTTCATTCCGAATCGTACGTCATGAGCTGTTAAAAGGATGACAACCTACCTCGCGAGACATTAGAGGTCCTGTGATAACCCGAACCCGGCATGCATTTAAAGGCATTTAATTGCATTTAGTTAAGTGTCATCTTAAATGTTAGCATTGAATTTTGTGTTTATTTTTAATTAAACATTCATTTGTAGCTTTATTTTCATACTTATTTTAGAAGTAATTAGATAATACTTGAGTTAATTATTTGAACAGTATATCAACTACTTTCATATTTATGTTAATCGGTTTTATTTTTCTTGCACCTTAATGCTCAATTTTCAATTAAATGAAAAGTAGCTCCGAGACAGAGTAAATTTTGAACTATGTTACTTTTCAAAAAATTATATTTTCTTAAATTCTTTGAGATTTAATTGTTATTCTTTTATTGTCGCAAAGTGCATAGCATATCGAGAGTGATAGTTAGGAAATAATTTCTAGTCCTCAGCAAATAGTGAAAACTAGTATTTAGTGTTTTAATTTTAGTATTTTAGTTGTTATTGATTAGATTTAAAATAGTGCTAGTTGTTTAAGCTTTAAAATGCCTAAAATAAGCTTATTTGACCAATTGTTAAGTTAGTTGACCAAGCCTTGACCAATTGACTTGTTGTCACCTTTTAGCATAGCTTAAAATAGCACCAAAAAAAAAAACAAAGCTGAAAATAGAAACAAGGGCTGGCCGAAAATACAAAGAGAGAAAAAAAAAAGATTTTCAAGCCAAATATTCAAATCTTCGCGTGAGCTTGCACGGGGTGGTTTTCGAGGCATCCAACGTGGTTTTCCTAGCGTCTAGGAGCGTCTAAGGTGAGGGTTTCATCATTATTTGCACATTTGAAATAATTGTGTTTAAACTTTAATTTTTGGGTTTTAGCCGTAGATTGTTATTTAATTCGTTTTGATGCTTGAAGAAAGTTCCCTAGCAATTGTAGAACATGTATTTATAGTTTTTTAGTATTTTCTGAGGTTGAATATCAAAATTGCTCTTTAAATTTATAATTGAATAGTAAATTGTGAATAGTAAACCCCCGTTTTGATGAAGTTGCTCCGTTATGCGTTCCGTTGATGTGAAAATATGCTAGTTATGCTAGAATGCCTAAATGCATGATTTGTTTGGGTTGCGTAATGAAAAAACGGAGAAAAATGCCTTGGTACAAGTTGGGGTCGTTTAGGTCAAGATTAGCGTATCCTCGATTTGCGTGATGGCATTGTCTCGGGAGGCCATGGAAGCACTTTTGGTGTGGTTATGGCATTGGTTGGGTGTTTGGTTAGGGTAGCGGTAGTTCAAACGAGCAAAGGGAAAAATCGGGCTTTGCGTGAATTCTAGGGTTAAGTAGGGTTTCGGGGTCTTTAGACGTGCCTTATGGTGACCTAGAAGGATTGGTGAAGTCAGTTTCCAAAACTCGTGGCTTATTTGAAAGTAGTAGCGTTTTGAAAGTTGGGGTCATTTTATGTTTTTGTGTGTTTTCATAGTGTAATGCCTATAGAATGCTTAATATTGCTTGTTATGCTTGTTAAAGTTGATTATGACTAAATTTGTATATCAATTGTTGATAATACTTGTTAGTGTTGTTCTTATTATTTTATTAATTGTAAATGCTTATTGTATCGCATGTTGTTACTAGCCTACACTTCAGTGCCTTGCTCGATTATCGTTATATATCTCGTATTGCATTGCATAAGTGTCAGGCTCGTGAGTGATGGGCCTCTCTGGGTAGCCTCGGGTTGCCAGTGTTGGTTGCTCTAGCTCCGTGTCCTATTCCCTTTCTCGCTTAGGTTGCCGCCCAGGGAGTTTTGGGTCGTAGAATTGACAGAGTATGTCCGGAGTACTCTAACGGAAGTTATAAGGTGGGTGAGCCGGTGCGTCATCGTTAAAGTCATCGAAGTCATGATCGGTACATTTCTCACTCGAGTGAACCATAGCCTTCAGAGTATGGTATAGCTTTGAATGGTTGTGTTAATGCTTTTATTAATTGGTTATTGTATTGATTGTTTATATTGAATGCTTGCTTGTCAATTATATTGCTTAGTTGTACCTATTTGCATTGCACGAACTTCTTTCTCTCCACCTCGATATCTATCTTGCCCTCACTGAGTATACGTGTTGTATATACTCACTTCTCACCACCATATTTCAGGAAATGCCATGTTAGTTGGAATGTTCGTGATTTCGTGAAAGTTCGTGCTTGAAGAGTTGTCTTGCGTGCCTATGTGGCTTGAGTTGTCGAAGTTGTAAAGATGTATGCTTTCATGTATTATACGTATTTAATATTAAAAGAATGTAATTTAAATTTAACTAGGTAATTGAGGTAGAATGATAAGCTAGTTTATGTATTTAGATAGAATAGTTTAACTTTAATGTATGGTTGTAATGTCCAAAGGAAAAGAGATAGGTTAGCTTTTAAATTGGAAATGTATATTTGGTTGTGTTCGCTTGTTGAGAACCAAGACTCGGATGGCCTTGAGGTGTTTGTATGGTTGGACACGGTGCTGGTCCACTTATATGCTATTACAGGTTTTACATTTTGCCTAGAAACAGGGGAGACTCCGTCTGTCTTTCCCTAAAATTTTGCCCGGGTTTGGAATTGAGTTGTGAATAGATTGATTGATAGAACCTCCAGTCTCGAGAGGGATCAGGGTGTTACAGGTGGTATCAGAGCTTGTCTAGCTCATAAGCCGGGACAGGGTCCTCGGTCTGGTGGGTAGTGATCCTTTAATGTGTGCTTGTTAAGTGTGTCTTGAAAGTGTATGCTTGTATGTGAGATTGTGTGTCTTGACTTGAATGTATGAACCTATGTGATATAGTTATATGTTATGTGTTAAATGTTTCTCAAGTAAAGTGAAGTGTCTAGTTGTGCATTGAATTGACCTATTGAATTGGCATCGTGAATCGAATCGACCTCGTGAATTGTTATTTGTTTGAAGTATTGCATGTAATGTGTGTCTTGGAATGTCTTGAATTGGTTATGTCGTGATTTGAATTGATTATGTTGTGCTTGACTTGATTGTCGTGCTTGAGTGACTTTGTTGAATAAACTCTTTTGTAAACTTGCTTGCATAATAGTTTAAGGCATGTGTATAAATGTGATATCTTGGCATTCATACATGTCCTATTGAAATGGTAAGAAAGACTTCTCCCTCCCCTGAAGAAAGTGGTTCACAGCTGGCCTTTCAAAGTGTATGGATTGGCAGGAAATGAATGGCATTTAATTAGCCTTTATTTGGGAGTTGGTGTTTGCTTTTGGAGTTCGGTTATTGGCGAGTCTCTAAGGTCCTCCTCTGTGCATAACAGTTGTGAAAGAGTAGTTTTCTTTTGGCGTTCTATTTGGTTGTTCTCTGGAGCGCTCTTTGGTTTTCTTATTGGGTATTCTTTGGAAACTTTTGTTGACACTTCTCGGTGGACTTGACTATTGGGATCTCAATCAGACTTATTGTATGGTATTATCTATGGCATATGAGTCTCGGTCTTTATTGGTATGTTACTGGCATCCCTTATTGGAAATCCTTCAATGGCATTCTATAGAATTCTTGGTGGTCATTTATTTGGTACTTACTTATTGGGCAATCCTTGGTATTTTCTCACTGGAGCATTGTTCCGGGAATTTTCTTTAGTGTTCCTCAGTAGGTTTGGTATTTGGAATTCCTATCATACTTATTGTATAGTACTACTTATGGTACTCTTTAGAATTCTTATTGGGCATTCTATTGGTATTTTCCTTATTGGCAAGGTTGTATGAAGTTCTCACTTGGCAAACAATGCAGGGGCCTCAGAGTTTGGTTTTGTATATTGTGCACCAGCTTGGTATTTTCCTTAGGGTTTTCGTCTATCTGGGAAACTATATTTGTTATTCAACTTGATTGTCTTATTGGGCACATTATATTTTCTCTGCTATTCCCTTTGACATTCTTCTCAGCATTTGATAGCGATACTCGGAATCTAATTGGTTGTCCTAAGGGGTTATTATTTGGAAGGCTTCTTTGGAACTTTTGAAGTATATTTGATTGGGTTTCTTAGTATTTTCTTCAGCATTCTTAATAGGGAATTCTTCTATGAAATTCATGACCAGCGGGGTACTTCTTTGGACCTCTGGATGGAACCTTTGTTTGAGCCTTTATTTGGCTTCTTGCTTGGGAATTCTCGGGCAGTAATAGTTGAACTTCTACTAGAGATTCGTGTATGGGGTATTCATTCGGTATTCTTCTTATCATTAATATGTGATGTGATTTTATATACAGTATCTTTGCTTTCGTCTTTATTGGTATTATCTCGGTGCTTTTGGTTGGAATTTTATTCTTCTTCGGTATTCATATCAACGGGATTCTTGTGCGGTATCTACATTTGAGCCTTTATTCAGCATTACTACTTGGAATTTCTTCTTAAACTTCCCTATTAGTTATCTTGATTAATATACTTGCTCAACAGCTGATGAAGATTAGTCAGAGTTAGATTTCAGTGGATGCAGAGTTCTATTGGAAGAAGAATTGCGAGGACGCAATTGTTTTAAGGGGGGAAGGATGTGATAACCCGAACCCGGCATGCATTTAATGGCATTTAATTGTCATCTTAAATGTTAGCATTGAATTTTGTGTTTATTTTTAGTTAAACATTCATTTGTAGCTTTATTTTCATACTTCTTTTAGAAGTAATTAGATAATACTTGAGTTAATTATTTGAACGGAATATCAACTACTTTCATATTTATGTTAATCGGTTTTATTTTTCTTGCACCTTAATGCTCGGTTTTCAATTAAATGAAAAGTAGCTCTGAGCCGGAGTAAATTTTGAACTATGTTACTTTTCGAAAATTATATTTTCTTAAATTCTTTGAGATTTAATTGTTATTCTTTTATTGTCGCAAAGTGCATAGCATATCGAGAGCGATAGTGAGGAAATGATTTCTAGTCTTCAGCAAATAGTGAAAACTAGTATTTAGTGTTTTAATTTTAGTATTTTAGTTGTTGTTGATTAGATTTAAAATAGTGCTAGTTGTTTAAGCTTTAAAATGTCTAAAATAAGCTTATTTGACCAATTTTTAAGTTAGTTGACCAAGCCTTGACCAATTGACTTGTTGTCATCTTTTAGCATAGCTTAAAATAGCACCCAAAAAAAAACAAAGCTGAAAACAGAAACAAGGGCTGGCTGAAAATACAAAGAGAAAAAAAAAGATTTTCAAGCCAAATCTTCAAATCTTCGCGTGAGCTTGCACGGGGTGGTTTCCAAGGCATCCAGCATGGTTTTCCTAGCGTCTTGGAGCGTCTAAGGTGAGGGTTTCATCGTTATTTGCGCATTTGAAATAATTATGTTTAAACTTTAATTTTTGGGTTTTAGCCGTAGATTGTTATTTAATTCGTTTTGATGCTTGAAGAATGTTCCCTAGCAATTGTAGAACATGTATTTATAGTTTTTTAGCATTTTCTACGGTTGAATATCGAAATTGCAATTTAAATTGATAATTGAATAGTAAATTGTGAATAGTAAACCCCCATTTTGATGAAGTTGCTCCGTTATGCGTTCCGTTGATTTGAAAAGATGCTAGATATGCTAGAATGCCTAAATGTATGATTTGTTTGGATTGTGTAATGGAAAAACAGAGAAAAATGCCTTGGTACAAGTTGGGGTCGTTTAGGTCGAGATTAGCATTTCCTCGATTTGCGTGATGGCATTGTCTCGGGAAGCCATGGAAGCACTTTTGGTGTGGTTATGGCATTGGTTGGGTGTTTGGTTAGGGTAGCGGTAGTTCAAATGAGCAAAGGGGAAAATCGGGCTTTGCGTGAATTCTAGGGTTAAGTAGGGTTTCACGGTCTTTAGACGTGCCTTATGGTGACATAGGAGGATTGGTGAAGTCGGTTTCCAAAACTCGTGGCTCGTTTGAAAGTAGTAGCATTTTGAAAGTTAGGGTCATTTTGTGTTTTTGTGTGTTTTCATAGTATAATGCCTATAGAATGCTTAATATTGCTTGTTATGCTTGTTAAAGTTGATTATGACTGAATTTGTATATCAATTGTTGATAATGCTTGTTAGTGTTGTTCTTGTTATTTTATTGATTGTAAATGCTTATTGTATCGCATGTTGTTACTAACCTACACTTCAGTGCCTTGCTCGATTATCCTTATATATCTCGTATTGCATTGCATAAGTGTCAGGCTCGTGAGTGATGGGCCTCTCTGGGTAGCCTCAGGTTGCTAGTGTTGGTTGCTCTAGCTCCATGTCCTATTCCCTTTCTCGCTTGGGTTGCTGCCCAGGGAGTTTTGGGTCGTAGAATTGACAGAGTATGTCTGGAGTACTCTAACGGAAGTTATAAGGTGGGTGAGCCGGCGCGTCATCGTTAAAGTCATCGAAGTCATGATCGATACATTTCTCGCTCGAGTGAACCATAGCCTTCAGAGTGTGGTATAGCTTTGAAGGGTTGTGTTAATGCTTTTATTAATTGGTTATTGTATTGGTTGTTTACATTGAATGCTTGCTTGTCAATTATATTGCTTAGCTGTACCTATTTGCATTGCACGAACTTCTTTCTCTCCACCTCGATATCTGTCTTGCCCTCACTGAGTATACGTGTTGTGTATACTCACTCCTCACCACCACATTTCAGGAAATGCCATGTTAGTTGGAAAGTTTGTGATTTCGCGAAAGTTCGCACTTGAAGAGTTGTCTTGCGTGCCTATGTGCCTTGAGTTGTCGAAGTTGTAAAGATGTATGCTTTCATGTATTATATGTATTTAATATTAAAAGAATGTAATTTAAATTTAACTAGGTAATTGAGGTAGAATGATAAGCTAGTTTATGTATTTAGATAGAATAGTTTAACTTTAATGTATGGTTGTAATGTCCAAAGGAAAACAGATAGGTTAGATTTTAAATTGGAAATGTATATTTGGTTGTGTTCGCTTGTTGAGAACCAAGGCTCGGATGGCCTTGAGGTGTTTGTATGGTTGGACACGGTGCTGGTCCACTTATATGCTATTACAGGTTTTACATTTTGCCTAGAAACAGGGGAGACTCTGTCCGTCTTTCCCTAAAATTTTGCCCGGGTTTGGAATTAGGTTGTGAATAGATTGATTGATAGAACCTCCGGTCTCGAGAGGGATCGGGGTGTTACAGGTCCATACAACGCGTCAATATCACGTCTTGCGAGGATGCTGCGTTGTTGAAGTGGATGGGTTGTCGTTAAGCCGATTGGGCCTTTTGAACGGTCCATCTCTCTAGGCTGGGACTGTGAACCGTCAACACATAAAGGATTTGTGCCCACAACATGACGGGTGCGATCATACCAGCATTAATACACCGAATCCTATCAGAACTCCGAAGTTAAACATGCTTGGGCGAGAGTAGTACTAGGATGGGTGACCCATTGGGAAGTCCTCGTGTTGCACCCCTCCTTTTCAATTTTTTTTGCCCCGGTTATGGTTGCCAAGATACTTTATCCACCACATTTCTATTACCGAATCCCACGGCAACTTGGGCAAGACAACTTCGCTTCACGTAGAGGATGGGCCCACAAACCGAGGGCGTGGGGCTTGTGACCAGGTATCCGTCACTCCAATGCCCATAACTTTTAATCCATAAGGAGTTATGTCACGCCCCAACCCGACCTATAAATGTTAGACTAGGGTGTGATCTAATCATTCAAGTCATATCATGTACTTAATCATTCAAGAGGGTTTACGTTTTAGCCTAAACTCCGCAGTTTTCTGAAAAACCGGCAGCATAACGGCAGTAATTGGGCTCTTTAGTTTGACATAATTCTCAAAACACCTCAAATTTTCCAATCTCAATTTCGTTTCCAACAAAGATTACTATTTATCATCAATTAAAACGCCTACTAGTTGTCTCGAAGTCTCGTTTGATTAATAACCTAGCATGATACTATGTCTCATTTTTTTGTTAATCCTTGTTACAAACGTGCCTGTTGATCTTAGCTTATCAATGAGTACCTACTTAAGATTGGATGAGTTCATTTTACTAAATCCCTACCTGATACTTCATAATCATATGATAGATACTAGCCAATAACGATAGCAAAACGACCACAATAGTGTCTATCTAGTTCTTATCAGTACAAACCAAAATTAGACCCCAAATTACAACGGGGGTCTTTTACATTACAGTAGCAAGTATCATAAGAAATGAAATAGTCTTCAAGCAACATATTGTTCACAAAATGGCCATAGTCACGTAAGGCACGTAGGGCAAGCAATCATTCCAAGGAATCATCGTTAGGCACGTCGTCCTCGGGTACCTGTTCTTGGTCTTCTTCACCTGAGATGATAAAAGAGGGTAAGTCCTTATAAACTCAGCGAGGGGGAACAAGAATTAAGTTTTGAAACTCGTTTTCCGGTTCAACTTATGAAAACTCTTTTGCTAGCATGTCATATATCGCAAATAAGTACATAATGAAATATAATAGTAAAAGAACGCAATTACCCGTCTTTCCTCCCTGAGGTTCTCTAGGAACCAAGTGAGAGTACTTATACACATAATAAAAGGATACGGTGAGCTTTTGCTCTCAGTTCAATTCCAGTATCAATTGTTGCGGCCGGCTTCAATCATCCCCTTATCACGCCAAATGGGTGTACTCCGGATGTACCCCGAAATCCTACGACCCAACTCTCTGAGGAAGTCTAGCCCCCAAGCGAGAGAGGGAATTGGACAATGGTAGTCACGGTTGCACCGGCAAGCCCAATGCCGCCCGGTGTGCGTGAACGCTACCACGCCAGAATGAAAGGTTGCAACCTCGTATGCAATGCACATTTATGACATTTAATATATCACATTGGGAGGACAACAAAGTAGGTTGTCTCTGAGCATTCATAAGATTGCACATTGACAGTTAAACACGTGAGGCACGATATGACAAGTAAATTCACTTGAAAAGCACATGGAGTTATATGAACATTAAATGGGCAGCCATGTAATGCACGTAAATCAAGTCATATAACTCATTTCAAAGTTCACGTAATCAAATAATAAGATTATTCATCACGCAACGACATCTATGTGGGACCGGGTGCAAGAAAGGCCTACTTGTCAACATGTAATCAACAAAATCATGTTTAGGGCTATGAGGGCAACTACGGGCAGCCTATTAATTACATAATCAACACAATATCCAAAGGATCAACACTTAGCAAGTTTACCTAGTTACTAGGGTTCCAATTCGTGCTTACCCGTGCGATTATGTCATGCCCCAACCCGGCCTATAAAGGTTAGACTAGGGTGTGATCTAAACATTCAAGTCCTTTCACATTCTTAATCATTCTAGGAGGTTTAACACTTAACGTTTTATTCTAGACTCCAAAATTTTCCGGAAATCCGGCAGCATAACGGCTGTAATTGGGCTCTTTGTTTTGACCTAAATTTTCTAACAGCCTCAAAATTTACCATCTCAAATTCAATTCCAGCTAAGATTACTATTATTCCATCAATTGAATTGCCTATTGGTTAATTCGACGTCCCGTTTGATTTATAACCTAACATGATACTATGTCTCGTTTGTCCATTTATCCTCGTTTCAAAATATACCTGTTGATCTTAGCTTATTAGTGAGTACCTGCTGAGATTGGATAAGTTCATTAACCTATTCCTTAACTAAGCATCATAACCTGTGATAGATACTAGCGGTAGTAAAAGCAAAACGATCATAGTAGTGTCATGTCTAGTATCAGTCTACTTAAAATAAGTACAAACCAAAATTAGACCCCAAATTACAACAGGGGTCTTTTACATTAACGACAACAACAACATAAGATAAATAGTCTTCAAGCAGCGCAAGGTATACAAGTAGTCACGTTCAAGCAAAACAACAATAACAAGCAATCACTCCAGGGGTTCATCATTAGGTACATTATCATCGGGTTCCTGTACCTGTTCTTCTTCACCTGAGATGATAAAAGAGGGTGAGTCCTTATGAACTCAGCGAGGGGGAACGAGAAATAAGTTTTGAAACTCATTTTCCGGTTAAACTTATGAAAACCCCTTTCTCAAACATGAATACAACAGAAATACAAGTACAGAAATACAAGTACAGAATAGGAATACCGGTCTTTCCTCCCCGAGGTTCTCTAGGGTCCAAGCGGGAGTACTTATACACATAATAAAAAGGATACGGCGAGCTTTTGCTCTCAGATCAGTTTCAGAATCAGAAGTTGCGGCCGACTTCAAATCATTCCCCAAAACACACCAGGTGGGTGTACTCCGGATGTACCCCAAAATCCTACGACCCAACTCTCCGAGGAAGTCTAGTCCCCAAGCGAGAGAGGGAATAGGACCATGGAAGTCACGGTAACACCGGCAAGCCCGATGCCGCCCGGCGTGCGTGATCACTACCATGCCGACAGGAAAGGTTGCAACCTTGTATGCAATGCACATTTATGACAGGTAATATATATCATAGAAGGAGGACAACAAAGTAGGTTGCCTCCGGACAGTCATAAGATTGCACATTGATAGATAAACAAGCAGGACACGATAAGACAGGAAATTTCACTTGAAAGGCATATAGAGTTATATGGAAATTAAACGGGCAGCCATGTAACACATGTAAAACAGGACATATAACTCATTAAAAAGTCCACGCAATCAAGTGATAAGATTATTCAACATGCAATGATATCAACATGGGTTTGGATGCAAGAAAAGCTTAATTGTCAACATGCAATGATATCAACATGGGTTCGGATGCAAGAAAAGCTTAATTGTCAACATGCAATGGTCAAGATCACTTTTGAAGTTATAAAACATTTACGGGCAGCCCACTAAGCCTATGATTCCAACACAATATCCAAATAATCAACACTTATTAAGACTACCTAGTCGTTAGGGCTTCCATTTCAAGTATATTCGTGCAATTTGAGCCTCAACCCAACTCAATGTCAATCTCAAACCATACATCATTTAATTCAACATCCTCAAACGTTCAAAACAGTCCACACAACATCCCAACACCACATTTCCACACAATTAGTACCACAAGAGAGGTTACAACAATTTTCCAAGCATATGGCTAAATAAAACCTTTACTGCAATAGGCTGTTTTCTCACAATCAATAGGATAAACAAACAATCTCCAAATTCAGTAAATAAGATATCAAATTAAATCTTAAGAAGTTAACTAAAATCAGAAACAAACCTTGCATCAATTGGAGTTCAGAATCATTAGTTATAGCCAAAACAGTGAGGTAGCACAAAACTGTCCAGATTTGTACACTTTTTAGAAATTCACATTTTTGAGGTCCTTAGAGTCAGTTTTAGCTTTGGTCCATTTCTGACAAAATTGTCCAGAACTAAAAAATATAGCAGTAAACCAAATTTCATGGGTTTTGGACAACATTTACTAAGTCAAATATGATTCGTTCCACAAGGTCAGTGCATCTGCCAAAACCTGATTCATTTTTCCAGATTTCCAGATTTGGTCATATTTTAATGATTTGCCATTTTGAGGATCCTAGGGTCAAAATTAGCTTCGGCCTATTTCTGGGAAAAATGTCCAAAACTGTCCAAACTAGTCACCCACCAATTTTCAAGAGTTTTCAACATCATTTTCTTAGCTAAAATTACCTCGAACAGACTGGTCAGAGAGCTGTCATCCATTTCGACTTCACCTAGCATCATTTTCAAGCCAAGATCTTGCCATGCATGGTTGTTTAAGCTTATGAACGACCATATATCTCAAGTACAGAAGCAAATACACACATTCATGAGCATGCATGTGAAAATTTGAAGAGTTTTCAAAAGGTTTTAACTCTCACCTTAGCAATCAACCACAAAATGCTCAAAAACCTGGTTGAAGCTCAAATCTGTTCTTCTCCTTGCTTGGCTGAGATTTCAACTTGGTTTTCTCTATTTTTCCTAGCCTAGTGATCAACCTCTTAGTGCATGCATGTAGTTAAAACATGAAGAAGAGAAATGGATGTCAAGAAGCTTACCTAAGGCCGAAATGAAGCTTCAATGCACATGCATGAGTGTTTTTTTCAAACTCTAGCTTGCTTGCTTGGTTTTCTTGATGGCTGTTCGACCTTGCTCAGCTAATTGGTGAAGAAGACAAGCCAAGGAGGTAGTAATGTGCAGCTAGGCCGAGAGAACAGAGAAATGAGAGGAAGAGAGAGAGAAACGAAAGAGAAATGAAGAAAAGACAACAAATGAAGGCCTTGCAATTTTTTTGAGGTTGTGGTCGGTCCTTGGGCAGTCCAAATTCTGCACTTTTGTCTTCAATATGCTATTTTGAAATTGCTAGGATGGGCATGCAAAGGCTGGTCGGGTATGGTGAGGAATTGAGAGGAATTGAGCAATTATTTTAATGCCTTATGTCATATTTTGTCTTTGCATGCATAGAATAAAATATGTTGCTCAAATTTCTTGCTCAAGAACAAGGCATGGCCGGCCATTGCATGTGCCAAATCTGAATTTTGTGTCTTCTTTTGAGTGTTATTTAATTGCATTTTGAAAGTGCAAAAAGAATAATGCATAAAGAATAAAGAATGTTTTGTTTTTGGTGCATTTTTGTCTTCTAGTGAATTGAATTAGGATTATTATATTGATAGTGGATTTTGTAGGATTGTTTTAGGATTATTTTATAGTTTAGTGTTCCGTGTAAGATGCTTTCTTGGTTAGCGTGAATGCACGCTTTCCTAGGTTTAGGGCACGCACTTCGAGGTAGAACACGAACTACGAGACGAATGCACGTTTTTCAAGTAAACGCACGTAACCCTATATGAATGCATGAAATTCAATGCAAGGTACACAAAATTAAATACAATTCTCAAACCTAGGTCATGGCACGCAAATCTAGGTTAGGGCAAACGAAGCTAGGTTTCGTACGCAAATCGGGGTCGAGCCTCACAGATTAAGCCCCAAGTCATCTCGTAATTAAACTCAAGCTACGCAATGATTAGTTCATACACCCTCAAGCATTCAAAACAGTCCACACAACATCCAAATGCCACAATCTCAAGCATTTAATACAACAAGAGAAGCTACAATAATTTTTCTAAGCATTTCACTAAGTGAAACCCTCACTGCAATGGACTGTTTTCTCACAATCTTTAAGACAAGCAAAAAATATCCAATTCCAGTGAATAAGATGTCAAATTAAAGCTTAAGGGGTGAACTAAATTCAGAAACAAACCTCGCATCATTTGGAGTTCGGGTTCAATACTTATAGCCAAAACAGTGAGACTGCACAAAACTGTCCATATTTGCACACATTTCAACACTTGTCGTCTTTTAGGGCCTTAGGGTCAGATTTAGCCTTAGTTCATTTCTGACAAAAATGTCCAGAACTGAAAAATCTAGCGAAAAACCAAATTTCATGTATTTTGGATATCATTTACTAAGTCAAAACTGGTTCGTTCTACAAGGTCAGTGAATCTGCCAAAACCTACTTCATTTTTCCAGACTTTCCAGATTTGGACACATTTTAATAATTTTCCATTTTGAGGACCTTAGAGTCAAAATTAGCTTTGGCCTATTTCTGCAAAACATGTTCAGAACTGGAAAACATAGTTACCTACCAATTTTCACGCATTTTTAACATCATTTACCTAGTCAAAATCATCTCGCACCAACAAGACAGAGGGCTGTCACATACACGATTTCATCTATCATCACATTCTAGCCAAAAATCTTGCCATGCATGTTTATAAAAGCTCATGAACACACATATATCTCAAGTACAGAAGTAAAGATAGACATTTAAGGGCATGCATGTGGTTTTTTGAAAGATTTTCAAGAAGTTTTAGCCCTCACCTTAGCAAAACAACAAGAAGATGCACAAGACTCTTGATGGTTGCACAAGATTGACTCTTTTCCTTGCTTAGCCGAGACACCACTCGATTTTCTCTAATTTCCTAGCTTAGTAACCAAGTTCTTAGTAGGTGGATGTGATTACAACAAGAAGAAAAGAAATGAAAGCTAGCAAATTCACCTAAGCCGAAATGGAGGTTCAAAGAGCTTGCATGTGTGTTTCTTGCAACCTAGCTTGCTTAGTCGAGCTCCCTAGCTTCTTGCATGCCTTGATGAACCATGGAGTGATGAAGATAAGCTATGGAGTGTAGAAACTCAGCTAAGGCCGAGAGAGAGAGAGAAGAATGAGAGGAAATGAGAGAAAATGAAGAAAAAAAATAAAAGTTTTGCAAAGTTTGAAGCATATGTTGGCCTTGAGCTTGTAAATTTCAGATTTGTGTCTTCGAGAAGCACAATTTGAATCATCCTAGCATGGGCAAGGAGCTTGTGTCGAGATTTGGAGTTTTGAGGAGGGTTTTGAGCTAATTTTTTATTGCTTTGTGTCATAGAATTCTCATAGAATGTTTGGGGAATAAATTTTGAAATTGGATTGCATGCACAAAGCTCCTAGTGGTCGGCCAAGGCTTGTGCAAAAGCTGAATTTTTTTGTCTTGTTCAAGGCTTATTTTATTGTGTGTTTGGGATATGCAAAGAATAAAGAATAAAGAATGTCTAGTTTTTTGTGAGATTTTGTCTTCTAGTGGGTTGAATTAATAATTTAATATTAGTTAGTGGGATTTGTAGGATTAATTAATGACCTAGTGCTTCGTGTAAGATGCTTTCTTGATTAGCGTTAGGGCACGCTTTCCTAGGTCTAGGGCACGCACTACGAGATGAATGCACGTTTTCCAAGTAAATGCACGCAACCCTAAATGAATGCACGTAATTCAATGCAAGGCACACAAAACGAAATACGATTCTTAAATCTAGGTCAAGGCACGCAAATCTAGGTTAGGCACACGAAATGAGGTATCGCATGCAAATCGAGGTCAGGCCTCACATCCTCCCCTCCTTAAAATAATTTCTTCTCAAAATTCAATATTACCTTTGAAATAAAGCTGGATACTGTTGCTCCATCTTGTCTCGCCTTTCCCACGTTGCTTCTTCAACTCCATGATGATCCCACAACACTTTCACCATCGGTATAGATTTGTTGCGCAACTCCCGATCTTGCTGGTCTAGGATCTAAATGGGCTTCTCCTCATAAGACAAGTTCTCCCGAAGCTGCAACAGCTCTGGCTCCAAGATATGCGATGGATCAGGATGATACTTCCTTAGCATTGAAACATGAAAGACGTTGTGAATATTGTAGAGGTTTTGGCGTAGTGCCAGGCGATACGCCAATTTGCCAACCTTCTCAATTATCTTGAATGGTCCTACAAACCTCGGGCTCAACTTTCTACCCTTGACGTGTTTAATCAATCCCCTCCGAGGTGATATCTTCAAGAACACCTTGTCACCGACCTCAAACTCTAGGCTCCGTCTCCGTCGGTCTGCATAACTTTTCTGCCTGCTTTGGGCGGTAAGCATCCATTTCCGGATGAGGTGGATATTATCAACAGTCTTCATAAGTTCAGGTAGAAGGGTTGGGTAAAAAGCCTTCGTCTTACCTACTTCATCCCAGTAAATTGGGCATCGACACTTACGTCCATACAATACCTCAAATGGGGCCATCCCGATAGTGGCCTGATAACTATTATTATAAGCGAACTTCGCTATAGACAGGTATTTCTCCCAACCTTTCCCGAGGTCTAAAACACATGCCCTCAACATATCCTCCATAATCTGAATAGTTCTCTCAGATTGTCCATCAATCTGAGGGTGATAAGCCGTGCTGAAATTCAACTTCGTTCCCAAAGCTTCTTGCAATCTCTTCCATAATCGGGAAGTAAAACGAGGATCCCTATCCGATACAATGCTCACAGGCATCCCGTGTAATCTTACAATCTCCGTCACATACATATCTCCTAACTTCTCAGGACTATCCTCCTTGTTCATCGATAAAAAGTGTGCTGACTTAGTCAATCTATCCACTATGACCCAAACAGCGTCGTGACCCTTTTGGGACCTAGGCAGGTCCATAACAAAGTCCATAGTTATATGTTCCCATTTCCATTGAGGGATCTCCAATGGTTGAAGTAAACCTGCCAGTCATTGATGTTCTGCTTTGATTCTCTGGCAAGTCAAACACCGTGCCACAAACTCCGCAATCTCTCTCTTCATATTATTCTACCAATAGTGTTGCTTCAAATCTCGGTACATCTTTGTTCCACCGGGGTGAATAGTATATCTTGAATTATGGGCTTCTTCAAGAATCTTCTTTTTCAGCTCTGGCTCATTAGGAACACAAATCCGATTCCAGAACCTCCAAATACCATCATCATGAAAATTGAAATCTGTGTTGCTTTCTTTTATCTTCTGAAACTGTTGGTCCTTCTTTTGAGCCTTTCGTAATTCAGACAACAAGGTCAATTGAACTTGTGTAGTGGCAAAAAGTAACCCTTTTCGAGTCAATTGTGGTTTCCACAAAAATGCTTCCTCCAACAACTCCTGCACCTTGACTTCTAGTTTTGCCATGCTCACTTTCCTACTTAAGGCATCTGCAACTACATTTGCTTTACCAGGCACATAATTAATTGTGCAGTTATAATCATCCAAAAGCTCCATCCACCATCTTTGCCTCATGTTCAACTCTTTTTGTGAGAACAAGTATTTCAAGCTCTTGTGATCAGTAAACACCTCGAACTTGTTACCCCACAGATAGTGCCTCCATTTCTTGAGTGCAAACACAATAGCCGCTAATTCCAAATCATGCGTCGGGTAGTTCAATTCATACGGCTGTGGTTTCCTAGAAGCATACGCAATCACTCTACCATATTGCATCAACACATATCCCAGTCCTTCCTTCGAAGCATCGCTATAGATTACAAAACCTTGACTCCCTTCAGGCAATGCAAGAACGTGTGTGGTAGTCAATCTTTTCTTCAATTCTTGGAAGCTGTTCTCACACTTGTCATCCCACATGAACTTTGTTTTCTTTTGAGTGAGCTTTGTAAGCGGTCCTGCGATCTTTGAGAAATCCTTCACGAACCTCCGATAATAGCCGGCTAGACCAAGAAAACTCTGAACCTCCGTAACATTTTTCGGCTTCTTCCAAGACATCACCGCTTCTATCTTTGCTGGATCCACTACTATTCCCTCTTGGCATATGATATGCCCCAAAAATGCAATCTGCTGCAACCAAAATTCGCACTTGCTAAACTTTGCATACAATTGATGCTCTCGAAGTTTCTGCAGTACCAACCTCAGATGTTGTTCATGCTCCGCCTCGGATTTCGAGTATACCAAAATATCATCAATGAAGATCACCACAAATTGGTCCAAGTAGGGTTGAAACACCCTATGCATCAAATCCATAAAAGCTGCAGGGGCATTGGTTAGTCCAAATGGCATCACCACATATTCATAATGCCCATATCTTGTCCTGAAAGCCGTTTTAGGCACATCCTCCTTTTTGATCCGCAACTGATAGTACCCTTGCCTCAAGTCGAGCTTCGAATACACTTTGGCTCCTTGAAGTTGATCAAATAACTCGTCGATCAGTGGAAGTGGGTATTTATTCTTGACAGTCACTTGGTTCAATCCTCGGTAATCGATGCATAGCCTCAACGTTCCTTCTTTCTTCTTTACAAATAGGACTGGCGCACCCCATGGAGAAGAACTCAGTTGAACAAACCCCTTCTTCAACAATCCTTGCAATTGGTCCTTCAATTCTTGTAGCTCGGCTGGTGCCATACGATAGGGAGCTTTAGATATCGGCTGGGTGCCAGGCAGTAACTCTATAATGAACTCGGTCTCCCGATTTGGGGGTAAACCGGGTAATTCTTCTGGAAACACATCCGCATAGTCTTTGATCATGGGCATCTCCTTCAACTTAGCTTTGTTCGACGGCTTGTTAATGAGGTAAGCTAAGTATCTACTACACCCTTTTCTCAAGGACTTCACTGCTTTCGTAGATGAAATGATAGAACTCCCGGTGAAATCTCTTCGACCCATTACCTCCAGTATTGGTTGACCAGGTATCCAGAATGTTACAATCTTCGTCCGGCAATCTAGTTGGGCATGATGCTTTGCCAACCAGTCCATCCCTAAGATGACCTCATAGTCTTGAAAAGGTAATACAATAAGATTGGCCGAGAATTCCCTATCTTTAATTTGGATTTTACATGCTTTACAAACTGAGCTAGTAACAAGTTTAGAACCCATCAGAGTACCAACTTCTACTTCGTAAGACAAACATACAACTCGTATTTTCACACGTTGCACACATAAGGGAGTAATAAATGAATGAGTAGCACCTGGATCAATTAGCACCCTAACAGGTTGATTCAGTATGAAGAATGTACCTTCAACAACAGCGGTCTCCTCTGGAAGCTCCTCGCACTCAATAGCATAAGCTCGAGCCTGAACTCTAGGAACTGGAGTCTTGCCTCTACCAGCTGGTTTAACCTGATTTTGTCCTGCTTGCCATTTAGGGCAATCCTTGATCTGATGTTGATCACTGCCACACCGCACACATCGTCCTAACTTCTTCCAACACTAGGCCTCGGTATGCCCCTTCTTGTCACAGTAAGAACAGTTGACAGACTGAGTAGCAGGTGAACTACCTGTGGATCCGTGGGTGGAAGAGGCTGATGGCGCTTTAGTCGGGCCACGGTTATTTCCTCTGTTGACCTGAAGGCTGGTATGGTTTCTTGTTTGGCTGACACGAACTGGCTCTATCAAGTTTCCTCTTCTCAACTCGGGAAGCAGCAGCAAAGAGAGTAGAATACGTATCGAAGTCATGCGAAGCCAACTGGTCCTGAATCTCTGGCCTCAATCCAGTCGTAAATTTCCATATCTTCACCTCAGGAGTACTGACCATGTATTGAGCATAGCTGGATAGTCGGTCAAAACGAGCCTCGTACTGGGCCACCGTCATGTTACCCTGGTTCAAGTGCATGAATTCCTCAATCCGCCTCTGCCTGGAAACTGCAGGTACATATTTCCCCTTGAATGCCTTAACGAAATTACCCTACAAGCGAGGGGTATGATCTGTCACGCCCCAACCCGGCCTATAAAGGTTAGACTAGGGTGTGATCTAAACATTCAAGTCTATCTCGTACTTAACTGTTCATGAAAGTTTAACAGTTAACGTTTTAGCCTGAACTCCATAATTTTTCGGAAAACCGGCAGCATAACGGCTGTAATTGGGCTCTTTGGTTTGACCTGATTCCCTAAACGCCTCAAATTTTTCAATCTCAATTTCATTTCCAACAAAGATTACTATTCATCAATAGAAATGCCTACTAGTTATCTCGATATCTCGTTTAACCTAGCATGATACTATGTCTCGTTTGTTTGTTAATCCTCGTTACAAAAGTACCTGTTGATCTTAACTTAACAATCGGTACCTGCTTAAGATTGGATAGGTTCATTTTACTCAGTCCTTACCGGATACTTCTTAATCCTATGATAGTTACTAACTAGTAACGATAGCAAAACGACCATAGTAGTGTCTGTCTAGTTATTATCAGTACAAGCCAAAATTAGACCCCAAATTACAACGGGGGTCTTTTATATTACAAACATCAAGCAACATGAAAAGAAATAGTCTTCAAGCAGCATAGTTTTCACAAATGGCCATAATCAAGCAAAGCACATAGGACAGGCAATCATTCCAAGGAATCATCGTTAGGCACGTTGTCCTCGGGTACCTGTTCTTGATCTTCTTCACCTGAGATGATAAAAGAGGGTGAGTCCTTATGAACTCAGCGAGGGGGAACAAGAAATAGGTTTTGAAACTCATTTTCCGGTTCAACTTATGAAAACCCTTTTTGCAAGCATGAATATATCACAAATAAGTACATAACAATAATATAAAAGTAAAGGGACACAATTACCCGTCTTTCCTCCCCGAGGTCCTCCAGGAACCAAGCGAGAGTACTTATACACATAGTGAAAAGGATACAGTGAGCTTTTGCTCTCAGTTCATTTCCAGTATCAGTTGTTGCGGCCGACTTCAAATCATCCCCTTATCACGCCAAATGGGTGTACTCTGGATGTACCCCAAAATCCTACGACCCAACTATCCGAGGAAGTCTAGCCCCCAAGCGAGAGAGGGAATTGGACAATGGTAGTCACGGTTGCACCGGCAAGCCCGATGCCGCCCAGTGTGCGTGAACACTACCATGCCAGAATGAAAGGTTGCAACCTTGTATGCAATGCACATTTATGACATTTAATATATCACATTAGGAGGACAACAAAGTAGGTTGCCTCCGAGCAGTCATAAGATTGCACATTGACAAGTAAACAAGCGAGGCACGATAAAACAAGTAATTTCACTTGAAAGGCACATGGAGTTATATGAACATTAAACGGGCAGCCATGTAATGCACATAAATCAAGTCATATAACACATTTCAAAGTTCACGTAATCAAACAACAAGATTATTCAACATGCAACGACATCTACGTGGGACCGGGTGCAAGAAAAGCCTACTTATCAACATGAAATCATCGAAATCATATTTAGAGCTACAAGGGCAACTACGGGCAGCCTACTAAACACATAATCCAACACAACATCCAAAGGATCAACACTTAGCAAATTCACCTAGTTACTAGGGTTCCAATTCGTGCTTACCCGTGCGATTAAGCCCCAAGTCATCTCAAAATCAAACTCAAGCCATGCATCAATTAATTCAAACATACTCAAGTGTTCAAAACAGTCCACACAACATCCCAATGCCACAATCCCAAGCATTTAACACAACAAGAGAAGCTACAATAATTTTTCTAATCATATCCCTAAGTGAAACCCTCACTGCAATGGGCTGTTTTCTCACAATTATTAAGACAAGAAAACAATCTCCAATTCCAGTGAATAAGATGTCAAATTAAAGCTTAAGAAGTGAACTAAATTCAAAAACAAACCTCGCATCATTTGGAGTTCGGGTTCAATAGTTATAGCCAAAACAGTGAAACTGCACAAAACTGTCCAGATTTGCACACATTTCAATACTTGTCGATTTTGAGGTCCTTAGGGTCAGATTTAGCCTTAGTCCATTTCTGACAAAAATGTCCAGAACTGAAAAATATAGCAGCATACCAAATTTCATGCATTTTTTATTTCAATTACTAAGTTAAAACTGGTTCGTTCCACAAGGTCAGTGAATCTGCCAAAACCTGCTTCATTTTTCCAGACTTTCCAGATTTGGACACATTTTAATGATTTGCCATTTTGAGGACCTTAGAGTCACAATTAGCTTTGGCATATTTCTGCGAAAAATGTTCATAACTGGAAAAAATAGTTACCTACCAATTTTCACGCATTTTCAACATCATTTACCTAGCCAAAATCACCTCGCACCAACAAGACAGAAAGCTGTCACATGCACGATTTCATCTATCATCACATTCTAGCCCAAAATCTTGCCATGCATGGTTGTAAAAGCTTATGAACACACATATATCTCAAGTACAGAAGCAAAGATAAACATTTAAGAGCATGCATGTGGTCTTTTGAAAGATTTTCAAGAAGTTTTAGCCCTCACCTTAGCAAAACAACAAGAAGATGCACAAGACTCTTGGTGAAGCACAAAGTTGATCTTCTTCCTTGCTTAGCTGAGACACCACTCGATTTTCTCTTTTTTTCCTAGCTTAGTGACCAAGTTCTTAGTAGATGCATGTGGTTAGAACAAGAAGAAAAGAAATGGAAGCTAGCTAACTCACCTAAGCCGAAATGGATGTTCAATAAGCTTGCATGTGTGTTTCTTGCAACCTAGCTTGCTTACTCGAGCTCCCTAGCTTCTTGCTTGCCTTGATGAATCATGGAGTGATGAAGATAAGCTATGGAGTATAGGAACTCAGCCAAAGCCAAGAGAGAGAGAGAAGAATGAGAGGGAGAGAGAGAAATGTGAGGAAATGAGAGAAATGAAAGAAAAAATGAAAGCCTTGCAAATGATGAAGCATGTGTCGGCCTTGGGCATAGAAATTTCAGATTTGTGTCTTCAAGAAGCATGGTTTTTGAATTTCCTAGCATGGGCAAGGAGCTTATGTCGAGATTGGGAGCTTTGAGGAGGTCTTTGAGCTAATTTTTTAAGCATTTGTGTCATAGAATTGTCATAGAATATTTGAGGAATAAATTGAATTATGCAAGCAAGCACAAAAGCTCACAAGGTGGTCGGCTAAGGCATGAAAAATCTGAATCTTTGTCATCTTTTGAGCTTTATTTAATTGTGTGTTTGAAAGTGCAAAAGAATAAGGAATAAAGAATAAGGAATGTCTAGCTTTTTGTGAGATTTTGTCTTCTAGTGGGTTGAATTAGTGATTTAATATTAGTTAGTGGATTTGTAGGATTAATTAATGACCTAATGCTTCGTGTAAGATGCTTTCTTGATTAGCGTGAGGGCACGCTTTTCTAGGTCTAGCGCACGCACTACAAGGCAAATGCACATTTTCCAAGTAAATGCACACAACCCTAAATGAATGCACGTAATTCAATGCAAGGCACATAAAACGAAACATGATTCTTAAATCTAGGTTAAGGCACGCAAATCTAGGCTAGGGCACACGAAATAAGGTATCGCAAGCAAATCGAGGTCGGGCCTCACATGATCAGTTTCCCACAGTGCCTCCACAGTGTGCCACCAATGCTCAGCATCCTCGTGCAACAAAAACACAACAAACTCCACCTTTTCTTCATCAGTATAGTCAAGTGGTCTAAAAATCCTCTCGATCTTAGACAGCCAAGCCTCTGCTTTCTCATCATCAGCTTCTCCGTGGAATTTGGACAGGCGAAAGTCAAGGCACTCCCTCATTCTGCCATGCCTCCCATGGTTACCATCATTCATGTTGTTGTTGTTGTTTGCTTCACGTGCATCTTGACGTTCCATCACTCGTGACACGCGATCCATGGCATTTTCCATCATGTTAAACATAGCCATGCCGGGATTAGTTTGATAAGCATCTCCGGTCTCTTGGGGCTCACCGCTCCTATTAATAGTGCGGGTACTAGGGCCAGCCATCTATAGGCACAGATTACGATGCACAATTTATTGAAATACGACAAGACAAGAATTTAATGCATAAGATATGCAACATAATATAGATACACAATTCCAAAAACAATTAAGACATGTTAATCACTTAAGCACATAGAATATAGAAGGCACATTTAACATTATCACACAATAACATATAGACAAGTCATCCTAATTACCTTAGGGCTCTACCCATGGTCCGAGAGTTAAACCCGACTTAAGCAATTTAAGCTCTGATACCATTTCTTCTGCTATAAGGTGTCATGCCCCAACCCGACCTGTAAAGGTTAGACTAGGGTGTGATCTAATCATTCAAGTCATATCACGTACTTAATCATTCAAGAGGGTTTAACACTTAACGTTTTAGCCTAAACTTCGCAATTTTCTGAAAAACCGACAGCATAACGGCTGTAATTGGGCTCTTTAGTTTGACCTAATTCTGAAAACGCCTCAAAATTTCCAATCTCAATTTAGTTTCCAACAAAGATTACTATTTATCATCAATTGAAACGCCTACTAGTTGTATCAAAGTCTCGTTTGATTAATAACCTAGCATGATACTATGTCTCGTTTGTTTATTAATCCTTGTTACAAACGTACCTGTTGATCTTAGTTTATCAATGAGTACCTGCTTAAGATTGGATGGGTTCATTTTACTTAATCCCTACCTGATACTTCATAATCCTATGATAGATACTAGCCAATAACGATAGCAAAACGACCACAGTAGTGTCTATCTCGTTATTATCAGTACAAACTAAAATTAGACCCCAAATTACAACGGGGGTCTTTTACATTACAATAGCAAGCATCATAAGAAATGAAATAGTCTTCAAGCAACATATTGTTCACAAAATGGCCATAGTCACGTAAGGCACGTAGGGCAAGCAATCATTCCAAGGAATCATCGTTAGGCACGTTGTCCTCAGGTACCTGTTCTTGGTCTTCTTCACCTGAGATGATAAAAGAGGGTGAGTCCATATGAACTCAGCGAGGGGGAATGAGAATCAAGTTTTGAAACTCGTTTTCTGATTCAACTTATGAAAACTCTTTTGCTAGTATGTCATATATCGCAAATAAGTACATAATGAAATATAATAGTAAAAGAACACAATTACCCGTCTTTCCTCCCCGAGGTTCTTTAGGAACCAAGCGAGAGTACTTATACACATAATAAAAGGATACGGTGAGCTTTTGCTCTTAGTTCAATTCCAGTATCAGTTGTTGCGGCCGACTTCAATCATCCCCTTATCATGCCAAATGGGTGTACTTCAGATATACCCCAAAATTCTACGACCCAACTCTCTGAGGAAGTCTAGCCCCCAAGCAAGAAAGGGAATTGGACAATGGTAGTCACGGTTGCACCGACAAGCCCAATGCCGCCCGATGTGCGTGAACGCTACCACGCCAAAATGAAAGGTTGCAACCTTATATGCAATGCACATTTATGACATTTAATATATCACATTGGGAGGACAACAAAGTAGGTTGCCTCCGATCAGTCATAAGATTACACATTGACAGTTAAACACGCGAGGCACGATATGACAAGTAAATTCACTTGAAAAGCACATGGAGTTATATGAACATTAAATGGGCAGCCATGTAACGCACGTAAATCAAGTCATATAACTCATTTCAAAGTTCACGTAATCAAATAATAAGATTATTCATCATGCAACGACATCTACGTGGGACTGGGTGCAAGAAAGGCCTACTTGTCAACATATAATCATCAAAATCATGTTTAGGGCTATGAGGGCAACTACGGGCAGCCTACTAATTACATAATCAAACACAATATCCAAAGGTTCAACACTTAGCAAGTTTACCTAGTTACTAGGGTTCCAATTCGTGCTTACCCGTGCGATTAAACCCCAAGTCATCTCGTAATTAAATTCAAGCCACGCATTGATTAGTTCATACACCCTCAAGCATTCAAAACAGTCCACACAACATCCAAATGCCACAATCTCAAGCATTTAATACAACAAGAGAAGCTACAATAATTTTTCTAAGCATTTCACTAAGTGAAACCCTCACTGCAATGGATTGTTTTCTCACAATCATTAAGACACACAAACAATCTCCAATTCCAGTGAATAAGATGTCAAATTAAAGATTAAGCGGTGAAATAAATTTAGAAACAAACCTCACATCATTTGGAGTTCAGGTTCAATAGTTATAGCCAAAACAGTGAAACTGCACAAAACTGTCCAGATTTGCACACATTTCAACACTTGTCGTTTTTGAGGGCCTTAGGGTCAGATTTAGCCTTAGTCCATTTCTGAGAAAAATGTCCAGAACTGAAAAATCTAGCAGAAAACAAAATTTCATGCATTTTAGATATAATTTACTAAGTAAAAACTGGTTCGTTCTACAAGGTTAGTGAATCTGCCAAAACCTGCTTCATTTTTCCAGACTTTCTAGATTTGGACACATTTTAATAATTTGCCATTTTGAGGACCTTAGAGTCAAAATTAGCTTTGGCCTATTTCCGCGAAAAATGTTCAGAACTGGAAAAACTAGTTACCTACCAATTTTCACGTATTTTGAACATCATTTACCTAGCCAAAATCACCTCGTACCAACAAGACAGAGGGCTGTCACATACACGATTTCATCTATCATCACATTCTAGCCAAAAATCTTGCCATGCATGTTTATAAAAGCTCATGAACACACATATATCTCAAGTAAAGAAGTAAATATAGACATTTAAGGGCATGCATGTGGTTTTTTGAATGATTTTCAAGAAGTTTTAGCCCTCACCTTAGCAAAACAACAAGAAGATGCACAAGACTCTTGATGGTTGCACAAGATTGACTCTTTTCCTTGCTTAGCTGAGACACCACTTGATTTTATCTAATTTCTTAGCTTAGTAACCGAGTTCTTAGTAGGTGCATGTGGTTAGAACAAGAAGAAAAGAAATGGAAGCTAGCAAACTCACCTAAGCCGAAATGGAGGTTCAAAGAGCTTGCATGTATGTTTCTTGCAACCTAGCTTGCTTAGTCGAGCTCCCTATCTTCTTGCATGCCTTGATGAACCATGGAGTGATGAAGATAAGCTATGGAGTGTAGAAACTCAGCCAAGGCCAAGAGAGAGAGAGAAGAATGAGAGGGAGAGAGAAAAATGAGAGAAAATGAGAGAAAATGAAGAAAAAAAATAAAAGTTTTGCAAAGTTTGAAGCATATGTCGGCCTTGAGCTTGTAAATTTCAGATTTGTGTCTTCGAGAAGCACAATTTGAATCATCCTAGCATGGGCAAGGAGCTTGTGTCGAGATTTGGAGTTTTGAGTAGGGTTTTGAGCTAATTTTTTATTGCTTTGTCTCATAGAATTCTCATAGAATGTTTGGGGAATAAATTTTGAAATTGGATTGCATGCACAAAGCTCCTAGTGGTCGGCCAAGGCTTGTGCAAAATCTGAAATTTTTTGTCTTGTTCAAGGCTTATTTTATTGTGTGTTTGGGATATGCAAAGAATAAAGAATAAAGAATAAAGAATGTCTAGCTTTTTGTGAGATTTTGTCTTCTAGTGGGTTGAATTAGTAATTTAATAATAGTTAGTGGGATTTGTAGGATTAATTAATGACCTAGTGCTTCGTATAAGATGCTTTCTTGATTAGCGTGAGGGCAAGCTTTCCTAGGTCTAGGGCACGCACTACGAGACGAATGCACGTTTTCCCAATAAATACACGCAACCCTAAATGAATGCACGTAATTCAATGCAAGGCACACAAAACGAAACACGATTCTTAAATCTAGGTCAAGGCATGCAAATCTAGGTTAGGCACATGAAATGAGGTATTGCACGTAAATCGAGGTCGGGCCTCACAAGTTACGTGGTGCACAGTATACCATTGGAAAGCTCTGTGAGAGCTCTACGATGCGGGATGCATGCCTACTCGGCTACGCCAATTTTTGGAGCCCAAAATCGAACGTTTTCATTAGTTTCGGGCCACTTTTCTTCTTTTGTTCAGTTTTTCTGTCCCGGATCGTACGTGATGAGCTGTTAAAAGGACGACAACCTAACTCACGGGACATTAGAGAGCCCTACAATGCGTCGATATCACGTCCTGCGAGGATGCTGCGTTGTTGAAATGGATGGGTTGTCGTTAAGCCCATTGGGCCTTTTGAATGGGCCATCTCTCTGGGCTGGGACTGTGAACCGTCAACACATAAAGGATTTGTGCCCTCAACATGATGGGTGCGATCCTACCAGCACTAATGCACCGCATCCCATCAGAACTCTGGAGTTAAGCATGCTTGGGCGAGAGTAGTACTAGGATGGGTGACCCCCGGGGAAATCCTCGTGTTGCACCCCCCCTTTTCAATTTTTTTTGCCCCGGTTAGGGTTGCCAAGATACTTTATCCACCACATTTCTATTACAAAATCCCACAGCACCTTGGGCAAGACAACTTCGCTTCACTTAGAGGCTAGGCCAGTAAACCGAGGGCGTAGGCCTTGTGACCAGGTCTTTGTCGCTCTGGTACCCATAACTTTTGATCCGTAAGGAGTTACGCGTCGCACAGCGTACCGTTGGAAAGCTCTCTGAGAGTTCTATGACGGAGGCAACAAGTTTGCTTAGATGCGCCCATTTTTTTAGCCCAATATCGAACGTTTTTATCAGCTTCGGGCCACTTTCTTCTTTTGCTCTGTTTTTTCATCCCGGATCATATGTCGTGAGCTGTTAAAAGGACGACAACATAGCTCGCGGGACATTAGAGGTCCCTACAATACGTCGATATCACGTCTTGCGAGGATGCTGCATTGTTGAAGTAGATGAGTTATCATTAAGCCCATTGGGCCTTTTGAATAGGCCATCTCTCTGGGCTGAGACTGTGAACCGTCAACACATAAAGGATTTGTGCCCACAACATGACGGGTGCAATCATACCAGCACTAATGCACCGGATCCCATCATAACTCCAAAGTTAAGCGTGCTTGGGCGAGAGTAGTACTAGGACGGGGACAACAAGCCTGCTCGGCCACGCCTATTTTTGGATTCCAAAATTGAATGTTTTCATCAGTTTCGAGCCACTTTTATTCTTTTGCCCTATTTTTCGGTCCCGGATCGTACGTCGTGAGCTATTAAAAGGACAACAACCTAACTCGTGGGACATTAGAGGGCCCTACAACGCGTCGATATCATGTCTTGCCAGGATGCAGCGTTGTTGAAGTGGATGGGTTGTCGTTAAGCCCATTTGGCCTTTTGAATAGGCAATAACTCTGGGCTGGGACTATGAACCGTCAACACATAAAAGATTTATGCCCTCAACATGATGGGTGCAATCATACTAGCACTAATGCACCGGATCCCATCAGAACTCCGAAGTTAAGCGTGCTTGGGCGAGAGTAGTACTAGGATGGGTAACCCCTTGGGAAGTCCTCGTGTTGCACCCTCCTTTTCAATTTTTTTTACCCCGGTTAGGGTTACCAAGATACTTTATCCACCACATTTCTATTACCGTATCCCATGGCATCTTGGGCAAGACAACTTCGCTTCACGTAGAGGCTGGGCTCGCAAACCGAGGGCGTGGGGCTTGTGATCAGGTCTTTGTCGCTCCGGTGCCCATAACTTTTGATCCATAAGGAGTTACGCGGCACACAGCGTACCGTTGGAAAGCTCTCTAAGAACTCTATGACAGAAGCAGCAAGTTTGCTTGGATGCGCCCGTTTTTTGAGCCCAATATCGAACGTTTTCATCAGCTTCGGGCCACTTTCTTCTTTTGCTCTATTTTTTCATCCCGGATCATACGTCATGAGCTGTTAAAAGGACGACAACATAGCTCGCGGGACATTAGAGGTCCCTATAACACGTCGATATCACGTCTTGCGAGGATGCTGCATTGTTGAAGTGGATGGGTTGTCGTTAAGCCCATTGGGCCTTTTGAATGGGCCATCTCTCTGGGCTGGGACTGTGAACCGTCAACACATAAAGGATTTGTGCCCACAACATGACGGGTGCGATCATACCAGTACTAATGCACCGGATACCATCATAACTTCGAAGTTAAGCGTGCTTCGGCGAGAGTAGTACTAGGATGGGTGACCCCCTGGGAAGTCCTCGTGTTGCACCCCCCCCCCCCTTTTCAATTTTTTTTGCCCTGGTTATGGTTGCCAAGATCCTTTATCCACCACATTTCTATTACCGAATCCCAAGTCACCTTGGGCAAGACAACTTCTCTTCACGTAGAGGCTGGGCCCGCAAACCGAGGGCGTGGGGCTTGTGACGAGGTCTCTGTCACTCCGGTGCCCATAACTTTTAAACTGTAAGGAGTTACGCGGTGCACAGTATACCATTGGAAAGCTCTCTGAGAGCTCTATGACAGGGACAGTAAGTCTACTCGGCTGCGCCTGTTTTTGGAGCCCAAAATCGAACATTTTCAGCAGTTTTGAGCCACTTTTCTTCTTTTGCTCTATTTTTCTGTCCCGTATCCCATCAGAATTCTGAAGTTAAGCAAGCTTGGGCGAGAGTAGTACTAGGATGGGTGACCCCCTAGGAAGTCCTAGTGTTGTACCCCCCCTTTTCAATTTTTTTTGCCCCGGTTAGGGTTGCCAAGATACTTTATCCACCACATTTCTATTACCGAATCCCATGACACCTTGGGCAAGACAACTTTGCTTCGCGTAGAGATTGGGCCAGCAAACCAAGGTCGTAGGGCTTGTGACCAGGTCTCTGTCACTCTGGTGCCCATAACTTTTGATCCGTAAGGAGTTACGCTACCGTTAATCTTAGCAACTGCTGAAAGGGATGCATTGACTGTAATTTGTCATCTCAGTAGGCAATAACTGGTGGATTAGAGAGAGAATGAGAGAGTTTGTGAGAAAAAGTGAAGTTTTAGTGTGTGTGTGTATGTGTGTGTGTGTATGCTCGGTTTTGGTATGTTGAGAGAGCATGTGTGAGATGTTTTTGATGTAAAATCTGAATTTTAATTGTATTTGGGTGCCTTGGTTAAAAATGAGGGCTAGGGTAGTGTGTGGTGTGTATTTTTTATGCATTCTTGTGCTTTGTGAGGAATATTGAGTGTTTAAAATATGATTGTTTTTGTTTTGTCTACCCTAGGTAGCATGGTGTCTTGTGTTGTCATAGGAATGTTGGGAAATTAGGGAATCTGGGTAGAATAAAATATAGGAATGTTTGTTGATGAGTTTGAATTATCAATAGAATAATAGATAGTTGGAAATATAGGAATAGTTTAGTTTATTTTATTGTTAGTGGAGTTTGTAGAGAATTTGAATTAGGAATATAATAATGTTTAGCAGATTGTGTAGGATTATTTTAGTGTTTAGTGCTTTGTGTTGGATTCTTTATTGATTAACGTGCAGACACGCTTTCCTAGGTTCTAGGGCACGAACTACGAGATAGACACGAACTACGAGGTACGACACGTACTTCAAGGCTAAGGCACATACTTCAAGGTAAGTGCACGAATTCTAATACAAATGCACACAATCCTAGGTGAATGTACACAAACCAATGCAAGGTACGTAGTTCAATGCAATGCACGCAAACCAAGGCACGACTCTATATATAGGTTATGGTACGTAGTTCAAGGTTAGGACACACGAAATGAGGTAACACACGTACATCAAGGTCAGGGCATGTATATCTAGGTATCACACGTTAGTCGAGAATTATGGCATACCATTCTAAGTCAAGGCACATATGACGAGGCATGCACGAAAATCAAGACAGGGCACGTAATCCAAAGTCAGTCATATAATTTTGGGTCTAAGGCACACAAATCGAGGTAAGACACATTATTCGAGGTTGGGCCTTACAGTGTGTGCATGCCGCATGAAGGTGCACGCATGGGGTGCCCATGCCGCATGATGGTGCCCACATCAGACGCTCATGCCGCACGATGGTGCGCGTATGTGGCCCACATGCCGCATGAAGGTGCGTGCATGGGGCACCCATGCCGCACGATGGTGCGCGCATGGGCCGCCCATGCCGCACGATGGTGCGCGCATCGGGCGCACATGCCGCACGATAGTGCTCATAAGTGGTGCGTGCAGGGCACTCAAGGGGCACTGTTGGGGCATGGCTAGGGCACTATGGGGGTACGCTTGGGCGACGATGGGGGATATTGGGGGATGGCTTTGGCACTACTAGGGGACGTTGGGCACGTAGGCAATGTTAAACATTCGGGGGTATTGGGCATGTGAAATTTATTATGACACAAATGTGGACATTGATATCCTTTTACAAGTGGTTTCCGAATCTATAAAGTAGTCTTAACCTTTGCCTTGTCCGACAAACACTTCGTCAGATTTGTGAGGCGAAATAGATTAATCGGGTTCCCAATCCATCCAAAAAAAAATTTAACTCCAAATATTTTGTAAACAAATTGTTTTATGAATTAATATAAATTTTCCTGAATTTTCTAGTATTTTTTCTGATTTTTCCCTATTTATCTTAATTTTTAAATTTTAAAAATTAATTTTTCGAAAAAAATATTTTTGAATATCATTTAACAAATTAATGTATGAATTAATATAAAGGGCTTGGGACTAGGTCTCCATCGCACCAGTGCTTATAACTTTTGATCCATAAGGAGTTACGCGGCGCACAACATACCGTTGGAAAGCTTTCCGAGAGCTCTACGATAGGGGCAGCAAGTCTACTTGGCTATGCCCATTTTAAAGCTCAAAATTGAACGTTTTCATCAGTTTCGGGACACTTTTCTTCTTTTCCCTATTTTTCTATCTCGGATTGTACGTCGTGAGTCGCGAAAAGGATGACAACCTAATCCATCACATTGCTATTACCGAATCCCAAGGCACCTTGGGCAAGATGACTTCGCTTCACGTAGAGGCTGGGCCCGCAAACCGAGGGTGTGGGGCTTGGGACCAGGTGTCCGTCGCTTCGGTGCCCATAACTTTTGATCCGTAAGGAGTTACGCGGTGCACAGCATACCTTTGGAAAGCTCTCCAAGAGCTCTACGAAGAGGGCAGCAAGCTTACTATGCTTGTTTTCAAAGCCCTAAATCTAGCATTTTCATAATTTTCGGGACACTTTTTTTCTTTTGCGCTGTTTTTCCGTCCCAGATCGTTCGTCGTGAGCCGCGTAAAGGATGATAACCTAATCCACCACATTTTTATTATCGAATCCCATGGCACCTTGTGCAAGACAACTTCGCTTCACGTTGAGGCCGGGCCTGCAAACCGAGGGCATGGGGCTTGGGACTAAGTCTCCGTCGCTCCGGTGCCCATAACTTTTGATCCGTAAGGAGTTATGCGGTGCACAACATACTGTTGAAAAGCTCTCCGAGAGCTCCACGACGGGGGCAGCAAGCCTGCTCGACTGTGCCTATTTTCAGAGCCCAAAATTGAATGTTTTCATCAGTTTTGGGACACTTTTCTTCTTATGCCCTGTTTTTTCTGTCCTGGATCATACGTCGTGTGCCGCGAAAAGGAAGACAACCTAGTCCATCACATTTCTATTACCGAATCCCACGGAACCTTGAGCAAGAAAACTTCGCTTCACAAAGAAGCTGGGCTCGCAAACCGGGGACGTGGGGCTTGGGACCAGGTCTCCGTCGCTCCAGTGCCCATAACTTTTGATTCATAAGGAGTTACGCGGCGCACAGCATACCGTTGGAAAGCTCTCAGAGAGTTCTACGACGGTGGCAACATGCTTGTTTGGTTGCACTAGTTTTCGGAGCCCAAAATCGAATGTTTTCTTCAGTTTCAGGATACTTTTCTTCTTTTGCGCGGTTTTTCCATCCTGGATCATATGTAGTAAGCCGCGAAAAGGACGACAACCTAATCCATAACATTTCTATTACCGAATTCCAAGGCACCTTAAGCAAGGCAACTTCGCTTCACGTAGAGGCTGGCATCGCAAACCAAGGGCGTGGGACTTGGGACCAACTCTCCGTCGCTTCGGTGCCCATAACTTTCGATCCATAAGGAGTTACGTGGCGCACAGCATACCGTTGAAAAAGCTCTCCGAGAGCTCTACAACGGGGGTAGCAAGCCTTTTCGCCTCTACCTATTTTCGGAGTCCAAAATCGAACGTTTTCAACATTTTTGGGACACTTTTCTTCTTTTGCGCTATTTTTCCATCCCGGATCGTACGACGTGAGCCGCGAAAAGGACGACAACCTAATCCATCACATTTCTATTACCGAATCCCACGGCACCTTGTGCAAGACAACTTCACTTCACGTTGAGGCCGGGCCAGCAAACCGAGGGCGTGGGGCTTGGGACCTAGTCTCGGTCACTCCGGTGCCCATAACTTTTGATCCTAAGGAGTTACGCGGCGTACAACATACCGTTGGAAAGCTCTCCAATAGCTCTACGACGGGGGTAGCAAGCTTGTTCAGTTGTGCCTATTTTTGGAGCCCAAAATTGAACGTTTTCATCATTTTTGGGACACTTTTCTTCATTTGCGCTGTTTTTTCATCCCGGATCGTACGTCATTAGCCTCGAAAAGGACGACAACCTAATCCATCACATTTCTATTACCAAATCCCACGGCACCTTGTGCAAGACAACTTCACTTCACGTTGAGGCCGGGCCCGCAAACCGAGGGCGTGGGGCTTGGGACCTGGTCTCCGTCGCTCCGGTGCCCATAATTTTTGATCCGTAAGGAGTTACGCGACGCACAACATACCGTTGGAAAGGTCTCTATGAGCTGTACAACGGGGGCAGCAAGCCTGCTCGGTTGTGCCTATTTTCAGATCCCAAAATTGAACTTTTTCATCAGTTTTGGGATATTTTTCTTCTATTGTGCTGTTTTTTCATCCCAGATCGTACGTCGTGAGCCATGAAAAGGACGACAACCTACTCATTCACATTTCTATTACTGAATCCCTTGGCATCTTAGGCAAGACAACTTCGCTTCACGTAGAGGCTGGGCCTGCAAATTGAGGGCGTGGGGCTTGAGATCGGGTCTCCGTCGCTCCGGTGCCTATAACTTTTGATCCGTAAGGAGTTACGTGGCGCACAGCATACCGTTGGAAAGCTCTCCGAGAGCTCTACGATGGGGGCAGCATGCTTGCTTGGCTGCGCCTATTTTCATAGCCCAAAATTGAAGGTTTTCTTTTGTTTCGGAATACTTTTCTTCTTTTGCGTTATTTTTCCATCCTGGATCGTACGTAGTGAGCCGCAAAAAGGGCGACAACCTAATCCATCACATTTCTATTACCGAATCCCAGGGCACCTTGGGCAAGACAACTTCTCTTCACTTAGAGGCTGGGCTCGCAAACCGAGGGCGTGGGGCTTGGGACCAGGTCTCCGTCGCTCCGGTGCCCATAAATTTTGATCCATAAGGAGTTACGTGGCGCACATCATACCGTTGGAAAGCTCTCCGAGAGCTCTACGACTGGGGTAGCAAGCCTATTCGGCTGTGCCTATTTTCAGAGCCCAAAATTGAACATTTTCATCAGTTTCGGGCCACTTTTCTTCTTTTGCCCTGTTTTTCCGTCCTGGATCGTACATCGTGAACCGCAAAAAGGACGACAACCTAATCCATCACATTTCTATTACCTAATCCCACAGAACCTTGGGCAAGACAACTACGCTTCACGAAGAGGTTGGGCCTGCAAACCAAGGGCGTGGGGCTTGGGACCAGGTCACCGTCGCTCCGGTGCCCATAACTTTTGAACCGCAAAGAGTTACGCGACGCACAACATACCGTTGGAAAGCTCTTCGAGAGCTCTACGACGGGGGTAGCATGCCCACTTGGCTACGCCTGTTTTCGTAGCCCAAAATCAAACATTTTCTTCAGTTTTGGTATAGTTTTCTTCTTTTGCGCCGTTTTTTCATCTCGGATCATACGTCGTGAGCAATGAAAATGACGACAATCTAATCCATCACATTTATATTACCGAATCCCAAGGCACCTTGGGTAAGAAAACTTCGCTTCACGTAGAGGCTGGGCACGCAAACCAAGGGCATGGGGCTTGGGACCAGGTCTCCGTCGCTCTAGTGCCTATAACTTTTGATGCGTAAGGAGTTACGCGGCGCACAGCATACCGTTGGAAAGCTCTCCGAGAGCTCTACGATGGGGATAGCAAGCATGTTCAGCTATGCCTATTTTACTTGTCCAAAATTGAACATTTTCTTCATTTTCGGGACACTTTCTTCTTTTGCGCTGTTTTTCTATCCCGGATCGTACGTCGTGAGCCGTGAAAAGGACGACAACTTAATCCTTCAAATTTCTATTACCGAATCCCATGGCACCTTGTGTAAGACAACTTCAATTCACGTTGAGGCTGGGCCCGCAAACCGAGGGCGTGGGGCATGGGACCAGGTCTCCTTCGCTCCGGTGCCCATAACTTTTTATCCGTAAGGTGTTACGTGGCACACAGCATACCGTTGGAAAGCTCTCCGAGAGCACTACAACAGGGGCAACAAGTCTGCTAGGCTGAACCTATTTTTAGAGCCCAAAATCGAACGTTTTCATCAATTTCGGGATACTTTTCTTCTTTTGCTATGTTTTTTCATCCCAGATCGTACGTTGTGAGCCGCAAAAAGGACGACAACCTAATCCATCACATTTCTATTACGGAATCCCAAGGCACTTTGGGCAAGACAACTTCACTTCACGAAGAGGCTGGGCCTGTAAACCGAGGGCGTGGGGCTTGGGACCAGGTCTCCGTCTCTCCGGTGCCCATAACTTTTGATCCGTAAGGAGTTACGCAGCGCACAACATACCATTGGAAAGCTCTCCGAGAGCTCTACGACGGGGGCAGCAAGCCTGCTGGGCTGCGCCTATTTTCAAAACCCAAAATCGAATGTTTTCATCAGTTTCGGAACACTTTTCCTCTTTTACCCTTTTTTTCCATCCCGGATCGTACGTCGTGAGCCGCGAAAAGGACGACAACCTAATCCATCACATTTCTATTACCGAATCTCATGGCACCTTGGGCAAGACAACTTCGCTTCACGTAGAGGTTGGGCCCGTAAACCGAAGGCGTGGGGCTTGGGACCAGGTCTCCGTCGCTCCAGTGCCCATAACTTTTGATCCGTAAGGAGTTATGCGGCACAAAGCACACCGTTGGAAAGCTCTCCAGGAGTTCTACGACGGGGGTAGCAAGCCTGCTCAGCTGCGCCTATTTTTAAGCCCAAAATCAAACATTTTCATTAGTTTTGGGACACATTTCTTCTTTTGCGATGTTTCTTCATCACGGATCGTACGTCGTGAGCCGCAAAAAGGACGACAACCTAATCCATCACATTTCTATTACCGAATCCCACGGTACCTTGGGCAAGACAACTTTGCTTCACGTAGAGGCTGGGCCAGCAAACCGAGGTCGTGGGGCTTAGGACCAAGTCTCCGTCGCTCTGGTGCCCATAACTTTTGATCCATAAGGAGTTACGCGGCACGCAGCATACCATTGAAAAGCTCTCTGAGGGGTCTACGACTGGGACAGCAAGCCTGCTCGGCTGTGCCCGTTTTAATAGCCCAAAATTGAACGTGTTCATCATTTTCAAGACACTTTTCTTCTTTTGCGCTGTTTTTCCATCCTGGATCGTACGACATGAGCCGCGAATCGGATGACAACCTAATCCATCACATTTCTATTACCGAATCCCACAACACCTTGTGCAAGACAACTTCGCTTCACGAAGAGGCTGGGCCTGCAAACTGAGGGTGTGGGACTTGGGACCAGGTCTCCGTCGCTCCGGTGCCCATAACTTTTGATCTGTAAGGAGTTACGCGGTGTACAACATACCGTTGGAAAGCTCTCCGAGAGCTCTACGACAAGGGCAACAAGCCTGCTCGACTGCGCCTATTTTCAGAGCCCAAAATTGAACATTTTCATTAGTTTCGAGACATTTTTCTTCTTTTGCCCTTTTTTTCCATCCCAGATCGTACGTCGCGAGCCGCGAAATAGATGACAACCTAATCTATCACATTTCTATTACCGAATCCCATGGCACCTTGGGCAAGACAACTTCGCTTCACGCAGAGGCTAGGCCCATAAACCGAGGGTGTGGGGCTTGGGATCAGGTCTCCGTCGCTCCGGTGCCCATAACTTTTGATCCGTAAGGAGTTACGCGGTGCAAAGCACACTGTTGGAAAGCTCTCCAGGATCTCTACGACGGAGGTAGCAAGCCTGCTTGGCTGAGCCTATTTTTTGAGCCCAAAATCGAACGTTTTCATTAGTTTTGGGACACATTTCTTCTTTTGCACTGTTTTTTCGTCCCGGATCGTACGTCGTGAGCCACAAAAAGGACGACAACCTAATCCATTACATTTCTATTACCGAATCTCATGGCACCTTGGGCAAGACAACTTCGCTTCACGTAGAGGTTGTGCCCGTAAACCGAGGGCGTGGGGCTTGGGACCAGGTCTCCGTCACTCCGGTGCCCATAACTTTTGATCCGTAAGGAGTTACGCGGCGCAAAGTACATCATTGGAAAGCTCTCCAGGAGCTCTACGACGAGGGTAGCAAGCCTGCTCGACTGTACGTATTTTTTGAGCCCAAAATTGAACATTTTAATTAGTTTTGAGACACATTTCTTCTTTTGCGCTGTTTCTTCGTCCCGAATCGTACGTCGTGAGCTGCAAAAAGGACGACAACCTAATCCATCACATTTCTATTACCAAATCCCACAGCACCTTGGGCAAGAAAACTTCGCTTCACGTAGACGCTAGGCCCGCAAACCGAGGTCGTGGGGCTTGGGACCAGGTCTCCATCGCTCCGGTGCCTATAACTTTTAATCAATAAGGAGTTACTCGGCGCACAGCATGCCGTTGAAAAGCTCTCCGAGAGCTCTACGACTGGGGCATCAAGCTTGCTCTGTTGTGCCTGTTTTAAGAGCCCAAAATCGAATGTGTTCATCATTTTCGGGACACTTTTCTTTTTTTGCACTGTTTTTCCATCCTAAATCGTACGTCGTGAGCCGCGAATCGTATGACAACCTAATCCATCACATTTCTATTACCGAATCCCCCAACACCTTGTGCAAGACAACTTCGCTTCACGTAGAGGCTGGGCCCGAAAACCGAGGGCATGGGGCTTGGGACCAGGTCTCCGTTGCTCCGGTGCCCATAACTTTTGATCCGTAAATAGTTACGCGGCGCACAACATACCGTTGGAAAGCTCTCCGAGAGTTCTACGACGGGGGCTAGAAGCCTTTTCAACTGTGCCTATTTTCGGAGTCCAAAATCGAACATTTTCATCATTTTTGGGACACTTTTCTTCTTTTGTGCTGTTTTTCCATCTCGGATTGTACGTCGTGATCCGCAAAAAGGACGACAACCTAATCCATCACATTTCTATTACCGAATCCCACAGCACCTTAGGCAAGAAAATTTTGCTTCACGTAGAGGCTGGGCCCGCAAATCGAGGTTATGGGGATTGGGACCAAGTCTCCGTCGCTCCGGTGCCCATAACTTTTGATCCGCAAGGAGTTATGTGGCGCATAGCATACCGTTGGAAAGCTCTCCGAGAGCTCTATGTCGGGGGCAGCAAGCCTGTTCTTTTGTGCCTATTTTCAGAGACCAAAATTGAACGTTTTCATTAGCTTTGGGATAATTTTCTTCTTTTGCCTTGTTTTTCTATCCCAGATCGTACTTCGTGGGCCACGTAAAGGACGACAACCTAATGCATCACATTTCTATTACCGAATCCCACGGCACCTTGGGCAAGACAACTTCGCTTCACGTAGAGGCTGGGCCCGTAAACCGAGGGCGTGGGGCTTAGGACCAAGCCTCCGTCACTCCGGTGCCCATAACTTTTGATCCGCAAGGAGTTACACGGCGCACAACATACCGTTGGAAAGCTCTCCGAGAGCTTTACGATTGGAGCAGCAAGCTTGCTCGGCTGTTGTCACACCCTAGCTCGACCTATAAAGGTTAGACTAGGGTGTGATCTAATCATTCAAGTCATATCACGTACTTAATCGTTCAAGAGGGTTTAACACTTAACGTTTTAGCCTAAACCCCGCAATTTTTTGGAAAACCGGCAGCATAACAACTGTAATTAGGCTCTTTAGTTTGACCTAATTCTCAAAATGCCTCAAAATTTCTAATCTCAATTTCATTTCCAACTAAGATTACTATTTACCATCAATTGAAACGCCTACCAATTATCTCGAAGTCTCGTTTGTTTGTTAATCCTTGTTATAAACGTACCTGTTGATCTTAGCTTATCAATGAGTACATGCTTAAGATTGGATGGGTTCATTTTACTTAATCCTTACCTGATACTTCATAATCCTATGATAGATACTAGCCAAAAATGATGGCAAAAGGACCATAGTTGTGTCTATCTAGTTATTATTAGTACAGGCCAAAATTAGACCCCAAATTACAATGGGGGTCTTTTACATTACAATAGCAAGCATCATAAGAAATGAAATATTCTTCAAGCAACATATTGTTCACAAAATGGCCATAGTCACGTAAGGCACGTAGGGCAAGCAATCATTCCAAGGAATCATCGTTAGGCACGTCATCCTCGGGTACCTGTTCTTGGTCTTCTTCACCTGAGATGATAAAAGAGGGTGAGTCTTTATGAACTCAGCGAGGGGGGAACGAGAAATAAGTTTTGAAACTCATTTTCTGGTTCAACTTATAAAAAAACCCTTTTTGCAAGCATGAATGTATCACAAGTAAGTACATAATGTAATGTAAAAGAAAAGGAACCCAATTACCCATATTTCTTCTCCGAGGTCCTCTAGGAACCAAGCGAGAGTACTTATACACATAGTAAAAGGATAAAGTGAGCTTTTGCTCTCAGTTCAATTCCAGTATCAGTTGTTGCGGCCGGCTTCAATCATCCCCTTATCACGCCAAATGGGTGTACTCCGGATGTACCCCGAAATCCTATGACCCAACTCTCCGAGGAAGTCTAGCCCCCAAGCGAGAGAGGGAGTTGGACAATGGTAGTCACGGTTGTACCGGCAAGCCAGATATCGCCCGGTGTGCATGAACGCTACCACGCCAGAATGAAAGGTTGCAACCTTGTATGCAATGCACAATTATGACATTTAATATATCACATTTGGAGGACAACAAAGTAGGTTGCCTCCGAGCAGTCATAAGATTGCACATTGACAAGTAAACAAGCGAAGCAGGATATGACAAGTAATTTCACTTGAAAAGCACATGGAGTTATATGAATATTAAACGGGCAGCCATGTAATGCATGTTAATCAAGTCATATAACTCACTTCGAAGTTCACGTAATCAAATAACAAGATTATTCAACATGCAACGACATCTACGTGGAACCGGGTGCAAGAAAGGCCTACTTGTCAACATGTAATCATCGAAATCATGTTTAGGGCTATGAGGGCAACTACGGGCAGCCTACTAAACACATAATCAAACACAATATCCAAAGGATCGACACTTAGCGAGTTTACCTAGTTACTAGGGTTTCAATTCGTGCTTACCTGTGCGATTAAACCCCAAGTCATCTCGTAATTAAGCTCAAGCCATGCATTGATTAATTCCAACACCCTCAAGCATTCAAAACAGTCCACACAACATCCAAATGCCACAATCCCAAGCATTTAATTCAACAAGAGAAGCTACAATAATTTTTCTAAGCATTTCACTAAGTGAGACCCTCACTGCAATGGACTGTCTTCTCACAATCATTAAGACAATCCAAAAATCTCCAATTCCAGTTAATAAGATTCCAAATTAAAGCTTAAGAAGTGAACTAAATTCAGAAACAAACCTCGCATCGTTTCGAGTTCGGGTTCAATAGTTATAGCCAAAACAGTGAGACTACACAAAACTGTCCAGATTTGCACACATTTCAATACTTGTCGTTTTGGAGGGCCTTAGGGTCAGGTTTAGCCTTAGTCCATTTCAGACAAAAATGTCCAGAACTGAAACATCCAGCTGCACACCAAATTTCATGCATTTGGGATATCATTTACTAAGTCAAAACAGATTTGTTCTACAAGGTCAGTGAATCTGCCAAAACCTGCTTCATTTTTCCAGACTTTCTAGATTTGGACACATTTTGATAATTAGCCATTTTGAGGACCTTAGTGTCAAAATTAGCTTTGGTCTATTTCTGTGAAAAGTTTTCAGAATTGGAAAAACTAGTTACCTACCAATTTTCCACATTTTCAACATCATTTGCCTAGTCAAACTCACCTCGCACCAACATGGCAGAAGGCTGTCACATACCCGATTTCATTTATCATCACATTCTAGCCAAGAATCTTGCCATGCATGTTTATAAAAGCTCATGAACACACATATATCTCAAGTACAGAATTAAAGATAGACATTTAAGGGCATGCATGTGGTTTTTTGAAAGATTTTCAAGAAGTTTAGCCCTCACCTTAGCAAAACAACAAGAAGATGCACAAGACTCTTGATGGTTGCACAAGATTGATTCTTTTCCTTGCTTAGCCGAGACACCACTCGATTTCTCTAATTTCCTAGCTTAGTAACCAAGTTCTTAGTAGGTGCATGTGGTTAGAACAAGAAGAAAAGAAATGGAAGCTATCAAACTCACCTAAGCGGAAATAGAGGTTCAAAGAGCTTGCATGTGTGTTTCTTGCAACCTAGCTTGCTTAGTCGAGCTCCCTAGCTTCTTGCATGCCTTGATGAACCATGGAGTGATGAAGATAAGATATGGAGTGTAGAAACTCAGCCAAGACCGAGAGAGAGAGAGAGAAGAATGAGAGGGAGAGAGAAGAATAAGAGGAAATGAGAGAAAATGAAGAAGAAAAAAAAAAAGTTTGAAGCATATGTCGGCCTTGAGCTTGTAAATTTCAGATTTGTGTCTTCAAGAAGCACAATTTGAATCATCCTAGCATGGGCAAGGAGCTTGTGTCGAGATTTAGAGTTTTGAGGAGGGTTTTGAGCTAATTTTTTATGCATTGTGTCATACCTTGTCTAAACATGAACTTTGAAATTGCAAAGCTTGATCACATGCTCCTACATGGTCGGCCAAGGCTTGGAAAATGCTGAATCTTTGTCATCTTTTGAGCATTATTTAATTGTGTGTTTGGAAAGTGCAAAAGAATAAGGAATAAAGAATAAGAATGTCTAGCTTTTGGTGCAATTTCGTCTTCTAGTGGGTTGAATTAGTAATTTAATATTAGTTAGTGGGATTTGTAGGATTAATTATTGATCTAGTGCTTCGTGTAAGATGCTTTCTTGATTAGCGTGATGGCACGCTTTCCTAGGTCTAGGCCACGCACTATGATGTAGGGCACGAACTACGAGACAAATGCACATTTCCCAAATAAATGCACGTAACCCTAAATGAATGCACGTAATTCAATGCAAGACACAAAAAATGAAACACAATTCTTAAACCTAGGTCAAAGCACGCAAATCTAGGTTAGGATACACGAAACGAGGTATCGTACGTAAATCGAGGTCGGGCCTCACATCCTCCCATCCTTAAAAGAATGTCGTCCCGAAATTCAATATTACCTTTGAAATAAAGCTGGATACTGTTGCTCCATCTGCTCTCGCCTTTCCCACGTTGCTTCTTCAACTCCATGATGATCCCATAACACTTTCACCAACGGTATAGATTTGTTGCGCAACTCCCGATCTTGCTGGTCTAGGATCCGAATGGGCTTCTCCTCATAAGACAAGTTCTCCCAAAGCTGCAATGGCTCTAGCTCCAAGATATGAGATGGATCAAGATGATACTTCCGTAGCATTGAAACATGAAAGACGTCGTGAATATTGGAGAGGTTTTGGGGTAGTTCCAGGCAGTACGCCAACTTGCCAACTTTCTCAATTATCTCAAATGGTCCCACAAACCTCGGGCTCAACTTTCCACCCTTGACGTGTTTAATCAGTCCCCTCCATGGTGATATCTTCAAGAACACCTTGTCGCCGACCTCAAACTCTTGGCTCCATCTCCGTCGGTCTGCATAACTTTTCTGCCTGCTTTGGGCGGTAAGCATCCGTTTCCGGATGAGGTGGATATTATCAACAGTCTTCATAAGTTCAAGTAGAAGGGTCGGGTCAAAAGTCTTTGTTTCACCTACTCATCCCAGTAAATTGGGGATCGACACTTACGTCCATACAACGCCTCAAATGGGGCCATCCCAATAGTGGCTTGATAACTATTATTATAAGCGAACTCCGCAAGAGACAGATATTTCTCCAAACCTTTCCCGAAGTCTAAAACACACGCCCTCAGCATATCCTCAAGAATCTGAATAGTTCTCCCAGATTGTCCATCAGTCTGAGGGTGATAAGCCGTGCTAAAACTCAACTTCGTTCCCAAAGCTTCTTGCAATCTCTTCCAGAATTAGGAAGTAAAACGAGGATCCCTATCCAATACAATACTCACAGGCATCCCGTGCAACCTTACTGTCACGCCCCAACCCGACCTATAAAGGTTAGACTAGGGTGTGATCTAAACATTCAACTCCTTTCACATTCTTAATCATTCTAGGAGGTTTACATTTAACATTTTATTCTAGACTCCAAAATTTTTCAGAAATCCGGCAGCATAAGGGCTGTAATTGGGCTTTTTGTTTTGACCTAAATTTTCTAATAGCCTCAAACTTTCAATTCAAGTTCATTCCCGACTAGAGTTTACTATTTTATCATCAATTGAATTTCTTATTGGTTATTTCGACGTCCCGTTTGATTTATAACCTAACATGATACTATGTCTCGTTTGTCCATTTATCCTCGTTTCAAAATGTACCTGTTGATCTTAGCTTATTAGCGAGTACCTGTTGAGATTGGATAAGTTCGTTTGCCTATTCCTTAGCTAAGCATCATCACCTATGATAGATACTAGTGATAATAAAAGCAAAACGATCATAGTATGTCTAGTATCAGTCTACTTAATATAAGTACAAACCAAAATTAGACCCCAAATTACAACGGGGGTCTTTTACATTAGCAACAACAAGCAACATAAGATAAATGGTCTTCAAGCAGCACAAAATACACAAGTAGTCACGTTCAAGCAAAACAACAATAACAGGCAATCACTCCAGGGGTTCATCATTAGGTACATTGAGCTCGAGTTCCTGTACCTGTTCTTCTTCACCTGAAATGAGAAAAGAGGGTGAGTCCTTATGAACTCAGCGACGGGGAACGAGAAATAAGTTTTTGAAACTCATTTTCCGGTTAAACTTATGAAAACCCCTTTCTCAAACATGAATACAATAGAAATACAAGTACAGAACAGGATTACCGGTCTTTCCTCCCCGAGGTTCTCTAGGATCCAAGCGGGAGTACTTATACACATAATAAAAAGGATACGGTGAGCTTTTGCTCTCAGATCAGATCCAGGATCAGTTGTTGCGGCCGACTTCAAATCATTCCCCAAACACACCAGGTGGGTGTACTCCGGATGTACCCCAAGATCCTACGACCCAACTCTCCGAGGAAGTCTAGCCCCCAAGCGAGAGAGGGAATGGGACCATGGTGGTCACGGTAACACCGGCAAGCCCGATGCCGCCCGGCGTACGTGATCGCTACCATGCCGACATGAAAGGTTGCAACCTTGTATGCAATGCACATTCATGACAGGTAATATATATCACAGAAGGAAGACAACAAAGTAGGTTGCCTCCAGACAGTCATAGGATTGTACATTGATAGATAAACAAGCAGGACACGATAAGACAGGAAATTTCACTTGAAAGGCATATAGAGTTATATGGAAATTAAACGGGCAGCCATGTAACACATGTAAAACAGGCCATATAACTCATTAAAAAGTCCACGCAATCAAGTGATAAGATTATTCAACATGCAATGATATCAACATGGGTTCGGATGCAAGAAAAGCTTAATTGTCAACATGCAATGGTCAAGATCACTTTTGAAGTTATAAAACATTTACGGGCAGCCCACTAAGCTTATGATTCCAACACAATATCCAATTGATCCACACCTATTAAAACTTTCGAGTCATTAGGGTTCCCATTTCTTGCTTAATCAAGTGATTAAAACCCTAAGTCCACTCAAGATCACTACCAAGTCTTGCATCATTTAATTCAACATCCTCAAGTGCTCACAACAGTCCACATAACATCCCAACACCACATTTCCACACAATTAGTGTCACAAGAGAGGTTACAACAATTTTCCAAGCACATGGCTAAATAAAACCTTTACTGCAATAGGTTGTTTTCTCACAATCAATAGGATAATCAAACAATCTCCAAATTCAGTAAATAAGATTTCCAATTAAAGCTTAAGAAGTTAACTAAAATTAGAAACAAAGCTTGCATCAATTGGAGTTCAGAATCATTAGTTATAGCCGAAACAGTGGGGTAGCACAAAACTGTCCAGATTTGTACACCTTTCAGAAATTGACGTTTTTGAGGTCCTTAGAATCAGTTTTAGCTTTGGTCCATTTCTGACAAAATTGTCCATAACTGAAAGATCTAGTAGCACACCAAATTTCACTCATTTGGGACAACATTTACTAAGTAAAATATGGTTCGTTCCACAAGGTCAGTGCATCAGCCAAAACCTGATTCATTTTTCCAGATTTCCAGATTTGGTCACATTTTAATGATTTGCCATTTTGAGGACCTTAGAGTCAAATTTAGCTTCTGCCTATTTCTGGGAAAAATGTTAAAAACTGTCCAAACTAGTCACCCACCAATTTTCAAGAATTTTCAACATCATTTTCTTAGCTAAAATTACCTTGAACAGATGGTCAGAGAGCTGTCATCCATTTCGACTTCACCTAGCATCATTTTCAAGCCAAGATCTTGCCATGCATGGTTGATTGAGCTTATGAACGACCATATAGCTCAAGTACAGAAGCAAATACACACATTTATGAGCATGCATGTGAGTTTTTAAAGAGTTTTCAAAAGGTTTTAACCCTCACCTTAGCAATCAACCACAAAGATGCACAAAAACTTGCTGAAGCTTCAAATCTCTTCTTCTTCTTGCTTAGCCGAGATTCCAACTTGGTTTCTCTATTTTTCCTAGCTTAGTGATCAATCTCTTAGCACATGCATGAGGTTAGAACAAGAAGAAAATAAATGGAAGCCAAGAAAACTCACCTAGGCCGAAAATGGTGACTCAAAATGCTTGCATGTGTGTTTCTTGCATCCTAGCTTGCTTGGGTGAGTTTCTTTGCTTGTGGTTTGTCTTGATGCACCATAGGATGATGAAGATGAGCTAAGAGGTGGAGAGAACTCAGCCAAAACCGAAATGGAGAGAGAGAGTGAGAGGGAGAGAGAGAAAATGTGAGGAAAGTGAGAGAAATGAGAGAAAAATGAGGCTTTTGCAATTTTTTGAGCATGTGGTCAGCCTTGGGCTTCCAAATCTGAATTTTTATGTCTTCAAGGTGGAATTTGAATTGTTGGCATGGGCCATGAGTGGTTTGGTCGAAAATGAGAGGAAATTGAGGTGGTTTTGGGCAATTTTTTATGCATTGATAAGTGTTTTCGTGTCATAACTTGTCTAGAATCATTTTGAATTAAACATGCATGCAAAAATCTGATTTTGTGTCATCTTTTGAATTGTTTTAACATGTGTGTAAGAGAATGTTGGGTATTTAGGGATTTTAGGTAGAATAGAATATAGGGTATGTTTAGAGGTTTGTGAGATTTTGTCTTGTAGTGAGTTTAAAATATAATATTTAGGTGTTAGTGGATTTTGTAGAGATTTGAATTAGAATTATAATAATAGTTAGTGGATTGTGTATGATTATTTTATTGTCTTGTGCTTTGTGTAGGATTCTTTATTGATTAGCGTGGTGGCACGCTTTTCTAAGTCTAGGGCACGCATTACGAGACACACACAGAAATCAATACAGGGCACGAATCACGAGGTAGACACAAACTACGAGGTAAGACACGGACTTCAAGACTAATGCACGCAATCCTAGGTGAATGCACGTAAACCAATGCAAGGCACATAATTCAATGTAGTGCACGCAAATCAAGGTACGACTCTTAAACCTAGGTTAAGGTACGCAGTTCAAGGTTAGGGCACACGAAACGAGGTAACGCACGTACATCGAGGTCATGGCACGTATTTTTAGGTACCGCACGTGAGTCGGGGATTCGGGCACACTATTCTAGGTCAAGGCATGTATGACGAGGTATGCACGAAAACCAAGACAGGACACATAATCCAAGGTCGGTCATATAATTAAGGGTCTATGGCACGCAAATTAAGGTAACACACATTATTCGAGGTCGGGCCTCACATCCTCCCCTCCTTAAAAGAATTTCATCCCGAAATTCATTCTTGCCTATTGAGGTCATTTAGATGGATTCTGACCCTTGTTATTCTTCCTACTCCGGTTCGTCCCGTGTTTGGTGATCTCTTACCATAACCAATTCACTTCCTATGTTTCTCCAATCATTTAGTTCGGTGTGACCTCTACATTTATAGTTCTTTTCTTTGAACGACTCTATTCTCCATTTGATCTTAAGGTCAAGTTCATTAACTAAGGTTAGAGTCTTCAAACATAGTCATCAAAGTTGCATCGGTATTCTAACAATAGAACTGTAACTCCAAAATCATGACTCATGTTGTGTCAATCTCACATTCATACCTCAAAAGGAATATCACAATAATTCCACGATCCTAGGGTGACATACGCTAATTTCAAGATGATAGGTCTATATCCAATTTACATATCCTATCTACTAGCTTCAGAACTGTTATCACATAGGCCATACACAAGTTACGGATCTTCTCCACGATACGACTCTATTTTCAAGAAGAACTCACCAAGCAACTAATCCATCTCAAATTGTCATCTATCGGTAGTATCATAGTCCTTATCTCGTAGGTACATTAGATTAGCAAATCTTCTAATGACTAGTCTCCCGGTTATAGGCTCCTATTCATTAACATTCTTGCCCAGCTTCGTTAACCTTCAAGCTCATAATCAAGAAGAAAGACCGTTGAGATTCATTAAACTCGAATTCTAAGGTTTATCAAGTATCAGCAACATATTGCCATCGAAATTGCATAGGTAAACTAATCATGTAACACTAGTTCAACTTTTCAAGTAAGCTTCATCAACTTGTGATCCACAATTTATTCCTTATTCAAGTCTCTATTTTCACGTCTCGAGGCTTCAGAATTTCTTTCAATCTTAACCAAGACTCCTAAGACGAATAGTTTCAACCTCAAATAAATTCCACTCACCTCAATCCAAGGTTACGTCGTACTTAAGAAGACAATGATCCTACTCACTTAGCGACCTAGTCATTCCTTCGAACACTTAATGCCCGCCAATGTATCTCCAACATTAATGTTACTAAGCTGGGTTCATAGCTATGTAAGTGATATCAATTCTCTACTAGGTTACCGGCCGTACAACAACAATCCTAGAACTATAAATGGGTACCGTAATGACCGAGCTCATAAAATACTTACACGAGATAACTTCAAGGTTGTATCAACATAATAATTATGACCACGAGGCATCCTTCAACATAACCTAATAGAACTTCAAAAGTAATTAACCACTTATTTAACTATCACTACAAGATTCACCCTCTATTCAACAACCACGATTCAAAATCCACCGACCGCTAGTCCCTAGATGTGAAACGGTGCACATAGATACGGTGGTCTAACAATAGTCTCTTGGGTCATTATGACTCTAATTCATCCCTATCTTAACTCTATGAAATCTAATTCTTCTCATTTATATGTTCAACTAGCTAAGAGCATCAAGACTCATCGACCTTAGGTCCTAGGGTTCACCATGAATCATCATGCATACTCACTATTAGCTATTTAGGATTTCAAATCATACCCTAACAACTCCACTTTGCAACCAGATGCTTAATATCATTTCCATGGTTTATATACCGGGCCCATCGGTCTTACTTAGGGATATATGCTATCTAACATCCTTTAGGGTATCCAAACAACGAGTGCATAGATTGACTTACTTGCATATTTACAGCTAAGTTCGAGGGACACCAAACTAATACCGTGTTTCTTAATATCGCAAATATCCAACTTAGGACCTTAGCAACGTTAGTCATCTAATGCATAATTCAATACCTTAAACTTCTATTCGACCTAACATTTAGGTGTAGTCTTCCGAACACAAGTTCTAGCTATGTGAATTCCTCGATTCCAACATCTCTGTATCTTGTTATACCAAAGATTCATCAGCCTTGTTAAACTTAGTTTCCAGAGTTGCCTACATGTCTTGAGGTTATTCATTGTTAAGTTACTTAAACACACTATTCATGCCTTAATAATCTAACCCCTATCGTCAATTTCCACGAGTTCATCTCTTAATTTCTAGGTCACAATCTTATCATTGAGTGAACTTGAAACTCGTTAATATACACCTCATTAGGTTCAACGATGCTTAATTCTAATCAAGTAAGGATTCGATCATATAAATAGTCTATTATACCATTTCAAGATATAAGAATTTGATTCAAAAGCAACTCATAAGTCAAACATCCATTATAAGCATATGAACATATATATACTACTCCACATGTCCAATAGTATATTCTTATATCTAAGAAAAGTTGTATGTCCTTAACATTTATTCTTGAACCACAATTAGGAGAACGGTTTAACAGAATCAAGAACTCTATAGCTATAAAATTGATAACTTAATCACAGGCATATGTATTCCAAATATAAGGGGATAATTTTACCTCAACAATTATACATGTGCTACGCATTTTATACATATGTATATCCAATAATACATACTATCCATCGAGTACCTGAGAAGATGCGAGAAATCTCTAACCGAGCATTTTCGTTCGTCCTGCACAAATTCACTTCCCTGAAAGTCCTAATCCTAACTATCTATATGTATAAACAGTCATTCATGGTTATATAACATGCACATGTATCAAGGAAGGAGTATAAAAGCATGCATGCATTATTGAGGTCACTAACGTGTCGGTGTGCATGACACATAATACATATGGTCCACAAAGGCACATAATATTCAATACTTAAAGCAATTAAAGCACATTAGCACACATAACACATATAAACAAGACATTATAATTACCTTAGGGCTTCTACCCATGGTCCGAGAGTTGAACCCGACTAACGCCTAGTTACTAAACTAAGCTCTGATACCATTCTAATATAAGTTGTCACGCCCCAACCCGACCTATAAAGGTTAGACTAGGGTGTGATCTAAACATTCAACTCCTTTCACATTCTTAATCATTCTAGGAGGTTTACACTTAACATTTTATTCTAGACTCCAAAATTTTTCAGAAATCCGGCAGCATAAGGGCTGTAATTGGGCTCTTTGTTTTGACTTAAATTTTCTAACAGCCTCAAACTTTCAATTCAAGTTCATTCCCGACTAGAGTTTACTATTTTATCATCAATTGAATTTCTTATTGGTTATTTTGACGTCCCGTTTGATTTATAACCTAACATGATACTATGTCTCGTTTGTCCATTTATCCTCGTTTCAAAATGTACCTGTTGATCTTAGCTTATTAGCGAGTACCTGTTGAGATTGGATAAGTTCGTTTGCCTATTCCTTAGCTAAGCATCATAACCTATGATAGATACTAGTGATAATAAAAGCAAAACGATCATAGTATGTCTAGTATCAGTCCACTTAATATAAGTACAAACCAAAATTAGACCCCAAATTACAACGGGGGTCTTTTACATTAGCAACAACAAGCAACATAAGATAAATGGTCTTCAAGCAGCACAAAATACACAAGTAGTCACGTTCAAGCAAAACAACAATAACAGGAAATCACTCCAGGGGTTCATCATTAGGTACATTGAGCTTGGGTTCCTGTACCTGTTCTTCTTCACCTGAAATGAGAAAAGAGGGTGAGTCCTTATGAACTCAGCGAGTGGGAACGAGAAATAAGTTTTTGAAACTCATTTTCCGATTAAACTTATGAAAACCCCTTTCTCAAACATGAATACAATAGGAATACAAGTACAGAACAGGATTACCGGTCTTTCCTCCCTGAGGTTCTCTAGGATCCAAGCGGGAGTACTTATACACATAATAAAAAGGATACGGTGAGCTTTTGCTCTCAGATCAGATCCAGGATCAGTTGTTGCAGCCGACTTCAAATCATTCCCCAAACACACCAGGTGGGTGTACTCCGGATGTACCCCAAGATCCTATGACCCAACTCTCCGAGGAAATCTAGCCCCCAAGCGAGAGAGGGAATGGGACCATGGTGGTCACGGTAACACCGGCAAGCTCGATGCTGCCCGGCGTACATGATCGCTATCATGCCGACAGGAAAGGTTGCAACCTTGTATGCAATGCACATTCATGACAGGTAATATATATCACAGAAGGAAGACAACAAAGTAGGTTGCCTCCGGACAGTCATAGGATTGCACATTGACAGATAAACAAGCAGGACACGATAAGACAGGAAATTTCACTTGAAAGGCATATAGAGTTATATGGAAATTAAACGGGCAGCCATGTAACACATGTAAAACAGGCCATATAACTCATTAAAAAGTCCACGCAATCAAGTGATAAGATTATTCAACATGCAATGATATCAACATGGGTTCGGATGCAAGAAAAGCTTAATTGTCAACATGCAATGGTCAATATCACTTTTGAAGTTATAAAACATTTACGGGCAGCCCACTAAGCTTATGATTCCAACACAATATCCAATTGATCCACACCTATTAAACTATCGAGTCATTAGGGTTCCCATTTCTTGCTTAATCAAGTGATTAAAACCCTAAGTCCACTCAAGATTACTATCAAGTCTTGCATCATTTAATTCAACATCCTCAAGTGCTCACAACAGTCCACATAACATCCCAACACCACATTTCCACACAATTAGTGTCACAAGAGAGGTTACAACAATTTTCCAAGCACATGGCTAAATAAAACCTTTACTGCAATAGGCTGTTTTCTCACAATCAATAGGATAATCAAACAATCTCCAAATTCAGTAAATAATTTGTCAAATTAAAGCTTACGAAGTTAACTAAAATCAGAAACAAATCTTGCATCAATTGGAGTTCAGAATCATTAGTTATAGCCAAAACAGTGAGGTAGCACAAAACTGTCCAGATTTGTACACGTTTCAGAAATTGACGTTTTTGAGGTCCTTAGAGTCAGTTTTAGCTTTGGTCCATTTCTGACAAAATTGTCCAGAACTGAAAATATAGCGGCATACCAAATGTTACTCATTTTGGACAACATTTACTAAGTCAAATATGGTTCGTTCCACAAGGTCAGTGCATCTGCCAAAACCTGATTCATTTTTCCAGATTTCCAGATTTGGTCACATTTTAATGATTTTCCATTTTGAGGACCTTAGGGTCAGAATTAGCTTCGGCCTATTTCTGGGAAACATGTTTAAAACTGTCCAAACTAGTCACCCACCAATTTTCAAGCATTTTTAACATCATTTTCTTAGCTAAACTTACCTCGAACAGACTGGTCCGAGAGCTGTCATCCATTTCGACTTCACCTAGCATCATTTTCAAGCCAAGATCTTGCCATGCATGGTTGATTGAGCTTATGAACGACCATATAACTCAAGTACATACACACATTTATAATCATGCATGTGAGTTTTTAAAGAGTTTTCAAAAGGTTTTAACCCTCACCTTAGAAATCAATCACAAAGATGCACAAAAACTTGTTGAAGCTTCAAATCTCTTCTTCTTCTTGCTTAGCCGAGATTCCAACTTGGTTTCTCTATTTTTCCTAGCTTAGTGATCAATCTCTTAGCACATGCATGAGGTTAGAACAAGAAGAAAAGAAATGGAAGCCAAGAAAACTCACCTAGGCCAAAAATGGTGACTCAAAATGCTTGCATGTGTGTTTCTTGCATCCTAGCTTGCTTGGGTGAGTTTCTTTGCTTGTGGTGTGTCTTGATGCACCATAGGATGATGAAGATGAGCTAAGAGGTGGAGAGAACTCAGCCAAAACCGAAATGGAGAGAGAGAGTGAGAGGGAGAGAGAGAAAATGTGAGGAAAGTGAGAGAAATGAGAGAAAAATGAGGCTTTTGCAATTTTTTGAGCATGTGGTCAGCCTTGGGCTTCCAAATCTGAATTTTTGTGTCTTCAAGGTGGAATTTGAAATGTTAGCATGGGCCATGAGTGGTTTGGTCGAAAATGAGAGGAAATTGAGGTGGTTTTGGGCAATTTTTTATGCATTGATAAGTGTTTTTGTGTCATGACTTGTCTAGAATCATTTTGAATTAAACATGCATGCAAAAATCTGATTTTGTGTCATCTTTTGAATTGTTTTAACATGTGTGTAAGAGAATTTTGGGTATTTAGGGATTTTAGGTAGAATAGAATATAGGGTATGTTTAGAGGTTTGTGAGATTTTGTCTTGTAGTGAGTTTAAAATATAATATTTAGGTGTTAGTGGATTTTGTAGAGATTTGAATTAGGATTATAATAATAGTTAGTGGATTGTGTAGGATTATTTTATTGTCTTGTCCTTTGTGTAGGATTCTTTATTGATTAGCGTGGTGGCACGCTTTCCTAAGTCTAGGGCACGCATTACGAGACACACACAGAAATCAATACATGACACGAATCACGAGGTAGACACGAACTACGAGGTAAGACACGGATTTCAAGACTAATGCACGCAATCCTAGGTGAATGCACGTAAACCAATGCAAGACACGTAATTCAATGTAATGCATGCAAATCGAGGTACGACTCTTAAACCTAGGTTAAGGTACGCAGTTCAAGGTTAGGGCACACGAAACGAGGTAACACATGTACATCGAGGTCATGGCACGTATTTCTAGGTACCGCGCGTGAGTCGTGGATTAGGGCACACTATTCTAGGTCAAGGCATGTATGACGAGGTATGCACGAAAACTAAGACAGGACACATAATCCAAGGTCGGTCATATAATTAGGCGTCTATGGCACGCAAATCAAGGTAACACACATTATTCGGGGTCGGGCCTCACACTTACAATCTCCGCCACATACATATCTCCCAACTTCTCAGGACTATCCTCCTTGTTCATTGTTAAAAAGTGTACTGACTTAGTCAATCTATCCACTATGACCCAAACGACGTCATGACCCTTTTGTGACCTGGGGAGGTCCATAACAAAGTCCATTGTTATATGTTCCCATTTCCATTGAGGAATCTCCAACGGCTGAAGTAAACCTGCTGGTCGTTGATGTTCCGCTTTGACTCTCTGGCAAGTCAAACACCGTGCCACAAACTCCGCGATCTCTCTCTTCATGTTACTCCACCAATAGTGTTGCTTCAAATCCCGGTATATCTTCGTTCCGCCGGGGTAAATAGTGTATCTTGAATTATGGGCTTCTTCAAGAATCTTCTTTTTCAGCTTTGGCTCATTAGGAACACAAATCCGATTCCTAAACCTCCAAACACCATCATCATGAAACTTAAAATCTGTGCTGCTTTCTTTAATTTTCTGAAACTGTTGGTCCTTCTGTTGAGCCTCTCGTAATTTAGACAACAAGGTCGATTGAACCCGTGTAGTGGCAAAAAGTAACCCTTTTTGAGTCAATTGTGGTTTCCACAAAAATGCTTCCTCCAACAACTCCTGCACCTTGACTTCCAGTTTTGCTATGCTCGCTTTCCTACTTAAGGCATCTGAAACTACATTTGTTTTACCGGGCACATAATTGATTGTGCAGTTATAATCATCCAAAAGCTCCATCCACCGCCTTTGCCTCATATTCAACTCTTTTTGTGAGAACAAGTATTTCAAGCTCTTATGATCAGTAAACACCTCAAACTTGTTACCCCACAGATAATGCCTCCATTTCTTGAGCGCAAACACAATAGCCGCTAACTCCAAATCATGCGTCGATAGTTCAATTCATACGGCTTCGGTTTCCTAGAGGCATACGCAATCACTCTACCATTTTGCATCAACACACAACTTAGACCTTCCTTCGAAGCATCGTATAGATTATACTTTGGCTCCTTGAAGTTGATCAAATAGATCGTCAATCAGTGGAAGTGGGTATTTATTCTTGACAGTCAATTGGTTCAATCCTCGGTAATCGATGCATAGCCTCAGTGTTTCGTCTTTCTTCTTTACAAATAGGACTGGTACACCCCATGGAGAAGAACTTGGTTGAACAAACCCCTTCTTCAACAATCCTTGCAATTGGTCCTTCAATTCTTGTAGCTCGGCCGGTGCCATACGATAAGGAGCTTTAGATATCGGCTGGGTGCCAGGCAGTAACTCTATAATGAACTCGGTCTCCCGATTTGGGGGTAAACCGGGTAATTCTTCTGGAAACACATCCGCATAGTCTTTGATCACTAGCATCTCCTCCAACTTAGCTTTGTCCGACGGCTTATTGATGAGGTAAGCTAAGTATCCACTGCATCCTTTTCTCAAGGACTTCATTTCTTTCGTTGATGAAATGATGGAACTCCCGGTGAAATCTCTTCGACCCATTACCTCCAGTATTGGTTGACCAGGTACCTAGAACGTTACAATCTTCATCCGGCAATCTAGTTGGGCATGATGCTTTGCTAACCAGTCCATCCCTAAAATGACTTCATAGTCTCGAAAGGGTAATACAATAAGATTGGCCGAGAATTCTCTATCTTTAATTTGGATTTTACATGCTTTACAAGCTGAGCTAGTAACAAGTTTAGAACCCATCGGAGTACCAACTTCTACTTCGTAAGGCAAACATACAACTCGTAGTTTCACACGTTGCACACATAAGGGAGTAATAAATGAATGAGTAGCACCCGGATCAATTAACACCCTAACTGGTTGATTCAGTATGAAGAATGTACCTTCAACAACAGCAGTCTCCTCTGGAAGCTCCTCGTACTCAATAGCATAAGCTCGAGCCAGAACTCTAGGAACTAGTCTTGCCTCTACCAGCTGGATTAACCTGATTTTGTCCTGCTTGCCATTTAGGGCAATCCTTGATCTAATGCTGATCACTACCACACTGCACACATCGTCCTGACTTCTTCCAGCACTGGGCCTCGGTATTCCCCTTCTTGTCACAATAAGAACAGTTGATAGACTAAGTAGCAGGTGAACTACCTGTGGATCCGCGGGTGGAAGAGGCTGATGGCGCTTTAGTTTGGCCACGGTTATTAACTGGTCTGTTCTGGCTCTGGCCCTGACTACGACTCTGGCTCTGGAATTTCCTCTGTTGACCTGAAGGCTGGTATGGTTTCTTGTTCGGCTAACTCGAACTGGCTCTATCGAGTTTCCTCTTCTCAACTCGGGAAGCAGTAGCAAAGAGAGCAGAATAGGTATCGAAGTCATGTGAAGCCAACTGGTCCTGAATCTCTGGCCTCAATCCAGTCGTAAATTTCCACATCTTCGCCTCCAGAGTACTGACCATATATTGAGCATAGCGGGACAGTCGGTCAAAACGAGCCTTGTACTGGGCCACCGTCATGTTACCCTGGTTCAAGTGCATGAACTCCTCAATCCACCTCTGCCTGGAAACTGCAGGTACATATTTATCCTTGAATGCCTTAACGAAATTACCCCACAAGCGAGAGGTATGATCAGTTTCCCACAGTGCCTCCACAGTGTGCCACCAATGCTCTGCATCACTGTGCAACAGGAACACATCAAACTTCACCTTTTCTTCATCAGTATAACCAAGTGGCCTGAAAATCCTCTCGATCTCAGATAGCCAAGCCTCTGCTTTCTCATCATCAGCTTCCCCATGGAATTTGGACGGGCGAAAGTCAAGGAACTCCCTCATTCTGCTATGTCTCCCATGGTTACCATCATTCCTGTTGTTGTTGTTGTTGTTTTCTTCACGTGTATCTTGACATTCCATTACTCGTGACATGCGATCCATGGCATTTGCCATCATATTAAACATAGCTATGCCGGGATTAGTTTGATAAGCATCTCCAATCTCTTGGGGCTCACTGCTTCTATTAGTAGTGCGGGTACTAGGGCCAGGTATCTATAGGCACAGATTACGATGCACAATTTATTGAAATACGACAAACAAAAATTTAATGTATAAGATATGCAACATAATATAGATACACAATTCCAGAAACAATTAAGACATGTTAATCACTTAAGCACATAGGACATAGAAGGCACATTTAATAATAACACACAATAACATATAGGCAAGTCATCCTAATTACCTTGGGGCTCTACCCATGGTCCGAGAGTTAAATCCAGCTTAAGCAATCTAAGCTCTGATACCATTTCTTCTATAAGGTGTCACACCCCAACCCGACCTATAAAGGTTAGACTACGGTGTGATCTAATCATTCAAGTCATATCACGTACTCAATCGTTCAAGAGGGTTTTAATACTTAACGTTTTAGCCTAAACTCTGCAATTTTCTAAAAAACTGGCAGCATAACAGCTATAATTGGGCTATTTAGTTTCACCTAATTCTCAAAATGCCTCAAAATTTTCAATCTTAATTTCATTTCCAACTAAGATTACTATTTACCATCAATTGAAACGCCTACCAATTATCTCGAAGTCTCGTTTGATTAATAACCTAGCATGATACTATGTCTCGTTTGTTTGTTAATCCTTGTTACAAACGTACCTGTTGATCTTAGCTTATCAATGAGTGCTTGCTTAAGATTGGATGGGTTCATTTTACTTAATCCTTACCTGATACTTCATAATCCTATGATAGATACTAGCCAAAAACGATGGCAAAATGACCATAGAAGTGTCTATCTAGTTATTATCAGTACAAGCCAAAATTAGACCCAAATTACAACAGTGGTCTTTTACATTACAATAGCAAGCATCATAAGAAATGAAATAGTCTTCAAGCAACATATTGTTCACAAAATGGCCATAGTCACGTAAGGCACGTAGGGCAAGCAATCATTTCAAGGAATCATCGTTAGGCATGTCGTCCTCAGGTACCTGTTCTTGGTCTTCTTCACCTGAAATGATAAAAGAGGGTGAGTCCTTATGAACTCTGCGAGGGGGGAACGAGAAATAAGTTTTGAAACTCATTTTCCGATTCAACTTATGAAAAACCCTTTTTGCAAGCATGAATGTATCAAAAGTAAGTACATAATGTAATGTAAAAGTAAAGGAACACAATTACCCGTCTTTTCTCCCCGAGGTCCTCTAGAAACCAAGCGATAGTACTTATACACATAGTAAAAGGATACAGTGAGCTTTTGCTCTCAGTTCAATTCCAGTATCAGTTGTTGCAGCCAGCTTCAATCATCCCCTTATCACGCCAAATGGGTGTACTCCGGATGTACCCCGAAATCCTACGACCCAACTCTCCGAGGAAGTCTAGCCCCCAGCCGAGAGAGGGAATTGGACAATGGTAGTCACGGTTGCACCGGCAAGCCCGATAGCGCCCGGTGTGCGTGAACGGTACCACGCCAGAACGAAAGGTTGCAACCTTGTAAGCAATGCACAATTATGACATTTAATATATCACATTTGGAGGACAACAAAGTAGGTTTCCTCCGAGGAGTCATAAGATTGCACATTGACAAATAAACAAGCGAAGCACGATATGACAAGTAATTTCACTTGAAAAACACATGGAGTTATATGAATATTAAACGGGCAGCCATGTAATGCATGTAAATCAATTCATATAACTTACTTCGAAGTTCGCGTAATCAAATAACAAGATTATTCAACATGCAACGACATCTACGTGGAACCGGGTGCAAAAAATGCCTACTTGTCAACATGTAATCATCGAAATCATATTTAGGGCTATGAGGGCAACTACGGGCAGCCTACTAAACACATAATCAAACACAATATCCAAAGGATCGACACTTAGCGAGTTTACCTAGTTACTAGGGTTTCAATTCGTGCTTACCCGTGCGATTAAACCCCAAGTCATCTCATAATTAAGCTCAAGCCATGCATTGATTAATTCCAACACCCTCAAGCATTCAAAACAGTCCACACAACATCCAAATGCCACAATCCCAAGCATTTAATTCAACAAGAGAAGCTACAATAATTTTTCTAACCATTTCACTAAGTGAGACCTTCAATGCAATGGACTGTTTTCTCACAATAATTAATAGAAGGAAACAATCTCTGATTCCAGTTAATAAGATGTTAAATTAAAGCTTAAGAAGTGAACTAAATTCAGAAACAAACATCGCATCTTTTGGAGTTCGGGTTCAATAGTTATAGCCAAAACAGTGAGACTACACAAAACTGTCCAGATTTGCATACATTTCAATACTTGTCGTTTTTAGGGCCTTAGGGTCAGATTTAGCCTTAGTCCATTTCTGACAAAAATGTCCAGAACTGAAAAATCTAGATTCACACCAAATTTCATGCATTTTGGATATCATTTACTAAGTATAAACTGGTTCGTTCTACAAGGTCAGTGTATCTGCCAAAACCTGCTTCATTTTTCCAGACTTTCCAGATTTGGACACATTTTGATAATTAGCCATTTTGAGGACCTTAGTGTCAAAATTAGCTTTGGTCTATTTCTGTGAAAAGTTTTCAGAACTGGAAAAAATAGTTACCTACCAATTTTCACACATTTTCAACATCATTTTCCTAGTCAAAATCACCTCGCACCAACAAGGCAGAAGGCTGTCACATACCCGATTTCATCTATCATCACATTCTAGCCAAGAATCTTGCCATGCATGTTTATAAAAGCTCATGAATACACATATATCTCAAGTACAGAAGTAAAGATAGACATTTAAGGGCATGCATGTGGTTTTTTGAAAGATTTTCAAGAAGTTTAGCCCTCACCTTAGCAAAACAACAAGAAGATGCACAAGACTCTTGATGGTTGCACAAGATTGACTCTTTTCCTTTCTTAGCCGAGACACCACTCAATTTCTCTAATTTCCTAGCTTAGTAACCAAGTTCTTAGTAGGTGCATGTGGTTAGAACAAGAAGAAAAGAAATGGAAGCTAGCAAACTCACCTAAGCCGAAATGGAGGTTCAAAGAGCTTGCATGTGTTTTTCTTGCAACCTAGCTTGCTTAGTCGAGCTCCCTAGCTTCTTGCATACCGTGATGAACCATGGAGTGATGAAGATAAGCTATGGAGTGTAGAAACTCAGCCAAGGCCGAGAGAGAGAGAGAGAAGAATGAGAGGAAATGAGAGAAAATGTAGAAAAAATAAAATAAAAGTTTGCAAAGTTTGAAGCATATGTCGGCCTTGAGCTTGTAAATTTCAGATTTGTGTCTTCAAGAAGCACAATTTGAATCATCCTAGCATGGGCAAGGAGCTTGTGTCAAGATTTGGAGTTTTGAGGAGGGTTTTGAGCTAATTTTTTATGCATTGTGTCATAACTTGTCTAAGCATGAACTTTGAAATTGCAAAGCTTGATCACATGCTCCTACATGGTCGGCCAAGGCTTGAAAAATGCTGAATCTTTGTCATCTTTTGAGCATTATTTAATTATGTGTTTGGATAGTGCAAAAGAATAAGGAATAAAGAATAAGAATGTCTAGCTTTTGGTGTAATTTCGTCTTCTAGTGGGTTGAATTAGTAATTTAATATTAGTTAGTGGGATTTGTAGGATTAATTATTGATTTAGTGCTTCGTGTAAGATGCTTTCTTGATTAGCGTGAGGGCACGCTTTCCTAGGTCTAAGGCACGCACTATGAGGTAGGGCACGAACTACGAGATGAATGCACGTTTCTCAAATAAATGCACGCAACCCTAAATGAATGCACGTAATTCAATGCAAGGCACACAAAACGAAACACAATTCTTAAACCTTGGTCAAAGCACGCAAATCTAGGTTAGGGCACACGAAATGAGGTATCGCACATAAATCGAGGTCAGGCCTCACAGCTGTGCCTATTTTCAGAGCCCAAAATCGAACGTGTTCATCATTTTCGGGACACTTTTCTTCTTTTCGCTATTTTTTCATCCCGGATCGTACGTCGCCAGCCGCGAAAAGGACGACAACCTAATCCATCCTATTTCTATTACCAAATCCCACAACACCTTGTGCAAGACAACTTCGCTTCACGTAGAGGCTGGGCCTGCAAACCGAGGGCGTGGGGCTTGGGACCAAGTTTCCATTGCTCCGGTGCCCATAACCTTTGATACGTACGGAGTTATGTGGCGCACAACATACCGTTGGAAAGCTCTCCGAGAGTTGTATGACAGGGGTAGCAAGCCTGCTCGGCTGCGCCTATTTTCAGAGCCTAAAATCGAACATTTTCATCAGTTTTGGGACACTTTTCTTCTTTTGCGTTGTTTTTTCATCGCAGATCGTACGTCGTGAGCCGCGAAAAGGACGACAACCAAATCTATCACATTTCTATTACCAAATCCCATAGCACCTTAGGCAAGACAACATCGCTTCACGTAGAGGCTGGGCCCGCAAACCGAGTGCATGGGGCTTGGGACCAAGTCTTTGTCACTCCGGTGCCCATAACTTTTTATCCGTAAGGATTTACGCAGCGCACAGCATACTAATGGAAAATTCTCCGAGAGCTCTACGAATGGGGCAACATGACCGCTTGGCTGAGCCTGTTTTCGGAGCCCAAAATTGAATGTTTTCTTCAGTTTTGGGACACTTTTCTTCTTTTGCGCTTTTTTTCCATCCCGGATCGTACGTAGTGAGCCGCGAAAAGGACGACAACCTAATCCATCACATTTCTATTACCGAATGCCAAGGCACCTTAGGGAAGACAACTTCGCTTCATTTAGAGGCTAGGCTCATAAACCGAGGGCATAGGGCTTGGGACCAGGTCTCCGTCGCTCCGGTGCCCATAACTTTTGATCCGTAAGGAGTTACGCGGTGCACAGCATACCGTTGGAAAACTCTCCAAGAGCTCTGCGACGGGGGCAGCAAGCTTGTTCGGCTGTACCTATTTTAGGAGTCCAAAATCGAACATTTTCTTCATTTTTGTGACACTTTTCTTCTGTTGCACTCTTTTTCTATCCTGGATCGTACGTCGTGAGTCGCGAAAAGGACAACAACCTAATCGATCACATTTCTATTACCGAATCCCACGGTACCTTGTGTAAGACAACTTCGCTTCATGTTGAGGCTGGGCCCGCAAACCGAGGGCGTGGGGCTTGGGACTAGGTCTCCGTCGCTCCAGTGCCCATAACTTTTGATCCGTAAGGAGTTACACGACGCACAACATACCGTTGGAAAGCTCTCCGAGAGCTCTACGACGGGGGCAGCAAGTCTGATCTGCTGTGCTTATTTTTAGAGTCCAAAATCGAACATTTTCATTATTTTCGGAACACTTTTCTTCTTTTGCACTGTTTTTCCATCCTGAATCGTACGTCGTGAGCCGTAAAAAGGACGACAACTAATCCATCACATTTCTATTACTGAATCCCATTGCACCTTGTGCAAGACAACTTCGCTTCACATTGAGGCCAGGCCCACAAACCGAGTGCGTGGGGCTTGGGACCAGGTCTCTGTCGCTCCGGTGCCCATAACTTTTGATCCGTAAGGAGTTACGTGGCACACAACATACCGCTGGAGAACTCTCCGAGAGCTCTACGAACAGGACAGCAAGCCTGCTCGACTGCGCCTATTTTCAGAGCCCAAAATCGAACGTTCTCACCAGTTTCGGGACACATTTCTTCTTTAGCCCTTTTTTTCCATCCCGGATCGTACGTCGTGTGTCACGAAAAGGACGACAACCTAATCCATCACATTTCTATTACCGAATCCAACAGCACCTGGGGTTAGACAACTTTGCTTAACGTAGAGGCTGGGCCCGTAAACCGAGGGCGTGGGGCTTGGGACTAAGTCTCCGTCGCTCCGGTGCCCCTAACTTTTGATCCGTAAGGAGTTACGCGGCACGCAGCATACTGTTGGAAAGCTTTCTGGGACCTCTACGACGGAGGCAGCAAGCCTGCTCGGCTGCAACAATTTTTTGTGCCCAAAATCGAACGTTTTCATCAGTTTCACGATACATTTCTTCTTTTGCGATGTTTTTTCGTCCCAGATAGTACGTCGTGAGCCACGAAAAGGACGACAACCTAATCCATCACATTTCTATTACCGAATCTCACTGCACCTTGTGCCAGACAACTTCGCTTCTCGTTGAGGCTGGGCCCGCAAACCGAGGGCGTGGGGCTTAAGACAAGGTCTCCGTCGCTGCGGTGCCCATAACTTTTGATCCGTAAGGAGTTAAGCGGCGTACAACATACCGTTGGGAAGATCTCCGAGAGCTCTACGACGGGGGTCACAAGCCTGCTTGGCAACGCCTATTTTTAGAGCCCAAAATCGAATGTTTTCATCAGTTTTGGGACACTTATCTTATTTTGACATGTTTTTCTGTCCCGGATCGTACGTCGTGAGTCGTTAAAAAGGCGACAACTTAATCCATCACATTTCTATTACCGAATCCCAAGGCACCTTGGGCAAGACAACTTCGATTCACGCAGAGGCTGGGCCCCCAAACCGAGGATGTGGGGCTTAGGACCAGGTTTCCGTCGATTCGGTGCCCATAACTTTTGATCCGTAAGGAGTTACGCGGCGCACAGCATACCGTTGGAAAGCTCTCCAAGAGCTGTACGAAGGAGGCAGCAATCCTGCTCAACTGTGCCTATTTTCGGAGCCCAAAATCGAACATTTTCATCATTTTTGGGACACTTTTCTTCTTTTGCGCTGTTTTTTCGTCCGGGATCTTTCGTTGTCAGCCGCGAAAATGATGACAACCTAATCTATCACATTTCTATTACCGAATCCCACGGCACCTTGTGCAAGACAACTTCGCTTCACGTTGAGGCCGGGCCCACAAATCGAGGGCGTAGGGCTAGGGAACAGGTCACCGTCGCTCCGGTGCCCATAATTTTTGATTCGTAAGGAGTTACGCGGCGCACAACATACCGTTGGAAAGCTCTCTAAGAGCTCTACGACGGGGGCAGCAACCCTGCTCGACTGTGCCTATTTTCAGAGCCCAAAATTGAACTTCTTCATCAGTTTTGGGCCACTATTCTTCTTTTGCCCTGTTTTTTCATCCAGATCGTACGTCGTGAGCCACGAAAAGAACGATAACCTAATCCATCACATTTCTATTATCGAATCCCATGGAACCTTGGGCAAGACCACTTCGCTTCAGGAAGAGACCGAGCCCACAAACCGAGGGCGTGGAGCTTCGGACAAGGTCTTCATCACTTCGGTGCCCATAACTTTGGAACCGTAAGCAGTTACACGGCACACAGCATACCGTTGGAAAGCTCTCCAAGAGGTGTACGAAGGGGGCAGCAAGCCTGCTCAACTGTGTATGTTTTCGGAGCCCAAAATCTAATATTTTCATCATTTCTGGGATACTTTTCTTCTTTTGCGCTGTTTTTTCATCCTGGATCTTTCGTCGTCAGCCGCGAAAAGGATGACGACCTAATCTATCACATTTCTATTACCGAATCCCACGGCACCTTGTCCAAGACAACTTCGCTTCACATTGAGGTCGAGCCCGCAAACAGAGGGCGTGGGGCTTAGGACCCTATCTCCGTCGCTCCGGTGCCCATAACTTTTGATCCGTAAGGAGTTACGCGGCGCACAACAAACCATTGGAAAGCTTTCCGATAGCTCTACGACAGGGGCAACAAGCCTGCTCGACTGCGCCTATTTTCAGAGCCCAAAATCAAACATTTTCATCAGTTTTGGGACACTTTTCTTCTTTGCCCTGTTTTTTTGTCCCGAATCATACGTCGTTAGCTGCTAAAATGACGACACCTAATCCATCACATTTCTATTACCGAATCCCACGGAACCTTAGGCAAGACCACTTCGCTTCACGAAGAGGCTGGGCCTGCAAACCGAGGGCGTAGGGCTTGAGACTAGGTCTCATTCGCTCCGGTGCCCATAATTTTTGATCCGTAAGGAGTTACACGGCGCATAGTATACCGTTGGAAAGATCTTCGAGAGCTCTACGACGGGGGCAGCATGCCTGCTTGGCTGCACCTGTTTTCAGAGCCCAAAATTGAACATCGACAGAGGCTTGGTCCCAAGCCCCACGCCCTCGGTTTGTGGGCCCAGCCTCTACATGAAGCGAAGTTGTCTTGCCCAAGGTGCCATGGGATTCGGTAATAGAACTGTGATGGATTAGGTTGTCGATCTTTTAAAGGCTCACGATGTACGAACCGGGACTAAAAAATTGGGCAAAAGAAGAAAAGTATCCCGAAACTGATGAAAATGTTCGATTTTGGGCTCCGAAAAGAGGCACAGCCGAGCAAGCTTGCTGTCCCCGTCGTACAGCTCTCGGAGAGCTTTCCAACGGTTTGTTGTGCACCGCGTAACTCCTTACGGATCAAAAGTTATGGGCACCGGAGCGATGGAGACCTAGTCCCAAGCCCTACGCCTTCGGTTTGCGGGCCCAGCCTCTACGTGAAGCGAAGTTGTCTTGCCCTAGGTGCCGTGGGATTTGGTAATAAAAATCTGATGGATTAGGTTGTCGCCCTTTTCGCGGCTCACGAAGTACGATCCGAGATGGAAAAACAGGGCAGAAGAAGAAACGTGTCTCGAAACTGACGAAATTGTTTGATTTTGGGCTCTGGAAATAGGCACAGCTGAGCAAGCTTGCTGCCCCGGTCGTACAGCTCTCAGAGTGTTTTTCAACGGTATGTTGTGCGCCGCATAACTCCTTACGAATCAAAAGTCAAGGGCACGACAACCTAATTCATCACATTTCTATTAACGAATCCCATGGCACCTTGTGCAAGACAACTTCGCTTCACGTTAAGGTCGGGCCCGCAAACTGAGGGCGTGGGGCTTCGGACCAGGTCCCTGTCGCTCCGGTGCGCATAACTTTTAATCCGTAAGGAGTTACGCGGCGCACATCCTACCGTTAGAAAGCTCTCCGAGAGCTCTACCACGGGGGCAGCAAACCTGCTCGACTGCACCTATTTTCAGAGCCCAAAATTGAACGTTTTCATCAGTTTCGGGCCCCTTTTCTTCTTTTGCCTGTTTTTTCATCCCAGATCGTATGTCGTGAGCCGCGAAAAGAACGACAACCTAATCCATCACATTTCTATTACCGAATCCTATGCAACCTTGGACAAGACCACTTCGGTTCACGAAGAGGCTGGGCCCGCAAACCGAGGGCGTGGGGCTTGAGACCAGGTCTCCGTTGCTCCGGTTCCCATAACTTTTGATCCGTAAGGAGTTACGCGGTGCATAGTATACTGTTGGAAAGCTCTCCCAGAGCTCTACGACGTTGGTAGCATTCCTGCTTGGCTGTGCTTGTTTTCGGTGCCCAAATTCGAACATTTTCTTCAGTTTCGGGACACTTTTCTTCTTCTGCGTTGTTTTTCCATCTCGGATCGTACGTCGTGAGCCGCAAAAATGATGACAACCTAATCCATCACATTTCTATTACCGAATCTCAAGGCACCTTGTGCAGGATAACATCGCTTCACGTTGAGGCTGGGCCCGCAAACCGAGGGCGTGAGGCTTAGGACCAGGTCTCCGTCACTCCGGTGCCCATAACTTTTGATCCGAAAGGAGTTACGCAGCGCATAGCATACCGTTGGAAAGCTCTCCAAGAGTTGTACGAAGGCGGCAGCAAGCCTGCTCGGCTGTGCATGTTTTCGGAGCCCAAAATCAAACATTTTCATCATTTTTGTGACACTTTTCTTCTTTTGCGCTGTTTTTCCGTCCTGGATCTTTCGTTGTGAGCCGCGAAAAGGATGACGACCTAATCTATCATATTTCTATTACCGAATCCCATAGCACCTTGTGCAAGACAACTTCGCTCCACGTTGAGGCCGAGCCAGCAAACTGAGCGCGTAGGGCTTAGGACCATGTCTCCGTCGCTCCGGTGCCCATAACTTTTGATTCGTAAGGACTTATACGGCGCACAACATACTGTTGGATAGCTCTCCGATAGCTCTATGACGGGAGCAGCAAGCCTGCTCGATTGCACCTATTTTCAGAGCCCAAAAGCTGTCATTTTCATCAGTTTCAGGACACTTTTCTTCCTTTGCCCTATTTTTTCGTCTCGGATCATACGTCGTTAGCCGCGAAAAGGACAACAACCTAATCCATCACATTTCTATTACTGAATCCCACGAAGTCTTGGGCAAGACCACTTCGCTTCACGAAGAGGTTGGGACCCCAACCAAGGGCGTGGGGCTTGGGACTAGGTCTCCGTCGGTCCGGTGCCCATAACTTTTGATCCGTACGGAGTTACGCAGCGCATAGTATACCGTTGGAAAGATCTTCGAGAGCTCTACGACGGGGGTAGCATGCTTGCTTGGCTGCGCCTATTTTCGAAGCCCAAAATCGAACGTTTTCTTTAGTTTTGGTACACTTTTCTTGTTTTACGCTGTTTTTCCATCTCGGATCGTACGTCGTGAGCTGCGAAAAGGATGACAACCTAATCCATCACATTTCTATTACCGAATCCCGAGGTACCTTGGGCAAGCCAACTTCGCTTCACGTAGAGGCTGGGCCCGCAAACCGAGTGCGTGGGGCTTGGGACCAAGTCACCGTCGTTCCGGTGCCCATAAATTTTGATCCATAACGAGTTACGTGACGCACAACATACCGTAGGAAAGCTCTCTGAGAGCTCTACGACGGGGGCAGCAAGCCTGTTCGGCTATGCCTATTTTCGGAGTCCAAAATCGAATGTTTTCATCATTTTTGGGATACTTTTCTTCTCTTGCGCAGTTTTTTCGTCACATATCGTACGTTGTGAGTCGCGAAAAGGACAAAAACCTAATCCATCACATTTCTATTACCGAAACCCACAGTACCTTGTGCAAGAAAACTTCGCTTCACATTGAGGCTGGGCCCGCAAACCTAGGGCGTGGGGCTTGGGACCAGGTCTCCGTCGCTCCGGTGCTGATAACTTTTGATCCGCAAGGAGTTACGTGGCGCACAACATACCGTTGGAAAGATCTCCGAGAGATGTACGACGAGGGCAACAAGCCAGCCTTGCTGCGCCTATTTTTAGAGCCCAAAATCTAACATTTTCATCATTTTTGTGACACTTTTCTTCTTTTGCGCTATTTTTTTGTCCCGGATCGTTCGTTGTGAGCCGCGAAAAGGACGACAACCTAATCCATCACATTTCTATTACCGAATCCCAAGGAACCTTGGGCAAGACGACTTCGCTTCACTTAGAGGCTGGGCTCACAAACCGAGGGCGATGGGCTTGGGACCCAGTCTTCGTCGCTCCGATGCCCATAACTTTTGATCCATAAGGAGTTACGCGGCGCACAGCATACCGTTCGAAAGCTCTCCGAGAGCTGTACTACTGGGGCAGCAAGCCTGTTTGGCTGTGCCTCTTTTCGGAGTCCAAAATCGAACATTTTCATCATTTTTGGGACACTTTTCTTCTTTTGCTCTATTTTTTCGTCCAAGATCGTACGTCGTGAGCCGCGAAAAGGACGACAACCTAATCCATCACATTTCTATTACCGAATCCCACAACACCTTGTGCAAGACAACTTCGTTTCACGTTGAGGCCAGGCCCGCAAACTAAGGGCGTGGGGCTTAAGGCCAGGTCTCCGTCGCTCTAGTGCCCATAACTTTTGATCCGTAAGGAGTTATGCTGCACACAACATACCGTTGGAAAGCCCTTTGAGAGCTGTACGACAGGGGAAGCAAGCCTGCTCGGCTGCGCCTATTTTCAGAGCCCAAAATTGAATATTTTCATCATTTTTGGGACACTTTTCTTCTTTTGGGCTATTTTTCCATCCCGGAACATTCGTCGTGAGCCGCAAAAAGGACGACAACCTAATCCATCACATTTCTATTATCGAATCCCAAGACACCGTGGGCAAGACAACTTCGCTTCACTTAGAGACTGGGCTTGTAAACCGAGGGCGTTGGGCTTGGGACCAGGTCTCCGTTGCTCCGGTGCCCATAACTTTTGATCCACAAGGAGTTACGCGGTGCACAGTATACCATTGGAAAGCTCTTCGAGAGCTCTACGATAGGGGCAGCAAGCCTGTTTAGCTGTTGTCACGCCCCAACCCGACCTATAAAGGTTAGACTAGGGTGTGATCTAATTATTCAAGTCACATCACGTACTTAATCGTTTAAGAGGGTTTAACACTTAACCTTGTAGCCTAAACTCCACAATTTTCTGGAAAATCGGCAGCATAACGGCTGTAATTGGGCTCTTTAATTTGACCTAATTCTCTAAGTGCCTCAAAATTTTCAATCTCAATTTCATTTCCAACTAAGATTACTATTTATAACCAATCGAAACGCCTACCAGTTATCTCGAAGTCTCGTTTGATTAATAACCTAGCATGATACTATATCTCGTTTGTTTGTTTGTCCTCGTTACAAAAGTACCTGTTGATCTTAACTTAACAATGAGTACCTACTTAAGATTGGATAGGTTCATTTTACTTAGTCCTTACCTGATACTTCATAATCCTATGATAGATACTAGCCAATAACGATAGCAAAAACGACCATAGTAGTGTCTATCTAGTTATTATCAGTACAAGCCAAAATTAGACCCCAAATTACAACGGGGGTCTTTTACAATACAATAACAAGCATCATAAGAAATGAAATAGTCTTCAAGCAACATAGTGTTCACAAATGGCCATAATCAAGCAAGGCACGTAGGGCAAGCAATCATTCCAAGGAATCATCATTAGGCACGTTGTCCTCGAGTACCTGTTCCTGGTCTTCTTCACCTAAGATGATAAAAGAGGGTGAGTCATTATGAACTCATCGAGGGGGAATGAGAAATAAGTTTTGAAACTCATTTTTCGGTTCAACTTATGAAAACCCTTTTTGCAAGCATGAATATATCACAAGTAAGTACATAACGTAATGTAAAATTAAAGGAACACAATTACCTGTCTTTCCTCCTCGAGGTCCTCTAGGAACCAAGCGAGAGTACTTATACACATAGTGAAAAGGATACGGTGAGCTTTTGCTCTCAGTTCAATTCCAGTATCAGTTGTTGTGGCCGACTTCAGTTCATCCCCTTATCACGCCAAATGGGTGTACTCCGAATGTACCCCGAAATCCTACGACCCAACTCTCCGAGGAAGTCTAGCCCCCAAGTGAGAGAGGGAATTGGACAATGGTAGTCACGGTTGCACCGGCAAGCCCGATGCAGCCCGGTGTGCGTGAACACTACCACGCCAGAATGAAAGGTTGCAACCTTGTATACAATGCACATTTATGACATTTAATATATCACATTTGGAGGACAACAAAGTAGGTTGCCTCCGAGCAATCATAAGATTGCACATTGACAGTCAAACACGCGAGGCACAATATGACAGGTAATTTCACTTATAAAGCACATGGAGTTATATGAATATTAAACGGGCAGCCATGTAACGCATGTAAATCAAGTCATATAACTCACTTCGAAGTTCACGTAATCAAATAACAAGATTATTCAACATGCAACGACATCTACGTGGATCCGGGTACAAGAAAGACCTACTTGTCAACATATAATCATCGAAATCATGTTTAGGGCTATGAGGGAAACTACGGGCAGCCTACTAATTACATAATTAAACACGATATTCGTAGGATCAACACTTAGCGAATTTACCTAGTCACTAGGGTTTCAATTCGTGCTTACCCGTGCGATTAAGCCCCAAGTCATCTCGTAATTAAGCTCAAGCCATGCATTGATTAATTCAAACACCCTCAAGCATTCAAAACAGTCCACACAACATCCAAATGCCACAATCCCAAGCATTTAATACAACAAGGGAAGCTACATTAATTTTTCTAAGCATATCAATATGTGAAACCCTCACTGCAATAGACTATTTTCTCACGATCATTAAGACAATCAAACAATCTCCAATTCCAGTGAACAAAATTTCAAATTAAAGCTTAAGGAGTGAACTAAATTCAGAAACAAACCTCGTATCATTTGGAGTTCGGGTTCATAGAATGTGATGATAGATGAAATCGGGTATGTGACAGCCTTCTTCCTTGTTGGTGTGATGTGATTTTGACCAGGTAAAGGATGTTGAAAATGCGTCAACATTGGTAGGTAACTAGCCAAATATCTTGCCATGTATCTTTACAAAAGCTCATGAACACACATAAATCACAAGTACAGAAGTAAAGATAGACATTTAAGGGCATGCATGTGGTTTTTGAAAGATTTTCAAGAAGTTTTAGCCATCACCTTAGCAAGACAACAAAGAAGATGCACAAAATCTTGATGAAGCACAATGATGACTCTTCTCCTTGCTTAGCCGAGAGACAACTTGGGATTTCTCTAATTTCCTAGCTAAGTTACCATGTTCTTAGTAGGTGCATGTGGTTAGAACAAGAAGAAAATGAAATGGAAGCTAACAACTCACCTAAGCCGAAATTGATGTTCAATGAGCTTGCATGTGTGTCTCTTGCACTCTACCTTTGCTTGGTCAAGTTCCTTGGTAGCTTGGAGGTCTTCAAGAGCCTTAGGGTGAAGAACTTAGCTATGGAGAGTATATTTTTCAGCTAGGGCCGAGAGAGAGGAGAAATGAGAGAAGAATGAGAGGAAATGAGAGAAAATGAAAAAAAATAAAAGCCTTGCAATGTTTGAAGCTTGTGTCGGCCTAGGGCCTTGCAAAAATCTGATTTTGTGTCTTCAAGAAGCATTATTTGAAGTGTCTAGCATGGGCAAGGAGCTTGTGTCGAGATTTGGAGCTTTGGGTAGAGTTTTGAGCCAATTTTTTTTTGCATTGTGTCATAGATTGTCATAGGATGTCTAGGAATAGAATTTGAAATTGGAATGCATGCACAAGTGTTCCTAGTGGTCGGCCAAGGGTGTGTTAAAATCTGAATTTTTGTATTGGTTGAGCAATAATTAATTGTGTGTTTGGGATATGCAAAGAATAAAGATTGTCTAGCATTTTGCGAGATTTTGTCTTCTAGTGGGTTGAATTAGCAATTTAATATTAGTTAGTGGAGTTTTAGGATTAATTAATGATCTAGTGCTTCGTGTAAGATGCTTTCTTGATTAGCATGAGGGCACGCTTTCCTAGGTCTAGGGCACGTACTACGAGGTAAGGTACGAACTACAAGACAAATGAACGTTCTCCAAGTAAATGCACGCAACCCTAAAATGAATGCACGTAATTCAATGCAAGGCACACAAAACGAAACACAATTCTTAAACTTAAGCCAAAGCACGTAAATCTAGGTTAGGGCATACGAAACGAGGTATCGCACGCAAATCGAGGTTGGGCCTCACATCTTCACCTCCTTAAAAGAATTTCATCCCGAAATTCAATATTACCTTTGAAATAATACTGGATACTGTTGCTCCATCTGGTCTCGCCTTTCCCACGTTGCTTCTTCAACTCCATGATGATCCCACAACACTTTCACCATCAATATAGATTTGTTGCGCAACTCCCGATCTTGCTGGTCTAGGATCCGAATGGGCTTCTCTTCATAAGACAAGTTCTCCCGAAACTGCAACGGCTCTGGCTCCAAGATATGCGATGGATCAGGATGATACTTCTGTAGCATTGAAACGTGAAAGATATTGTGAATAGTGGAGAGGTTTTGGGGTAGTTCCACGTGATACGCCAATTTGCCAACCTTCTCAACTATCTCAAAGGGTCCTACAAACCTCGGGCTCAACTTTCCACCCTTGCCGTGTTTAATCAATCCCCTCCGAGGTGATATCTTCAAGAACACCTTGTCGCCGACCTCAAACTCTAGGCTCCGTCTCCATCGGTCTGCATAACTTTTCTGCCTGCTCTGGGCGGTAAGCATCCGTTTTCGGATAAGGTGGATATTATCAACAGTCTTCATAAGTTCAGGTAGAAGGATCGGGTCAAAAGTCTTCGTCTCACTTACTTCATCCCAGTAAATTGGGGATTGACACTTACGTCCATACAATGCCTCAAATGAGGCCATCCCGATAGTGGCCTGATAACTATTATTATAAGTGAACTCCGCTAGAGACAGGTATTTCTCCCAACCTTTCCCAAAGTCTAAAACACACGCCCTCAGCATATCCTCCAGAATCTGAATAGTTCTCTCAGATTTTCTATCAGTCTGAGGGTGATAAGCCGTGCTGAAACTCAACTTCGTTCCCAAAGCTTCTTGCAATCTCTTCCAAAATCGGGAAGTGAAACGAGGATCCCTATCCGATACAATACTCACAGGCATCCTGTGCAATATTACAATCTCCGCCACATACATATCTCCCAATTTCTCAGGACTATCCTCCTTGTTCATCGGTAAGAAATGCGCTGACTTAGTCAATCTATCCACTCTGACCCAAACGGCGTCATGACCCTTTTGTGACCTGGGCAGGTCCATAACAAAGTCCATAGTTATATGTTCCCATTTTCATTGAGGGATCTCCAACGGCTGAAGTAAACCTGCTGGTCGTTGATGTTTTGCTTTGACTCTCTGGCAAGTCAAACACCGTGCCACAAACTCCGCGATCTCTCTCTTCATGTTATTCCACCAATAGTGTTGCTTCAAATCCCAGTGCATCTTTGTTCCACCAGGGTGGATAGTGTATCTTGAATTATGGGCTTCTTCAAGAATCTTCTTTTTCAACTCTGGCTCATTAGGAACACAAATCCGATTCCTAAACCTCCAAATACCATCATCATGAAACTTGAAATCTGTGTTGCTTTCTTTAATCTTTGGAAACTGTTGGTCCTTCTGTTAAGCCTCTCGTAATTCTGACAACAAGGTCAATTGAACTTGTGTAGTGGCAAAAAGTAACCCTTTTTGAGTCAATTGTGGTTTCCACAAGAATGCTTCCTCTAACAACTCCTGAACCTTGACTTCCAGTTTTGCCATGCTCGCTTTCCTACTTAAGGCATCTGCAACTACATTTGCTTTACCAGGCAAATAATTGATTGTGCAGTTATAATCATCCAAAAGCTCCATCCACCGTCTTTGCCTCATGTTCAACTCTTTTTGTTAGAACAAGTATTTCAAGCTCTTGTAATCAGTAAACACCTCGAACTTGTTATCCCACAGATAGTGCCTCCATTTCTTGAGTGCAAACACAATAGCCGCTAACTCCAAATCATGCGTCAGGTAGTTCAATTCATACGGCTTCGGTTTCCTAGAGGCATACGCAATCACTCTACCATTTTGCATCAACACACAACCTAGACCTTCCTTCGAAGCATCGCTATAGATTACAAAACCTTGACTCCCTTCAGGCAATGCAAGAACAAGTGCAGTAGTCAATCTTTTCTTCAATTCTTGGAAACTGTTCTCACACTTGTCATCCCATATGAACTTTGTTTTCTTTTGAGTGAGCTTTGTAAGTGATCCTACGATCTTTGAGAAATCCTTCACGAACCTCCGATAATAGCCGACTAGACCGAGAAAACTCCGAACCTCCGTAACATTTTTCGGCTTCTTCCAAGACATCACCGCTTCTATCTTTGCTAGGTCCATTGCTATTCCCTCTTGGGATATGATATGCCCCAAAAATGCAATTTGCTACAACCAAAACTCGCACTTGTTAAACTTTGCATACAATTGATGCTCTCGAAGTTTCTGTAGTACCAACTGCAGATGTTGTTCATGCTCAGCCTCGGATTTCGAGTACACCAAAATATCATCAATGAAGATCACCACAAATTGGTCCAAGTAAGGTTGAAACACCCTGTGCATCAAGTCCATAAAAGATGCAGGGGCATTAGTTAGTCCAAATGGCATCACCACATATTCATAATGCCCATATCTCGTCCTAAAAGCCGTTTTAGGCACATCCTCCTTTTTGATCCGCAACTGATAGTACCCCTGCCTCAAGTCGAGCTTTGAATACACTTTGGCTCCTTGAAGTTGATCAAACAACTCGTTGATCAGTGGAAGTGGGTATTTATTCTTGACAGTCACTTGGTTCAATCCTCGGTAATCGATGCATAGCCTCAACGTTCCGTCTTTCTTCTTTACAAATAGGACTGGTACACCCCATGGAGAAGAACTTGGTTGAACAAACCCCTTCTTCAACAATCCTTGCAATTGGTCCTTCAATTCTTGTAGCTCGGCTGGTGCCATAGGATAGGGAGCTTTAGATATCGGCTGGGTGCCAGGAAGTAATTCTATAATGAACTCGATCTCCTGATTTAGGGGTAAACCGGGCAATTCTTCTGGAAACACATCCGCATAGTCTTTGATCACTGGCATCTCCTCCAACTTAGCTTTGTCCGACGGCTTGTTAATGAGGTAAGCTAAGTATCCACTACACCCTTTTCTCAAGGACTTCACTACTTTTGTAGATGAAATGATGGAACTCCCAGTGAAATCTCTTCGACCCATTACCTCTAGTATTGGTTGACTAGGTATTTGGAATGTTACAATCTTCGTCCGGCAATCTAGTTGGGCATGATGCTTTACCAACCAGTCCATCCCTAAAATGACTTCATAGTCTCAAAAGGGTAATACAATAAGATTGGTTGAGAATTCCCTATCTTTAATTTGGATTTTACATGCTTTACAGGCTGAGCTAGTAACAAGTTTAGAACCCATCGGAGTACCAACTTCTACTTCATAAGGCAAACATACAACTCTCAGTTTCACGCGTTGCACACATAAGGGAGTAATAAATGAATGAGTAGCACCTGGATCAATTAGGATCCTAACAGGTTGATTCAGTATGAAGAATGTACCTTCAACAACAGCGGTCTCCTCTAGAAGCTCCTCGCACTCAATAGCATAAGCTCGAGCCTGAACTCTAGGAACTGGAGTCTTACCTCTACCAGCTGGTTTAACTTGATTTTGTCCTGCTTGCCATTTAGGGCAATCCCTGATCTGATGCTGATCACTACCACACCGCACATATCGTCCTGACTTCTTCCAGCACTGGACCTCGGTATGCCCTTTCTTGTCACAATAAGAACAGTTGACAGACTGAGTAGCAGGCGAACTACTTGTGGATCCACGGGTGGAAAAGGCTGATGGTGCTTTATTCAGGCCACGGTTATTAACTGGTCTGTTCTAGCTTTGGCCATGACTACGACTCTGGCTCTGGAATTTTCTCTGTTGACCTGAAGGCTGGTATGGTTTCTTGTTCGGCTGGCTCGAACCGGCTCTATCAAGTTTCCTCTTCTTAACTCGGAAGCAGCAGCAAGGAGAGCAGAATAAGTATCAAAGTCATGCGAAGCCAACTGGTCCTGAATCTCTGGCCTCAATCCAGTCATAAATTTCCACATCTTGGCCTCAGGAGTACTGACCATGTATTGAGCATAGTGGGACAGTCGGTCAAAGCAAGCCTCGTACTGGGCCACTGTCATGTTACCCTGGTTCAGGTGCATGAATTCCTCAATCCGCCTCTGCTTGGAAACTGCTGTTACATATTTCTCCTTGAATGCCTTAACAAAATTACCCCACAAGCGAGGTATATGATCAGTTTCCCACAGTGCCTCCACAGTGTGCCACCAATGCTCAGCATCCTCGTGCAACAGAAACACAACAAACTCCACCTTTTCTTCATCAGTATAGTCAAATGGCCTGAAAATCCTCTCGATCTCAGACAGCCAAGCCTCTTCTTTCTCATCATCAGCTTCCCCGAGGAATTTGGATGGGTGAAAGTCAAGGAACTCCTGCATTCTGCTATGTCTCCCATGGTTACCATCATTCCTGTTGTTGTTGTTGTTGTTGTTGTTGTTGTTGTTATTGTTGTTTGCTTCACGTGCATCTTGCCGTTCCATCACTCGCGACACGCGATCCATGGCATTCGCCATCATATTAAACATAGTCATGCCGGGATTAGTTTGATAGGTATCTCCGGTCTCTTGGGGCTCACCGCTCCTATTAGTAGTGCGGGTACTAGGGCTAACCATCTATAGGCACAGATTACGATGCACAATTTATTGGAATACGACAGGACAAGAATTTAATGCATAAGATATGCAACATATAATTTTACATAAACACATAGTTCTAGAAACAGTTAAGACAAGTTAATCACATAAGCACATAGAACATAGAAGGCACAATTAACATTATCACACAATAACATATAGTCAAATCATCCTAATAATCTTAGGGCTTCTACCCATGGTCCGAGAGTTAAACCAGACTTAAGCAATCTAAGCTCTGATACCATTCTTCTATAAGGTGTCACGCCCCAACCCGACCTATAAAGGTTAGACTAGGGTATGATCTAATCATTCAAGTCACATCACGTACTTAATCATTCAAGAGGGTTTAACACTTAACGTTTTAGCCTAAACTCCACAATTTTTTGAAAAACATGCAGCATAACGGCTGTAATTGGGCTCTTTAGTTTGACCTAATTCTTTAAACGCCTCAAAATTTCCAATCTCAATTTCATTTCCAACTAAGATTACTATTTATAACCAATCGAAACGCCTACCAGTTATCTCGAAGTCTCGTTTGATTAATAACCTAGCATGATACTATATCTCGTTTGTTTGTTTGTCCTCGTTACAAAAGTACCTGTTGATCTTAACTTAACAATGAGTACCTACTTAAGATTGGATAGGTTCATTTTACTTAGTCCTTACCTGATACTTCATAATCCTATGATAGATACTAGCCAATAACGATAGCAAAAACGACCATAGTAGTGTCCATCTAGTTATTATCAGTACAAGCCAAAATTAGACCCCAAATTACAACGGGGGTCTTTTACAATACAATAACAAGCATCATAAGAAATGAAATAGTCTTCAAGCAACATAGTGTTCACAAATGGCCATAATCAAGCAAGGCACGTAGGGCAAGCAATCATTCCAAGGAATCATCATTAGGCACGTTGTCCTCGGGTACCTGTTCCTGGTCTTCTTCACCTGAGATGATAAAAGAGGGTGAGTCATTATGAACTCAGCGAGGGGAACGAGAAATAAGTTTTGAAACTCATTTTCCATTTCAACTTATGAAAACCCTTTTTGCAAGCATGAATATATCACAAGTAAGTACATAACATAATGTAAACGTAAAGGAACACAATTACCCATCTTTCCTCCCCGAGGTCCTCTAGGAACCAAGCGAGAGTACTTATACACATAGTGAAAATGATACGGTGAGCTTTTGCTCTCAGTTCAATTCCAGTATCAGTTGTTGCGGCCGACTTCAGTTTATCCCCTTATCACGCCAAATGGGTGTACTCCGGATGTACCCCAAAATCCTACGACCCAACTCTCTGAGGAAGTCTAGCCCCCAAGCGAGAGAGGGAATTGGACAATGGTAGTCACAGTTTCACCGGCAAGCCCGACGCCTCCCGGTGTGCGTGAACGCTACCACGCCAGAATGAAAGGTTGCAACCTTGTATGCAATGCACATTTATGACATTTAATATATCACATTTGGAGGACAACAAAGTAGGTTGCCTCCGAGCAGTCATAAGATTGCACATTGACAGTCAAACACGCGAGGCACAATATGACAGGTAATTTCACTTATAAAGCACATGGAGTTATATGAATATTAAATGGGCAGCCATGTAACGCATGTAAATCAAGTCATATAACTCACTTCGAAGTTCACGTAATCAAATAACAAGATTATTCAACATGCAACGACATCTACGTGGATCCGAGTGCAAGAAAGGCCTACTTGTCATAATGTAATCATCGAAATCATGTTTAGGGCTATGAGGGCAACTACGGGCATCCTACTAATTACATAATTAAACACGATATTTGTAGAATCAACACTTAGCGAATTTACCAAGTCACTAGGGTTTTAATTCGTGCTTACCCGTGCGATAAAGCCCCAAGTCATCTCGTAATTAAGCTCATGCCATGCATTTATTAATTCAAACACCCTCAAGCATTCAAAACAGTCCACAAAACATCCAAATGCCACAATCCCAAGCATTTAATACAACAAGGGAAGCTACATTAATTTTTCTAAGCATGTCAATAGGTGAAACCCTCACTGCAATAGACTGTTTTCTCACGATCATTAAGACAATCAAACAATCTCCAATTCCAGTGAACAAAATTTCAAATTAAAGCTTAAGTAGTGAACTAAATTCATAAACAAACCTCGCATCATTTGGAGTTCAGATTCAAGAGTTATAGCCAAAATAGTGAGACTACACAAAACTGTCCAGATTTGCACACATTTCAATACTTGTAATTTTTGAGGGCCTTAGGGTCAGATTTAGCCTTAGTACATTTCTGATGAAAATGTCCAGAACTGAAAAATATAGCCTCATACCAAATTTCATGCATTTTGGATATCATTTACTAAGTCAAAACTGGTTCGTTCTACAAGGTCAGTGAATCTGCCAAAACCTGCTTCACTTTTCCAGACTTTCCAGATTTGGACACATTTTGATAATTTGCCATTTTGAGGACCTTAGAATCAAAATTAGCTTTGGCCTATTTCTGTGAAATATTCTCAAAACTGGAAAAAGTAGTTACCTAACAATTTTCATGCATTTACAACATCATTTACCTGGTCAAAATCACCTCGCACCAACAAGGCAGAAGGCTATCACATACCCGATTTCATCTATCATCACATTCTAACCAAATATCTAGCCATGCATGTTTACAAAAGCTCATGAACACACATAAATCACAAGTACAGAAGTAAAGATAGACATTTAAGGGCATGCATGTGGTTTTTGAAAGATTTTCAAGAAGTTTTAGCCCTCACCTTAGCAAGACAACAAAGAAGATGCACAAAATCTTGATGAAGCACAATGATGACTCTTCTCCTTGCTTAGCTGAGAGACAACTTGAGATTTCTCTAATTTCCTAGCTAAGTTACAATGTTCTTAGTAGGTGCATGTGGTTAGAACAAGAAGAAAATGAAATGGAAGCTAACAACTCACCTAAGCCGAAATGGATGTTCAATGAGCTTGCATGTGTGTCTCTTGCACTCTACCTTTGCTTGGTCAAGTTCTTTGGTAGCTTGGAGGTCTTGAAGAGCCTTAGGATGAAGAACTTAGCTATGGAGAGTATATTTTTCAGCTAGGGCCGAGAGAGACAGGAGAAATGAGAGAAGAATGAGAGGAAATGAGAGAAAATGAAAGAAAATAAAAGCCTTGCAATGTTTGAAGCTTGTGTCGGCCTAGGGCCTTGCAAAAATCTGATTTTGTGTCTTCAAGAAGCATTATTTGAAGTGTCTAGCATGGGCAAGGAGCTTGTGTCGAGATTTGGAGCTTTGGGTAGAGTTTTGAGCCAATTTTTTTATGCATTGTGTCATAGATTGTCATAGGATGTCTAGGAATAGAATTTGAAATTGGAATGCATGCACAAGTGCTCCTAGTGGTCAGCCAAGGGTGTGTTAAAATCTGAATTTTTGTCTTGGTTGAGCAATAATTAATTGTGTGTTTGGGATATGCAAAGAATAAAGAATGTCTAGCTTTTTGTGAGATTTTGTCTTCTAGTGGGTTGAATTAGCAATTTAATATTAGTTAGTGGAGTTGTAGGATTAATTAATGATCTAGTGCTTCGTGTAAGATGCTTTCTTGATTAGCGTGAGGGCACGCTTTCTTAGGTCTAGGGCATGCACTACGAGGCAAGGCATGAACTACGAGACAAATGCACGTTCCCCAAGTAAATGCACGCAACCCTAAATGAATGCACGTAATTCAATGCAAGGCACACAAAACGAAACACAATTCTTAAACCTAAGTCAAAGCACGCAAATCTAGGTTAGGGCACATGAATTGAGGTATTGCACACAAATCGAGGTCGAGCCTCAAAGCTGTGCCTCTTTTTAGAGTCCAAAATCGACCGTTTTCATCATTTTCGGGACACTTTTCTTCTTTTGCGCTGTTTTTTTTGTCCCAGATCGTATGTCGTGAGCCTCAAAAAGGACGACAACCTATTCCATTACATTTATATTACCGAATCCCACGGCACCTTGTGCAAGACAACTTCACTTCACGTTGAGGCCGGGCCCGTAAACCGAGGGCGTGGAGCTTGGGGCCAGGTCTCCGTTACTCCAGTGCCCATAACTTTTCATCCATAAGCAGTTACGTGGCGCACAGCATACCGTTAGAAAGCTCTCCGAGAGATCTACGACTGGGGCAGCAAGCCTGCTCGGCTATGCCTGTTTTCGGAGCCCAAAATCGAACATTTTCATCATTTTCGGGACACTTTTCTCCTTTTGCCATATTTTTTCCTCCCGGATCGTACGCCATGAGCCGCGAAAAGGACGACAACCTAATCCACCACATTTCTATTACTGAATTCCATGGAACCTTGGGCAAGACAACTTCACTTCACATAGACGTTGGCCCGCAAACCGAGTGCGTAGGGCTTGGGACTAAGTCTCCGTCGTTCCGGTGCCCATAACTTTTGATCCATAAGGAATTACGCAACGCACAGCATACCGTTGGAAAGCTCTCCGAGAACTCTACGATGGGGGCGGCAAGCTTGTTCGGTTGTGCCTATTTTCAATGTCCAAAATCAAACGTTTTCATCATTTTCGGAACACTTTTCTTCTTTTCCGCTATTTTTTCGTCTTAGATCGTACGTCGTGAGTGGCGAAAAGGACAAAAACCTAATCTATCACATTTCTATTATCGAATCCCATGGCACCTTGTGCAAGACAACTTCGCTTCACTTTGAGGTCGGACCCACAAACCGAGGGCGTGGGCTTGGGACCAGGTCTCTGTCGCTCCGGTGCCCATAACTTTTGATCCGTAAGGAGTTACGCTGCACACAACATACCATTGGAAAGCTCTTTGAGAGCTGTACGACGAGGGCTCAAGCCTGCTCTGCTGCGCCTATTTTCAGAGCCCAAAATTGAACATTTTCATCATTTTCTGGACACTTTTCTTCTTTTGGGCTGTTTTTGGGTCCCGGAACGTTCGTCGTGAGCCGCGAAAAGGACGACAACCTAATGCATCACTTTTCTATTACCGAATCCCAAGGCACCTTGGGCAAGAAAACTTCTCTTCACTTAGAGGCTGGGCCCGCAAACCGAGTGCGTGGGGCTTGGGACCAGGTCTCCGTCGTTCCGGTGCCTATAACTTTTGATCCATAAGGAGTTATGCGACGCACAGCATACCATTGGAAAGCTCTCCAAGAGCTCTACGACAAGGGTAGCAAGCCTGTTCGGCTGTGCCTATTTTCGGAGTCCAAAATTGAATGTTTTCATCCTTTTCGGGATACTTTTCTTCTTTTGCGCTGTTTTTTCGTCCCAGATCATACGTCGTGAATCACGAAAAGGACAAAAACCTAATCCATCAAATTTCTATTACCGAATCCCATGACACCTTGTGCAAGAAAACTTCTCCTCATGTTGAGGCTAGGCCCGCAAACCGAGGGCGTGGGGCTTGGGACCAGGTCTCTGTCGCTCCGGTGCCTATAACTTTTGATCCGTTAGGAGTTACGCGGCGCACAACATACCGTTGGAAGGTTCTCCGAGAGCTCTATGACGGGGCCAACAAGCCTATTTGACTGTGCCTATTTTCGGAGTCCAAAATCAAATGTTTTCATAATTTTCGGGACACTTTTCTTCTTTTGCGCTATTTTTCCATCCCGAATCGTACGTCGCGAGCCGCGAAAAGGACGACAACCTAATCCATCACATTTCTATTACCGAATCCCACCGCACCTTGTGCAAGACAACTTCTCTTCACATTGAGGCCGGGCCCACAAACCGAGGGCGTGGGGCGTGGGGCTTGGGACCAGGTCTCTGTCGCTCCGGTGCCCATAACTTTTTATCCGTATGGAGTTACGCAGCGCACAACATACCGTTGGAAAGCTCTCCGAGAGCTGTGCGATGGGGGCAGCAAGCCTGCTCAGCTGTGCCTATTTTCAGAGCCCAAAATTGAACTTTTTCATCAGTTTCGGGACACTTTTCTTCTTTTGCCCTATTTTTTCGTCCCGGATCGTACGTCGTGAGTTGCGAAAGGATCGACAACCTAATCCATCACATTTCTATTACCGAATCCCACGGCACCTTGGGCAAGACAACTTCACTTCAAGTAGAGGCTGGGCCCACAAACCGAGGGCGTGGGGCTTGGGACCAGGCCTCCGTCGCTCCTGTGCCCATAACTTTTGATCCGTATGGAGTTACGCGGTGCACAGCATATCATTGGAAAGCTCTATGAGAGCTCTACGACTAGGGGAGCAAGCCTACTCAACTGTGCCTATTTTTGGAGTCCAATATCGAGCGTTCTCATCATTTTCAGGATACTTTTTTTCTTTTGCGCTGTTTTTCCATCCCGGATCGTTCATCGTGAGCCGCAAAAAGGACGACAACCTAATCCAACACATTTATATTACCGAATCCCATGGAACCTTGGGCAGGACCACTTCGCTTCACGAAGAGGCAGGGCTCGCAAACCGAGGGCGTGTAGCTTGGGACCAGGTCTCCGTCATTCCGGTGCCCATAACTTTTGATCTGTAAGGAGTTATGCGGCGTACAGCATATCGTTGGAAAGCTCTCCGAGAGCTCTACAACGGAGGTAGCAAGCCTCTTCGGTTGTGCCTATATTCATAGTCCAAAATTGAACGTTTTCAACATTTTTGGGACACTTTTCTTCTTTTGCACAATTTTTTCATCCTAGATTGTACGTCGTGTGTCACGCCCTAACCCGACCTATAAAGGTTAGACTAAGGTGTGATCTAATCATTCATGTCATATCACGCACTTAATCGTTCAAGAGGGTTTAACACTTAACGTTGTAGCCTAAACTCCACATTTTTTCTGGAAAGCCGGCAGCATAACGGCTGTAATTGGGCTCTTTAGTTTGATCTAATTCTCTAAACGCCTCAAAATTTCCAATCTCAATTTCATTCCCAACTAAGATTACTATTTATAACCAATCGAAATGCCTACTAGTTATCTCGAAGTCTCGTTTGATTAATAACCTAGCATGATACTACGTCTCGTTTGTTTGTTTGTCCTCGTTACAAAAGTACATGTTGATCTTAGCTTATCAATGAATACCTGCTTAAGATTGGATAAGTACATTTTACTTACTCCTTACTTGATACTTCATAATCCTATGATAGATACTAGCCAATAACGATAGCAAAAATGACCATAGTAGTGTCTATCTAGTTATTATCAGTACAAGCCAAAATTAGACCCCAAATTACAACGGGGCTTTTACAATACAATAACAAGCATCATAAGAAATGAAATGGTCTTCAAGCAACATATTGTTCACAAAATGGCCATAGTCAAGCAAGGCACGTAGGGCAAGCAATCATTCCAAGGAATCATCGTTAGGCACGTTGTCTTGGGGAACCTATTCTTGATCTTCTTCACCTGAGATGATAAAAGAGGGTGAGTCATTATGAACTCAGCGAGTGGGAACGAGAATTAAGTTTTGAAACTCATTTTCCGGTTCAACTTATGAAAACCCTTTTTGCAAGCATGAATGTATCGCAAGTAAGTACATAACGTAATGTAAAAGTAAAGGAACACAATTACCCATCTTTCCTCCATGAGGTCCTCTAGGAACCAAGCGAGAGTACTTATACACATAGTGAAAAGGATACGGTGAGCTTTTGCTCTCAATTCAATTCCAGTATCAGTTGTTGCGGCCGACTTCAATTCATCCCCTTATCACGCCAAATGGGTGTACTCCGGATGTACCCCGAAATCCTACGACCCAACTCTCCAAGGAAGTCTAGCCCCCAAGCGAGAGAGGGAATTGGACAATGGTAGTCACGGTGCACCGGCAAGCCCGATGCCACCCGGTGTGCGTGAACGCTACCACGCCAGAATGAAAGGTTGCAACCTTATATGCAATGCACATTTATGACATTTAATATATCACATTAGGAGGACAACAAAGTAAGTTGCCTCCGAGCAGTCATAAGATTGCACATTGATAAGTAAACACGCGAGGCACGATATGATAAGTAATTTCACTTGAAAAGCACATGGAGTTATATGAAGATTAAACGGGCAGCCATGTAACACATTTAAATCAAGTCATATAACTCATTTCGAAGTTCACGTAACCCAATAATAAGATTATTCAACATGCAACGACATCTACGTTGGACCGGGTGCAAGAAAGGCCTACTTATCAACAAGTAATCATTGAAATCATATTTAGGGCTACAAGGGAAACTATGGGCAGCCTATTAAACACATAATCAAACACAATATCCATAGGATTGACACTTAGCGAGTTTACCTAGTTACTAGGGTTTCAATTCGTGCTTACCCGTGCGATTAAGCCCCAAGTCATCTCGTAATTAAGTCCAAGCCATGTATTGATTAAATTAAACACCCTCAAGCATTCAAAACAGTCCACACAACATCCAAATGCCACAATCCCAAGCACTTAATATGACAAGAGAAGCTATAATAATTTTTCTAAGCATATCAATAGGTGAAACCCTCACTGCAATGGACTGTTTTCTCACAATCATTGAGACAAGCAAAAAAAATCCAATTACAGTGAACAAGATGTCAAATTAAATCTTAGGCAGTGAACTAAAATCAGAAACAAACCTTGCATCATTTGGAGTTCGGGTTCAAGAGTTATAGCCAAAACAGTGAGACTACACAAAACTGTCTAGATTTGCACACATTTCAATACTTGTCGTTTTTTAGGGCCTTAGGGTCAGATTTAGCCTTAGTCCATTTCTGACAAAAATGTCCAGAACTGAAAAATATATCTGCATACCAAATGACATGCATTTAGAATGTCATTTACTAAGTTAAAACTGGTTTGTTCTACAAGGTTAGTGAATCTGCCAAAACCTGCTTCATTTTTCCAGACTTTCCAGATTTGGACACATTTTGATATTTTTCCATTTTGAGTACCTTAGTGTCACAATTAGCTTTGGCCTATTTCTTTGAAAAATGCTCAGAACTGGCAAAACTAGTTACCTACTAATTTTCACTCATTTTCAACATATTTTACCTGGTCAAAATCACCTCGAACCAACGAGGCAGAAGGCTGTTACATACCCGATTTCATCTATCATCACATTCTAGCCAAAAATCTTGCCATGCATGTTTACAAAAACTCATGAACACACATATATCACAAGTACAGAAGTAAAGATAGACATTTAAGGGCATGCATGTGGTTTTTGAAAGATTTTCAAGAAGTTTTAGCCCTCACCTTAGCAAGACAACAAAGATGATGCACAAACTCTTGGTGAAGCACAAAGTTGATCTTTTCCTTGCTTAGCCGAGAGACCACTCGATTTTCTCTAATTTCCTAGCTTAGTAACCAAGTTCTTAGTAGGTGCATGTGGTTATAACATGAAGAAAACGAAATGGGAGCTAACAAACTCACCTAAGCCGAAATGGATGTGCTAAAGGCTTGCATGTGTGCTTCTTGGCTCCTAGATTTGCTTGGTCGAGATCCTAAGCTTCTTGCATGTCTTGATGAACCATTGAGTGATGAAGTTAAAGCTATGGAGTGTAGAAACTCAGCCAAGGCCGAGAGAGAGAGAGAGAGAGAGAAGAATGAGAGGGAGAGAGAAGAAATGAGAGAAAGAAAGAAGAATGAAAGAAAAATGAAAAGCCTTGAAGAGATTGATGCATATGTCAGCCTAGGGCCTTGCAAATTCAGATTTTGTGTCTTCAAGAAGCATCATTTGATGTGTTTAGCATAGGCAAGGAGTTTGTGTCGAGATTTGGAGCTTTGAGGAGGGTTTTTAGCTAATTTTTTTATTGCTTTGTGTCATAGAATGTCATAGGATGTCTAGATTTAATTTAGAATTATGCAAGCAAGCACAAATGCACACAAGGTGGTCGGCCAAGGCATTGCAAGAATCTGAATTTTTTGTCTTAGTTGAGCAATATTTTAATTGTGTTTTTGGGATATGCAAAGAATAAGGAATAAGGAATAAAGAATGTCTAGCTTTTTGTGAGTTTTGTCTTCTAGTGGGTTGAATTAGTAATTTAATATTAGTTAGTGGGATTTGTAGGATTAATTAATGACCTAGTGCTTCGTGTAAGATGCTTTCTTGATTAGCGTGAGGGCACGCTTTCTTAGGTTTTGGACACGCACTACGAGGTAAGGCACAAACTATGAGACAAATGCACGTTTCCCAAGTAATTTCACGCAACCCTAAATGAATGCACGTAATTCAATGCAAGGCACACAAAACGAAACACGATTCTTAAATCTAGGTCAAGGTGTGCAAACCTAGGTGAGGGCACACAAAACGAGGTATTGCACGTAAATCGAGGTCGGGCCTCACATCGTGAGCGGCGAAATGGACGACAACCTAATCCATCACATTTCTATTACCAAATCCCACGGCACCTTGTACAAGACAACTTCACTTCACGTTGAGGCCGGGCCCACAAACCGAGGGCGTGGAGCTTGGGACCAGGTCTTCGTCACTCCGGTGCCCATAACTTTTGATCCGCAAGGAGTTACGCGGCGCACAATATACCGTTGGAAAGCTCTCCAAGAGCTGTATGACGGGGGCAACAAGCCTGCTCGGTTGCGACTACTTTCAAAGCCCAAAATCTAACATTTTTATCATTTTCGGGACACTTTTCTTCTTTTGTGCCATTTTTTCGTCCCGGATCGTTCGTCATGAGCCGCGAAAAGGACGACAACCTAATCCATCACATTTCTATTATTGAATCCCAAAGCACCTTGGGCAAGACAACTTCGCTCCACTTAGAGGCTGGGCTCGCAAACCGAGGGCGTTGGGCTTGGGACCCGGTCTCCGTCGCTCCGGTGCCCATAACTTTTGATCCATAAGGAGTTATGCAGCGCACAGCATACCGTTGAAAAGCTCTCTGAGAGCTCTACGATTGGGGCAGCAAGCCTGTTTGGCTGTACCTCTTTTCGGAGTCCAAACTCGAACATTTTCATCATTTTCGGGACACTTTTCTTCTTTTGCGCTATTTTTTCATCCCAGATCGTACGTCGTGAACCGCAAAAAGGACGACAACCTAATCCATCACATTTCTATTACCGAATCCCACGCCACCTTGTGCAAGACAACTTCGCTTCACGTTGAGGTTGGGACCGCAAACTGAGGGCGTGCGGCTTGGGACCAGGTCTCTGTCGCTTTATTGCCTATAACTTTTGATCTGTAAGGAGTTACGTGGCGCACAACATACCGTTGGAAAGCTATTTGAGAGCTGTACGACGGGGGAAGCAAGCCTGCTCGGCTGTGCCTATTTTCAGAGCCCAAAATTGAAAATTTTCATCATTTTTGGGACAATTTTCTTCGTTTGGGCTATTTTTCTGTCCCGGAACGTTCGTCGTGAATTGCCAAAAGGACGACAACCTAATCCATCACATTTCTATTACCAAATCCCAAGGCACCTTGGGCAAGACAACTTCGCTTCACTTAGAGACTGGGCTCGCAAACCGAGGGCGTCGGGCTTGGGACCAGGTCTCCGTCGCTCCAATGCCCCTAACTTTTGATCCATAAGGAGTTATGCGGCGCACAGCATACCGTTGGAAAACTCTCTGAGAGCTCTACGATGGGGGCAACAAGCCTATTCGGCTGTGCCTCTTTTTAGGTCCAAAATTGAACGTTTTCATCATTTTCGGGACACTTTTCTTTTTTGCGCTATTTTTTCGTCCTAAATCGTACGTCGTGAGCCGCGAAAAGGACAACAACCTAATCCATCACATTTATATTACTGAATCCAACAACACCTTGTGCAAGACAACTTTGCTTCACGTTGAGGCCGGGCCCGCAAACCGAGAGCGTGGGGCTTGGGACCAGGTCTCCGTCGCTCCGGTGCCCATAACTTTTCATCGGTAAGGAGTTACGCGGCGCACAGCATACCTTAGAAAGCTCTCGGAGAGCCCTACAACTCGGGCAGCAAGCCTGCTCGACTGTGCCTATTTTCGGAGCCCAAAATCGAACATTTTCATCATTTTCGGGACACTTTTCTTCATTTGCCATGTTTTTTCATCCCGGACCGTACGTCGTGAGCTGCGAAAAGGACAACAACCTAATCCATCACATTTCTATCACTGAATCTCACGGAACCTTGGGCAAGACAACTTCACTTCACATAGAGCTGGGCCCGCAAACCGAGAGCGTACGGCTTGGGACCAGGTCTCCGTCGTTCCGGTGCCCATAACTTTTGATCCATAAGGCGTTACGCGGCGCATAACATACTGTTGGAAAGCTTTCCGAGAGCTCTACGATGGGGGCAACAAGCCTGTTTGACTGTGCCTATTTTCGGAGTAAAAAATCAACGTTTTCATAATTTTCGGGACACTTTTCTTCTTTTGCGCCATTTTTCCATCCCGGATCGTACGTCGTGAGCCGCGAAAAGGATGACAACCTAATCCATCACATTTCTATTACCGAATCCCACGGTACCTTGTGCAAGACAACTTTGCTTCACGTTGAGGCCGAGCCCACAAACCGAGGGCGTGGGGCTTGGGACCAGGTCTCCGTCGCTCCGGTGCCCATCACTTTTGATCCGTATAGAGTTACGCGGCGCACAACATACCGTTGGAAAGCTCTCTGAGAGTCGTACGACGGGGGCAGCAAGCATGCTTAGCTGTGCCTATTTTTAGAGCCCAAAATCGAACTTTTCCATCAGTTTTGGGACACTTTCTTCTTTTGCCCTATTTTTCCGTCCCGGATCATACGTCGTGAGTTGCGAAAAGATTGATATCCTAATCCATCACATTTTTATTACCGAATCCCACGGCACCTTGGGCAAGACAACTTCGCTTCACGTAGAGGCTAGGCCCACAAACCGCGGGCGTGGGGCTTGGGACCAGGCCTCCGTCGCTCCTGTGCCCATAACTTTTGATCCGTAAGAAGTTACGCGGCGCACAGCATACCGTTGGAAAGCTCTCCGAGAGCTCTACGACTGGGGCAGCAAGCCTGCTCGACTGTGCCTATTTTTGGAGTCCAAAATCGAATATTCTCATCATTTTCGGGACACTTTTCTTCTTTTGCGCTGTTTTTTCATCCCGGGTCGTTCATCGTGAGCCGCAAAAAGGACGACAACCTAATCCTTCACATTTCTATTACTGAATCCCACAGAACCTTGGGCAAGACCACTTCGCTTCACGAAGAGGCTGGGCCCGCAAACTAGGGCTTGCGGCTTGGGATCAGGTCTCCGTCGCTCCAGTGCCCATAACTTTTGATCCGTAAGGAGTTATGCGGCGCACAGCATACCGTTGAAAAGTTATCTGAGAGCTCTACGATGGGGGCAGCAAGCCTATTCGGATGTGCCTATTTTCAGAGTCCAAAATCAATCGTTTTCTACATTTTTGGGACACTTTTCTTCTTTTGCACTATTTTTCCGTCCCAGATCGTACATCGTAAGCGGCGAAAAGGACGACAATCTAATCCATCACATTTCTATTACCAAATCCCATGACACCTTATGGAAGACAACTTCACTTCACGTTGAGGCCGGACCCGCAAATCGAAGGTGTGGGGCTTGGGAACAGGTCTCCGTCGCTCTGGTGCCCATAACTTTTGATCCGCAAGGAGTTATGCGGCGCACAACATACCGTTGGAAAGCCCTCCGAGAGCTATACGACAGGGGCAACAAGCCTACTCGGTTGCGCCTATTTACAGAGCCCAAAATCTAATATTTTTATCATCTTTGGGATACTTTTCTTCTTTTGCGCTATTTTTTCGTCCCGAATCGTTCGTCGTGAGCCGCAAAAAGGACGATAACCTAATCCATCACATTTCTATTACTGAATCCCAAGGCACCTTGGGCAAGACAACTTCACTTCACTAAGAGGCTGGGCTCGCAAACCGAGGGCGTTGGGCTTGGGACCCGGTCTCTGTTGCTCTGGTACCCATAACTTTTGATCCATAAGGAGTTACGCAGCGCACAGCATACCGTTGGAATGCTCTCCGAGAGCTCTACGACTGGGGCAACAAGCCTGCTTGGCTGTGCCTCTTTTCGGAGTCCAAAATTGAACATTTTCATCATTTTCAGGACACTTTTCTTTTTTTGCGCTATTTTTTCGTCCCAGATCGTATGTCGTGAGCCGCGAAAAGGACGACAACCTAATCCATCACATTTCTATTACCGAATCCCATGGAACCTTATGCAAGACAACTTCGCTTCACGTTGAGGCCAGGCCCGCAAACTAAGGGTGTGGGGCTTGGGACCAGGTCTCCGTCACTCTAGTGCCCATAACTTTTGATCTGTAAGGAGTTACGCTGCACACAACATACCGTTGGAAAGCTCTTTGAGAGCTGTAAAATGGGGGCAGCAAGCCTGCACGACTGTGCCTATTTTCAAAGCCCAAAATTGAACATTTGCATCATTTTTGGGATACTTTTCTTCTTTTGGGCTGTTTTTCCATCCCGGAACATTTGTCTTGAGCCCCAAAAAGGATGACAACCTAATCCATCACATTTCTATTACCGAATCCCAAGGCACCTTGGGCAAGACAACTTCGATTCACTTAGAGGCTGGGCTCGTAAACCGAGGGCGTTGGGCTTGGGACCTAGTCTCTATCACTCCAGTGTCCATAACTTTTGATTCATAAGGAGTTACGCGGCGCACAGCATACTGTTGGAAAGCTCTTCAAGAGCTCTACGATGGGGGCAGCAAGCCTGTTTAGCTGTGCCTCTTTTTAGAGTCCAAAATTGAACGTTTTCATCATTTTTGGGACACTTTTCTTCTTTTGCGCTGTTTTTTCGTCCTAGATCGTACATCGTGAGCTACGAAAAGGACGACAACCTAATCCATCACATTTCTATTACCGAATCCCATGGCACCTTAGGCAAGACAACTTCACTTCACGTAGAGGCTGGGGCCGCAAACCGAGGGCATGGGGCTTGGGACTAGGTCTCCGTCGCTCCGGTGCCCATAACTTTTTTTTTCGTATGGAGTTACGCGGTGCACAGCATACCGTTGGAAATCTGTCCGAGAGCTCTACGACTGGGGCAGCAAGCCTGCTCAGCTGTGCCTATTTTTGGAGCCCAAAATCGAACGTGTTCATCATTTTTGGGACACTTTTCTTCTTTTGCGTTGTTTTTCCGTCCAGGATCGTACGTCGTGAGCCGCGAAAAGGACGACAACCTAATCTATCATATTTCTATTACCGAATCCCACAACACCTTGTACAAGACAACTTCGCTTCACGTAGAGGCTGGGCCCGCAAACTGAGGGCGTGGGGCATGGGACCAAGTTTTCGTCGCTCCGGTGCCCATAACCTTTTATTCGTAAGGAGTTACACAGCGCACAGCATATCGTTGGAAAGTTCTTCGAGAGCTCTACGACGGGGACAGCAAGCTTGCTTGGCTGTGGCTAATCGAACGTTTTCATCAGTTTCGGGACATTTTTCTTCTTTTGCTCTATTTTTTCATCCCAGATCGTACGTTGTGAGCCGCGAAAAGGACGACAACCTAATCCATCACATTTCTATTACCGAATACCAAGGTACCTTGGGCAATACAACTTTGCTTCACGTAGAGGCTGGGCCCGTGTCACGCCCCAACCCGACCTATAGAGGTTAGACTAGGATGTGATCTAAATATTCATATCATTTTACGTACTTAATCATTCATTAAGGTTTAACACTTAACGTTAGCCTAGAACTCCAAAAATTCTCCGAAAAACTGGTAGCATAACGACGGTAATTGGCTCTTTTGTTTGACCTAATTTCCTAAACGCCTCAAAACTTTCAATCTCAAATTCGATTCCAACTAAGATTACTATTTATCACCAATTGAAATGCCTACTAGTTATCTCGAAGTCTCGTTTGATTAACAACCTAGCATGATAACTATGTCTCGTTTATTTGTCAATCCCTATTACACAAGTACTTGTTGATCTTCGCTTACCAATGAGTACCTGCTTAAGATTGGATAGATTCATTTTACTTAACCCTTTACTTAATACTTCATAAGCCTGTGATAGATACTAAACCAAAGTAGCGATAGCAAAAATGACCAGAAGAGTGTCTATCTAGTTATGATCAATACAAACCAAAATTTGACCTCAAATTACAACGGGGGTCATTTTACAATAGCAACGACAAACAACATAAGAGATGATCTTCAAACAACATATCGTTCACAAAACAGCTACAATCACGTAAGGCACATAAGGCATGCAATCACTCCAAGGAGTCATCAATAGGCACGTTATCCTCAGGTACCTGTTCCTGATCTTCTTCACCTGAGATAATAAAAGAGGGTGAGTCCTTATGAACTCAGCGAGGGGGAACGAGAAATACGTTTTGAAATTCTTTTTCCGGTTCAACTTATAAAAAATCCTTTTTGAAAGCATGACATATAACACAAGTAAGTTCATATTGTAATATAAAAGTAAAAGAACGCAATTACCTGTCTTTCCTCCCCGAGGTCCTCTAAGAACCAAGCGAGAGTACTTATACACATAGTGAAAATGATACGGTGAGCTTTTACTCTCAATTTATTTCCAATATCAGTTGTTGCAGCCAACTTCAAATTGTCCACTTATCACGCCAAATGGGTGTACTCTGGATGTACCCCAAAATCCTACGACCCAACTCTCTGAGGAAGTCTAGCCCCCAAGCAAGAGAGGGAATTGGACAATGGTAGTCACGGTTGCACCGGCAAGCCTGATGTTGCCCGGTGTGCGTGAAATGCTACCACGCCAGAATGAAAGGTTGCAACCTTGTATGCAATGCACATTTATAACATTTATTATATCACATTAGGAGGACAACGAAGTAGGTTGCCTCCGAGCAGTCGTAAGATCGCACATTGACAAGTAAACACACGAGGCATGCTTTGACATATAATTTCACTTGTAAAGCACATGGAGTTATATGAATATTAAACGGGCAGCCATGTAACACATGTAAATCAAGTCATATAACTCATTTTAGGGTTCACGTAATCAAGTAATAAGTTTTTATAAGCATGCAACGACATTTACATGAGACCGGGTGCAAGAAAAGTCTACTTATCAACATGTAATCATCAAAAATCACATTTAGGGCTATAAGGACAACTACGGGCAGCCCACTAATCACATAATTAGACACAATAACCATAGGATCAACACTTAACGAGTTTTCATAGTCACTAGGGTTTCAATTCATGCTTACACGTGCGATTAAGCCACAAGTTGTCACGTAATTAAACCCAAGTCATGCATCGATTAATTAAAACATCCTCAAACATCCAAAACAGTCCACACAACATCCAAGTGCCACAATCCCAAGCATTCAATACCATAAGAGAAGTTACAATAATTTTCAAGCATATCACTAGATAAAAACCTCACTGCAATGGTCTGTTTTTCCACAATCATTTAGACAGGCAAACAATCTCCAATTCTAGTGAACAAAATTTCAAATTAAATCTTAATGAGTGATTTAAATCGAGAAACAAACCTCGCGTCATTTGGAGTTTGGATTCAAGAGTTATAGCTAAAACCGTGAGACTACGCAAAACTGTCCAGATTCGTACATATTTCAATACTTGCCATTTTTTAGGGTCTTAGAGTCAGATTTAGCTTTAGTATATTTCTGGAAAAAATGTCCAGAACTGAAAAATATAGCAAATTACCAAATTTTATGCATTTTAGATATCATTTACTAGGTCAAAAATGCTTTGTTCTACAAGGACAGTGAACTGCCAAAAACCTGCTCCATTTTCCCAGATTTTCCAGATTTAGACACCTTTCGATGTTTTGCCATTTTGGAAGCCTTAGTGTCAGAATTGCCTTGGCCTATTTCTATGAAAAATGGTAAGAACTGGAAAAACTAGTCACCTACCAATTTTTACACATTTTAAACATCATTTATCAGGCCAAATACACTTCGTTCTAACAAGTCAGAAATCTGCCATTTTCGCGATTTTACCTATCTTCAAGTTCTAGTTAAATATCTTGCCATGCATGGCTACAAAAGCTCATGTACCCACATATACCACAAGTACAGAGTAAAAATACACATATAAGGGCATGCGTGTGGTTTTTGAAAGCTTTTTAAAAGGATTAACCCTCACCTTAGCCTATTGACAACAAATGATGCTCAAAACTCTTGAAGATGCACAAAAACATCTTGTCTCCTTGTTTGGCCAAGAGATATTGCTTGATTTCCTTAATTCCTAGCTGAGTTACCATGTTCTTAGTATGTACATGTGGTTAGAACAAAAGGAAGATGAAAGAAAAGCTATCAAACATACCTAGGGCCAAAATGAAAAGCTCTAAGAGCTTGCATGCATCTTTTCTTGCTTCTTGTTTGCTTGGGCTGCTATGGTTGAGTTCCTTAGAGTCTCGAATGTCTAGGAGAGCCTTAGAATGAGAGTTTAAGCTATGGAGCCTAAGGTTGCAGCCAAGGCCGAGAGAGAGAGTGTGTAAATGAGAGAATGAGAAGTTTGAAAAGAATGAAATGTTTGTGTGAGCATGTGTCGGCCTTGAGCTTCTAAAATTTCGGATTTTGTGTCATCCAAAGCATGTTTTGAATTGTCTTAGCATGGTCATTTGAGTGGGCCGAGAATGTGGTGCATTGGGTAGGGTTTTAGGTCATTTTTTTAATGCATTGTTTGAAGTAATTGTCATAGTTTGTCTAGGCTTAGTTTAATTTATGCAAATTCTTGTCAAATGCATCATATGGTTGGCCAAAGCTAATGTTCAAATCTGAATTTTGTTATGTTTTGAGCATTATTTTATTGTGTGTGCTTGGGATATGCAAAAGAATAAAGAATAAAAAATAAGAATGTTTAGTTTTTGGTGAAGTTTTGTCTTCTAGTGCATTGACTTAGGATTCAAATATAGTTAGTGGAGTTTGTAGGATTAATTAATAATCTAGTGCTTCGTGTAAGATGCTTTCTTGATTAGCGTGCGGCACGCTTTCCTAGGTCTAGGGCACGCACTACGAGGTAAGGCACGAACTACGGGACAAATGCACATTTTTCAAGTAAATGCACGTAATTCCAAATGAATGCACGTAATTCAACACAAGGTCTCCGTAGCTCCGGTGCCCATAACATTTGATCCGTAAGGAGTTACGCAGCGCACAACATACTGTTGGAAAGCTCTCCGAGAGCTCTAGGATGGAGGCAGCAAGCCTGTTCGGCTGTGCCTATTTTCGGAGTCCAATATCGAACGTTTTCATCATTTTCAAGACACTTTTCTTCTTTTGCCCTATTTTTCCATCCCGGATCGTACGTCGTGAGCCGCAAAAAGGACGACAACCTAAACCATCACATTTCTATTACCGAATCCCATGGCACCTTGTGCAAGACAACTTCGCTTCACGTTGAGGCTAGGCCCGCAAACCAAGGTCGTGGGACTTGGAACCAGGTCTCCGTCGCTTCAGTGCCCAAAACTTTTGATTCGTAAGGAGTTACGCGGCGCACAACATACCGTTGGAAAGCTCTCCGAGAGCTCTACGACGGGGCCAGCAAACCTGCTTTGCTGTGCCTATTTTTAGAGCCCAAAATCGAACATTTTCATCAGTTTCGGGACACTTTTCTTCTTTTGCCTTGTTTTTCCGTCCCGAATCGTACGTCGTGGGCCGCGAAAAGGAAGACAACCTAATCCATCACATTTCTATTACCGAATCCCACGACACCTTGGGCAAGACAACTTCACTTCACGTAGAGGCTGGGCCAGCAAATCGAGGGCGTGGGGCTTGGGACCAGGTCTCCGTCGCTCCGGTGCCCCGGTGCCCATAACTTTTGATCCATAAGGAGTTACACGGCACACAGCATACCATTGGAAAGCTCTCCGAGAGCTCTATGACTAGGGAAGCAAGCCTGTTTGGTTGTACCTATTTTCGGAGCCCAAAACCGAACGTTTTCATCATTTTCGGGACACTTTTCTTCTTTTGCGCTATTTTTTCATCCCGAATCGTATGTCGTTAGCCGCAAAAAGGACGACAACCTAATCCATCACATTTCTATTACCGAATCCCACGACACCTTCTGCAAGACAACTTCGTTTCACGTTGAGGCCTGGCTCGCAAACCGAGGGCGTAGGGCTTAGGACCAGGTCTCCGTCGCTCCGGTGCCCATAACTTTTTATCCGTAAGGAGTTACGTGGCGCAAAATATAACACCCCGATCCCTCTCGAGACCGGAAGTTCTATTAATCAATATAATTGTAACCCAATTCCAAACCCGAACAAAAAATTTAGGGAAAGACGGACGAAGTCTCCCATGTTTCTAGGCAAAATGCAAACCTGTGATAGCATATAAGTGGACCAGCATCGTGTCCAACCATACAAACACCTCAAGGCCATCCGAGCCTTGGTTATCAACAAGCGAACACAAGCAAATATACATTTCCAGTTTAAAAGCTAACCTATCTCTTTTCATCGTTGACAAGTACATTCATTCTTGGCAATTAAACTATACTAACCTATTGCATAAAATAGACTATCATACCATTCCAATAAACCTAGTTAAGTTAATTACATAACTTTTAACACTAAATACATACAATACATGAAAACATACATTTTTGCATCTTTCTACAACTCAGCCACATAACACGCAAGACAACTCTTCAAGCACGATCTTTCACGTAACCACAAACTTTCTAGCTAACATGGCAATTTCCTGAAATGTAGTGGTGAGAAGTGAGTATACACAACACGTATACTCAGTGAGGGCGAGACAGATATCGAGGTGGAGAGAAAGAAAGTCGTGCAATGCAAATAAGACAGTTAAGCAATATATCCTATAAGAACAATAATCAATATAATCAACAATACAATAAACAATTAAAGAAAGCATTAACACAATCCATCAAAGCTATACCACACTTTGAAGGCTGTGGTTCACTCTTACAAGCAATGTACCATTTCACGAGCGAAACATCAATCTCGAGCTTGATGTTGACAACGATGACAATAAGCGTGCAACCACCTTATAACTTCTACTGGGTGTACTCCGGATGTACCCCGACACATCTACGACCCAAATCTCCCAGGGCGGCACCCCTAGCGAGAATGGGAATAGGACACGGAGCTAGAGCAAACCAACCCTGGTAGCCCGAGACTGCCCAGAGAGGCCCATCACTCACGCGCCTGACACTATGCAATGCAATACGAGATACAAGCAATAAATGAGCGATAGCACGAAAGTGCAGATTAGTGATGATAAACGAGATATCAAGCATTTACAATCAATAATAGCAATCAATTAACTTTTCAAGCATGATTATCATTAATATCAACAATAACATCAATCAAACAAATAATAGCAGTTCAAACACAAAAATGACAAATATCACTATTCAATCTCTAACTTCCAAAGGCAATTACAAGCAAACGAGCTACAAGATTAGGAAACCGATTTCACTACATTCACTTAGGTACTATAAGGCACGTTTCTATGTCACGAAACCTCACTTTCCCAACTGAAGCCCGAAAGTCCACCTACTGCGTTTGAACTACAGCTATGTTAACTGGTCACCCAATCAATGCCACAATAGCGCCAAAAGTGCTTCCATGCCCTCAATAGCAAAACCCCCAACTCAATTCGAGCACGGTCAACACTTGGTCAAACGGCCCCTTTACGTTTCTTTGTCTAATTTCTAATTTTAGCAAAGGCCGGTCCATTTTTATTGCACATTTTATCTTTCTATCACTAATGGCACCTATCCAAATCAAGAAATCGAAATTCGAATCAAAATCCGAAATTCTAGGGTTTTACTATTCAAAATCACTATTTATTATTCTTCCCCAATTTTAAATTTGCGTTTCTAGCCGTAAAAATCGCTAAATAACTAACAAGCAATGCTCTACGAACCCTAAGGAAGTTATTTCAAGCAATAACAGGTATTATAAAGCAATAAATATCAAATCTGAAAATTTGAATAAAAAATCAAATTCAAATAAAAATACACAAAAACGTGAAAACCCTCACAATGATTGAAGATGAGAGGTTGTAGATGCCTTAGCAACATTCCCAGAGCGATTCCAAGCAAAATCATAGAAGAAAAATGAAAAGAAAAATTTTCTCCTTTTGCTCCATGGAGTTTCGGCCTCCATGGAGTATTTTGCCTTGTTTTTATTTTATTTTTCTTTTCCTTTGTTTAAAAAGATGACAACCAAGGGTAAAAAGGTCAAAGGCAAAAAGGCTTGGTCAAATTCAAGTTAAAAATGGTCAAACAAGCTTATTTTGATGCCATTTAATCTAATTCAAGTTAAAACAATGCAATTTTAATGAAAACCAACTAAAACTAGCTAAATTAAACTAGAAACGCTATTCACGAAATCCGAGAAATATTCTTCTAACTTTCATTTTCGAAATGCTACGATCGAACGGTCAATAAACAATCGCTAATCAAATGATGAGCAATAATATAAAACTATAATTTTTAAAATGTAGAATAGTTTAAAACCTACTACGGCTCGGAGTTACTTTTCTAATTTTGTTGAAAATAAAGTAAATAAGTATAATAAAGCAAAACCGAGTATTAAAAATAACCAAATTAGTTAATATTCATTTAAAATAATTAATATAAGTATTACTGAAATATTTCTAAAAAGGAATATGAAATCAATGCAAAAATGAATAAATTAACTAAGTTAAATAATCAATTAAATGCACCTAAATGTCATTAAATGCGTGCGGGGTTCGGGGTATCACACAAAACATACTGTTGGAAAGCTCTCTGAGAGCTCTACAATGGGGGCAGCAAGCTTGCTCAGCTTTGCCTATTTTCAGAGCCCAAAATCGAACGTTTTCATCAGTTTCGGGACAATTTTTTTCTTTTGCCCTGTTTTTCTGTCCCGGATCGTACGTCGTGAGTCGTAAAAAGGACGACAACCTAATCCATCACATTTCTATTACTGAATCCCAAGGCAACTTCACTTCACATAGAGGCTGGGCCTGCAAACCGAGGGTGTAGGGCTTGGGACCAGGTCTCCGTCTCTCCGGTGCCCATAACTTCGATCCGTAAGGAGTTACGCGACGTACAACATACCGTTAGAAAGATCTCCGAGAGCTCAACAAAGGGGGCAGCAACCTGCTCTGCTGTGCCTATTTTTGGAGCCCAAAATCGAACATTTTCATCATTTTCGGGACACTTTTCTTCTTTTGCGCTATTTTTTCATCCCAGATCGTTCATCGTGAGCCGCGAAAAGGACGACAACCTAATCCATCACATTTCATTTACTGAATCCCACGACACCTTGTGCAAGAAAACTTCGCTTCACATTGACGCCGGGCCCCCAAACCGAGGGCGTAGGGCTTTGGACCAGGTCTCCGTCGCTTTGTTGCCTATAACTTTTGATCCGTATGGAGTTACATGGCGCACAACATACCGTTGTAAAGCTCTCCGAGAACTCTACGATGGGGGGCAGCAAGCCAGCTTGACTGTGCCTATTTTTAGAGCCCAAAATTGAACGTTTTCATCAATTTCGGGCCACTTTTCTTCTTTTGCCTCGTTTTTCCGTCCCGGATCATTCGTCGTGAGCCGCGAAAAGGACAACAACCTAATTCAACACATTTCTATTACCGAATCCCACGGAACCTTGGGCAAGACAACTTCGCTTCACGAAGAGGTTGGGCTCGCAGACCGAGGGCGTGGGGCTTGGGACCAGGTCTCCGTCGCTCCGATGCCCATAACTTTTGATCCGTAAAGAGTTACGCGGAGCACTGCATACCGTTGGAAAGCTCGCCGAGTGCTCTACGACTGGGGAAGCATGGTTGCTTGGCTGCGCCTATTTTCAAAGAACAACATCGAACGTTTTCTTCAATTTCGGGACACTTTTCTTCTTTTGCGCTATTTTTTCGTCCCTGATCGTATGTCATGAGCCACAAAAAGGACGATAACCTAATCCATCACATTTTTATTACCGAATCCCATGGCACCTTGTGTAAGACAACCTCGCTTCATGTTGAGGCCAGGCCCGCAAACCGAGGGCATGGGGCATGGGACCAGGTCTCCGTTTCTCCGGTGCCCATAACTTTTGATCCGTAAGGAGTTACGCAGCGCACAAAATACCATTGGAAAGCTCTCCGAGAGCTCTACGACGGTTGTAGCAAGCCTACTCAACTGCTCATATTTTCAAGGCCCAAAATCGAACGTTTTCATTAGTTTCGGGACACTTTTCTTCTTTTGCCCTGTTGTTCCGTCCCGGATCGTACGTCGTGAGCCGCGAAAAGGACGACAACCTAATCCATCACATTTCTATTACCGAATCCCATGACACCTTGGGCAAGACAATTTCGCTTCACGTGTAGGCTGGGCCCGTAAACCGAGGGCGTGGGGCTTGGGACCAGGTCTCCGTCGCTTCGGTGCCCATAACTTTTGATCCGTAAGGAGTTATGCGGTGCACAGCATACCGTTGGAAAGCTCTCTGAGAGATTTACGACTGGGGCAGCAAGCCTGCTCGACTGTGCCTATTTTCGAAGACCAAAATCGAATCTGTTCATCATTTTCGAGATACTTTTCTTCTTTTGCGCTGTGTTTCTGTCCTGGATCGTACGTCGTGAGCCGTAAAACGGATGACAACCTAATCCATAACATTTCTATTACTGAATCCCACAACACCTTGTGCATGACAACTTCGTTCCACGTAGAGGCTGGGCCCACAAACCGAGGGCGTGGGGCTTAGGACCAAGTCTCTGTCACTCTGGTGCCCATAACTTTTGATCCGTAAGGAGTTATGCGGCGCACAGCATACCGTTGGAAAGCTCTTCGAGAGCCCTACGACGGGGATAGCAAGCATGTTCGGCTGTGCCTTTTTTCAGAGCCCAAAATCGAACGTTTTTCTCATTTTCGGGACATTTTTCTTCTTTTGCGCTATTTCTCTATCCCGGATAGTACGTCGTGAGTCGCGAAAAGGACGACAACATAATCCATCACATTTCTATTACTGAATCCCATGGCACCTTGTGCAAGACAACTTCACTTCACGTTGAGGCTGGACACGCAAACCGAGGGCGTGGGGTTGGGGACCAGGTCTCTGTCGCTCTGGTAGCCATAACTTTTGTCCATAAGGAGTTATGCGGCGCACAATGTACCGTTGGAAAGCTCTCCAAGAGCTGTACGACGGGGGCAGCAAGCCTACTCAGCTGCGCCTATTTTCAGAGCCCAAAATCGAACGTTTTCATCAGTTTCGATACACTTTTCTTCTTTTGCCCTTTTTTTCTATCCCGGATCGTACGTCGTGAGTCGCGAAAAGAATGACAACCTAATACATCACATTTCTATTATCGAATTGCAAGGAACCTTGGTCAAGACAACTTTGCTTCATGTAGAGGCTGGGCCCTTAAACCGGGGGTATGGGGCTTGGGACTAGGTCTCTGTCGCTCCAGTTCCCATAACTTTTGATCCGTAAGGAGTTACACAGCACACAGCATACCGTTGGAAAGCCCTCCGAGAGCTCTACGAAGGAGACAATAAGCCTGCTCGGCTGTGCTTGTTTTTGGAGCCCAAAATCGAACATTTTTATTATTTTCGGGATACTTTTCTTCTTTTGCACTGTTTTTCCGTCCCGGATCGTTCGTCGTGAGCCGCGAAAAGGACGACAACCTAATCCATCACATTTCTATTACCAAATCTCAAGGCACCTTGTGGAAGACAACTTCGCTTCACGTTGAGGCCGAGCCCGCAAACCGAGAGCGTGGGGCTTTGGACCAGGTCTCTGTCGCTCCGGTGCCATAATTTTTTGATTCGTAAGGAGTTACGCGGCGCACAACATACCATTGGAAAGCTCTCCGAGAGCTCTACGACAGGGGTAGTAAGCCTGCTTGACAGCGCCTGTTTTCAGAGCCCAAAATCAAATGTTTTCATCAGTTTCGGGACACATTTCTTCTTTTGCCCTGTTTTTCCTTCCTGGATCATACATCGTGAGCCGCAAAAAGGACGACAACCTAATTCATCACATTTCTATTACCGAATCCTACGAAACCTTGGGCAAGACCGCATCGCTTCACGAAGAAGCTGGGCCCACAAACCGAGGGTGTGGGTCTTGGGACCAGGTCTCCGTCGCTCTGGTGGCCATAACTTTTGATCCGTAAGGAGTTACGCGGCACACAGAATACCGTTGGAAATCTCTCTAAGAGCTCTACGACGGGGGCAATATGCCTACGTGGCTGCGCTTGTTTTTGGAGTCGAAAATGAAACGTTTCAGTTTCGGGATGCTTTTATTCTTTTGCGCTATTTTTCTATCCCAGATCGTACGTCGTGAGCCGCGAAAAGGACGACAACCTAATCCATTACATTTCTATTACCGAATAGTACAGAACCTTGGGCAAGACCAATTCACTTCACTAAGAGGGTGGGCCCGCAAACCAAGGGTGTGGGTCTTGGGACCAGGTCCCTGTCGATCCGGTGCCCATAGCTTTTGATTCGTAAGGAGTTACGCGGCGCACAGTATACCGTTGGAAAGCTTTCCGAGAGCTCTACGACGGGGTGAGCAAGCTTGTTCGGATGTGTCTTTTTTCTGAACCCAAAATTGAACGTTTTCATCATTTTTGGGACACTTTTCTTCTTTTGTGCTACTTTTCCATCCCGGATAGTACGTCGTGAGCCGCGAAAAGGACAACAACATAATCCATCACATTTCTATTAGCGAATCCCACAGCACCTTATGTAAGATAACTTCACTTCACGTTGAGGCCGGGCACACAAACCGAGGGCGTGGGGTTGGGGACCAGGTCTCCGGTGCCCATAAGTTTTGATCTGTAAGGAGTTATGCGGTGCACAACATACCGTTGGAAAGCTCTCTGAGAGCTGTACGACAGAGGCAGCAAGCCTGCTTGGCTGCACCTATTTTCAGAGCCCAAAATCAAACGTTTTCATCAGTTTTGAGACACTTTTCTTCTTTTGCCCTTTTTTTCTGTCCCGGATTGTACGTCGTGAGTCGCAAAAAGAACGACAACATAATTCATCACATTTCTATTACTGAATCCCAAGGAACCTTGGGCAAGACAACTTCACTTCACGTAGAGGCTGGGCCCGCAAACTAGGGGTGTGGGGCTTGGGACCAAGTCTCCGTCGCTCCGGTGCCCATAACTTTTGATCTGTAAGGAGTTACGCGGCACACAACATACCGTTGGAAAGCTCTCCGAGAGCACGACGAAGGAGGTAATAAGCCTACTCGGCTGTGCCTGTTTTCGGAGCCCAAAATCGAACATTTTCATCATTTTTGGGACACTTTTCTTCTTTTGCACTATTTTTCCGTCTTGGATCGTTCGTCGTGAGCCGCGAAAAGGACGATAACCTAATCCATCACATTTCTATTACCCAATCCCACGGCACCTTGTGCAAGACAACTTCGTTTCACGTTGAGGCCGGGCCCACAAACCCAGGGCATGGGGCTTGGGACCAGGTCTCCGTCGCTCCGGTGCCATAACTTTTAATTCATAAGGAGTTACACGGCGCACAACATGCCGTTGGAAAGCTCTCCGAGAGCTCTACGACGAGGGCAGCAAGTCTGCTCGACTGTTCCTGTTTTCATAGCCCAAAATCAAATGTTTTCATCAGTTTCGGGATACTTTTCTTCTTTTGCCTTGTTTTTCCTTCCCGGATCATAAGTCGTGAGCCGCGAAAAGGACAACAACCTAATCCATCACATTTCCATTACCGAATCCTAAGGAACCTTGGGCAAGACCACTTCGCTTCATGAAGAGGCTGGGCCCGTAAACCGAGGGTGTGGGTCTTGGGACCAGGTCTCCGTCGCTCCGGTACCCATAACTTTTGATCCGTAAGGAGTTACACGGCGCACAACATACCGTTGGAAAGCTCTCCGAGAGCTCTACGACGGGGTCAGCATGCTTGCTTGGCTGCTCCTATTTTTGGAGCCCAAAATCAAACGCTTCAGTTTCGGGATGCTTTTCTTCTTTTGCGCTGTTTTTCGATTTCGGATCGTACGTCGTGAGCCACAAAAAAGACGACAACCTAATCCATCACATTTTTATTACCAAATCCTACGAAACCTTGGGCAAGACCACTTCGCTTCACGAAGAGGGTGGGTTTGCAAACAGAGGGTGTGGGTCTTGGGACCAGGTTTCCGTCGCTCCGGTGCCCATAACTTTTGAACCGTAATGAGGTACGCGGCGCACAGCATACTGTTGAAAAGCTCTCCGAGAGCTCTACAACGGGGGCAGCATGTCTGCTTGGCTGCGCCTGTTTTTGGAGCCCAAAATTGAACGCTTAAGTTTCGGGACGCTTTTCTTCTTTTGCGCTGTTTTTCCATCTTGGATCGTACGTCATGAGCCGCGAAAAGGACGACAACCTAATCCATCACATTTCTATTACCGAATCCTAGGGCACCTTAGGCAAGGCAACTTTGCTTCACTTAGAGGCTGGGCTCGCAAACCGAGGGCGTAGGGCTTGGGACCAGGTCTCCATCGCTCCGGTGCCCATAACTTTTGATCCATAAGGAGTTACGCGGCGCACAGGATACCGTTGGAAAGCTCTCTGAGACCTCTAGGGCGAAGGCAGCAAGCTTGTTCGACTATGCCTATTTTTAGAGTCCAAAATCGAGGGTTTTCATCATTTTCGGGACATTTTTCTCCTTTTGCGCTGTTTTTCCATCCTTGATCGTACGTCATGAGCCGCGAAAAGGACGACAACCTAATCCATCACATTTCTATTACCGAATCCCACGGCACCTTGTGTAAGACCACTTCATTTCACGTTGAGGCCGGGCTCGCAAACCGAGGGCGTGGGGCTAGGGACCAGGTCCCCATCGCTCCGGTGCCCATAACTTTTGATCCGTAAGGAGTTACGCGGCGCACAACATACCGTTGGAAAGCTCTTCAAGAGCTGTATGACATGGGTAACAAGCCTGCTAGGCTGTACCTATTTTCAGAGCCCAAAATTGAACGTTTTCATCAATTTTGAGACACTTTTCTTCTTTTGCCGTGTTTTTTCGTCCCGGATCGTACGTCGTGAACAGCGAAAAGGACGACAACCTAATCCATCACATTTTTATTACCGAATCCCACGGCACCTTGGGCAAGGCAACTTCACTTCACGTAGAGGTTGGTCCCGCAAACCGAGGGTGTGGGGCTTGGGACCAGGTCTCCGTCGCTCCGGTGCCTATAACTTTTTATTCGTATGGAGTTATGCGGCGCACAACATACTGTTGGAAAGCTCTCCAAGAGCTCTACAATGGGGGCCAAAAGCATACTCATTTGAGCCTATTTTTTGTGCCCAAAATTCAACATTTTCACCAATTTCGGGACACTTTTCTACTTTTGCCCTGTTTTTCCTTCCCGGATCATACGTCGCGAGCCGCGAAAAGGACGACAACCTAATCCATCACATTTCTATTACCGAATCCTATGGAACCTTGGGCAAGACCACTTCTGTCACACCTTAACCCGACCTAAAGAGGCTAGACTAGGGTATGACCTAATTCATTTATACTTTTTCACATTCTTAGCCTTTTTGTTATGATTTAATGCTTAACGTTGGCCTAGAACTCTAAAAGATTTTTCAAAAAATTAGTAACGTAACGGCTGTAATTGGGCTCTTTAGTTTGACTTAATTTTATAAACGCCTCAAAACTTTCAATCTCAGATTCGATTCCAACTAAGATTACTATCCATCACCAACCGATATGCCTACTAGTTATCTTGAAAGTCTTGTTTGATTAACAACCTATCTTGATAACTATGTCCCGTTTATTTGTTGAATTCCTGTTACACAAGTACCTATTGATCTTAGCTTACTATTGAGTACCTAGGTGGAATTAGATAGAGTTACATCATTGATTTCTTCACCTAGTGATTGAGTTGCCTATGGTAGTTACTAAATCAAAACAATAATAGCAACTCACAATAGAGCGTCATCTAGTCATAGTCAATACAAGCCAAAATTAGACCCCAAATTACAACGGGGGTCATTTATAATAAAAATGATAAACAACATAAGAGGTAGTCTTCAAAATAGACATATCGTTCACAAAATAGTCACAGTCAAGTAAGGCACGTAGGGCAGGCAATCACTCCAAGAAGTCATCAATAGGCACGTTATCCTCAGGTACCTGTTCCTGATCTTCTTCACCTGAGATGATAAAAGAGGGTGAGTCCTTATGAACTCAGCGAGGGGGAACGAGAAATATGTTTTGAAAACCCTTTTTTCAGTTAACTTATGAAAAACCCTTTTTGAAAGCATGACATATAACACAATAAGTTTTATAACGTAATATAAAAGTAAAAGAACACATTTACCCGTCTTTCCTCCCCGAGGTCCTCTAGGGACCAAGCGAGAGTACTTATACACATAGTGAAAAGGATACGGTGAACTTTTGCTCTCAATTCATTTCCAATAACAGTTGTTGCGGCCGACATCAAATCATCCACTTATCACGCCAAATGGGTGTACTCCGGATGTACCCCAAAATCCTGTGACCCAACTCTCCGAGGAAGTCTAGCCCCCAAGCGAGAGAGGGAATTGGACCATGGTAGTCACGGTTGCACCGGCAAGCCCGATGCCGCCCGGTGTGTATGAAACGCTACCATGCCAGAATAAAAGGTTGAAACCTTGTATGCAATGCACATTTATAACATTTAACATGTCACATTAGGAGGACAACAAAGTACGTTGCCTCCGAGCAGTTATAAGATCGCACATTGACAGGTAAACACATGAGGCATGCTTTGACATGTAATTTCACTTGTAAAACACATGAATTTATATGAATATTAAACGAGCAGCCAAGTAACACATGTAAATCAAGTCATATAACTCATTTCGGGGTTCACGTAATCGAGTAATAAGGTTATACAAGCATACAATGACATTTACATGAGACCGGGTGCAAGAAAAGTCTACTTATCAACATGTAATCATCGGACATCACATTTAGGGCTATAAGGACAACTACAGGCAGCCCACTAATCACGCAACTAGACACAATAACCATAGGATCAACACTTAGCGAGTTTTCATAGTCAATAGGGTTTCAATCCATGCTTACACGTGCGATTTAAGCCACAAGTTGTCACGTAATTAAACCCAAGCCATGCATCGATTAATTAAAACATCCTCAATCATCCAAAACAGTCTACACAACATCCAAGTGTCACAATCCCAAGCATTCAATACCACAAGAGAAGTTACAACATTTTTCAAAGCATATCACTAAACAAAATCTCACTGCAATGGTCTGTTTTCCCATGATCATTTGGACAAGAAAAAAATCTCCAATTCCAGTGAACAAAATGTCAAATTAAACCTTAATGAGTGATTTAAATCTAGAAACAAACCTCGCATCATTTGGAGTTCGGATTCAAGAGTTATAGCTAAAACCGTGAGACTACGCAAAACTGTTCAGATTCGTACATATTTTAATACTTGCCATTTTTTAGGGTCTTAGGGTCAGATTTAGCTTTAGTCTATGTCTGGAAAAAATGTCCAGAACTGCAAATTCTAGCAACCTACCAAATTTCATGCATTTTACATATCATTTACTAGGTCAAAACTGTTTCGTTCTACAAGGACAGTGAACTGCCAAAAACCTGCTCCATTTTCCCAGATTTTCCAGATTTAGACACCTTTCGATGTTTTGCCATTTTGGAGACCTTAGAGTCAAAATTGGCCTTGGCCTAGTTCTATGAAAAATTCTCAAAACTGGAAAAACTAGTTACCTACTAATTTTCACTCATTTTAAACATCATTTACTAGGTCAAATGCACCTCTCTATACCAAGTCAGAAATCTGCCAGCTACGCGATTTTACCTACCTTCAGGTTCTAGCCGAATATCTTGCCATGCATGGTTATATAAGCTCATGCACACACATATACAACAAGTACAGATGTAAATATAGACATATGAAGGCATGCATGTGGTTTTTGAAAGCTTTTAAAAGAGTTTTAACCCTCACCTCTTTGAAGATCTAGCAAATGAGCACAAAATCCTTGTTTTTGAGCTTTGTGTGTGACTTTGAGCTATCCTTGATTGATTACCTTGCTATGGCCGATGCTTGGAGTGTCCTAGAGAGTGAGCTTGAGGTCTTGGAAGCTTAAGAGATGCCATGGTCGAAAATGAGAGAGAAGGAGAGAGAATGAGAGCTTGAGAGAGTTTTGAGAGGAAAATGAAATGTGATGAGTTGTGTGTGTGTGTGTGTCGGCCTTAGGTCCTTTCAAATCTGATTTTTGTGTGTCAACTAGCATATAATTTGAGTTGTAATGAGGCATGGGGTGGATTGGTCGAGAAAGGTAGCTTAGGATACGGAGCTTTGAAGTTTTTTGATGCATGGTGTCTTGAGCTTATGTCATAGGTTGTCTAGGATAATTTGAATTTATGCAATGTTTATTCAAGTGCAAGGTATGGTCGGCCAAGGTATGTAGAATTCTGAATTTTTTTGTTTTGTTTAAGGCTTATTTTATTGTAGGTTAGATATATTTTAATTGCCTAGTAGTTAGAATGTAAGAGAATGTTGGGAATCTAGGGAACCTAGGTAGAATAAATTATATGAAAGTTGAGATAGTTTATTATTATTTTAGTGTTAGTGGATTTTGTAGGATTTCTTTATTGTCTAGTGTTTTGTGTAGGATTCTTTGTTGATTAGTGTGCGGGCATGCTTTCCTAAGTTTAGGCACGCACTACGAGACACGTATAAAAATTAATACAGGGCACGAATCACGAGGTAGACACGAACTATGAGGTAGACACATACTTCAAGATAAATGCACGGATTCCAATGCAAATGCACGCAACCCTAGGTGAATGCACGTAAACTATTGCAAAGCACGTAATTCAATGTAATGCACGTAAATCGAGGTTAGACACGTTATTCGGGGCCGGTCCTCACATCCTCCCCTCCTTAAAAGAATTTCGTCCCGAAATTCATTCTTACTTGTTGGGGTCATTTAGACGAATTCTGACCTTTGTTATTTTTCCCACTCCAGTTCGTCCCGTGTTCTGTGATTTCTCTTACCACAACCAGTTCACTTCCTACGTTTCTCCAATCATTTAATTTGGTGTGACCCCTACATTTATAGTTCGTTCCTTTGAACGACTCTATTTTCTCCAATTGATCTTAAGGTCAAGTTCATTAACTAAGGTTAGAATCTCCAAACATAGTAATCAAAGCTGCATTGGTATTCTAACAATATAATTATGACTCCAAAATCATGACTTATGTTGTGTCAATCTTGCATTCATACCTCAAAAGGAATATCACAGTAATACCATGATCCTATGATGACATACATCAATTTCAAGATGATAGGTCTATATCAGATTTCCATATCCTACCAACTAGTTTCAAAATTGTTAACACGTAGGACATACACATGTTATGGATTATTTCCACAATACGACCCTATTCAGGAAGAACTTACCAAACAAACTAATCCATCCCAAGTCGTCATCTATCGATAGTATCATAGTCCCTATCTTGTAGGTACATTAGATTAGAAAATCTTCTAATGACAAGTCTCTCAGTTACAGGCTTCTATTCACTAACATTCTTTCCCAGCTTCGTTAACCTTCACGCTGGTAATCAAGAAGAAAGACCGTTGAGATTCGTTAAACTCAAAGTCTAAGGTTTATTAGGTACCACCAACAAATTGCCATTGAAATTGCATGGGCAAACTAATCATGTTGCACTAGTTCAACTCTTACAAGTAAATTTCATCAGCTTGTGATCCACAATCTATTTCCTTATTCAAATCTCTATTTTCACGTATCGAGGCTTCAGAATTTCTTTTAATCTTATCCAAAACTCCTAAGGCGAATAGTTTCAACCTCAAATAAATTCCACTCACCTCAATCCAAGGTTACGTCATACTTAAGAAGACAATATATCTTCAACATTAATGTTACTAAGCTGGGTTCATCGCCATGTGAGTGATAACAATGCTCTACTAGGTTACCGGCCATACAACAACAATCTTAGGACTATAAATGGGTACCGAAATGATCTAGCTCATAAGATACTTACACGAGATAACTTCAAGGTTGTATCAACATAAGAATTATGACCACAAGGCATCCTTCAACATAACCTAATAGAACTTCAAAAGTAATCAACCACTCATTTAACTATCACTACAAGATCCACCCCTCTATTCAACTGTGATACCCCAAACCCGGCACGTATTTAATAGCATTTAACTGCATTTAATTAAGTCTTTAATTAGTTAAATCATTCATTTCTAGCATTATTTTCATAATTCTTCCAAATAATCTGGAAATAGCTAAATTAATTATTTTTAAATGAATATTGATTATTTTGATTATTTTAATAATCGGTTTTATTTTCTGGCATTTAATTACTCGGTTTTCAATTAAATGAGAAAAGTAACTCCGAGGCCGGAGTGAATTTTAAACTATTCTACTTTTCAAAAATTATATTTTGATATTATTAATTACCATACTTATCATAATCGTTTATTGACCGCTTGATCGTATCGCATTGAAAATGAAAGTTAGAGGAATATTTCTCGGGTTTTGTGAATAGTGTTTCTAGTTTAATTTAACTAGTTTTTAGTTGATTTTTATTGAATTGCAAGGTTTTAACTTGAATTAGATTAAATGGCATCAAAATAGGCCAATTTGACCATTTTTAACTTGATTTTGACCAAGCCTTTTTGCCTTTGACCATTTTACCCCTTTGTGTCATCTTTTAAACAAAGAAAAAGAAAAAAAAATAAAACAAGGCAAAAATCAGCACCATGGCCGAAACTTCAACAAGAAAAAAAGAAAATTTTGCTTTGCATTTTTCTTCCACAATTTTGCGTAGAATTGAACGAGGATCAAGGCTAGGGTTCTTGCAAGGCTTTCTCTTCAATCTCTGTGAGGGTTTTTATGTTTTTGTGCATTTTTATTTGAATTTGATTTTTGTTTCAAATTTTCAGATTTGATATTTGTCGCGTTATAATTCCTGTTATCACTTGAAATAACTTTCTTAGGGTTCGTAGAGTATTGCCTGTTAGTTATTTAGCAATTTTTACGGCTGAAATTGCGTATTTGAATTAGGGAAGAATGTAAATAGTAAAAATGAATAGTAAAACCCTAGATTTTCAGATTTTTTATCCGAATTACGATTTCTTGATTTGGATAGGTGCCATTAATGTTAGAAAGATAAAATGTGCAATAAAAACGGACCGGCCTTTATTAAAATTAGAAATTAGACAAAGAAACGTAAAGGGGCCATTTGACCGAGTGTTGACCGTGCTTGAATTGAGTTGGGGGTTTTGCTATTGAGGGCATGGAAGCACTTTTGGCCCTGTTGTGGCGTTGATTGAGCGACCGGTTAGCATAGCTGTAGTTCAAACGCAGTAGGTAGACTTTCGGGCTTCGATTGAGAAAGTGAGGTTTCGTGACATAGAAACGTGCCTTGTAGCGCCTAGGTGAAGGTATTGAAATCGGTTTCTTAATCCCATAGCTCGTTTGCTCGTAATTGTCTTTGGAAGTTAGAGATTGAATAGTGATATTTGTCGTTTTCGTGTTTGAACTGCTATTTCTTGTTTAATTGGTGTTCTTGTTGCAAATAATGATAATCATGCTTGAAAAGTTAATTGATTGCTATTATTGATTATAAGTGCTTGATATATTGAATGTTGATACAAATCTGCACTTTCGTGCTATCGCTTGTTTATTGCTTGTATCTCGTATTGCATTGCATAGTGTCAGGTGCGTGAGTGATGGGCCTCTCTGGGCAGTCTCGGGCTGCCAGGGTTGGTTGCTCTAGCTCCGTGTCCTATTCCCATTCTCGCTAGAAATGCTGCCCTGGGTGATTTGGGTCGTAAATGTGTCGGGGTACATCCGGAGTACACCCAGTGGATGTTATAAGGTGGTTGCACACTTATTGTCATCGTTGTCAACATCAAGCTCGAGATTGATGTATTGCTCGTGAAATGGTACATTGCTCGTATGAGTGAACCATAGCCTTCAAAGTGTGGTATAGCTTTGATGGGTTGTGTTAATGCTTTTTTTAATTGTTTATTGTATTGTTGTTTATATTGATTGTTGTTCTTATTGGATATATGGTTTAACTGTCTTATTTGCATTGCACAATCTTCTTTCTCTCCACCTCGATATCTGTTTTGCCCTCACCGAGTATACGTATTGTGTATACTCACTCCTCACCACCACATTTCAGGAAATACCATGTTAGCTGGAAAGTTCGTGATTATGTGATAGATCGTGCTTGAAGAGTTGCCTTGCGTGCTATGTGGCTTGAGTTGTCAAAGATGTAAAGACTTTACTTTCATGAGATGTATATAATCAATGTGTAAAGAAAAGTCATTTAAGTTTTATTTATAGGTTAGTAAGTTCTGGATTCAATGCATGTTTGTATTGTCTAAAGGAAAGAGTTAGAGTAGTCTAGGTACTTGAAAATGTATATATACTTGTTGTGTTTAATTGTTGAGAACCGAGGCTCGGATGGCCTTGAGGAATTATGAATGGTTGGACACGGTACTGGTCCACTTGTATACTGTCACAGGTTTTGCATTTTGCCTAGAAATGGGGAGACTCTGTCCGTTTTCCCTAAAAATTATGCCTGGGTTTGGAATTGGGTTGCAATTAGATTGATTGATAGAACTTCCGGTCTCGAGAGGGATTGGGGTATTACAAGTGGTATCAGAGCTTGTTTAGCTCATAAGCCGGGACAAGGTCCTCGGTCTGTCGAGTAGTAACCCTTGGTTGTATGCTTGTTAAGTGTGTCTTGAAAGTGTTTGCCTATATATGAGATTGTGTGTCTTGAATTGAATGTGTGTACCTATGTGATGTAGTTATGTGGTATGTGCTAAAGATGTGTTACGTGAAGTGAAGTGACTACTCGTGTATCGAATTGGCATCGTGAATCGAATCAACCTCGTGAATTGTTATTTGCTTGAAGTATTGCTTGTAATGTGTGTATTGGAATGTCTTGAATTGGTTATGCAGTGATTTGAATTGATTATGTTGTTCTTGACTTGATTGTCGTGCTTGAGTGACTTTGTTGAATAAACTGTTTTACAAACATCCTTGCATAATAGATTAAGGCATATATGTATAAATGTGATATCTTGGCATTCATACATGTCCTGTTGAAATGGTAAGAAAGACTTCTTCCTCCCCCTAAAGAGAAGTGGTTAGTAGTAGGCCTTCCAAGTTTTATGGATTGACGGGAATGAGCAGTATTTGACTAGCCTTTATTTGGGAGTTGGTGTTTACTTTTGGAGCTCGGTTATTGGCAAATCTCTAAGGTCCTTCTCTGTGCTTAACAGTTGTGAAAGAGTAGCTTTCTTTTGGGGTTCTATTTGGCTATTCTCTGGAGTATCCTTTGGTTTTTCTTATTGGGTATTCTTTGGAAACTCCTGTTGGCATTTCTCGGTGGACTTGGCTATTGGGATTTCAATCGGACTTACTGCATGGTATTATCTATGGTACATATGTCTCGATCTTTATTGGTGTTTTACTGGCATCCCTGATTGGAATTCTTTAATGGCTTTCTCTAGAATTTTGGTGGCCATTTATTTAGTACTTTCTTATTGGCATTCCTTAATAAGTTTCGTATTTGGGATTCTTATTGGACTTCTATATGGTGTCATCTACTATATTCAAGTTCAGTTTCTTATTACGGGATTCATATTCGAATTTCTGGACGGTATTCTTCTTGTCAATAATATGTGGTATTGATAATATCTACAGTATCCCTGCTTCAATCTTTAGTTGGTATTTTCACGGCATTCTTGGTTGGAATTTCTATTTGGGTTTTCCTATGAGTATCTTATTCAGTGTCTTGCTCAGCAACCAATGAAGAGTGGTCAGAGTTGGATCTCAGGTGATGCTAAGTCCTATTGGAAGAAGAATTGCGAGGACGCAATTGTTTTAAGGGGGGAAGGATGTGATACCCCGAACCCAGCATGCATTTAATTAAGTGTTTAATTAGTTAAATCATTCATTCATAGCATTATTTTCATAATTCTTCCAAATAATCTGGAAATAGCTAAATTAATTATTTTTAAATGAATATTGATTATTTTGATTATTTTGATTATTTTAATAATCGATTTTATTTTCTTGCATTTAATTACTCAGTTTTCAATTAAATGAGAAAAGTAACTCCGAGGCCGGAGTGAATTTTAAACTATTCTACTATTCTACTTTTCAAAAATTATATTTTGATATTATTAATTACCATACTTATTATAATCGTTTATTGACCGCTTGATCGTATCGCATTGAAAATGAAAGTTAGAGGAATATTTCTCGAGTTTCGTGAATACTATTTCTAGTTTAATTTAACTAGTTATTAGTTGATTTTTATTGAATTGCAAGGTTTTAACTTGAATTAGATTAAATGGCATCAAAATAGACTAATTTGACCATTTTTGACTTGATTTTGACCAAGCCTTTTTGCCTTTGATCATTTTACCCCTTTGTGTCATCTTTTAAACAAAGGAAAAGAAAAAATAAAAATAAAACAAGGCAAAAATCAGCACCATGGTCGAAACTTCAACAAGAAAAAAAGAAAATTTTGCTTTGCATTTTTCTTCCACAATTTTGCGTAGAATTGAACGAGGATCGAGGCTAGGGTTCTTGCAAGGCTTCTTCTTCAATTGCTGTTAGGGTTTTAATGTTTTTGCGCATTTTTATTTGAATTTGATTTTTGTTTCAAATTTTCAGATTTGATATTTATCGCGTTATAATGCCTGTTATCGCTTGAAATAACTTCCTTAGGGTTCGTAGAGCATTGCTTGTTAGTTATTTAGCAATTTTTACGGGTGAAATTGCGTATTTGAATTAGGAAAGAATGTGAATAGTAAAATCCTAGATTTTCATATTTTTGATCCGAATTGCGATTTCTTGATTTGGATAGGTGCCATTAATGTTAGAAAGATAAAATGTGCAATAAAAACGGACCAGCCTTTGTTAAAATTGGAAATTAGACAAAGAAACGTAAAGGGGCCGTTTGACCGAGTGTTGAATGTGCTCGAATTGAGTTGGGGGTTTTGCTATTGAGGGTATGGAAGCACTTTTGGCGCTGTTGTAGCGTTGATTGAGAGACCGGTTAGCATAGCTGTAGTTCAAATGCAATACGTGGACTTTCGGGCTTCGGTTGGGAAAGTGAGGTTTCGTGACATAGAAACGTGCCTTGTAGCGCCTAGGTGAAGGTAGTAAAATCGGTTTCTTAATCCCGTAGCTCGTTTGCTCATAATTGCCTTTGGAAGTTAGAGATTGAATAGTGATATTTGTCGTTTTTGTGTTTGAACTGCTATTATTTGTTTAATTGTTGTTCTTGTTGCTAATAATGATAATCATGCTTGAAAAGTTAATTGATTGCTATTATTGATTGCAAGTGCTTGATATATTGAATGTTGATACAAATCTGCACTTTCGTGCTATCGCTCGTTTATTGCTTGTATCTCGTATTGCATTGTATAGTGTCAGGCGCGTGAGTGATGAGCCTCTCTGGGCAGTCTCGGGCTGCCAGGGTTGGTTGCTCTACCTCTGTGTCCTATTCCCATTCTCGCTAGGGATGCCGCCCTGGGTGATTTGGGTCGTAGATGTGTCGGGGTACATCCGGAGTACACCCAGTGGATGTTATAAGGTGGTTGCGCACTTATTGTCATCGTTGTCAACATCAAGCTCGAGATTGATGTATTGCTCGTAAAATGGTACATTGCTCGTATGAGTGAACCATAGCCTTCAAAGTGTAGTATAGCTTTGATGGGTTGTGTTAATGCTTTCTTTAATTGTTTATTGTATTGTTGTTTATATTGATTGTTGTTCTTATTGGATATATGGTTTAACTGTCTTATTTGCATTGCACGATCTTCTTTCTCTCCACCTCGATATCTGTTTCGCCTTCACTAAGTATACGTATTGTGTATACTCACTCCTCACCACCACATTTCAGGAAATACCATGTTAGCTGGAAAGTTCGTGATTATGTGATAGATCGTGCTTGAAGAGTTACCTTGCGTGCTATGTGGCTTGAGTTATCAAAGATGTAAAGATTTTACTTTCATGAGATGTATATAATCAATGTGTGAAGAAAAGTCATTTAAGTTTTATATATAGGTTAGTAAGTTCTGGATTCAATGCATGTTTGTATTGTCTAAAGGAAAGAGTTAGAATAGTTTGGGTACTTGTAAATGTATATAAACTTGTTGTGTTTACTTGTTGAGAACCGAGGCTTGGATGGCCTTGAGGAATTGTGAATGGTTGGACACGGTACTGATCCACTTGTATGCTGTCACAGGTTTTGCATTTTGCCTAGAAATAGGGGAGAGTCTGTCCGTTTTCCCTAAAAATTATGCCCGGGTTTGGAATTGGGTTGCGATTAGATTGATTGATAGAACTTCCGGTCTCGAGTGGGATCGGGGTGTTACATCAACGACCACGATTCGAAGTCTACCAATAGCTAATTTCTAGACGTGAAATGGTACACATAGATACGGTGGTCTAATAATAGTCTCTTGGGTCATCATGACTCTAGTTCATCTTTATCTTAACTATATGAAATCTTATTCTCCTCATTTACGTGTTCAACTAGCTAAGAGCATCCAAACTTATCGACCTTAGGTCCTAGGATTTACCATGAATCATCATGCATTCTTACTATTAGCTATTTAGGATTACTATTCATGCCCTAACGACTCCACTTTGCAACCAGATGCTTTCAACAGTTTCGAGACACTTTTATTCTTTTACGCCGTTTTTCCATCCCAGATCGTACGTCGTGAGCCGTGAAAAGGACGACAATGTAATCCATCACATTTCTATTACCAAATCCCAAGGCACCTTGGGCAGGACAACTTCGCTTCACGTAGAGGCTGGGCCCGCAAACCAAGGGCGTAGGGCTTGGGACCAGGTCTCCGTCGCTCTGGTGCCCATAACTTTTGATCCATAAGGAGTTATGTGGTGCAAACATACTGTTGGAAAGCTCTCCGAGAGCTCTACGACGGAGGCAGCAAGCCTGCTCAGCTGTGCCTATTTTCAGAGTCAAAAATCGAACGTTTTCATCATTTTTGGGACACTTTTATTCTTTTGCGATCTTTTTCCATCCCGGATCGTACGTCGTGAGCCGCGAAAAGGACGATAAGCTAATCCATCACATTTCTATTACCGAATCCCATGGCACCTTGCGTAAGACAACTTCACTTCACGTTAAGGCCGGGCCCGCAAATCGAGGGCGTAGGGCATGGAACCAAGTCTCCATCGCTCCGGTGCCTATAACCTTTGATTCGTAAGGAGTTATGCGGCGCACAGCATACTGTTGGAAAGCTCTCCGAGAGCTCTACGATGGGGGTAGCAAGCTTGCTCGGCTGCACCTGTTTGTTGAGCCCAAAATCGAACGTTTTTATCAGTTTCGGGACACTTTTCTTCTTTTGCCCTGTTTTTTCATCCCGGATCGTACGTCATGAGCCGAGAAAAGGACAACAAGCTAATCCATCACATTTCTATTACCAAATCCCATGGCACCTTGGGCAAGACAACTTCGCTTCACGTAGAGGCCGAGCCGGCAAACCTAGGGCGTAGGGCTTAGGACCAGGTCTCCGTCGCTCTCTGCCCATAACTTTTTATCCGTAAGGAGTTACCCGGTGCACAACATACCGTTGGAAAGCTCTCCAAGAGCTCTACGACGGGGGTAGCAAGCCTGTTCTGTTATACATATTTTCAGAGACCAAAATCGAACGTTTTTATCATTTTCAAGACACTTTTCTTCTTTTGCGCTATTTTTTCATCCCGGATCGTACGTCATTAGCCGCGAAAAGGATGACAACCTAATCCATCACATTTCTATTATCGAATCCTACAGTACCTTCTGCAAGAAAACTTCGCTTCACGTTGAGGCCGGGCCCGCAAACCGAGGGCGTGGGACTTAAGACCAGATCTCCGTCTCCCCGGTGCCCATAACTTTTTATCTGTAAGGAGTTACGCGGCGCACAACATACCGTTGGAAAGCTCTCTAAGAGCTCTACAACGGGGGCAGCATTCCTGCTTGGCTGTGCCTATTTTCAGAGCACAAAATCGAACGGTTTAATTAGTTTCAGGACACTTTTCTTCTTTGGCCCTATTTTTTTGTCCCGGATCGTACGTCGTGAGTCTTGAAAAGGACGTCAACCTAATCCATCACATTTCTATTAATGAATCCCAAGGCACCTTGGGGAAGACAACTTCGCTTCCCGTAGAGGCTGGGCCTGTAAACCGAGGATGTAGGGCTTGGGACCAAGTCTCCGTCACTCTGGTGCCCATAACTTTTGATCCGTAATGAGTTACGCGGCACACATCATACCGTTAGAAAGCTCTCCGAGAGCTCTACGAATGGGGCAGCATGCTTGCTCAGCTGTGCCTATTTTTGGTGCCCAAAATCGAACATTTTCATCATTTTCGTGACACTTTTCTTCTTTTGCGCTGTTTTTTCTTCTCGGATCGTTCGTCGTGAGCTGTGAAAAGGACGACAACCTAATCCATCACATTTCATTTACCGAATCCCATGGCACCTTGTGCAAGAAAACTTCGATTCACGTTGAGGCCTGGCCCACAAACCGAGGGCGTAGGGCTTGGGACCAAGTCTCTGTCGCTCTGGTGCCCATAACCTTTGATATGTACGGAGTTACGCGGCGCACAACATACCGTTGGAAAGCTATCCGAGAGCTCTACGACGGGGGCAGTAAGCCAGCTTGGCTGCACCTATTTTCAGAGCCCAAAATCGAATGTTTTCATCAGTTTCGGGCCACTTTTCTTCTTTTGCCTTGTTTTTCAGTCCCGGATCGTACGTCGTGAGCCGCAAAAAGGACGACAACCTAATCCATCACATTTCTATTACCGAATCCCACGGAACCGTGGGCAAGACAACTTTGCTTCACGAAGAGGCTGGGCCCGCAAACCGAGGGTTTGGGGCTTGGGACTAGGTCTCTGTCGCTCTAGTGCCGATAACTTTTGATCAGTAGGGAGTTACGCGGCATACAGCATACCGTTGGAAAGCTCTCTGAGAGATATACGATGGGGAAAAAATGCCTGCTTGGCTTCGCCTATTTTCTGAGCCCAAAATCGAACGTTTTCTTCAGTTTCCGTACACTTTTCTTCTTTTACGCCGTTTTTCCATCCCGGATCGTACGTCATGAGCCGTGAAAAGGACGACAACCTAATCCATCACATTTCTCTTACCGAATCCCAAGGCACCTTGGGCAGGACAAATTCACTTCACGTAGAATCTGGGCCCGCAAACCGAGGGCATAGGCCTTAGGACCAGGTCTCCGTCGCTCCGGTGCCCATAACTTTTGATCCGTAAGGAGTTACGTGGTGCAAAGCATACCGTTGGAAAGCTCTCCGAGAGCTCTACGACGAGGGCAGTAAGCCTGTTCGGCTGTGCCTATTTTTGGAGTCCATAATTGAGCATTTTGATTATTTTCGGGATACTTTTCTTCTTTTGAGCTATTTTACCATCCCGAATCGTACGTCGTGAGCCGCGAAAAGGACGACAAGCTAATCCATCATATTTCTATTACCCAATCCCACAGCACCTTGTGTAAGACAACTTCGCTTCACGTTGAGGCCGGACCTGCAAACCGAGGGTGTGGGGCTTGGGACCAGGTCTCCTTCGCTTCGGTGCCCATAACTTTTGATCCGTATGGAGTTACGCGGCGTACAACATACCGTTGGAAAGCTCTCCGAGAGCACTTCGATGGGGACAATAAGCCTGCTCGGCTGCGCTTATTTTCAGAGCCCAAAATTAAATATTTTCATCAGTTTCGGGACAATTTGCTTCTTTTGCCCTGTTTTTTTGTCACGCCCCAACCTGGCCAATAAAGGTTAGACTAGGGTGTGAACTAACATTCAAGTCATGTCTCATACTTAACCATTCATTAAGATTTAACACTTAACGTTTTGGCCTAAACTCTAAAATTTTTCGGAAACCGGCAGCATAACGGTTGTAATTGGACTCTTGGTTTGGCCTAATTCTCTAAACGCCTCAAAATTTTCTAATCTCAAGTTCATTTCCAACTAAGATTGCTATTTATCATCAATTGAAATGCCTATTGGTTATCTCGATGTCTCGTTTGATTTATAACCTAGCATGATACTATGTCTCGTTCGTTTGTTTATCCTCATTACGAAGTACCTGTTGATCTTAGCTTAATAGCGAGTACCTGTTTAAGATTGGATAAGTTCATTCACTTAGTCCTTAACTAATACGTCATGACCTATGATAGATACTAGCGGTAATAATAGCAAAACGATCATAGTAGTGTCTAATGTCTGTCTAACAATATCAGTACAAACCAAAATTAGACCCCAAATTAAAATGGAGGCCTTTTACATTACACATCAAACAACATGAAAGAAACAGTCTTCAAGTAGCATAGTCTTCACAAATGGCCATAAATCAAGCAAAGCACACAAGATAGGCAATCACTCCAAGGATTCATCGTTAGGCACACCGTCCTCGGGTACCTGTTCTGGATCTTCTTCACCAGAGATGATAAAAGAGGATGAGTCCTTATGAACTCAGCGAGGGGGAACGAGAAATAGGTTTTGAAACTCATTTTTTGGTTCAACTTATGAAATCCTTTTGCAAGCGTGAATATAACACTAATATTAGTATAGGAACAGAAATACCAGTCTTTCCTCCCCGAGGTTCTCTAGGAACCAAGCGAGAGTACTTATACACATAGTAAAAATGATACAGTGAGCATTTGCTCTCAGATCAGATCCAGAATCAGTGGTTGTGGCCGACTTCAAATCATCCCCAAAACACACCAGGTGGGTGTACTCCGAATGTATCCCGAAATCCTACGACCCAACTCTCCGAGGAAGTCTAGCCCCCAAGCGAGAGAGGGAATGGGACAGTGGTAGTCACGGGTGCACCGGCAAGCCCGATGCCGCCCGGTGTGCGTGATCGCTACCACGTCGACAGGAAAGGTTGCAACCTTTTATGCAGTGCACATTTATGACATGTAATATATCACATTAGGAGGATAACAAAGTAGGTTGCCTCCGGACAGTCATAAGATTGCACATTGACCAAGTAAACAGGCAGGGCACGATAAAATAGGTAATTTCACTTGAAAGGCATATAGAGTTATATGAACATTAAACGGGCAGCCATGTAACACATGTAAATCAAGCCATATAACTCATTACGAAGTCCACGTGATCAAGTAATAAGATTATTCAACATGCAATAACATCTACGTGGGTTCGGGCGCAAGAAAAGCTTATTTGTCAACATGCAATGATCAAAATCATATTTAGGACTATAAAGGCATTTACAGGCAGCCTACTAAACATATACTTCAACACAATACCCAAATGATCAACACTTAGCAAAACTACCTAGTCATTAGGGTTTCCATTTCGTGCATATTCGTGCAATTTGAGCCTCAAACCAACTCAAAGTCAATCTCAAGCCATGCATCATTTAATTCAACATCCTCAAACATTCAAAACAGTCCACACAACATCCCGAAGCTACAATCCCAAGCATTTAATTCAACAAGTGGAGTTCCCACAATTTTTCTAAGCACAACATTAAGTGAACCCTTACTGCAATAGGCTGTTTTCTCACAATCAATAGGATAAGAAAACAATCTTCAAATCTAGTGAATAAGATGTAAAATTAAAGCTTAATAAGTTAACTAAAATCAGAAACAAACCTTGCATCATTTGGAGTTCGAGATCATTAGTTATAGACGAAACAGTGGGATAGCACAAAACTGTCCAGATTTGCACATATTTCGATAATGGACGTTTTTGAGGTCCTTAGGGTCAGATTTAGCCTTAATTCATTTCTGACAAAAATGTCCAGAACTGAAAAATATTTTAGCACACCAATTTTCATGCATTTTGGACATCATTAACTAAGTCAAATATTGTTCGTTCTACAAGGTCAGTGCATCTGCCAAAACCTGCTTCATTTTTCCAGATTTCCAGATTTGGACACATTTTAAAGATTCGCCATTTTGAAGACCTTAGAGTCAAAATTAGCTTCGGCCTATTTCTGCGAAAAATGTTCAAAACTGTCAAAAATTGTCACCTACCAATTTTCATGCATTTTCAACATCATTTTCCTAACTAAACTTACCTCGAAACAATCTGGTCAGAGAGCTGTCAACAATCCGACTTCACCTATCACCACTTTCAAGCCAAGATCTTGCCATGCATGGTTGTTTAAGCTTATGAACGAACATATAACTCAAGTACAGAAGCAAAGACATACATTTATGAGCATGCATGTGAATTTTTGAAGGATTTTCAAAAGGTTTTAGCCCTCACCTTAGCAAACAACCAAGAAGATGCACAAAAACTTGTTGAAGCTCAAATCTCTTCTTCTTCTTGCTTAGCCGAGATTCCAACTTGGTTTTCTCTATTTTTCCTAGCCTAGTGATCAATCTCTTAGTACATGCATGAGGTTAGAACAAGAAGAAAAGAAATGGAAGCCAAGAACTTACCTAGGGCCGAATAGAAGACTTCAAAAGGACATGCATGTATGATTCTTGCATCCTAGCTAGCTTGCTCGAATTTCTTGCTTGTTGTTTTCCTTGGACAACTATGGTGTGATGAAGATGAGCTATGGAGGCAACAATGTTCAGCTAGGGCCGAGAGAGAGAGAAGAATGAGAGGGAGAGAGAAAAGATTGAGGGGAAAGTGAGAGAAATGAAAAAAAAAATCCCAAGCCTTGCTATTGATGAGGCATGCTCGGCCTTGGGCAGGAAAATTCAGCATTTTGTGTCTTCAAGGTGGAATTTAAAATTGCTAGCATGGGCATGGAAGAGTTGGTCGAGTATGGTGAGGAATTGAGGAGAATTTTGAGCAATTTTTTATGCATTTGTGTCATAGAATGTCATAGTATGTCTAGGAATTAGGTTGAATTGAATAAGCATGCAAAAACACTACCTAGTGGTTGGCCAAGGCTACTAAAAATGCTGAAATTTGTCAACTTTTGATCATTATTTAATTGTGTCTTGAAAGTGCAAAAAGAATAAGGAATAAAGAATAAGGAATGCTTAGTGTTTGGTGAATTTGTTGTCTTCTAGTGAGTTGAATTAGGATTATAATATTGATAGTGGATTTTGTAGGATTGTTTAGTAGTCTAGTGCTTCGTGTAAGATGCTTTCTTGATTAGCGTGAGGGCACGCTTTCCTAGGTCTAGGGCACGTACTACGAGATAGGGCACGCACTACGAGACGAACACACGTTTTTCAAGTAAATGTACGCTACCCTAAATGAATGCACATAATTCAATGCAAGGCACACAAAACGAACACAATTCTTAAACCTAAGTCAAGGCACGCAAATCTAGGTTAGGACACACGAAATGAGGTATCGCACGCTAATCAAGGTCGGGGCACATAAGTCGAGGATTAGGGCATATAATTCTAAGGCACGTATGACGACGCATGCGCGAAAACCAAGACATGGCACGTAATCCAAGGTCAGTCATATCATTCTTGGTCTATGGCACGCAAATCAAGGAAACACACGTTATTCGGGGTCGGGCCTCACATCCTCCCCTCCTTAAAAGAATTTCGTCCCGAAATTCATTCTTGCCTATTGAGGTCATTTAGATGGATTCCGACCATTGTTATTTTCCAACTCCGGGTCGTCCTTTGCTCTGTGATCTCTCTTACCACAACGAATTCACTTCCTAGCTTTCTCCAATCATTTAATTCGGTGTGACCCCTACATTTACAGTTCATTCCTTTGAACAACTCTATTTTCTCCAATTGATCTTAAGGTCGAGTTCATTAACTAAGGTTAGAATCTCCAAACATAGTCATCAAAGCTGCATCAGTATTCTAACAATATAACTATAACTCCAAAATCATGACTCATGTTATATCAATCTTGCATTCATACCTCAAAAGGAATATCACAATAATTCCATGATCCTAGGGTGACATACGCTAATTTCAAGATGATAGGTCTATATCCGATTTACATATCCTATCTACTAGCTTCAAAATTGTTAGCACGTAGGACATACACATGTTATGGATTATTCCCACGATACGACCCTATTTTCAGTTTGAACTCACCAAACAAACTAATCTATCTCAAACCGTCATCTATCGACAGTATCATAGTCCTTATCTCGTAGGTACATTGGATTAACAAATCTTCTAATGACTACTCTCCCAATTACAGGCTCTTATCCATTGACATTCTTCCTCAGCTTCATTAACCTTCAAGCTCGAAATCAAGAAGAAAGACCGTCGAGATTCGTTCAACTCAAACTCTAAGGTTTATTAGGTACCACCGACAAATTGCCATTGAAATTGCATGGGTAAACTGATCATGTCACACTAGTTCAACTCTTACAAGTAAGCTTCATCAGCTTGTGATCCACAATTTGTTTCCTTATTCAAATCTCTATTTTCAAGTCACAAGGCTTTAGAATTTTCTTTTAATCTTATCCAAGACTCCTAAGGCAAATAGTTTCAACCTCAATTAAATTCCATTCATCTCAATCCAAGGTTACGTCATATTCAAGAAGACAATGGTCCTACTCACTTAGCAACCTAGTCATTCCTTCGAACACTTAATGCCTGCCAATATATCTTCAACATTAATGTTACTAAGCTAGGGCCATAGCCATGTAAGTGATATCAATGCTCCACTAGGTTATCGGCCAAACAACAACAATCCTAGGACTATAAATGGGTACCGAAATGATCTAGCTCATAAGATACTTACACGGGATAACTTCAAGGTTGTATCAACATAAGAATTATGACCACGAGGCATTTTTTCAACATAACCTAATAGAACTTCGAAAGTAATCAACCACTTATTTAACTATCACTACAAGATTCACCCTTTATTCAACGACCACGATTCGAAGTCTACCAACCGCTAGTTTCTAGATGTGAAATGGTGCACATAATACGGTTGTCTAACAGCAGTCTCTTGGGTCATTATGACTCTAATTCATCTCTATCTTAACTATATGAAATCTTACTCTTCTCATTTACATATTCAACTAGCTAAGAGCATCAAGACTCATCGACCTTAGGTCCTAAGGTTCACCATTAATCATCATGCATACTCACTATTAGCTATTTAGGATTTCTAATCATACCCTAACGACTCCATTTTGCAACCAGATGCGTTAATCTCATTTCCATGGTTTATATACTAGGTCCATCGGTCTTACTTCGCATAATCACAACTAAATCCGAGGGGCAACAATTTAATACCATGATTCTTAATATCACCAATATTCAACTTAGGACCTTAGCAACGTTAGTCATCTAATGCATAATTCAATACCTTACACTTCTATTCGACCTAACATTTAGGTGTAGTCTTCCGAACACGAGTTCTAGCTACGTGAATTCCTCGATTCCAGCATCCTTATATCTTGTTATACTAAAGATTCATCAACCTTGTTAAACTTAGTCTCTAGAGTTGCCTACATGTCTTGGGGTTATCCATTATTAAGTTACTTAAACACACTATTCATGCCTTAATAATCTAACCTCTATCGTCAATTTCCACGAATTCATCTCTTAATTTCTAGGTCACAATCTTACCATTGAGTGAACTTGAAACTCGTTAATATACACCTTATTAGGTTCAACGATGCTTAATTCCAATCAAGTAAGGATTCGATCATATAAATAGTCTATTATACCATTTTAAGATATAAGAATTTAATTCAAAAGCAACTCCTAAGTCAAACTTCCATTATAAGCATATGAACATATATATACTACTCCACATGTCCAATAGTATATTCTTATATCTAAGGAAAGTTGTATGTCCTCAACATTTATTCTTGAACCACAATGAGAAGAACGGTTTAACAGAATCAAGAACTTTATAGCTATAAAATTGATAACTTAATCACAGGCATATGTATTCCAAAGATAAGGAGATAATTTTACCTCAACAATTATACATGTGCTACGCATTTTATATATATGCATATCCAATAATACGTACGATCCATCGAGTACCTGTGAAGATGCGAGAAATCTCTAACCGAGCCTTTTCGTTCGTCCTGCACAAATTCACTTCCCTGAAAGTCCTAATCCTAACTATCTATGTGTATAAACAGTCATTCACGGTTATATAACATGTACATGTATCAAGGAAGGAGTATAAAAGCATGCATGCATTATCGAGGTCACTAACGTGTCGGTGTGCATGACACATAATACATATGGTCCACAAAGGCACATAATATTCAAAGCAATTAAAGCACATTAGCACACATTCACACATATAAACAAGACATCATAATAACCTTAGGGCTTTTACACATGGTCCGATAGTTGAACCCGACTAATGCCTAGTTAGTAAACTGAGCTCTGATACCATTCTTATATAAGGTGTCACGCCTCAACCTGGCCTATAAAGGTTAGACTAGGGTGTGAACTAATATTCAAGTCACGTCTCGTACTTAACCGTTCATTAAGATTTAACACTTAACGTTTTGGCCTAAACTCCAAAATTTTCTAGAAACCGGCAGTATAACGGCTGTAATTGGACTCTTGGTTTGGCCTAATTCTCTAAACGCCTCAAATTTTTCTAATCTCAAGTTCATTTCCAACTAAGATTGCTATTTATCATCAATTGAAACGCCTATTGGTTATCTTGATGTCTCGTTTGATTTATAACCTAGCATGATACTATGTCTCGTTCGTTTGTTTATCCACGTTACAAAGTACCTGTTGATCTTAGCTTAATAGCGAGTACCTGTTTAAGATTGGATAAGTTCATTCACTTAGTCCTTAACTAATACGTCATGACCTATGATAGATACTAGCGGTAATAATAGCAAAACGATCACAGTAGTGTCTAGTGTCTGTCTAGCAATATCAGTACAAACCAAAATTAGACCCCAAATTACAACGGGGGCCTTTTACATTACACATCAAACAACATGAAAGAAACAGTCTTCAAGTAGCATAGTCTTCACAAATGGCCATAAATCAAGCAAAGCACACAAGATAGGCAATCACTCCAAGGATTCATTGTTAGGCACACCGTCCTCGGGTACCTGTTCTGGATCTTCTTCACTAGAGATGATAAAAGAGGGTGAGTCCTTATGAACTCAGCGAGGGGGAATGAGAAATAGGTTTTGAAACTCATTTTTCGGTTCAACTTATGAAATCCTTTTGCAAGCGTGAATATAACACTAATATCAGTACAGGAACAGAAATACCAGTCTTCTCTCCCCGAGGTTCTCTAGGAACCAAGCGAGAGTACTTATACACATAGTAAAAAGGATACAGTGAGCTTTTGCTCTCAGATCAGATTCAAAATCAGTTGTTGCGGCCGACTTCAAATCATCCCCAAAACACACCAGGTGGGTGTACTCCGGATGTACCCCGAAATCCTACGACCCAACTCTCCGAGGAAGTCTAGCCCCCAAGCGAGAGAGAGAATGGGACAGTGGTAGTCACGGGTGCACCGGCAAGCCCGATGCCGCTCGGTGTGTGTGATCGCTACCACGCCAACAGGAAAGGTTTCAACCTTGTATGCAATGCACATTTATGACATGTAATATATCACATTAGGAGGACAACAAAGTAGGTTGCCTCCGGACAGTCATAAGATTGCACATTGACCAAGTAAACAGGTAGGGCACGATAAAACATGTAATTTCACTTGAAAGGCATATAGAGTTATATGAACATTAAACGGGCAGCCATGTAACACATGTAAATCAAGCCATATAACTCATTACGAAGTCCACGTGATCAAGTAATAAGATTATTCAACATGCAATAACATCTACGTGGGTTCGGGCGCAAGAAAAGCTTATTTGTCAACATGCAATGATCAAAATCATATTTAGGACTAAAAAGGCATTTACGGGCAGCCTACTAAACATATAATTCTACACAATATCCAAATGATCAACACTTAGCAACACTACCTAGTCATTAGGGTTTCCATTTCGTGCATATTCGTGCAATTTAAGCCTCAAACCAACTCAAAGTCAATCTCAAGCCATGCATCATTTAATTCAACATCCTCAAACATTCAAAATAGTCCACACAACATCCTGAAGCTACAATCCCAAGCATTTAATTCAACAAGAGGAGTTACCACAATTTTTCTAAGCACAACATTAAGTGAATCCTTACTGCAATAGGCTGTCTTCTCACAATCAATAGGATAAGCAAACAATCTCCAAATCCAGTGAATAAGAGGTCAAATTAAATTTTAAGAAGTTAACTAAAATCAGAAACAAACCTTGCATCATTTGGAGTTCGAGATCATTAGTTATAGACGAAATAGTGGGACAGCACAAAACTGTCCAGATTTGCACACATTTCGATAATGGACGTTTTTGAGGTCCTTAGGGTCCGATTTAGCCTTAGTTCATTTCTGACAAAAATGTCCAGAACTGAAAAATATTGCAGCACACCAATTTTCATCCATTTTGGACATCATTAACTAATTCAAATATGGTTCGTTCTACAAGGTCAGTGCATCTGCCAAAACCTGCTTCATTTTTCCAGATTTCCAGATTTGGACAAATTTTAAAGATTCGCCATTTTGAAGACCTTAGAGTCAAAATTAGCTTCGGCCTATTTCTGCGAAAAATGTTCAAAACTGACAAAAATTGTCACCTACCATTTTTCATGCATTTTCAACATCATTTCCTAGCTAAAATTACCTCGAAACAATCTGGTCAGAGAGCTGTCAACAATCCGACTTCACCTATCACCACTTTCAAGCCAAGATCTTGCCATGCATGGTTGTTTAAGCTTATGAACGAACATATAACTCAAGTACAGAAGCAAAGACATACATTTATGAGCATGCATGTGAATTTTTGAAGGATTTTCAAAAGGTTTTAGCCCTCACCTTAGCAAACAACCAGGAAGATGCACAAAAACTTGTTGAAGCTCAAATCTCTTCTTCTTCTTGCATAGCCGAGATTCCAACTTGGTTTTCTCTATTTTTTCTAGCCTAGTGATCAATCTCTTAGTACATGCATGAGGTTAGAACAAGAAGAAAAGAAATGGAAGCCAAGAACTTACCTAGGGTTGAATAGAAGACTTCAAAAGGACATGCATGTATGATTCTTGCATCCTAGCTAGCTTGCTCGAATTTCTTGCTTGTTGTTTGCCTTGGACAACTATTGTGTGATGAAGATGAGCTATGGAGGCAATAATGTTCAGCTAGGGCCGAGAGAGAGAGAAGAATGAGAGGGAGAGAGAAAAGATTGAGGGGAAAGTGAGAGAAATGAAAAAAAGAAAAAAAAAGCACAAGCCTTGCTATTGATGAGGCATGCTCGGCCTTGGGCAGGAAAATTCAGCATTTTGTGTCTTCAAGGTGGAATTTAAAATTGCTAGCATGGGCATGGAAGAGTTGGTCGAGTATGGTGAGGAATTGAGGAGAATTTTGAGCAATTTTTTATGCATTTGTGTCATAGAATGTCATAGTATGTCTAGGAATTAGGTTTAATTGAATAAGCATGTAAAAACACTACCTAGTGGTCGGCCAAGGCTACTAAAAATGCTGAATTTTGTCAACTTTTGATCATTATTTAATTGTGTCTTGAAAGTGCAAAAAGAATAAGAAATAAAGAATAAGGAATGCTTAGTGTTTGGTGAATTTTTTATCTTCTAGTGAGTTGAATTAGGATTATAATATTGATAGTGGATTTTGTAGGATTGTTTAGTAGTCTAGTGCTTCGTGTAAGATGCTTTCTTGATTAGCGTGAGGGCACGCTTTCCTAGGTCTAGGACACACACTACGAGGTAGGGCACGCACTACGAGACGAAAGCACATTTTTCAAGTAAATGCACACTACCCTAAATGAATGCACGTAATTCAATGCAAGGCACACAAAACGAACACAATTCTTAAACCTAAGTCAAGGCACGCAAATCTAGGTTAGGACACACGAAACGAGGTATCGCACGCTAATCAAGGTCGGGGCACGTAAGTCGAGGATTATGGCACATAATTCTAAGTCAAGGCACGTATGACGACGCATGCGTGAAAACCAAGATAGGGCACGTAATCCAAGGTCAGTCATATCACTCTTGGTCTATGGCACGCAAATCAAGGAAACACACGTTATTCGGGGTCGGGCCTCACATTTTTCATCCCGGATCGTACGTCGTGAGCCGCGAAAAGGACGACAACCTAATCTATCACATTTCTATTACCGAATCCCACGATACCTTAGGCAAGACAACTTCGCTTCACGTAAAGGCTGGGCCTGTAAACTGAGGGCGTGGGGCTTGGGACCAAGTCTCCGTCGCTCCGGTGCCCATAACTTTCGATCCGTAAGGAGTTACGCGGCACACAACATACTGTTGGAAAGCTCTTCGAGAGCTCTACGACGGGGGTAGCAAGCTACTCGGCTGCGCTTGTTTTTTATCCCAAAATTGAACATTTTTATCAGTTTCGAGCCACATTTATTCTTTTGCGTTGTTTTTTCATCCCGAATCGTAGGTCGCAACCTAATCCATCACATTTCTATTACCAAATTCCACGGCACCTTGGGCAAGACAACTTTGCTTCACATAGAGGCTGGGCCTACACACCAAGGGCGTAGGGCTTGGGACCAGGTCTCCGTCGCTCCGGTGCCCGTAACTTTTGATCCATAAGGAGTTACGCGGCGCATAGCATAACGTTGGAAAGCTCTCCGAGAGCTCTACGACTGGGGCAGCAAGCCTGCTCGGCTGTGCCTATTTTCGGAGTTCAAAATCGAACTTGTTCATCATTTTCGGGACACTTTTCTTCTTTTTCACTATTTTTTTTGTCCCGGACCGTACATCGTGAGCCGCAAAAAGGATGACAACCTAATCCATCACATTTCTATTTCCGTATCCCACGGCACCTTGGACAAGACAACTTCGCTTCACGTAGAGGCTAGGCCCGTAAACCGAGGGTGTGGGGCTTGGGACCAGGTCTCCGTCGCTCCAGTGCCCATAACTTTTGATTCGTAAGGAGTTACGCGGTTCACAGCATACCGTTGGAAAGCTCTCCGAGAGCTCTACGACAGGGGTAGCAATCCTGCTTGGCTACGCCTATTTTTGATCCCAAAATCGAACGTTTTCATCAATTTCGGGCCACATTTCTTTTTTTGCGCTGTTTTTTCGTCCCGCATCGTACGTCATGAGTCGAGAAAAGGACGACAACCTAATCCATCACATTTCTATTACCGAATCCCATGACACCTTGGGCAAGACAACTTCGCTTCACATAGAGGCTGGGCCAGCAAACTGAGGGCGTGAGGCTTGGAACCAGGTCTCCATCGCTCCGGTGCCCATAACTTTTGATCCTTAAGGAGTTATGCGGCGCACAACATACCGTTGGAAAGCTCTCCGAGAGCTCTACGACAAGGGTAGAGTGCCTGCTTGCCTGCGCCTATTTTGGGAGCCCAAAATCTAACGTTTTCTTCTGTTTTGGTATACTTTTCTTTTTTTACGCCTTTTTTCCATCCCAGATCGTACGTCGTGAGCCGCGAAAAGGATGACAACCTAATCCATCATATTTCTATTACCAAATCCCAAGGTACCTTGGGCAGGACAACTTCGCTTCACGTAGAGGCTAGTCCCCAAACCGAGGCCGTGGGGTTTGGGACCAGGTCTCCATCGCTCCGATGCCCATAACTTTTGATCCGTAAGGAGTTATGCTGCGCAAAGCATACCGTTGGAAAGCTCTCTGAGAGCTCTACGACGGGGGCGGCAAGCCTGTTCAGCTGTGCCTTTTTTCGGAGTCCAAAATTGAACGTTTTTATCATTTTCGGGACACTTTTATTCTTTCGCGCTGTTTTTCCATCCCTGATCATATATCGTGAGCCACGAAAAGGATGACAAGCTAATCTATCACATTTCTATTACCGAATCCCACGGCACCTTGTGTAAGACAACTTCGCTTCACGTTGAGGCCGGGCCCGCAAACCGAGTGCGTGGGGCATGGGACCAAGTCTCCATCGCTCCCATGCCCATAACCTTTGATTCGTAAGGAGTTACGCGGTGCACAACATACCGTTGGAAAGCACTCCGAGAGCTCTACGACGAGGGTAGCAAGCCTACTCAGCTGCTGTGAGGCCTGAGCTCGATTTGCGTACGATACCTCGTTTCGTGTGCCCTAACCTAGATTTGCATGCCTTGACCTAGGTTTAAGAGTCATATTTTGTTTTGTGTGCCTTGCATTAAATTTCGTGCATTCATTTAGGGTTGCGTGCATTTACTTGGGAAACGTGCATTTATCTCGTAGTTTGTGCCTTACCTTGTAGTGCGTGCCCTAGACCTAGGTAAGCGTGCCCACACACTAATCAAGAAAGTATCTTATATGAAGCACTAGATCATTAATTAATCCTACAAACTCCACTAACTAATATTAAAATGTTAATTCAACTCACTAGAAGACGAAATTGCACTAAAAGCTAAGCATTCTTATTCTTTATTCTTTATTCTTTTGCACATCCCAAACACACAATATAATAATGCTCAAAACATGACAAAAATTCAGAATTTTGCAAGCCTTGGCCGACCACTTCTTGCATTTGAACTAGCATTGCATAATTTAAAAACACTCCTAGACATTCTATGACACAACACATAAAACAAAGCATAAAAAAACTCCTAAAAACATTACCCAAGCATGCCATTCTCGACCAAAGCACTCCATACAACACTTCATACCTCACAAACATTTCAATTGCTCTAATTCATTCTCTATCTCTCGGCATTGGCTGCAATCTCACTCTCCCTAGCTTAAGCTCATCATCCTAAGGTTCATCTAGACATTCAAGCCACCAAGGAACTCGACCAAGCAAGCTAGAAGCAAAGAAATATGCATGCAAGCTCTTAGAACCTTCATTCGGCCCTTAGGTATGTTGATAGCTTCTATTTCATTTTCTTTTTGTTCTAACCACATGCACATACTAAGAACATGGTTACTAATCTAGGAATTAGAGAATCGCAAGTTATCTCTCGTCCAAGCAAGGAGAAAAGTCGATCTTGTGCATCATCAAGAGCTTTGTGCATCTTCATTATTGTCTTGCTAAGGTGAGGGCTAAAACTTTGTTGAAAAGCTTTCAAAAACCACATGCATGCCTTTAAATGTCTATTTTTACCTCTGTACTTGTGATATATGTGTGTACATGAGCTTTTGTAAACATGCATGGCAAGATATTTGGCTAGAATGTGAAGATAGGTGAAATCGTGTAAATGGCAGTCTTCTGACTTGTTGGAGTGAAGTGAATTTTACCAGGTAAATGATGTTGAAAATGTGTTAAAATTGGTAGGTGACTAGTTTTGCCAGTTCTGAGCATTTTTTGTAGAAATAGGCCAAAGCCAATTTTGATTCTATGGTCCCCAAAATGGTAAAATATCGAAAGGTGTCCAAATCTGGAGAATCTGGGAAAATGAAGCAGGTTTTGGCAGATTCACTATCCTTGTAGAACGAACCAGTTTTGACTCAGTAAAGTATATAAAAAATTCATGAAATTTGGTATGCTGCTAGATTTTTCAGTTCTGGACATTTTTGTCAGAAATAGACTAAGACTAAATCTGACCCTAATGTCCTAAAAATCGACAAGTATTGAAATGTGTACAAATCTGGACAGTTTTGCGTAGTCTCACGGTTTTGGCTATAACTCTTGAATCCGAACTCCAAATGATGCGAGGTTTGTTTCTGGATTTAGTTCACTCCTTAAGATTTAATTTGACATTTTGTTCACTGGAATTGGAGATTGTTTGCTTGTCTCAATGATTGTGAGAAAACAGACCATTGCAGTGAGGTTTTCATCTAGTGATATACGTTGAAAATTATTGTAACTTCTCTTGTTGTATTAAATGCCTGAGATTGTGGCACTTGGATGTTGGGTGGACTGTTTTGAATGCTTGAGGGTGTTTTAATTAATCGATGCATGGCTTGAGTTTAATTACGTGACAACTTGTGACTTAATTGCACGGGTAAGCATGAATTGAAGCCCTAGTGACTAGGAAAACTCGCTAAGTGTTGATCCTATGGATATCGTGTTTAATTATGTGATTAGTAGGCTTCCCGTAGTTGTCCTTATAGCCCTAAATGTGATTCCAATGATTACATGTTGACAAGTAGACCTTTCTTGCACCCGATCCCACGTAGACGTCGTGGCAGGTTGTCTAATCTTATTATTTGATTGTGTGAACCCCGAAATGAGTTATATGACTTGATTCACATGTGTTACTTGGCTGTCCGTTTAATATTCATATAACTCCATGTGTTTTACAAGTGAAATTACCTGTCATAGCATGCCTTGTGTGTTTAGTTGTCAACCTGCGATCTTATAACTGCTCGGAGGCAACCTACTTTGTTGTCCTCCTAAAGTGATATGTTAAATGTTATAAATGTGCATTGCATACAAGGTTGCAACCTTTCATTGTGGCATGGTAGCGTTTCACGCACGCCGGGCGGCATCGGGCTTGCCGGTGCTACCGTGACTACCATGGTCCAATTCCCTATCTCACTTGGCATTCCACCATCGGAGAGTTGGGTCGTAGATTTTCGGGGTACATCCGGAGTACACCTGTTACGCCCCAACCCGACCTATAGAGGTTATACTATAGAGTGATCTAAACATTCAAGTATTTTCACGTACTTAATCATTCAAGAAGGTTTAACACTTAACGTTTAGCCTAAACTCCACAAACTCTCCGAAAAACCGACAGCATAACGACTGTAATTGGGCTTTTTAGTTTGACCTAGTTTTCTAAAGGCCTCCAAACTTTCAATTTCAAATTCATTTCCAACTAAGATTACTATTTATCACCAGTTGAAACACATGCTAGTTATCTCGAAGTCTCGTTTGATTAACAACCTAGCATGATACCATGTCTCGTTTGTTTGTTAATCCTTGTTACAAAAGTACCTGTTGATCTTAGCCTAACAATAAGTACCTGTTTAAGATTGGATAGATTCATCTACTTAATCCTTTACCTGATACTTCATAAACCTGCGATAGATACTAACCAGTAGCGATAGCAAAAACGACCATAGTAGTGTCTATTTAGTTATGATCAGTACAACCCAAAATTTGACCCCAAATTACAACGGGGGTCATTTACAATACAACAACAAGTAACATAAGAAATAGTCTTCAAGCAACATATCGTTCACAAAATGGCCATAGTCATGTAAGGCATGTAAGACAAATAATCATTCCAAGGAATCATCAAAAGGCACGTTGTCCTCGGGTACCTGTTCCTGGTCTTCTTCACCTGAGATGATAAAAGCGGGTGAGTCCTTATGAACTCAGCGAGGGGGAACGACAAATAAGTTTTGAAACTCATTTTTCCGGTTCAACTTATGAAAACCCTTTTTGCAAGCATGACATATATCACAAGTAAGTTCATAATGTAATATAAAAGTAAAAGAACACAATTACCCGTCTTTCCTCCCCGAGGTCCTCTAGGAACCAAGCGAGAGTAATTATACACATAGTGAAAAGGATACGGTGAGCTTTTGCTCTCAGTTCATTTCAAGTATCAGTTGTTGCGGCCGACTTCAAATCATCCCCTTATCACGCCAAATGGGTGTACCCCAGATGTACCACGAAATCCTACGACCCAACTCTCCAAGGAAGTCTAGCCCCCAAGCGAGAGAGGGAATTGGACAATGGTAGTCACGGTTGCACCGTCAAGCCCGATGCCGCCCGGTGTGCGTGAAACGCTACCATGCCAGAATGAAAGGTTGCAAACTTGCATGCAATGCACATTTATGACATTTAATATATCACATTAGGAGGACAACAAAGTAGGTTGCCTCCGAGCAGTCATAAGATTGCACATTGACAAGTAAACACATGAGGCATGATATGACAGGTAATTTCACTTGTAAAGCACATGGAGTTATATGAATATTAAATGGGAAGCCATGTAACGCATGTAAATCAAGTCATATAACTCATTTCGAAGTTCACGTAATCAAATAATAAAGTCATACAACATGCAACGACGTTTACGTGAGACCGGGTGCAAGAAAGGCCTACTTGTCAACATGTAATCATCGAAATCACATTTAGGGCTACAAGGGAAACAACGGGCAGCCTACTAATCATATAATTAAACACGATATCCATAGGATCAATACTTAGCGAGTTTTCCTAGTCATTAGGGTTTCAATTCATGCTCACCCGTGCGATTAAGCCCTAAGTTGTCAAGTAATTAAACTCAAGCCATGCATTGATTAATTCAAACACCCTCAAGTATTCAAAACAGTCCACACAACATCCAAGTGCCACAATCCCAAGCATTTAATACAACAAGAGAAGTTGCAATAATTTTCAAAACATATCGCTAAATGAAAACCTCACTGCAATGGTCTGTTTTCTCACAATCATTGAGACAAGCAAACAATCTCCAATTCCAGTGAACAAAATGTCAAATTAAATCTTAAGGAGTGAACTAAATCCAGAAACAAACCTCGCATCATTTGTAGTTCGGGTTCAAGAGTTATAGCCAAAACCGTGAGACTACGCAAAACTGTCCAGATTTGCACACATTTCAATACTTGTCATTTTTTTGGACCTTAGGGTCAGATTTAGCCTTACCCTATTTCTGACAAAAATGTCCAGAACTGAAAACTATAGCATCATACCAAATTTCATGCATTTTTTATATCATTTACTAAGTCAAAACGGGTTTGTTCTACAAGGACAGTGAATCTGCCAAAACCTGCTTCATTTTCCCAGATTTTCCAGATTTGGACACCTTTCAATGTTTTGCCATTTTGGGGACATTAGACTCAAAATTAGCTTTGGCCTATTTCTATGAAAAATTCTCATAACTGGAAAAACTAGTCACCTACAAATTTTCACACATTTTCAACATCATTTACCTGGTCAAAATCACTTCGCACCAACAAGTCAGATGACTGTCCTATACGCAATTTCAGCTATCATCACATTCTAGCTAAATATCTTGCCATGCATGTTTACAAAAGCTCATGTACACACATATATCACAAGTACAGAGGTAAAAATAGACATTTAAAGGAATGCATATGGTTTTGAAAGCCTTTCAAAGAAGTTTAGCCCTCACCTTAGCAAGACAACAAAGAAGATGCACAAACTCTTGATGAAGCACAATGTCGACCTTTTTCCTTGCTTAGCCGAGAGACAACTTGAGATTCTCTAATTTCCTAGCTTAGTGACCATGTTCTTAGTATGTGCATGTGGTTAGAACAAGAAGAAAATGAAATAGGAGCTATCAAACTTACCTAAGCCGAGATGAAGGTTCTATGAGCTTGCATGTGCGACTTTTGCATTCTAGCTTGCTTGGTCGAGCTTCCTAGTAGCTTGCATGTCTTGATGAACCTTAGGATGATGAACTCAAGCTATGGAGAGTAGAATTTCAGCCAAGGGCCGAGAGAGAGAGATAAGAAATGAGAGAGTGAGAGAAAATGAGAGAAAGAGAAAATGTGAGAAAGAAAATGAAAGGCTTAGCATTTTGGTCGGCTATATGCTTCTACAATCTGATTTTTGTGTTGTCTTTTGAATGTTATTTGAATTGTTGGTAGACAAGGGTGATGTGGCCGAGATGGATGCCTTAGTAGTTAGCAAAATGTGGCTTTGGTGCAAGCAAAAGGTATGACAATGTGAAGTCTTTGTCTTAAGCATGCTTGGTTAAAATAAATTTTGTTCAAACTTTGCTCAAAGCCCTTGGTTTGGCCTACCCTATGAGCATCAAGATCTGAATTTTTTTGTTTGTTCAAGGCTTTTTTTATTGTGTGTTTGGGAAGTGCAAAAGAATAAAGAATAAAGAATAAGAATGTCTAGCTTTTTGTGAGATTTCGTCTTCTAGTGAGTTGACTTAGCATTTTAATATTAGTTAGTGGAGTTTGTTGGATTAATTAATGATCTAGTGCTTCGTGTAAGATGCTTTCTTGATTAGCGTGAGGCCACGCACTACGAGGTAAGGCATGAACTACGAGACGAATGCACGTTTTCCAAGTAAATGCACGTAACCCTAAATATATGCACGTAATTCAATGCAAGGCACACAAAACGAAACACGACTCTTAAGCCTAGGTCAAGGCATGCAAATCTAGTTTAAGGCACACGAAACGAGGTATCGCACACAAATCGAGGTCGGGCCTCACATCCCCCCTCCTTAAAAGAATTTCGTCCCGAAATTCAATATTACCTTTGAAATAATGCTGGATACTGTTGTTCCATCTGGTCTCGCCTTTCCCACGTTTCTTCTTTTACTTCATGATGATCCCATAACACTTTCATCATTGGTATAGATTTGTTGTGCAACTCCCGATCTTGCTGGTCTAGGATCCGAATGGGCTTCTCTTCATAAGACAAGTTCTCTCGAAGCTGCAATGGCTCTAGCTCCAAGATATGCGATGGATCAGGGTGATACTTCCGTAGCATTGAAACATGAAAAACATCGTGAATATTGGAGAGGTTTTGGGGTAGTTCCAGGCGATACGCCAATTTTCCAACCTTCTCAATTATCTCAAATGGTCCTACAAACCTCGGGCTTAACTTTCCACCCTTACCATGTTTAATCAGTCCCCTCCGAGGTGATATCTTCAAGAACACCTTGTCTCCGACCTCAAACTCTAGACTCCGTCTCCGTCGGTCTGCATAACTTTTCTACCTGCTCTGGGTGGTAAGCATCCGTTTCCGGATGAGGTGGACATTATCAACAATCTTCATAAGTTCAGGTAAAAGGGTCGGGTCAAAAGTCTTCGTCTCACCTACTTCATCCCAGTAAATTGGGGATCGACACTTACGTCCATACAATGCCTCAAATGGGGCTATCGCGATAGTGGCCTGATAACTGTTATTATAAGCGAACTCCGCTAAAGATAGATATTTCTCCCAACCTTTCCCGAAGTCTAAAACACACGCCCAAAGCATATCCTCCAGAATCTGAATAGTTCTCTCAGATTGTCCATCAGTCTGAGGGTGATAAGCCGTGCTGAAACTCAACTTCGTTCCTAAAGCTTCTTGCAATCGCTTCCAAAATCGGGAAGTAAAACAAGGATCCCTATCCGATACAATACTCACAAGCATCCCGTGCAACCTTACAATATCCGCCACATACATGTCTCCCAGTTTCTCAAGACTATCCTCCTTGTTCATCGGTAAGAAGTGTGCTGACTTGGTCAATCTATCCACTATAACCCAAACGGCATCATGACCCTTTCGTGACCTGGGCAGGTCCATGACAAAGTCCATAGTTATATGTTCCCATTTCTATTGAGGAATCTCCAATGGTTGAAGTAAACCTGCCGATCGTTGATGTTCTGCTTTGACTCTCTAGCAAGTCAAACACCGTGCCACAAACTCCGCAATCCCTCTCTTCATGTTATTCCACCAATAGTACTGCTTCAAATCCCAGTACATCTTTGTTTCGTCGGGGTGAATAGTGTATCTTGAATTATGGGCTTCTTCAATAATCTTCTTTTTCAGCTCTGGCTCATTAGGAACACAAATCCGATTCCTAAACCTCCAAATACCATCATCATGAAACTTGAAATCTGTGTTGCTTTCTTTAATCTTCTGAAACTGTTGGTCCTTTTGTTGAGCCTCTCGTAATTCAGACAACAAGGTCGATTGAACTTGTGTAGTGGCAAAAAGTAACCCTTTTTGAGTCAATTGTGGTTTCCACAAAAATGTTTCCTCTAACAACTCCTGCACCTTAACTTCCAATTTTGCCATGCTCGCTTTCCGGCTTAAGGCATCTGCAAATAAATTTGCTAAACCGGGCACATAATTGATTGTGCAGTTATAATCATCCAAAAGCTCCATCCACCGCCTTTGCCTCATGTTCAACTCTTTTTGTGAGAACAAGTATTTCAAGCTCTTGTGATCAGTAAACACCTCGAACTTGTTACCCCACAGATAGTGCCTCTATTTCTTGAGTGCAAACACAATAGCCGCTAACTCCAAATCATGCGTTGGGTAGTTCAATTCATACGGCTTCGATTTCCTAGAAGCATACGCAATCACTCTACCATTTTGCATCAACACACAAACCAGTCCTTCCTTCGAAGCATCGATATAGATTATAAAACCTTGACTCCCTTCAGGCAATGCAAGAACGGGTACAGTAGTCAATCTTTTCTTCAATTCTTGGAAGCTGTTCTCACACTTGTCATCCCACACGAACTTTGTTTTCTTTTGAGTGAGCTTTGTAAGCGGTCCTGCAATCTTTGAGAAATCCTTCATGAACCTCCGATAATAGCCAGCTAGACCAAGAAAACTCCGAACCTCCGTAACATTTTCCGGCTTCTTCCAAGACATCACCGCTTCTATCTTTGCTAGATCCACTGCTATTCCCTCTTGGGATATGATATGCCCCAAAAATGCAATCTGCTGCAACCAAAATTCGTATTTGCTAAACTTTGCATACAATTGATGCTCTAGAAGTTTCTGCAGTACCAATCGCAGATGTTGTTCATGCTCAGCCTCAGATTTTGAGTATACCAAAATATCATCAATAAAGATCACCACAAATTGGTCCAAGTAGGGTTGAAACACCCTGTGCATCAAGTCCATAAAAGATGCAGAGGAATTAGTTAGCCCAAATGGCATCACCACATATTCATAATGCCCATATCTTGTCTTGAAAGACGTTTTAGGCACATCCTCCTTTTTGATCCACAACTGGTAGTACCCTTGCCTCAAGTCAAGCTTCGAATACACTTTGGCTCCTTGAAGTTGATCAAATAACTCGTCGATCAGTGGAAGTGGGTATTTATTCTTGACGGTTACTTGGTTCAATCCTCAGTAATCGATGCATAGCCTCAACGTTCCATCTTTCTTCTTTACAAACAGGACTGGCGCACCCCACGGAGAAGAACTTGGTTGAACGAACCCCTTCTTCAACAATCCTTGCAATTGGTCCTTCAATTCTTGTAGCTCGGCTGGTGCCATACGATAGGGAGCTTTAGATATCGGCTGGGTGCCAGGCAGTAATTCTATGATGAACTCGATCTCCCGATTTGGAGGTAAATCGGGCAATTCTTCTGGAAACACATCCGCATAATCTTTAATCACTGGCATCTCCTCCAACTTAGCTTTGTCCGACGGCTTGTTGATGAGGTAAGCTAAGTATCCACTGCATCCTTTTCTCAAGGACTTCATTGCTTTCGTAGATAAAATGATAGAACTCCTGGTGAAATCTCTTCGACCCATTACCTCTAGTATTGGTTGACCAGGTATCTGGAATGTTACAATCTTCGTCCGGCAATCTAGTTGGACATGATGCTTTGCCAACCAGTCTATCCCTAAGATGACTTCATAGTCTCGAAAAGGTAATACAATAAGATTGGCTGAGAATTCTCTATCTTTAATTTGGATTTTACATGCTTTACAAGCTGAGCTAGTAACAAGTTTAGAACCCATCGGAGTACCAACTTCTACTTCATAAGGCAAACATACAACTCTCAGTTTTACACGTTGCACACATAAGGGAGTAATAAATGAATGAGTAGCACCTGGATCAATTAGCACTCTAACAGGTTGATTCAATATCAAGAATGTACCTTCAACAACAGCGGTCTCCTCTGGAAGCTCATCGCACTCAATAGCATAAGCTCGAGCCTGAACTCTAGGAACTGGAGTCTTGCCTCTACCAGCTGGTTTAACTTGATTTTGTCCTCCTTGCCATTTAGGGCAATCCTTGATCTGATGCTGATCACTACCATACCGCACACATCGTCCTGACTTCTTCCAGCACTGGGCCTCGGTGTGACCCTTCTTGTCACAATAAGAACAGTTGATAGACTGAGTAGCAGGTGAACTACTTGTGGATCTGCGGGTGGAAGAGGCTGATGGCGCTTTAGTCGGGCCACGGTTATTAATTGGTATGTTCTGGCTCTGGCCCTGACTACGACTCTGGCTCTGGAATTTCCTCTGTTAACCTGGAGGCTGATACGGTTTCTTATTCGGCTGGCTTGAATCGGCTCTATTAAGTTTCATCTTCTCAACTCGGGAAGCAACAACAAGGAGAGCAGAATAAGTATCGAAGTCATGCGAAGCCAATTGGTCCTGAATTTCTGGCCTTAACACATTTGTAAATTTCCACATCTTCGCCTCTGGGGTACTGACCGTGTATTGAGCATAGCGGGACAGTTGGTCAAAACGAGCCTCGTACTGGGCCACCGTCATGTTACCCTGGATCAAGTGCATGAATTCCTCAATCCGCCTCTGCCTGGAAACTGCAGGTACGTATTTTTCCTTGAATGCCTTAACGAAATTACCCCACAAGCGAGGTGTCTGATCAGTTTCCCAAAGTGCCTCCACAGTGTGCCACTAATGCTCAGCATCCCCGTGCAACAAAAACACAGCGAACTCCACCTTTTCTTCATCAGTATAGTCAACTGGTCTGAAAATCCTCTCGATCTCAGACAGCCAAGCCTCTGCCTTTTCCTCATCAGCTTCCCCGTGGAATTTGGACGTGTGAAAGTCAAGAAACTCCCGCATTCTGCTACGTCTCCTATGGTTACCGTCATTCCTGTTGTTGTTGTTATTGTTGTTTGTTTCATGTGCATCATGACGTTCAATCACTCGTGACACGCAATCCATGGCATTCGCCATCATGTTAAACATAGCCATGCCGGGATTAGTTTGATAAGCATCTCCGGTCTCTTGGGGCTCACCGCTCCTATTAGTAGTACAGGTACTAGGGCCAGCCATCTATAGGTACATATTATGATGCACAATTTATTGGAATACGACAAACAAGAATTTAATGCATAAGATATGCAACATATAATTTTATATAGATACACAATTCTAGAAACAGTTAAGACATGTTAATCACATAAGCACATAAAAACAGAGAAGGCACACTTGATACTGTCACACAATAACACATATAAACAAGTCATCTCAATTACCTTAGGGCTTCTACCCATGGTCCAAGAGTTAAACCCAGCTTAAGCAATCTAAGCTCTGATACCATTTACATATAAGGTGTCACGCCCCAACCCGACATATAGAAGTTAGACTAGGGAGTGATCTAAACATTCAAGTCTTTTCACGTACTTAATCGTTCAAGAAGGTTTAACACTTAACGTTTACCCTAAACTCCACAAATTCTCTGGAAAACCGGCAGCATAACTGCTGTAATTGGGCTCTTTAGTTTGACCTAGTTTTCTAGAGGCCTTCAAACTTTCAATTTCAAATTCATTTTCAACTAAGAGTACTATCTATCACTAGTCGAAACGCTTGCTAGTTATCTCGAAGTCTCGTTTGATTAACAACCTAGCATGATACTATGTCTCGTTTGTATGTTAATCCTTGTTACAAAAGTACCTGTTGATCTTAGCCTAATAATAAGTACCTGTTTAAGATTGGATAGATTCATCTACTTAATCCTTTACCTGATACTTCATAAACCTGCGATAGATACTAACCAGTAGCGATAGCAAAAATGACCATAGTAGTTTCTATCTAGTTATGATCAGTACAACCCAAAATTTGACCCCAAATTACAACGGGGGTCATTTACAATACAACAACAAGTAACATAAGAAATAGTCTTCAAGCAACATATCGTTCACAAAATGGCCATAGTCATGTAAGGCATGTAAGGCAGGTAATCATTCCAAGGAATCATCAAAAGGCACGTTGTCCTCGAGTACCTGTTCCTGGTCTTCTTCACCTGAGATGATAAAAGAGGGTGAGTCCTTATGAACTCAGCGAGGGGGAACGAGAAATAAGTTTTGAAACTCATTTTTCCGGTTCAACTTTTGAAAACCCTTTTTGCAAGCATGACATATATCACAAGTAAGTTCATAATGTAATATAAAAGTAAAAGAACACAATTACCCGTCCTTCCTCCCCGAGGTCCTCTAGGAACCAAGCGAGACTACTTATACACATAGTGAAAAGGATATGGTGAGCTTTTGCTCTCAGTTCATTTCCAATATCAGTTGTAGCGGCCGACTTCAAATCATCCCCTTATCACGCCAAATGGGTGTACTCCGAATGTACCACGAAATCCTACAACCCAACTCTCCGAGGAAGTCTAGCCCCCAAGCAAGAGAGGGAATTAGACAATGGTAGTCACGGTTGCACCGTCAAGCCCGATGCCGCCCGGTGTGCGTGAAATGCTACCACTCCAGAATGAAAGGTTGCAACCTTGCATGAAATGCACATTTATGACATTTAATATATCACATTAGGAGGACAACGAAGTAGGTTGCCTCCGAGCAGTCATAAGATTGCACATTGACAAGTAAACACGCGAGGCATGATATGACAGGTAATTTCACTTGTAAAGCACATGGAGTTATATGAATATTAAACGGGAAGCCATGTAACGCATGTAAATCAAGTCATATAACTCATTTCGAAGTTCACGTAATCAAATAATAAAGTCATACAACATGCAACGACGTTTACGTGAGACCGGGTGCAAGAAAGGCCTACTTGTCAACATGTAATCATCGAAATCACATTTAGGGCTACAAGGAAAACAACGGGCAGCCTACTAATCATATAATTAAACACGATATCCATAGGATCAATACTTAGCGAGTTTTCCTAGTCATTAGGGTTTCAATTCATGCTCACCCATGCGATTAAGCCCTAAGTTGTCAAGTAATTAAACTCAAGCCATGGATTGATTAATTCAAACACCCTCAAGTATTCAAAACAGTACACACAACATCCAAGTGCCACAATCCCAAGCATTTAATACAACAAGAGAAGTTACAATAATTTTCAAAACATATCGCTAAATGAAAACCTCACTGCAATGGTCTGTTTTCTCACAATCATTGAGACAAGCAAAAAATCTCCAATTCCAGTGAAAAAAAATGTCAAATTAAAGCTTAATGAGTGAACTAAATCCAGAAACAAACCTCGCATCATTTGTAGTTCGGGTTCAAGAGTTATAGCCAAAACCGTGAGACTACGCAAAACTGTCCAGATTTGCACACATTTGAATACTCATCGTTTTTGAGGACCTTAGGGTCAGATCTAGCCTTAGCCTATTTCTGAAAAAAATGCCCAGAACTGAAAAATATAGTAGCATACCAAATTTCATGCATTTTGGATATCATTTACTAAGTCATAACTGCTTCGTTCTACAAGGACAGTGAATCTGCCAAAACCTGCTTCATTTTCCCAGATTTTCCAGATTTGGACACCTTTCAATGTTTTTCCATTTTGGGGACTTTGGAGTCAAAATTAGCTTTGGCATATTTCTATGAAAAATTCTCAGAACTGGCAAAACTAGTCACCTACAAATTTTCATGCTTTTTCAACATCATTTACCTGGTCAAAATCACTTGGCACCAACAAGTCAGAAAACTGTCCTATACGCGATTTCAGCTATCATCACATTCTAGCCAAATATCTTGCCATGCATGTTTACAAAAGCTCATGTACACACATATATCACAAGTACAGAGGTAAAAATAGACATTTAAAGGCATGCATGTGGTTTTGAAAGCCTTTCAAAGAAGTTTAGCCCTCACCTTAGCAAGACAACAAAGAAGATGCACAAACTCTTGATGAAGCACAATGTTGACCTTTTTCCTTGCTTAGCCAAGAGACAACTTGAGATTCTCTAATTTCCTAGCTTAGTAACCATGTTCTTAGTATGTGCATGTGGTTAGAACAAGAAGAAAATGAAATAGGAGCTATCAAACTTACCTAAGCCGAGATAAAGGTTCTATGAGCTTGCATGTGCGACTTTTGCATTCTAGCTTGCTTGGTCGAGCTTGCTAGTAGCTTGCATGTCTTGATGAACCTTAGGATGATGAACTCAAGCTATGGAGAGTAGAATTTCAGCCAAGGGCCGAGAGAGAGAGATAAGAAATGAGAGAGTGAGAGAAAATGAGAGAAAGAGAAAATGTGAGAAAGAAAATGAAAGGCTTAGCATTTTGGTCGGCTATATGCTTCTACAATCTGATTTTTGTGTTGTCTTTTGAATGTTATTTGAATTGTTGGTAGACAAGGGTGATGTGGCCGAGATGGGTGGCTTAGTAGTTAGCAAAATGTGGCTTTGGTGCAAGCAAAAGGTATGACAATGTGAAGTCTTTGTCTTAAGCATGCTTGGTTAAAATAATTTTTGTTCAAATTTTGCTCAAAACCCTTGGTTTGGCCGACCCTATGAGCATCAAGATCTGAATTTTTTTGTTTGTTCAAGGCTTATTTTATTGTGTGTTTGGGAAGTGCAAAAGAATAAAGAATAAAGAATAAGAATGTCTAGCTTTTTGTGAGATTTCGTCTTCTAGTGAGTTGACTTAGCATTTTAATATTAGTTAGTGGAGTTTGTAGGATTAATTAATGATCTAGTGCTTCGTGTAAGATGCTTTCTTGATTAGCGTGAGGGCACGCTTTCTTAGGTTTAGGGCACGCACTACGAGATAAGTCATGAACTACGAGTCGAATGCATGTTTTCCAAGTAAATGCACGCAACCCTAAATGTATGCACATAATTCAATGCAAGCCACACAAAACGAAACACGACTCTTGAGCCTAGGTCAAGGCATACAAATCTAGGTTAGGGCACACAAAACGAAGCAAGCAAATCGAGGTCGGGCCTCACAACACCCAAATGGGAGCGATAAGTGGATTATTGAAGTCGGCTGCAACAATCGTATCGAAATCGATATTGAGAGCAAATGCTCACCGTATCCTTGAAATGATTGGTAATTGTATCTGTTGCTCAATTTAATTCTTATACTTTGCGTACCTTAGTACTTGTAATACGTGACATGTTTTCAAAAGTGGTTTTTCATAAGTTAACCGGAAAAAGAGTTTCAAAACGTATTTCTCGTTTCCCCTCGCTGAGTTCATAAGGACTCACCCTCTTTTATCATCTCAGGTGAAGAAGACCAGGAACAGGTACCCGAGGACAAAGTGCCTATTGATGACTCCTTAGAATGATTGCTTGCCCTACGTGCCTTAATTGACTATGGCCATTTTGTGAACGATATGTTGCTTGAAGACTATTTCTTATGTTGCTTGTTGTTGTATTGTAAATGACCCCCGTTGTAATTTGGGGTCTAATTTTGGCTTGTACTAATCATAACTAGATAGACACTCTTATGATCGTTTTTGCTATCGCTACTGGTTAGTATCTATCACAGGCTTATGAAGTATCAGGTAAAGGATTAAGTAAAATGAATCTATCCAATCTTAAGCAGGTACTCATTGTTAAGCTAAGATCAATAGGTACCGGTGTAACTAGATTGACAAATAAACGAGATAAAGTCATCATGCTAGGTTGTTAATCAAACGAGACTTCGAGATAACTAGTAGGCGTTTCGATTGGTGATAAAAAGTAATCTTAGTTGGAAATGAAATTGAGATTGGAAATTTTGAGGCGTTTACAGAATTAGGTCAAACTAAAGAGCCCAATTACAGCCGTTATGCTGCCAGTTTTCCAGAGAATTTGTGGAGTTTAGGCTAAACGTTAAGTATTAAACCTTCATGAACGATTAAGTACGTGAAATGACTTGAATGTTTAGATCACTCCCTAGTCTAACCTCAATAAGTTGGGTTGGGACGTGACAGCTGCGCCTATTTTTTGAGCCTAAAATCGAACGTTTTCATCAGTTTCGGGACACTTTTCTTCTTTTGCCCTATTTTTTCATCCCGGATCGTACGTCATGAGCTGCGAAAAGGATGACAACCTAATCCATCACATTTCTATTACCGAATCCCATGGCACCTTGGGCAAGACAACTTTGCTTCACGTAGAGGCTGGGCCCGCAAAACTAGGGCATGGGGTTTGGGACCAGGTCTCCGTCACTTCGGTGCCCATAACTTTTGATCCGTAAGGAGTTATACGACACACAGCATACCGTTGGAAAGCTCTCCGAGAGCTCTACGACGGGGGCAGCAAGCTTGTTCGGTTGTACATGTTTTCAGAGACCAAAATCAAACGTTTTCATCATTTTCGGGACACTTTTCTTCTTTTGCGCTATTTTTTCGTCCTGGATAGTACGTCATTAGCCGTGAAAAGGACAACAACCTAATCCATCACATTTCTATTATTGAATCCTACAGTACCTTCTGCAAGACAACTTCGCTTCACGTTGAGGCCGAGCCTGCAAACCGAGGGCGTAGGGATTGGGACCAGGTCTCCGTCGCTCCGGTGCCCATAACTTTTGATCCGTAAGGAGTTACGCGGCGCACAACATACCGTTGGAAAGCTCTCCGAGAGCTCTATGACGGGGGCAACAATCCTGCATGGCTGTGCCTATTTTCAGAGCACAAAATTGAATATTTTCATCAGTTTCGAGATACTTTTCTTCCTTTGCCCTGTTTTTCTGTCCCGGATAGTACATTGTGAGTCACGAAAAGGCCGGCAACCTAATCCATCACATTTCTATTACTGAATCCCAAGGGACCTTTGTGTGGCCCGACCCCGAATAACGTGTCCTACCTCGATTTGCGCGCCTTAGACCTAAAATTAAATGACTGACCTTGGATTACGTGGCATGTCTTGGTTTTCGTGCATACCTCGTCATACGTGCCTTGATCTAGAATAGTGTGCCCTAATTTCTGACTCACGTGCGGTACCTAGAAATACGTGCATGACCTCGTTGTACGTGCGTTACCTCGTTTCGTGTGCCCTAACCTTGAACTGCGTACCTTAACCTAGATATAGAGTCATGCCTTGATTTGCGTGCATTTGCATTAGAATCCGTGCATTTATCTTGAAGTACGTGCATTAGTCTTGAAGTTCGTGTCTTACCTCGTAGTTTGTGTCTACCTTATAATTCGTGCCATAGACCTAGGAATTTGTGCCACCACGTTGATCAAGAAAGAATCCTACACAAAGCACTAGACATTAAAATAATCATACACAATCCACTAACCAATATTATATTCCTAATTCAAATTCTCTACAAACTCCACTAACAATAAAATAATACTAAACTATTCCTACATTTCCCACTAACTATTATTCTATTCATAATTCAACTCATCAACAAACATTCCTATATTTTATTCTACCTAGATTCCCTCATTCCCCAACATTCCTATGACAATTCTAATGACACAAATGCATAAAAAATTAGTCCTAGACAAACTATGACAAAACACTTAACACAATGCATTAAAAATTGCTCAAATTCTCCTCAAATCTCCACCATTTTTGACCAAGTGCTCCATGCTCATGCTAGCCATTTCAAAATACTCCTTGAAGACACAAAAAGTCTGAATTTGTCTGCCCAAGGCTGACCATATACTCAAAAAAATTGCAAAGCCATCACTTTTGTCATATTCTCTCATTTTCTCTCAATTTCTCTCACTTCCCTCTCATTTTCTCTCTCCATTTCGGTTTTGGCTGAGTTTCCTCCACCTCTTAGCTCATCTTCATCATCCTAAGGTGCATCAAGACAAACCACAAGCAAAGAAATTCACCCAAGCAAGCTAGGATGCAAGAAACACACATGCAAGCATTTTGAGTCACCATTTTCGGCCTAGGTAAGTTTTCTTGGCTTCCATTTCTTTTCTTCTTGTTCTAACCTCATGCATGTGCTAAGAGATTGATCACTAGGCTAGGAAAAATAGAGAAACCAAGTTGGAATCTCGGCTAAGCAAGAAGAAGAAGAGATTTGAAGCTTCAACAAGTTTTTGTGCATCTTTGTGGTTGATTGCTAAGGTGAGGGTTAAAACCTTTTGGAAACTCTTCAAAAATTCACATGCATGCTCATAAATGTGTGTATTTGCTTCTGTACTTGAGCTATATGGTCGTTCATAAGCTTAAACAACCATGCATGGCAAGATCTTGGCTTGAAAATGATGCTAGGTGAAGTCGAAATTGTTGACAGCTCTCTGACCAGTCTGTTCGAGGTAAATTTAGCTAGGCAAATGATGTTGAAAATGCTTGAAAATTGGTAGGTGACTATTTTGGACGGTTTTCAACATTTTTCCCAGAAATAGTCCGAAGCTAATTCTAACTATAAAGTCCTAAAAATGGCAAATATTTAAAATGTGACCAAATATGGAAATCTGGAAAAATGAAGCAGGTTTTGGCAGATGCACTGACCTTGTGGAACGAACCATATTTGACTTAGTAAATGATGTCCAAAATGCATAAAATTTGGTGCGCTGCTAGATTTTTCAGTTCTGGACATTTTTGTCAGAAATGGACTAAGGATGAATCTGACCCTAAGGACCTCAAAAACGTCAATTATCGAAATGTGTGCAAATCAGGACAGTTTTGTGCTATCCCACTATTTCGGCTATATCTAATGATCCCGAACTCCAATTGATGCTAGGTTTGTTTATGATTTTAGTTAACGTCTTAAGATTTAATTTGAAATCTTATTCACTGTATTTGGAGATTTTTTGATTATCCTATTGATTGTGAGAAAACAGCCTATTGCAGTAAGGGTTTCACTTAGTTATATGCTTGGAAAATTGTTGTAACCTCTCTTGTGGTACTAATTGCTTGGAATTGTGGTATTGGGATGTTGTGTGGACTGTTCTGAGTACTTGAAGATGTTTGGATTGAATGATTTTGAGTTGACTTAGGGTTTTAATCACACGATTAAGCATGAAATGAAAACCCTAATGACTAGGTAGTTTTGCTAAGTATTGATCATTTGGATATTGTGTGGGAATTTTATGCTTAGTGGACTGCCCGTAAATGTCGTATAACTTCAAATGTGATTTTGACCATTGCATGTTGACAAATAAGCTTTTCTTGCACCCGAACCCATGATTGACGTCATTGCATGTTAAATAATCTTATCACTTGATCACGTGGGCTTCTTAATGAGTTATATGGCCTGTTTTACATGTGTTACATGACTGCTCGTTTAATTTTCATATAACTCTGTAAGCCTTTCAAGTGAAATTTCCTGTCTTATCATGCCCTGCTTGTTTACCTGTCGATGTGCAATCTTATGACTGTCCGGAGGTAACCTACTTTGTTGTCCTCCTACTGTGATATCTTATCTGTTTTATCGTGCCCTGCCTGTTTACTTGGTCAATGTGCAATCTTATGACTATCCAGAGGCAACCTACTTTGTTGTCCTCCTACTGTGATATATTACCTGTCATAAATGTGCATTGCATACAAGGTTGCAACCTTTCCTGTTGGCATGGTAGAGATCACGCACACCGGGCGGCATCGGGCTTGCCGGTGCACCCGTGACTACCATGGTCCCATTCCCTCTCTCGCTTGGGGGCTAGACTTCCTCGGAGAGTTGGGTCGTAGGATTTCGGGGTACATCCGAAGTACACCCACCTAGCGTGTTTAGGGGATGATTTGAAGTCGGCCGCAACAACTGATTCTGGAACTGATCTGAGAGCAAAAGCTCACTGTATCCTTTTACTATGTGTATAAGTACTCTCGCTTGGTTCCTAGAGAACCTCGGGGAGGAAAGACTGGTATTCCTGTTCCTGTATCTTATATCATTGTTATATTCATGAATGTAAAAAGGATTTTCATAAGTTGAACCGGAAAATGATTTTCAAAACCTATTTCTCGTTCCCCCTCACTGAGTTCATAAGGACTCACCCTCTTTTTGTCACAGGTGCATCAGATTTGGAACAAGTACCCGAAGTAAATGTGCTTGTTGATGATTCCTGGGAGTGACTACGTGCTTTTGTGCTTTGCCTGAAAGGGGTTGCTATATGGATATTGTGTTTGATTGCAAAATGTTCATTTTATTTATGTAAATGACCCCGTTGTAATTTGGGTCTAATTCTAGGGTTGTACTATCTATAACCGGATGAACTTTTATTTGGTTGTTTGCTTTCGTTTTCTTGATTAGTAGTTGTCGTAGGCAGTCAAACCACTAGATGAACAATCAACTAAGTTAATTCTATCTAATTTCACCTAGGTGCTCATTTGCAAACTAAAGGATAATAGGTACTTGTATGATAGGAAATTGACAAATAAATAGGACATAGTTATCATGTTAGGCTTATTAACCAAACGAGACTTTCAAGATAAACTAGTAGGCAAATCGGTTGGTGATAAATAGGAGTCCCTAATGGAATTGGATTAATGATTGGAATAATTAAGGTGTTTAGAGAATTAGGTCAAACCAAAGAGCCCAATTACAGCCATTATGCTGCCGGTTTTTCGAAAAATTTTGGAGTTTAGGCCAAAACGTTAAGTGTTAAATCTTTATAAACAGTTAAGTGTGTGATATTACCTGAATGTTTAGTTCACACCCTAGTCTAACCTTATAGGCCGGGTTGGGGTGTGACAATCTTCGGCAAGACAACTTCGCTTCACATAGAGGCTGGGCCCGTAAACCGAGGATGTGGGGCTTAGGACCAGGTATCTGTCCCTCCGGTGCCCATAACTTTTGATCCGTAAGGAGTTACGCGGCGCACAACATACCGTTAGAAAGCTCTCCGAGAGCTCTACGAAAGGGGCAGCATGCCTGCTCAGCTGAGCCTGTTTTTGGAGCCCAAAATCAAACATTTTCATCATTTTCGTGACAATTTTCTTTTTTTGCGTTGTTTTTTTTGTCCCGGATCGTTCGTCGTGAGCCGCAAAAAGGACGACAACCTAATCCATCACATTTCATTTACCGAATCCCATAGCACCTTATGCAAGACAACTTCGCTTCACGTTGAGGCCGGGCCCGCAAACCAAGGGCGTAGGGCTTGGGACCAAGTCTCCGTCGCTCCAGTGCCCATAACTTTTGATCCGTAGGGAGTTACGCGGCGCACAACATACCGTTGGAAAGCTCTCCGAGAGCTCTATGACGGAGGTAGCAAGCCAGCTTTTGCTGCACCTGTTTTCAGATCCCAAAATTGAACGTTTTCATCAGTTTTGGGCCACTTTTTTTCTTTTGCCCTGTTTTTCCGTCCCAAATCTTACGTCGTGAGCCACGAAAAAGACGACAACCTAATCCATCACATTTCTATTACCGAATCCCACGGAACCTTAGGCAAGACAACTTCGTTCACGAAGAGACTGGGCCCGCAAACCGAGGGCGTGGGGCTTGGGACCAGGTCTCCGTCGCTCTAATGCCGATAACTTTTGATCCGTAGGGAGTTACGTAGTGTACAGCATACCGTTGGAAAGCTCTCTGAGAGCTCTACGCCGGGGGCAATATTCTTGCTTGGCTTCGCCTATTTTTCGAGCCCAAAATCAAATGTTTTTTTCAGTTTCGGTACACATTTCTTCTTTTACGCCGTTTTTCCATCCCGGATCGTACGTCGTGAGCCGCGAAAAGGACGACAACCTAATCCATCACATTTCTATTACCGAATCCCAAGGAACCTTGGGCAAGACAACTTCGCTTCACGTAGAATCTGGGCCCGCAAACCGTGGGCGTGGGGCTTGGGACCAGGTCTCCGTCACTCTGGTGCCCATAACTTTTGATCCGTAAGGAGTTACGCAGTGCAAAGCATACAGTTGGAAAGCTCTCCGAGAGCTCTATGATTGGGGAAGCAAGCCTATTCGGCTGTGCCTATTTTTGAAGTCCAAAATTGAACGTTTTCATCATTTTCGAGACGATTTTCTTCTTTTGCGCTGTTTTACCATCCCGGATCGTACGTCGTGAGCTGCAAAAAGGACGACAACCTAATCCATCACATTTCTATTACCGAATCCCACGGTGTGTAAGACAACTTTGCTTCACGTTGAGGCTGGGCCAACAAACTGAGGGCGTGGGGCTTGGGACCAAGTCTCCGTCATTCCGGTGCCCATAACTTTTGATCCGTATGGAGTTACGTGGCGTACAACATACCGTTGGAAAGCACTACGAGAGCTCTACGACAGGGGAAACAAGCCTGCTCGGCTGCGCTTATTTTTGGAGCCCAAAATTGAATGTTTTCATCAGTTTCGGGATAATTTTCTTCTTTTGCCTTGTTTTTTCGTCCCGAATCGTACGTCGTGAGCCGCGAAAAGGACGACAATCTAATCCATCACATTCCTATTACCGAATCCCACGGCACCTTGGGCAAGAAAACTTCGCTTCACATAGAGGCTGGGCCCGTAAATCGAGGGCGTGGGGTTTGAGACCAAGTCTCCGTCGCTCCGGTACCTATAACTTTTGATCCGTAAAGAGTTACACGACACACAGCATACCATTGGAAAGCTCTCCGAGAGCTCTACGATGAGGTTAGCAAACCTGGTCGGCTGCTGTGAGGCCCGACCCCGATTTGTGTGCGAAGCCTAGCTTCGTTTGCCCTGACCTAGATTTGCGTGCCATGACCTAGGTTTAAGAAATGAGTTCATTTTATGTGCCATGCATTGAATTACATGTATTTGTTTGGGATTGTGTGCATTTACTTGAAAAACGTGCGTTCGTCTCGTAGTTCGTGTCCTACCTCATAGTGCGTGCCCTAAACCTAGTAAAGCGTGCCTTCACGCTAATCAAGAAAGTATCTTTCACGAAGCACTAGACTATTAAACAATCCTACAAAGTCCACTATCAATATAATAATCCAAATTCCATTCACTAGAAGACAAAAATGCACCAAAAACAAAACATTCCTTATTCTTTATCCATTATTCTTTTTGCACTTCAAAATACAATTAGAATAATGCTCAAGATGACACAAATTCAGCATTCTTTAATGCCTTGGCCGACCATATCAAGCTTTTTTGCACAAGGTTTGAGCAATTGTTTTATTCTATTGCATGCCAAGACAATTTATGACTCAAAGCATTAAAAAATTGCTCAAAAAATTCACTCAATCTCCTCACCATTCTTGACCACAACACCTTGCCCATCCTAGCAATTTCAAAATAGCACATTGGAGACACAAAATGCAGAATTTTGAAGCCCAAGGCCGACATTCTCCTTGAAGATGCAAAAGGCTTCCTTGTTTGTCATTTTCTTCATTTCTTTTCATTCATTTCTCTCCTCATCTCTCCTTTCTCTCTCATTCTCGGCCTTGGCTGAATTCACCATCTTTTCAACTTCTCCTCTTCACATCATAGCTAAGTATAGCAAGCTACAAGTAAAGAACTACAACCGAGCAAGCTAGAGTTTGAAAATTTCTCTTGCATGTGCATTGAAGCTTCATTTTCGGCCTAGGTGAGTTACTAAGCATCCATTTCTTTTCTTCAAGTTCTAGCTATGTGCATGCACTAAGAGATTGATCATTAAGCTAGGAAAAATAGAGAAAAACTAGTGAGGTTCTCGGCTAAGCAAGGGAAAGGAGAAGATTTGAGCTTCAACAAAGGGTCTTGAGCATTTTGTGGTTGATTGCTAAGGTGAGGGCTAAAACCTTTTGAAAACTCTTTAAAACTTCACATGCATGCTCATAAATGTGTGTATTTGCTTCTGTACTTGAGTTATATGGTCGGTCATGAGCTTAAACAACCATGCATGGCAAGATCTTGGCTTGAAAATGATGCTAGGTGAAGTCGAATTTATGTGACAGCTCTCTGACCAGTCTGTTCGAGGTAAGTTTGGCTAGGCAAATGATGTTTAAAATGCTTGAAAATTGGTGGTTCACTAGTTTGGACAGTTTTGAACATTTTTCCCAGAAACAGGCCGAAGCTAAATTTGAATCTAAGGTCCATAAAATGGCAAATTATTAAAATGTGACCAAATCTGGAAATCTGGAAAAATGAATCAGGTTTTGACAGATGCACTGACCTTGTGGAACGAACCATGTTTGACTTAGTAAATGTTGTCCAAAATGCATGAAATTTGGTTTTCTGCTATATTTTTCAGTTCTGGACAATTGTGTCAGAAATGGACCAAAGCTAAAACTGACTCTAAGGACCTCAAAAACGTCAATTTATGAAAAGTGTATAAATCTGGACAGTTTTGTGCTACCTCACTGTATCGGCCATAACTAATGATTCTGAACTCCAATTGATGCAAGGTTTGTTTATGCGTTTAGTTAACTTCTTAAGCTTTAATTTTAAATCTTACTCACTGAATTTGGAGATTGTTTTCTTACCCGATTGATTGTGAGAAAACAGCCTATTGCAGTGAGTGTTTCACTTAGCTATATGCATGGAAAACTATTGTAACCTCTCTTGTGGTACTAATTTCTTGGAATTGTGATGTTGGAATATTGTGTGGACTGTTTTGAGTACTTGAGGATGTTTGAATTGAATGATGTATGACTCGGGAATGATGTTGAGTTGACTTAGGGCTTGAACACACGATTATGCATGAAACGGAAACCCTAATGGCTAAGTAGTCTTACTAAGTGTTAATCATTGGATATTGTGTGGAAACTGTACGTTGCGTGGGCTGCCCGTAAATGTGTTATAACTTCAATTATGGTTTTGACCATTGCATGTTGTCAAATAAGTTTGTCTTGCTACCGAACCCACGTAAATGTTATTGCATGTCGAATAATTCGTATCACTTGATTATATGAGCTTCTTGATGAGTTATATGGCCTGTTTTACATGTGTTACATGGCTGCCCGTTTGATGTTCATATGACTCTATATGCCTTTCAAGTGAAATTACTTGTATTATCGTGCCTTGTTTGACCACTTGACAACATGCGATCTTATAACTGTTCGGAGGCAACCTACTTTGTTGTCCTCCTAATGTGATATGTTAAATGTTATAAATGTGCATTGCATACAAGGGTGCAACCTTTCGTGTGGCATGGTAGCGTTTTACATCCGCCGGGCGGCATCGGGCTTGCCGGTGTTACCGTGACTACCATGATCCAATTCCCTCTCTCGCTTGGTATTCACCCTTGGAGAGTTGGGTCGTAGGTTTCGGGGTACATCCGGAGTACACCCAATTGGGAGTGATAAGTGGATTATTGAAGTCGGCCGCAACAATTGATTCAAAATTGAAATTGAGAGCAAATGCTCACCGTATCTTTGAAATGATTGGTAATTGTATCCGTTTCTCAATTTGTTTCTTATAATTGCTTACCATATTATTTGTAATATGTGACATATTTTAAAAAGGGGTTTTCATAAATTGAACCGGAAAATGAGTTTCAAAATTTATTTCTCGTTCCCCCTCGCTGAGTTCATAAGGACTCACCCTCTTTTATCATTTCAGGTGAAGAAGAACAGGTACAGGAACCCGAGGATAATGTACCTAATGATGAACCCCTGGAGTGATTGCCTGTTATTGTTGTTTTGCTTGAACGTGATTACTTGTGTACCTTTTCCTACTTGAAGACTATTTCCCTTATGTTATTTGTTGCTTGTGATGTAAAAGACCCCCGCTGTAATTTGGGGTCTAATTTTGGTTTGTACTTATTTTAAGTAGACCGATACTAGACATGACACTACTATGATCGTTTTGCGTTTACTACCACTAGTATCTATCATAGGTTATGATGCTTAGTTAAGGAATAGGTAAATGAACTTATCCAATCTCAACAAGTACTCGCTAATAAGCTAAGATCAACAGGTATATTTTGAAACGAGAATAAATGGACAAACGAGACATAGCATCATGCTAGGTTATAAATCAAACGGGATGTTGAATTAACCAATAGGCAATTCAATTGATGGAATAATAGTAATCTTAGCTGGAATTGAATTTGAGATGGTAAATTTTGAGGCTGTTAGAAAATTTAGGTCAAAACAAAGAGCCCAATTAAAGCCGTTATGCTGCCGGATTTCTGAAAAATTTTGGAGTCTAGAATAAAACGTTAAGTGTTAAACCTCCTAGAATGATTAAGAATATGAAAGGACTTGAATGTTTAGATCACACCCTAGTGTAACCTTTATAGGCCAGGTTGGGGCGTGACAGCTGCGCCTGTTTTTGATCCCAAAATCGAACGTTTTCATCAGTTTTGGGCCACATTTATTCTTTTGCACTATTTTTTCATCTCGGATCGTAAGTTGTGAGTCGCGAAAAGGACCACAACCTAATCCATCACATTTCTATTATCGAATCCCATGGCACCTTGGGCAAGACAACTTTGCTTCACATAGAGGCTGGGCTCGCAAACCGAGGGCGTAGGGCTTAGGACCAAGTCTCTGTCGCTCCGGTGCCCATAACTTTTGATCTATAAAGAGTTACTCGGCGCATAGCATAACATTGGAAAGCTCTCCGAGAGCTCTACGACTGGGGTAGCAAGCCTGCTTGGCTGTGCCTGTTTTTGGAGCCCAAAATCGAATGTGTTCATCATTTTCGGGACACTTTTCTTCTTTTCTGCTATTTTTTCGTCCCAGATCGTACGTCGTGAGCCGCGAAAAGGACGACAACCTAATCCATCACATTTCTATTACCGAATCCAATGGCACCTTGGGCAAGACAACTTCGCTTCACATAGAGACTGGGCCCGTAAACCGAGGCCGTAGGGCTTGGGACTAGGTCTCCGTCGCTCCGGTGCCCATAACTTTTGATCCGTAAGGAGTTACGCGGCACACAACATACCGTTAGAGAGCTCTCCAAGAGATCTACGATGGGGGAGCAAGCCTACTCGGCTGCGCCTTTTTTTTAATCTCAAAATCGAACGTTTTCATCAGTTTCGGGCCACATTTCTTCTTTTGTGTTGTTTTTTCGTCCTAGATCGTAAGTCGTGAGTCGTAAAAAGGACAACAACCTAATCCATCACATTTCTATTACCGAATCCCATGGCACCTTGGACAAGACAACTTCGCTTCACATAGAGGCTGGCCCCGCAAACCGAGGGCGTAGGGCTTGGGACCAAGTCTCCATCGCTCCGGTGCCCATAACTTTTGATCTATAAAGAGTTACGCGGCGCAATGCATAAAGTTGGAAAGCTCTTTGAGAGCTCTAGGATTGGGGCAGCAAGCCTGCTCGGCTGCGCCTATTTTTGGAGCCCAAAATCGAACGTGTTCATCATTTTTGGGACACTTTTCTTCTTTTTCGCTATTTTTTCGTCCCAGATTGTACGTCGTGAGCTGTGAAAAGGACGACAACCTAATCCATCACATTTCTATTACCGAATCCAACGGCACCTTGGGCAAGACAACTTCGCTTCACGTAGAGGCTAGGCCCGTAAACTGAGGCCGTGGGGCTTGAGACCAAGTCTCCGTCGCTTCGGTGCCCATAAATTTTGATCTGTAAGGAGTTGCGCGTCGCACAGAATACCGTTGGAAAGCTCTCTGAGAGCTCTACGACGAGGGCAGCATGCCTGCTTGGCTGCGCCTGTTTTGGGAGCCCAAAATCCAATGTTTTCTTCAGTTTCGGTGCACTTTTCTTCTTTTACGCAGTTTTTCGATCCTAGATCGTACGTCGTGAGCTGCGAAAAGGACGGCAACCTAATCCATCACATTTCTATTACCGAATCCCAAGGAACCTTGGGCAGGACAACTTCGCTTCACTTAAAGGTTGGGCCCGCAAACCGAGGGCGTAGCACTTGGGACCAAGTCTCTATCGCTCCGGCGCCCATAACTTTTGATCCGTAAAGAGTTATGCAGCGCAAAGCATACCGTTGAAAAGCTCTCTATGAGCTCTACGACGAGAGGAGCAAGCCTGTTCGGATGTGCCTATTTTCAGAGTCCAAAATTGAACGTTTTCATCATTTTCGGGACACTTTTATTCTTTTGCGCTGTTTTTCCATCCCGGATTATAAGTCATGAGCCGCGAAAAGGACGACAAGCTAATCCATCACATTTCTATTACCGATTCCCACAGCACCTTGTGTAAGACAACTTCGCCTCATGTTGAGGCCGGGCCCGCAAACCGAGGGTATAGGGCATAAGACCAAGTCTCTATTGCTTCGGTGCCCATAACCTTTGATTCGTAAGGAGTTACGTGGCGCACGACATAACGTTGGAAATCTCTATGAGAGCTCTATGACGGGGGTAGCAAGCCTGCTCGGCTGCGCCTATTTTTGGGCCCAAAATTGAACGTTTTCATCAGTTTCGGGACACTTTTCTTCTTTTGCCCTGTTTTTTCGTCCCGCATGGTACGTCGTGAGCTGCAAAAAGGACAACAACCTAATCCATCACATTTCTATTACCGAATCCCACGGCACATTGGGCAAGACAATTTCGCTTCACGTAGAGGCTGGGCCCGCAAACCTAGGGCGTAGGGCATGGGACCAGGTCTCTGTCGCTCTAGTGCCCATAACTTTTGATCCGTAAGGAGTTACACGGCGCACAGCATACTGTTGGAAAGCTCTCCGAGAGCTCTACGATGGGGGCAGCAAGCCTGTTCGGTTGTACATGTTTTTAGAGACCAAAATCGAACATTTTCATCATTTTCGAGACACTTTTCTTCTTTTGCATTATTTTTTCATCCCGGATCGTACGTCGTTAACCGTGAAAATGACGACAACCTAATTCATCACATTTCAATTATCGAATCCTACAGTACCTTCTGCAAGACAACTTTGCTTCACGTTGAGGCCGGCCCGTAAACCGAGGGCGTGGGGCTTGGGTCCGGGTCTCCGTCGCTCCGGTGCCAATAACTTTTGATCCGTAAGGAGTTACACAGCGTACAAAATACAGTTGGAAAGCTCTCCGAGAGTTCTACGACGGGGGCAGCAATCCTGCTTTGCTGTGCCTATTTTCAGAGAACAAAACCGAATGTTTTCATCAGTTTCGGGACACTTTTCTTCTTTTGCCCTGTTTTTCTGTCCCGGATCGTACGCCGTGAGTCGCGAAAAGGACGACAACCTAATCCATCACATTTCTATTACTGAATCCCAAGACACCTTGGGAAAGACAACTTCGCTTCACGTTGAGGTTGGGCTCGGAAACCGAGGATGTGGGGCTTGGGACCAGGTCTCTATCGCTCCGGTGCCCATAACTTTTGATCTGCAAGTAGTTATGCGGCGCATAGCATACCATTAGAAAGCTCTCCGAGAGCTCTACGAAGGGGGCAGTATGCCTGCTCAGCTGTGCCTATTTTTGGAGCCCAAAATCGAACATTTTCATCATTTTCGTGACACTTTTCTTCTTTTGCGCTATTTTTTCGTCCCGAATCGATCGTCGTGAGCCGCGAAAAGGACGACAACCTAATCCATCACATTTCATTTACCGAATCCCATGGCACCTTGTGCAAGACAACTTCGCTTCATATTGAGGCTAGGCCCACAAACCGAGGTCGTAGGGCTTGGGACCAGGTCTCCATCGCTCCGGTGCCCATAACTTTTGATCCGTACGGAGTTACGGGGCGCACAACATACCGTTGGAAAGCTCTCCGAGGGCTCTACGACTGGGGCAGCATGCCAGCTTGGCTTTGCCTATTTTTAGAGCCCAAAATTGAACGTTTTCATCAGTTTTGGGCCACTTTTCTTCTTTTGCCCTATTTTTTTGTCCCGGATCGTACGTCGTGAGCCGCGAAAAGGACGACAACCTAATCCATCACATTTTTATTACCGAATCCCATGAAACGTTGGGCAAGACAACTTTGCTTCACGAAGAGACTGGGCCCGCTAACCGAGGGCATGGGGCTTGGGACGTGGTCTCCGTAGCTCCAGTGCCAATAACTTTTGATCTGTAAGGAGTTACGCGGCCTAAAGCATACCGTTGGAAAGCTCTTCGAGAGCTCTACGACGGGGGCAGCAAGCCTGTTTAGTTGTACATGTTTTTAGACCAAAATAGAACGTTTTCTTTAGTTTCGGTACACTTTTCTTCTTTTAGGCCATTTTTCCATCTCGGATCGTACGTCATGAGCCATGAAAAGGACGACAACCTAATCCATCACATTTCTACTACCGAATCCCAAGGCACCTTGGGCAGGACAATTTCGCTTCACGTAGAGGCTGGGCCCGCAAACCGAGGGCGTAGGGCTTGGGACCAGGTCTCCGTCGCTTCGGTGCCCATAACTTTTGATCCGCAAGGAGTTACGAGGTAGAAAGCATACTGTTGGAAAGCTCTCCGAGAGCTCTACGACACGGGCAGCAAGCCTGTTCGGCTGTGCCTATTTTCGGAGTCCAAAATTGAACGTTTTCATCATTTTTCGGACACTTTTCTTCTTTTGTGCTGTTTTACCATCCCAGATCGTATGTCGTGAGCTGCGAAAAAGATGACAACCTAATCCATCATATTTCTATTACCGAATCCTATGGCACCTTGTGTAAGACAACTTCGCTTCACGTTGAGGCCGGGCCAGCAAAGCGAGGGCGTGGGGCTTGGGACCAAGTCTCCGTCGCTCCGGTGCCCATAGCTTTTGAGCCGTATAGAGTTACGCGGCGTACAACATATCGTTGGAAAGCTCTCCGAGAGGTCTATGATGAGGGTAGAAAGCTTGCTCAGTTGCGCTTATTTTCAGAGCCGAAAATTGAATGTTTTCATCTGTTTAGGGACAACTTTCTTCTTTTGCCCTGTTTTTCCGTCCCGGATCGTACGTCATGAGCCGCGAAAAGGACAACAACCTAATTCGTCACATTTCTATTACCGAATCCCACGGCACCTTGGGCAAGACAACTTCACTTCACGTAGAGGCAGGGCCTGTAAACCGAGGGCGTGGGACTTGGGACTAGGTCTCTGTCGCTCCGGTGCCCATTACTTTTGATCCGTAAGGAGTTACGCGGTGCACAGCACACCGTTGGAAAGCTCTCCGAGAGCTCTATGATGGGGGTAGCAAGCCTGTTAGGCTGCTCTTGTTTTTGATAGCGAAATCGAACATTTTCATCAGTTTCGGGCCACATTTCTACTTTTGCGCTGTTTTTTCATCACACATCGTACGTCGTGAGTCGCGAAAAGGATGACGACCTAAGCCATCACATTTCTATTACCGAATCCCATGACACCTTGGGCAAGACAACTTCATTTCACATAGAGGCTGGGCCCGCAAACCGAGGGCGTGGGGCTTGAGACCACGTCTCCATTGCTCCGGTGCCCATAACTTTTGATCCGTAAGGAGTTACGAGGTGCACAGCATACCGTTGGAAAGCTCTCTGAGAGCTCTACGACGTGGGTAACATGCCTACTTTGCTGCGCCTGTTTTGGGAGCGTAAAATCCAACGTTTTCTTCAGTTTCGATACATTTTTCTTCTTTTACGCCGTTTTACCATCCCATATCGTACGTGAGCCGCGAAAAGGACGACAACCTAATCCATCACATTTCTATTACCGAATCCCAAGGCACCTTGGGCAGGACAACTTCGCTTCACGTAGAGGCTGGGCCCGCAAATCGAGGGCGTGGGGCTTGGGACCAAGTTTCCGTCGCTTCGGTGCCCATAACTTTTGATCCATAAGGAGTTATGCGGCGCAAAGCATACCGTTGGAAAGCTCTCCGAGTGCTCTATGACGGGGGCAGCAAGCCTGTTCAACTGTGCCTATTTTTTGAGTCCAAAATTGAACATTTTTATCATTTTCGGGACACTTTTATTACTTTGCTCTGTTTTTCCATCCTAGATCGTACGTCATGAGCCGTGAAAAGGACGACAAGCTAATCCATCACATTTCTATTACCGAATCCCGTGACACCTTGTGTAAGACAACTTCGCTTCAGGTTGAGGCCGGGCCTGCAAGCCGAGGGCGTAGGGCATGGGACCAAGTCTCCATCACTCCGATGCCCATAACCTTTGATTCGTAAGGAGTTGCGTGGCGCACAACAGACCGTTGGAAAGCTCTCCGAGAGCTCTACGACAGGGGTAGCAAGCCTGCTCGGATGCGCCTATTTTTTGAGCCCAAAATCGAACGTTTTCATTAATTTCGGGACACTTTTCTTCTTTTGCCCTATTTTTTCATCACGGATCGTACGTCGTGAGCCGTGAAAAGGACGACAACCAAATCCATCACATTTCTATTACCGAATGCCATGGCACCTTGGGCAAGGCAACTTCGTTTCACGTAGAGGATGGGCCCGCAAACCTAGGGCGTGGGGCTTGGGACCAGGTCTCCATCTCCAGTTGTGAAGCTCTCCGAGAGCTCTACGATGGGTGCAGCAAGCCTATTCGATTGTACATGTTTTCAGAGACGAAAATCGAACATTTTCATCATTTTCAGGACACTTTTCTTCTTTTGTGATGTTTTTTCATCTCGGATCGTGCGTCATTAGCCGTGAAAATGATGACAACTTAATCCATCATATTTATATTATCGAATCCTATAGTACCTTCTGCAAAACAACTTTGCTTCACGTTGAGGCTGGGCCCGCAAACCGAGGGCGTGGGGCTTGGGACCAGGTCTCCGTCGTTACGGTGCCCATAACTTTTGATCCGTAAGGAGTTACACGGTACACAACATACCGTTAAAAAGCTCTCCGAGAGCTCTACGATGGGGGCACCAATCCAACTTGTCTGCGCCTTTCTTTAGAGCCCAAAATCGAACATTTTCATCAGTTTCAGGCCACTTTTCTTCTTTTGCCCTGTTTTTCCGTCCCGGATCATACGTCGTGAGCCCCGAAAAAAAGGACAACCTAATCCATCACATTTCTATTACAGAATCCAACTAAACCTTGGGCAAGACTACTTCGCTTCACGAAGAGGCTAGGCCCGCAAATCGAGGACGTGGGGCTTTGGACCAGGTCTCCGTTGCTCCGTTGCCCATAACTTTTGATACGTAAGGAGTTACGCGGTGTACGGCATGTCGTTGGAAAGCTCTCCGAGAGCTCTACGATGGGGGAAGCAAGAGTACTCATTTGTGCCTGTTTTTTATCCCAAAATTGAACATTTTCATCAGTTTCGGGCAACATTTTATCTTTTGTGCAGTTTTTTTGTCCCGAATCGTACGTCGTGAGTCGCGAAAAGGACGACAACCTAATCCATCACATTTCTATTACCGAATCCCACAACACCTTATGCAAGACAACTTCGCTTCACATAGTGGCTGGGCCCGCAAACCGAGGGCGTGGGGCTTGGGACCAGGTCTCCGTCACTCCGGTGCCCATAACTTTTGATTCGTAAGGAGTTATGCGACGCACAACATACTGTTGGAAAGCACTCCGAGAGCTCTACGACAGGGGCAGCAAGCCTGTTCGGCTATGCCTTTTTTTTGTAGTCCAAAATTGAACGTTTTCATCATTTTTGGGATACTTTTTTTCTTTTGCCATGTTTTTCAATCCCAGATCGTACATCATGAGCTGCGAAAAGGACGACAACCTAATCCATCACATTTCTATTACCAAATCCCATGGCACCTTGTGCAAGAAAACTTCGCTCCATGTTGAGGCCGAGCACAGAAATCGAGGGCGTGGGGTTTAGGACTAGGTCTCCGTTGCTCCGATACCCATAACTTTTGATCCGTAAGGAGTTACGCGGCGCACAGCATACCGTTGGAAAGATCTCTGTGAGCTCTACGACGAGGGCAGGATGCCTGTTCAGTTGTACCTATTTTCGGAGACCAAAATCGAACGTTTTCATTATTTTCGGGACACTTTTCTCCTTTTGCCTTGTTTTTTCGTCCCGGATCGTACGTCGTGAGCCGTGAAAATGATGACATCCTAATCCATCACATTTTTCTTACCGAATGCCACAGCACCTTGGGCAAGACAACTTCGCTTCACGTAGAGGCTGGGCCAGTAAACTGAGAGCGTGGGGCTTAGGACCAGGTCTCCGTCGCTCCGGTGCCCATAACTTTTGATTTGTAAGGAGTTACGCGGCGCACAGCATACCATTGGAAAGCTCTCCGAGAGCTCTACGATGGGGGTAGCAAGCTTGCTTGGCTGTGCGTATTTTTGATCCCAAAATTAAACGTTTTCATCAGTTTCGGGCCACATTTCTTCTTTTGCCCTTTTTTTTCATCCCGGATCGTAAGTCGTGAGTCACGAAAAGGACGACAACCTAATCCATCACATTTCTATTACCGAATCCCATGGCACCTTGGGCATGACAACTTCGCTTCACATAGAGGCTGGGCCTGCAAACCGAGGGCATAGGGCCTGGGACCAGGTCTCCGTCGCTTTGGTGCCCATAACTTTTGATCCATATGGAGCTACGTGGCGCATAACATAACGTTGGAAAGCTCTCCGAGAGCTCTACGACTGGGGCAGCAAGCCTGCTCGATTGTACCTGCTTTCGGAGCCCAAAATCGAACGTGTTCATCATTTTTGGGACACTTTTCTTCTTTTTCGCTATTTTTTCGTCCCGGATCGTACGTCGTGAGCCGCAAAAATGACGACAACCTAATCCATCACATTTCTATTACCGAATCCCGCGGCACCTTGGGCAAGAAAATTTTGCTCCACGTAGAGGCTAGGCCCGTAAATCGAGGTCGTGGGGCTTGGGACTAGGTCTCCGTCGCTCCGGTGCCCATAACTTTTGATCCGTAAGGAGTTACGCGGCACACAGCATACCGTTGGAAAGCTCTCCGAGAGCTCTACGTCGGAGGTAGCAAGCTTGCTCGGCTGAGCCTATTTTTTATGCCAAAATCAAATGTTTTCATTAGTTTCAGGCCACATTTCTTCTTTTGCCCTATTTTTTTGTCCCGGTTCGTAAGTCGTGAGTCACGAAAAGGACAACAACCTAATCCATCACGATTCTATTACCGAATCCCATGGCACCTTGGGCAAGACATCTTCGCTTCACATAGAGGCTGGACCCGCAAACCGAGGGCATAGGGCTTGGGACCAGGTCTCCGTCGCTCCGGTGCCTATAACGTTTGATCCAAAATGAGTTACGCGGCACATAACATAACGTTGGAAAGCTCCCCAAGAGCTCTACGACTGGGGCAGCAAGCCTGCTTGGCTATGCCTATTTTTGGAGCCCTAAATCGAACATGTTCATCATTTTCTGGACACTTTTCTTCTTTTCCGCGATTTTTTCATCACAGATCGTACGTCGTGAGCTGCGAAAAGGACGACAACCTAATCAATCACATTTCAATTACCGTATCCCACGGTACCTTGGGCGAGACAACTTCGCTTCACGTAGAGGCTGGGCCCGTAAACCGAGGCTGTAAGCTTGGGACCAGGTCTCCGTCGCTCTGGTGCCCATAAATTTTGATCCGTAGGGAATTATGCAGCGCACAGCATACCGTTGGAAATCTCTCTGAGAGCTCTACGACGGGGGTAGCAAGCCTGCTCGGCTGCGAATTTTTTTATCCCAAAATCAAACGTTTTCATCAGTTTCGGGCCATATTTAATCTTTTGCGCTATTTTTTCATCCCAGATCGTAAGTCGTGAGTAGCGAAAAGGACGACAACCCAATCCATCACATTTCTATTACCGAGTCCCATGGCACCAAGGGCAAGACAACTTCGCTTCACATAAAGGCTAGGCCCGCAATCCGAGGGCGTAGGGCTTGGGACCAGGTCTCCGTCGCTCCCGTGCCCATAACTTTTGATCCATAAGGAGTTACGCGGTGCATAGCATAACGCTAGAAAGCTCTCCGAGAGCTCTACGACTGGGGCAGCAAGCCTACTCGGCTGTGCCAATTTTCAAATAACAAAATCGAACATGTTCATCATTTTCGAGACACTTTTCTTCTTTTTCGCTGTTTTTTCGCCCCGGATCGTACGTTGTGAGCCGTGAAAAGGACGACAACCTAATCCATCACATTTTTATTACCGAATCCCACGAAACCTTAGGCAAGACAACTTTGCTTCACGTAGAGGCTGGGCTCATTAACCGAGGCCGTGGGGCTTGTGACCAGGTCTCCGTCGCTTCGGTGCCTATAACTTTTTATCCGTAAAGAGTTACGCGGCGCACAACATACCGTTGGAAAGCTCTCTAGGAGCTCTACGACGGGGGTAGCAAGCCTGCTCGGCTGCACCTTTTTTTGATCCCAAAATCGAACGATTTCATCAGTTTCAGGCCACATTTCTTCTTTTTCACTATTTTTTCATCCCAAATCGTAAGTCGTGAGTGGCGAAAAGGACGACAACCTAATTCATCACATTTCTATTACCAAATCCCATGGCATCTTGGGCAAGACAACTTCACTTCACATAGAGGCTGGGCCTGCAAACCGAGGGCGTAGGGCTTGGACTAGGTCTCCGTCGCTCCGGTGCCCATAACTTTTGATCCATAAGGAGTTACGCGGCGCATAGCATAACGTTGGAAAGCTCTCCGAGAGCTCTACGACTAGGGCACCAAGCCTGCTCAGCTGTGCCTATTTTTGGAGTCCAAAATTGAACGTGTTCATCATTTTTGGGACACTTTTCATCTTTTCCGCTATTTTTTCGTCCCGGATCGAACGTCGTGAGCCGCAAAAAGGACGATAACCTATTCCATTACATTTCTATTACCGAATCCCATAGCATCTTGGGCAAGACAACTTTGCTACACGTAGAGGTTGGGCCTGTAAACCGAGGCCGTGGGGCTTGGGACCAGGTCTCCGTCGCTCCGGTGCCCATAACTTTTGATCCGTAAGGAGTTACGCGTTGCACAGCATACCGTTGGAAAGCTCTCTGAGAGCTCTGCGATGGGGGTAGTAAGCTTGCTCGGCTGTGCCTATTTTTTATCCCAAAATTGAACGTTTTCATCAAATTTGGGCCATATTTCTTCTTTTGCGCTATTTTTTTGTCCCGCATCGTATGTCGTGAGTCGAGAAAAGGACGACAACCTAATCCATCACATTTCTATTACAGAATCCGACTAAACCTTGGGCAAGACTACTTCGCTTCACGAAGAGGCTAGGCCCGCAAATCGAGGGCGTGGGGCTTTGGACCAGGTCTCCGTTGCTCCGTTGCCCATAACTTTTGATACGTAAGGAGTTACGCGACGTACAACATGCCGTTGGAAAGCTCTCCGAGAGCTCTACGATGGGGGAAGCAAGAGTACTCATTTGTGCCTATTTTTTATCCCAAAATTGAACATTTTCATCAGTTTCGGGCAACATTTTATCTTTTGTGTAGTTTTTTCGTCCCGAATCGTACGTCGTGAGTCGCGAAAAGGACGACAACCTAATCCATCACATTTCTATTACCGAATCCCCCAACACCTTATGCAAGACAACTTCGCTTCACATAGAGGCTGGGCCCGCAAACCGAGGGCTTGGGGCTTGGGACCAGGTCTCCGTTGCTCCGATGCCCATAACATTTGATCCGTAAGGAGTTACGCGGCGCACATCATACCGTTGGAAAGCTCTCCGAGAGCTCTACGACTGGGGCAGCATGCCTGCTTTGCTGCGCCTGTTTTGGGAGCCTAAAATCCAACATTTTCTTCAGTTTTGGTACACTTTTCTTCTTTTATGCCGTTTTTCCATCCCAGATCGTACGTCGTGAGCCATGAAACGGACGACAACCTAATCCATCACATTTCTATTACTGAATCCCAAGGCACCTTGGGTAGGACAACTTCGTTTCACATAGAGGTTGGGCCCGCAAACCGAGGGCATAGCGCTTGCGGCCAGGTCTCCGTCGCTCCAGCGCCTATAACTTTTGATCCGTAAGGAGTTATGCTGTGCAAAGCATATCGTTGGAAAGCTCTTCGAGAGCTCTATGATAGGGGCAGCAAGCCTGTTCGACATTTTTATTCTTTTGCGCTGTTTTTCCATCCTGGTTCGTATGTTGTGAGCCACAAAAAGGGTGACAAGCTAATCCATCACATTTCTATTACCAAATCCCACTGAACCTTGTGTAAGTCAACTTCGCTTCACTTTAAGGTCGGGCCCGCAAACCGAGGGTGTAGGGTATGGGACCAAGTCTCCATCGCTCCGGTGCCCATAACCTTTGATTCGTAAGGAGTTACGTGGCGCACGGTATACCGTTGGAAAGATCTACGAGAGCTCTACGACGAGGGTAGCAAGCCTGCCCGGCTGCGCCTATTTTTTGAACCCAAAAATGAATGTTTTCATCTGTTTCGGGACACTTTTCTTTTTTTGCTCTGTTTTTTAGTCCGGGATCGTACGTCGTGAGGTGCGAAAAGGACGACAACCTAATCCATCACATTTCTATTACCGAATCCCATGATACCTTGGGCAAGACAACTTCGCTTCACGTAGAGGCTGGGCCTGCAAACCTAGGTCGTGGGGCATGGGACCAGGTCTCCGTTGCTCCGGTGCCCATAACTTTTTATCCGTAAGGAGTTCACGGCACACAACATTCCGTTGGAAAGCTCCCGAGAGCTCTACGACGGGGGTAGCAAGCCTGTTCGGTTGTACATGTTATCAGAGACCAAAATCGAACGTTTTCATCATTTTCAAGACACTTTTCTTCTTTTGCGTTCTTTTTTCGTCCTGGATCGTACGTCATTAACCACCAAAAGGACGACAACCTAATCCATCACATTTCTATTATCGAATCCTACAGTAGCTTCTGCAAGACAACTTCGCTTCACGTTGAGGCCAGCCCGCAAACCGAGGGCGTGGGGCTTGGGACCAGGTCTCCGTTGCTCCGGTGCACATAACTTTTGATCCGTAAGGAGTTAGCAGCGCACATCATACCGTTGGAAAGATCTCCGAGAGCTCTACGACGAGGGTAGCAAGCTTGCACGGATGCACCTGTTTTTTATGCCAAAATCGAACGTTTTCATCTGTCTCGGGCCACATTTTTCTTTTGCCTTGTTTTTTCGTCCCGGATCGTAAGTCGTGAGTCGCGAAAAGGACCACAACCTAATCCATCACGTTTCTATTACCGAATCCCATGGCACCTTGGGCAAGACAACTTCACTTTACGTAGAGGTTGGGCCAGCAAACCGAGGGCGTAGGGCTTGGGGCCAGGTCTCCATCGCTCCGGTGCCCATAACTTTTGATCCATAAGGAGTTAGGCGTCGCATAGCATAACGTTGCAAAGCTCTCCAAGAGCTCTACGACTGGGACAGCAAGCCTGCTCGGCTGTGCCTATTTTCAGAGCCCAAAATCGAAGGTGTTCATTATTTTCGGGACACTTTTCTTTTTTTCCGTGATTTTTTCATCCCGAATCGTACGTCGTGAGCTGCGAAAAGGACGACAACCTAATCAATCACATTTCAATTACCGAATCCCATAGCACCTTGGGCAAGAAAACTTCGCTTCACGTAGAGGCTGGGCCTGTAAACCGAGGCCGTGGGGCTTGGGACCAGGTCTCCGTCACTCCGGTGTCCATAACTTTTGATCCGTAGGGAATTACGCAATTCACAGCATATCGTTGGAAAGCTCTCTGAGAGCTCTACGACGGGGGTAGCAAGCCTGCTCGGTTGCGCCTTTTTTTTATCGCAAAATTGAACATTTTCATTAGTTTCGCGCTACATTTCTTCTTTTGTGCTGTTTTTTCGTCCCAGATCGTAAGTCGTGAGTCGCGAAAAGGTCAACAACCTAATCCATCATATTTCTATTACCGAATCCCATAGCACCTTGGGCAAGACAACTTCGCTTCACATAGAGGCTGGGCCCGCAATCCGAGGGCGTAGGGCTTGGGACCAGGTCTATGTCGCTCTGGTGCCCATAACTTTTGATCCATAAGGAGTTACGTGGCGCATAGTAGAACGTTAGAAAGCTCTCCGAGAGCTCTACGAGTGGGGGAGCAAGCCTACTCGGCTGTGCCCGTTTTCGGAGCCCAAAATCGAACGTGTTCATCATTTTCGGGACACTTTTCTTCATTTCGCTGTGTTTTCATCCCGGATCGTACGTCGTGAGCCGCGAAAAGGACGACAACCTAATCCATCACATTTCTATTACCGAATCCCATGACACCTTGGGAAAGACAACTACGCTTCACGTAGAGGCTGGGCCCGTAAACCGAGGTCGTGGGGCTTGAGACCAGGTCTCCATCGCTCCGGTGGCCATAACTTTTGATCCGTAAGGAGTTACGCGGCACACAGCATACCGTTGGAAAGCTCTCCAAGAGCTCTACGACGGGGGTAGCAAGTCTGCTCAGCTGCGCCTATTTTTGATCCCAAAATAGAACATTTTCATCAGTTTCAGGCCATATTTCTTCTTTTTCACTGTTTTTTCATCCCGGATCGAAAGTTGTGAGTCGCAAAAAGGACAACAACCTAATCCATCATATTTCTATTACTGAATCCCAAGGCATATTGGGCAAGACAACTTCGCTTCACGTAGAGGCTGGGCCCGTAAACCGAGGATGTAGAGCTTGGGACCAGGTCTCCGTCGCTCGGGTGCCCATAACTTTTGATCCGTAAGGAGTTACGCGGCGCACAACATACCGTTAGAAAGCACTCCGAGAGCTCTGCGAATGGGGTAGCATGCTTGCTCAGCTGTGCCTATTTTTGGAGCCCAAAATCGAACATTTTCATCATTTTCGTGACACTTTTCTTCTTTTGCTCTATTTTTTCATCTCAGATCGTTCGTCGTGAGCCGCGAAAAGGACGACAACCTAATCCATCACATTTCATTTACCGAATCCTATGACACCTTGTGCAAGACGACTTCGCTTCATGTTGAGGCCGGGGCCGCAAACCAAGGGCGTAGGGCTTGGGACCAGGTCTCCGTCGCTCCGTTGCCCATAACTTTTGATCCGTACAGAGTTACGCGGCACACAACATACAGTTGGAAAACTCTCCGAGAGCTCTACGACGGGGGCAACAAGCCAACTTGGCTACACCTGTTTTTAGAGCCCAAAATCGAACGTTTTCATCAGTTTTGGGTAACTTTTCTTCTTTTGCCATGTTTTTTCGTCCCAGATCGTACGTCGTGAGCCGCAAAAAGGACGACAACCTAATCCATCACATTTCTATTACCGAATCTCACGAAACCTTGGGCAAGACAACTTCGCTTCACGAAAAGGCTGGGCCCGCAAACTGAGGGCGTGGGGCTTGGGACCTGGTCTTTGTCGCTCCAGTGCCGATAACTTTTGATCCGTAAGGAGTTACGCGGCCTAAAGCATACCGTTGGAAAGCTCTCCGAGAGCTCTACGACATGGGCAATATGCCTGCTTGGCTTTGCCTATTTTCTGAGCACAAAATCGAACGTTTTCTTCAGTTTCGGTACACTTTTCTTCTTTTAAGCCGTTTTTCCATCCCATATCGTATGTCATGAGCCGCGAAAAGGACGACAACCTAATCCATCACATTTCTATTACCAAATTCCAAGGCACCTTGGGCAGGACAACTTCACTTCACGTAGAGGCTGGGCCCACAAACTGAGGGCGTGGGGCTTGAGACCAGGTCTCCGTCGCTCTGGTGCCCATAACTTTTGATCCGCAAGGAGTTATGCAGCGCAAAGCATACCGTTGGAAAGCTCTCTGAGAGCTCTACGACGCGGGCAGCAAGCCTGTCCGGATGTGCCTATTTTCAGAGTCCAAAATTGAACGTTGACATCATTTTTGGGACACTTTCCTTCTTTTGCGCTGTTTTACCATCCCGGATCGTACGCTGTGAGCCGCGAAAAGAATGACAACCTAATCCATCACATTTCTATTATCGAATCCCATGGTACCTTTTGTAAGACAACTTCACTTCACGTTGAGGCCGGGACCGCAAACCGGGGTGTGGGGCTTGGGACCAGGTCTCCATCGCTTCGGTGCCCATAACTTTTGATCCGTAAGGAGGTACGCGGCGCACAAGATACCGTTGGAAAGCTCTCCGAGAGCTCTACAACGGGGGTAGAAAGCCTGCTCGGTTGTGCCAGTTTTTGATCCCAAAATCGAATATTTTCATCAGTTTCGGGACATATTTATTCTTTTACGCTATTTTTTCGTCCCGCATCGTACGTCGTGAGTCGCGAAAAGGACAACAACCTAATCCATCACATTTCTATTACCGAATCCCATGACTCCTTGGGCAAGACAACTTCACTTCACATAGAGGCCGGGCCCGCAAACCGAGGGCGTGGGGCTTGGGACCAGGTTTCCGTTGCTCCGGTGCCCATAACTTTTGATCCGTAAGGAGTTACACGGCGTACAACATACCGTTGAAAATCTCTCCGAGAGCTCTACGACGGGGGCAGCATGCCTGCTTGGCTGCGCCTGTTTTGGGAGCCAAAATCTAACGTTTTCTCTAGTTTCGTTACACTTTTCTTCTTTTACGCCATTTTGCCATCCCAAATCGTATGTCGTGAGCCGCAAAAAGGACGACAACCTAATCCATCACATTTCTATTACCGAATCCCAAGGCACCTTGGGCAGGACAACTTCGCTTCACGTAGAGGCTGGGCCCGCAAGCCTAGGGCGTGGGGCATGGGACCAGGTCTCTGTCGCTCCGGTGCCCATAACTTTTGATACGTAAGGAGTTTTGTGGCGTATAGCATACTGTTGGAAAGCTCTCCGAGAGCTCTACAACGGGGGCAGCATGCCTGCTTGGCTGCGCTTGTTTTAGGAGCCCAAAATCTAACGTTTTCTCTAGTTTCGGTATACTTTTCTTCTTTTACGCCGTTTTTCCATCCCAAATCATATGTCGTGAGCCGCGAAAAGGACGACAACCTAATCCATCACATTTCTATTACCGAATCCTAAGGCACCTTGGGTAGGACAACTTCGCTTCACGTAGAGGTTGGGCCCGCAAGCCTAGGGCGTGGGGCGTGGGACCAGGTCTTCATCGCTCCGATGCCCATAACTTTTGATACGTAAGGAGTTATGCGGCGCAAAGCATACCGTTGGAAAGCTCTCCGAGAGCTCTACGACGGGGGCAGCAAGCCTGTTCGGCTGTGCCTATTTTCTAAGTCCAAAATTGAACATTTTCTTCATTTTTGGGACACTTTTATTCTTTTGCGTTGTTTTTCCATCTCAGATCGTACGTCGTGAGCAGCAAAAAGGACGACAAGATAATCCATCACATTTCTATTACTGAATCCCACGGCACCTTGTGTAAGACAACTTCGCTTCACGTTGAGGCCGGGCCCTTAAACCGGGGGCATAGGGCATGGGACCAAGTCTCCAACAATCCAGTGCCCATAACCTTTGATTCGTAAGGATTTGCGTGGCGCACAATATACCGTTGGAAAGCTCTCCTAGAGGTCTACGACGGGGGTAGCAAGCCTGCTTCGCTGCGCCTATTTTTTGAGCCCAAAATCGATCGTTTTCATCAGTTTCGAGACACTTTTCTTCTTTTGCCCTGTTTTTTCATTCTGGATCGTACGTCGTGAGCCGCAAAAATGATAACAACCTAATCCATCACATTTCTAATACCGAATCCCATGGCACCTTGGGCAAGACAATTTCGCTTCACGTAAAGGCTGGGCCCGCAAACCTAGGGCCTGGGGCTTGGGTCCAGGTCTCCGTCGCTTCGGTGCCTGTAACTTTTGATCCGTAAGGAGTTACACGGCGCACAGCATACCGTTGGAAAGCTCTCCGAGATCTCTACGATGGGTGCAGCAAGCCTACTCAGTCGTACATGTTTTTAGATACCAAAATCGAAGATTTTCATCATTTTCGGGACACTTTTCTTCTTTTGCACTATTTTTTCATCCCGGATCATACGTCGTTAGCCGCGAAAATGACGACAACCTAATCCATCACATTTCTATTATTTAATCCTACATTACCTTCTGCAAGACAACTTCGCTTCACGTTGAGGTCGGGCCCGCAAACCAAGCGTATGGGGCTTGGGACCAGGTCCCCGTCGCTCCGGTGCCCATAACTTTTGATCCGTAAGGAGTTATGCGGCGTACAACATACTATTGGAAAGCTCTCCAAGAGATTTACAACGGGGGTAGCAATCCAACTTGTATGCGCCTTTTTTCAGAGACCAAAATCGAACATTTTCATCAGTTTCGGGCCACTTTTCTTCTTTTGCCTTGTTTTTCGGTCTCGGATCGTACGTCGTGAACCCCGAAAAGGACGACAACCTAATCCATCACATTTCTATTACCGAATTTGACTGAACCTTGGGCAAGACAACTTCGCTTCACGAAGAGGTTGGGCCAGCAAATCGATGGCGTGGGGTTTGGTACCAAGTCTCCGTCGCTCCGGTACCCATAACCTTTGATCCGTAAGAAGTTACACGGCGCACAGCATACCGTTGGAAAGCTCTCCGAGAGCTCTACGACGGGGGTAGCAAGCCTACTCAGCTGTCCCTGTTTTTTATCCTAAAATCGAACATTTTCATCAGTTTTGGGCTATATTTATTCTTTTGCGCTGTTTTTCATCCCGCATTGTACGTTGTGAGTCGCGAAAAGGACGACAACCTAATCCATCACATTTCTATTACCGAATCCCATAACACCTTGGGCAAGAAAACTTCACTTCACATAGAGGCTAGGCCTGCAAACCGATGGCGTGGGGCTTGGGACCAGGTCTCTGTTGCTCCGGTGCCCATAACTTTTGATCCGTAAGGAGTTACGCGGCGCACAGCATACCGTTGGAAATCTCTCCAAGAGCTCTACAACGGGGGCAGCATGCCTGCTTGGCTACGCCTATTTTGGGAGCCCAAAATCCAACATTTTCTCTAGTTTCGGTACACTTTTCATCTTTTACTCCGTTTTTCCATCCCAGATTGTACGTTGTGAGCCGCGAAAAAGACGACAACCTAATCCATCACATTTCTATTAACGAATCCCAAGGCACCTTGGGTAGGACAACTTCACTTCGCGTAGAGGGTTGGCCCGTAAACCTAGGTCGTGGGGCATGGGACTAGGTCTCCGTCGCTCCGGTGCTTATAACTTTTGATCCGTAAGGAGCTATGCGGCGCAAAGAATACCGTTAGAAAGCTCTCCGAGAGCTCTATGACGAGGTCAGCAAGCCTGTTCGGCTGTACCTATTTTTTGAGTCCAAAATTGAACGTTTTAATCAATTTTGGGACACTTTTATTCTTTTGCGCTGTTTTTCCATCCTGGATCGTACGTCGTGAGCGACAAAAAGGACGACAAGCTAATCCATCCCATTTCTATTACCGAATCAAATGGCACCTTGTGTAAGACAACTTCGCTTCACGTTGAGGCCGTGCCCGCAAACCGAGGGCGTAAAGCATGGGACCAAGTCTCCATCACTCTGGTGCCCATAACCTTCGATTCGTAGGGAGTTGCGCGGTGCACAACATACCGTTGGAAAGCACTCTGAGAGCTCTACGACGGGGGCAGCAAGCCTGCTCCACTGTGCCTATTTTTTGAGCCCAAAATCGAACGTTTTCTTCAATTTCGGGACATTTTTCTTCTTTCGCCCAGTTTTTTCATCCCGGATCGTACGTCGTTTGCTGCGAAAAGGACGATAACCTAATTCATCACATTTGTATTATCGAATCCTACAGTACGTTCTGCAAGACAACTTCGCTTCACGTTGAGGTCGGGCCCGCAAACCGAGGGCATGGGACTTGGGACCAGGTCTTTGCCGCTCCGGTGCCCATAATTTTTGATCTGTAAGGAGTTACGCGGTGCACAACATACCGTTGGAAAGCTCTCCGAGAGCTCTACGACTGGGGCAGCAATCCAGCTTGTCTGCGTCTTTGTTCAGAGACCAAAATCAAACATTTTCATCAGTTTCAGGCCACATTTCTTCTTTTGCCCTGTTTTTCTGTCCCGGATCGTACGCCGTGAACCCCAAAAAGGACGACAACCTAATCCATCACATTTCTATTACCGAATCCGACTGAACCTTGGGCAAGACTACTTCGCTTCACGAAGAGGCTGGGCCTACAAATTGAGGGCGTGGGGCTTGGAACCAGGTCTCCGTCGCTCCGGTGCCTATAACTTTTGATCAGTAAGGAGATACGCGGCGCACAGCCTACCGTTGGAAAGCTCTCCGAGAGCTCTACGACGGGGGTAGCAAGCCTACTCAGCTGCGCCTGTTTTTGATACCAAAATCAAACGTTTTCATCAGTTTCGGCCCACATTTCTTCTTTTGTGCTATTTTTTCGTCCCGCATCGTACGTCGTGAGTCGCGAAAAGGACGATAGCCTATCCATCACATTTCTAATACCGAATCCCATGGCACCTTGGGCAAGAAAACTTCGCTTCACATAGAGGCTGGGCCCGCAAACCGAGGGCGTGGGGCGTGGGGCTTGGGACCAGATCCCCGTCGCTCCGGTGCCCATAACTTTTGATCTGTAAGGAGTTACGCGGTGCACAATATACCGTTAGAAAGTTCTCCGAGAGCTCTACGACTGGGGTAGCAAGCCTACTCAGCTGCGCCTATTTTTTATACCAAAATTAAACATTTTTATCAGTTTCGGGCCACATTTCTTCTTTTGCACTATTTTTTCGTCCCGCATCGTACGTCGTGAGTCGCGAAAAGGACGACAACCTAATCCATCACATTTTTAATACCGAATCCCATGGCACCTTGGGCAAGAAAACTTTGCTTCACATAGAGGCTGGGCCAGCAAACCGAGGGCGTGGGGCTTGGGACCAGGTCTCCGTCGCTCCGGTGCCCATAACTTTTGATCCGTAAGGAGTTACGTGGCGCACAGCATACTGTTGGAAATCTCTTCGAGAGCTCTACGACGGGGGCAGCATGCTTGCTTGGCTGTGCCTATTTTGGAAGTCCAAAATCCAACGTTTTCTTCAGTTTCAGTACACTTTTCTTCTTTTACGCTGTTTTTCCATCCCAGATTGTACGTCGTGAGCTGCGAAAAGGACAACAACCTAATCCATCACATTTCTATTATTGAATCCCAAGGCACTTTGGGCAGGACAACTTCGCTTCACGTAGAGGCTGGGACAGCAAACCGAGGGCGTGGGGCTTGGGACCAGGTCTCCATCACTCCGGTGCCTATAACTTTTGATCCGTAAGAAGTTATGCGGCGTAAAGCATACCGTTGGAAAGCTCTCTAAGAGCTTTACGACGGGGGAAACAAGCCTGTTCAACTGTGCCTATTTGCTGAGTCCAAAATTGAAAGTTTTCATCATTTTCGGTACACTTTTATTCCTTTGCGCTGTTTTTTCATCCCGGATCGTACGTCATGAGCCGCGAAAAGGACGACAAGCTAATCCATCATATTTCTATTACCGAATCCCACGACACCTTGTGTAAGACAACTTCGCTTCACGTTGAGGCCGGGCCCGCAAACCGAGGGCGTAAGGCATGGGACCAAGTCTCCATCACTCTGGTGCCCATAACCTTTGATTCGTAAGGAGTTACGCGGCGCACAACATACCGTTGGAAAGCTCTCCGAGAGCTCTACAACGGGGGTAGCAAGCCTGCTCTGCTGCGCCTATTTCTTGAGAACAAAATTGAACATTTTCATTAGTTTCGGGATACTTTTCTTCATTTGCCCTGTTTTTTCATCCCAGATCGTACGTCGTGAGCTGCGAAAAGAACGACAACCTAATCCATCACATTTCTATTACCGAATCACATGGCACCTTGGGCAAGACAACTTCGCTTCACGTAAAGACTGAGCCCGCAAACCTAGGGCGTGGGGCTTGGGACCAGGTCTCCGTCGCTCCGGTGCCCATAACTTTTGATCCGTAAAGAGTTACACGGCGCACAACATACCATTGGAAAGCTCTCCGCGAGCTCTACGACGGGTGCAACAAGCCTGTTCGGTAGTACATGTTTTTAGAGACCAAAATCAAACATTTTCATCATTTTCGTGATACTTTTCTTCTTTTGCGCTGTTTTTTAATCCCGGATTGTATGTCGTTAGCCGTGAAAAGGACGACAAATAATCCATCATATTTCTATTATCGAATCCTACAGTACCTTCTGCTAGACAACTTCATTTCACGTTGAGGCCGGGCTTGCAAACCGAGGGCGTGGGGCTTGGGACTAGGTCTCCGTCGCTCCGGTGCCCATAATTTTTATCCGTAAGGAGTTACGCGGCGCACAACATACCGTTGGAAAGCTCTCCGAGGGCTCTACGACGGGGGCAGAATCCAGCTTGTCTGCACCTTTTTCAGAGACCAAAATCAAACATTTTATCAGTTTCGGGCCAATTTTCTTCCTTTGCCCTGTTTTTCCATCCTGGATCGTACGTCGTGAACCCCGAAAAGGACGACAACCTAATCCATCACATTTCTATAACCGAATCTGACTGAACCTTGCGCAAAACTACTTCGCTTCACGAAGAGGCTGGGCCCGCAAATTGAGGGCGTGGGGCTTGGGACTAGGTCTCCGTCACTCCGGTTCCCATAACTTTTGATCTGTAAGGAGTTACGTGGCACACAACATACCGTTGGAAAGCTCTCCGAGAGCTCTACGACAGGGGTAGCAAGCCTACTCAGTTGCGCCTGTTTTTGATCCCAAAATCTAATGTTTTCATCAATTTCGGGCCACATTTGTTCTTTTGCGCTGTTTTTTCATCCCGGATCGTATGTCGTGAGTCGCGAAAAGGACGACAACCTAATCCATCACATTTCTATTACCGAATCCCATGGCACCTTGGGCAAGACAACTTCACTTCACAAAGAGGCTAGGCCCGCAAACCGAGGGCGTGGGGCTTGGGACCAGGTCTCCGTCGCTCCGATGCCCATAACTTTTGATCCATAAGGAGTTACGCGACGCATAGCATAACGTTGGAAAGCTCTCCAAGAGCTCTACGACTGGGGCAGCAAACTTGCTTAGCTGTGACTATTTTTGGAGCCCAAAATCGAATGGGTTCATCATTTTCGGGACAGTTTTCTTCTTTTTCGCTATTTTTTCGTCCTAGATCGTACATCATGAGCCGCGAAACGGATGACAACCTAATCCATCACATTTCTATTACTGAATCCCAAAACACCTTGTGCAAGACAACTTCGTTTCACGTAGAGGCTGGGCCCGCAAACCGAGGGCGTGGGGCTTGGGACCAGGTCTCCGTCACTCTGGTGCCCATAACTTTTGATTCGTAAGGAGTTATGCGGCGCACAACATATCGTTGGAAAGCATTCCGAGAGCTCTACGACGGGGGCAGCAAGCATGTTCGGCCATGCATTTATTTGTCGTCTAAAATTGAACATTTTCATCATTTTCGGAACACTTTTCTTCTTTTGCCCTATTTTTCCTTCCCGGATCGTACATCGTGAGCCGCGAAAAGGACGACAACCTAATCCATCACATTTCTATTACTGAATCCCATAGCACCTTGTGCAAGACAACTTCGCTTCATGTTGAGGTCGGGCACGCAAACCGTGGGAGTGGGGCTTGGGACCAGGTCTCCGTCGCTCCGGTGCCCTTAACTTTTGATCCGTAAGGAGTTACGCGGCGCACAGCATACCGTTGGAAAGATCTGCGAGAGCTCTAAGACGGGGGCAATATGCCTGTTCGGTTGTACCTATTTTCAGAGACCAAAATCGAACATTTTTATCATTTTCAGGACACTTTTCTACTTTTACGCTAATTTTTTCATCCCGGATCATACGTCGTTCGCTGCGAAAAGGATGACAACCTAATCCATCATATTTTTATTACCGAATCCCACGGCACCATTTACAAGAGCACTTCACTTCACGTTGAGGTCGAGCCCGCAAACCGAGGGCGTGGGGCTGGGGACCAGGTCTCCGTTGCTCCAGTGCCCATAACTGTTGATCTATAAGGAGTTACGCGACGCACAACATACCGTTGGAAAGCTCCCCGAGAGCTCTACGACGGGGGCAGCAATCTTGCTCGACTATGCCTATTTTCAGAGCCCAAAATCGAACATTTTCATCAGTTTTGGGATAATTTTCTTCTTTTGCCCTGTTTTTCTGTCCCGGATCGTACGTCGTGAGTCGCGAAAGGGACGACAACCTAATCCATCACATTTCTATTATTGAATCCCAAGGCACCTAGGCCAAGACAACTTCGCTTCATGTAGAGATTGGGCCCGTAAACCGAGAATGTAGGGCTTGGGACCAGGTCTCCGTCGCTCTAGTTTCCATAACTTTTGATCCGTGAGGAGTTACGCAGCGTACAACATACCGTTAGAAAGCTCTCCGAGAGCTCTGCGAAGGGGGCAGTATTCCTACACAGCTGTGCCTATTTTTGGGGCCCAAAATTGAACATTTTCATCATTTTTGGGATACTTTTCTTCTTTTGCGTTGTTTTTTCATTCTGGATCGTTCGTCATGAGCCGCAAAAAGGACGACAACCTAATCCATCACGTTTCAATTACCAAATCCCACGACACCTTGTGCAAGACAACTTCACTTCACGTTGAGGTCGGGCCCGGAAACCGAGGGCGTAGGGCTTGGGACCAGGTCTCCGTCACTCCGGTGCCCATAACTTTTAATCCGTACAGAGTTACGTGACGCACAACATACCGTTGGAAAGCTATCTGAGAGCTCTACGACGGAGTCAACAAGCTAGCTTGCCTGCACCTGTTTTCAGAGTCCAAAATTGAACATTTTCATCAGTTTTGGGCCACTTTTCTTCTTTTGCCCTGTTTTTTCGTCCCGAATCGTACGTCGTGAGCCGCGAAAAGGACGACAACCTAATTCATCACATTTCTATTACTGAATCCCACTGAACCTTGGGCAAGACTACTTCGCTTCACGAAGAGGCTGGGCCTGCAAATCGACGGCGTGGGGCTTGGGACCAGGTTTACGTTGCTCTGGTGCCCACAACTTTTGATCCGTAAGGAGTTACACGACGCACAGTATACCGTTGGAAAGCTCTCCGAAACTTCTACGACGGGGGTAGCAAGCTAGCTTGGCTACGCCTATTTTCAGAGCTCAAAATTGAACATTTTCTTCAATTTCGGAACACTTTTCTTCTTTTACGCCGTTTTTCCATCTCGGATCGTATGTCGTGTGCCGCGAAAAGGACGACAACATAATCCATCACATTTCTATTACCAAATCCCAAGGCACCTTGGGTAGGACAACTTCACTTCACATAGAGGTTGGGCCCGCAAACCGAGGGCGTGGGGCTTAGGAACAGGTCTACGTCGCTTCGGTGCCCATAACTTTTGATCTGTAAGGAGTTACGCAGCGCAAACATACTGTTGGAAAGCTCTCCGAGAGCTCTATGATGGGGGCAGCAAGTTTGTTCGGCTGTGCCTATTTTTGGACTCAAAAATTGAACATTTTCATCATTTTCGGGACACTTTTCTTCTTTTGCGTTGTTTTTCCATCCCGGATCGTACGTCGTGAGCCGCAAAAAGGACGACAACCTAATCCATCACATTTCTGTTACCGAATCCCACGGCACCTTGTGTATGACAACTTCACTTCACGTTGAGGCCGGGCCCGTAAACCGAGGGCATAGGGCTTGGGACCAAGTCTCCGTCGCTCCGGTGCCCATAACTTTTGACCCGTAAAGAGTTACGCGGCGTATAACATACCTTTGGAAAGCTCTCCGAGAGTTTTACGACGGGGGCTGCAAGCTTGCTCGGCTGTGCTTATTTTTAGAGCCCAAAATTGAACATTTTCATCAGTTTCGGGACACTATTATTCTTTTGCCTTATTTTTTTGTCCCGGATTGTACATCGTCAGCCGCGAAAAGGACGACAACCTAATCCATCACATTTCTATTACTGAATACCATCGCACATTTGGGAAGACAACTTCACTTCACGTAGAGGCTGGGCCCGCAAATCGAGGGCATGGGGCTTGGGACCAGGTCTTCATCGCTCTAGTGCCCATAACTTTTGATCCGTAAGGAGTTACGCGGCGCACAACATACTGTTGGAAAGCTCTCCTAGAGCTCTACGACGAGGGTAGCAAGTCTGTTCAGTTGTACCTATTTTCGGAGACCAAAATTGAACGTTTTCATCATTTTTGGGACACTTTTCTTCTTTTGCGCTGTTTTTCGTACCGGATCGTACGTCGTTAGCCGCGAAAAGGATGACAACCTAATCCATCACATTTCTATTACCGAATCCCTCGGCACCTTCTACAAGACAACTTCGCTTCATATTGAGGCCGAGCCCGCAAACCGAAGTCGTAGGGCTTGGGACCAGGTCTCCGTCGCTCCGGTGTCCATAACTTTTGATCCGTAAGGAGTTACGCGGCGCACAACATACAGTTGGATAGCTCTCTAAGAGCTGTACGACGGGGGCACCAAGGCTACTCGGCTGCGCCTATTTTCAGAACCCAAAATCGAACATTTTCATCTGTTTCAGGATAATTTCCTTCTTTTGCCGTGTTTTTTCGTCCCGGATCGTACGTCGTGAGCCTCGAAAAGTACGACAACCTAATCCATCACATTTCTATTACTGAATCTCATGGCACCTTAGACAAGACAACTTCGCTTCACGTAGAGGCTGGGCCCGCAAACCGAAGGCGTGGGGCCTAGAACAGGTCTCCGTCGCTCCGGTGCACATAACTTTTGATCTATAATGAGTTACGTGGCACACAGCATACCGTTGGAAAGCTCTCCGAGAGATCTACAACAGGGGCCAAAAGCCTGCTCGGCTGTGCCTTTTTTTGAGCCCAAAATCAAACGTTATCATCAGTTTTGGGGTGCTTTTTTTCTTTTGCCCTGTTTTTCCTTCCCGAATCATACGTCGTGAGCCACGAAAAGGACAACAACGTAATCCATCACATTTCTATTACCGAATCCTACGGAACCTTGGGCAAGACCACTTCGCTTCACGAAGAGGCTGGGCCCGCAAACCGAGGGCGTAGGGCTTGGGACCAAGTCTCCATCGCTCCGGTGCCCATAACTTTTGATCTGTAAGAAGTTATGCGGCACACAGCATACTATTTGAAAGCTCTCCGAGAGCTCTACGACGGGGGTAGCATGCTTGCTTGGCTGCGCCTGTTTTAGAGCCCAAAATCGAACATTTTCTTTAGTTTCGAGACACTCTTCTTCTTTTGCGCTATTTTTTCATCTCGGATCGTACGTCATGAGCCGCGAAAAAGACGACAACCTAATCAATCACATTTCTATTACCGAATCCCACAGCACCTTGTGTAAGACAACTTCACTTCACGTTGAGGCTGGGCCCTCAAACCGAGGGCATAGGGCATGGGACCAAGTCTCCATCGCTCCAATGCCCATAACCTTTGATTCATAAGGTGTTGCGCAGCGTACAACATACCGTTGGAAAGCTCTCTGAGAGCTCTACGAAGGGGGTAGCAAGCCTGCTTGGCTGCCTTTGTTTTTGATCCCAAAATCGAACGTTTTCATCAATTTTGGGATATTTTTCTTCTTTTGCCCAGTTTTTTCATCCCGTATCGTACGTCGTGAGCCGTGAAAAAGATGACAACCTAATCCATCACAATTCTATTACCGAATCCCAAGGAACCTTAGGCAAGACAACTTCGCTTCACGTAGAGGTTGGGCCCGCAAACTAGGGGTGTGGGGCTTGGGACCAGGTCTCCGTCGCTTCAGTGCCCATAACTTTTGATCCGTAAGGAGTTACGCAGTGCATAGCATACCGTTGGAAAGCTCTCCGAGAGCTCTAGGACAGAGGCAGCAAGCCTGTTCAGCTGTGCCTATTTTCAGAGTCTAAAATCGAACGTTTTCATAATTTTTGGGACACTTTTCTTCTTTTGTGCTGTTTTTCCATCCCGGATCGTACGTCGTGAGCCGCAAAAAGATGACAACCTAATCCGTCACATTTCTATTACCGAATCCCATGGCACCTTGTGCAAGACAACTTCGCTTCATGTTGAGGCCGGGCCCGTAAACCGAGGGCGTGGGGCTTGGGACCAGGTCTCCGTCGCTCCGGTGCCCATAACTTTTGATCCGTAAGGAGTTACGCGGTGCACAACATACCGTTGGAAAGCTCTCTGAGAGCTGTACGATGAGAGCAGCAAGCCTGCTCAGCTGCGTCTATTTTCAGAGCCCAAAATTGAACATTTTCAACAGTATTAGGACACTTTTCTTCTTTTGCAATGTTTTTTCATCCCGGATCGTACGTCGTGAGCCGCGAAAAGGACGACAACCTAATCCATCACATTTCTATTGTCGAATCCCACAGCACCTTGGGCAAGACAACTTTGCTTCACATAGAGGCTGGGCCTGCAAACCGAGGGCGTGGGGCTTGGGACAAGGTCTCCGTCGGTCCGGTACCCATAACTTTTGATCCGTAAGGAGTTACGCGGAGTACAGTATACCGCTGGAAAGCTCTCCGAGAGGTCTACAATGGGGGCCAAAAGCCTGCTTGGGTGCGCCTGTTTTTTTAGCCCAAAATCAAACGTTTTCATCAGTTTCGGGATACTTTTCTTCTTTTGCGCTATTTTTTCGTCCCAGATCATACGTCGTGAGCCGCAAAAAGGACGACAACCTAATCCATCACATTTCTATTACCAAATCCCGTGGCTCCTTGGGCAAGATAACTTCGCTTCACGTAGAGGCTGGTCCCGCAAATCGAGAGCGTGGGGCTTGGGACCAAGTCTCCGTCGCTCTGGTGCCTATAACTTTTGATCCGTAATGAGTTACGCGGCACACAGTATACCATTGGAAAGCTCTTCGAGAGCTCTATGACTGGGGCAGCAATCCTGCTTGATTGTGCCTTTTTTCGGAGCCCAAAATTGAACGTGTTCATTATTTTCGAGATACATTTCTTCTTTTACCCTATTTTTTAATCCCTGATCGTACGTCGTGAGCCAAGAAAAGGACAACAACCTAATCCATCACATTTCTATTATCGAATCCTACAACACCTTGTGCAAGACAACTACACTTCACGTAGAGGCTGGGCCCGCAAACCGAGGGTGTGGGGCTTGGGACCAGGTCTCCGTCACTCTGGTGCCCATAACTTTTGACCCGTAAGGAGTTACGCGGCGTACAACATATCTTTGGAAAGCTCTCCGAGAGCTCTACAATGAGGGCTGCAAGCCTACTCGGCTGTGCTTATTTTCAGAGCCCAAAATCGAACATTTTCATCAGTTTTGGGACACTTTTCTTCTTTTGCCTTATTTTTTTTTATCCCGGATCGTACGTCATCAGCCACGAAAAGGATAACAACCTAATCCATCGCATTTCTATTACTGAATCCCATCGCACCTTGGGGAAGACAACTTCGCTTCACGTAGAGGCTGGGCCAGCAAATCGAGGGCGTGGGGCTTGGGACCAGGTCTCCGTCGCTCCGGTGCCCATAACTTTTGATCCGTAAGGAGTTACACGGCGCACAACATACCGTTGGAAAGCTCTCCGAGAGCTTTACGATAAGGGTAGCAAGCCTATTCGGTTGTACCTATTTTCAGAGACTAAAATCGAATGTTTTCATCATTTTTGGGACACTTTTCTTCTTTTGCGCTATTTTTTTATCCCGGATCGTACGTCGTTAGCCGCGAAAAGGACGACAACCTAATCCATCACATTTCTATTACCGAATCCCTCGGCACCTTCTACAAGATAACTTTGCTTCACATTGAGGTCGGGCCCGCAAACCGAGGTCGTGGGGCTTGGGACCAGGTCTCCGTCGCTCCGGTGCCCATAACTTTTGATTTGTAAGGAGTTACGCGGTGCACAACATACAGTTGGAAAGCTCTTCGAGAGCTGTACTACAGGGGCAGCAAGGCTACTCGGCTGCGCCTATTTTCAGAGCCCAAAATCGAATGTTTTCATAAGTTTCGGAACACTTTTCTTCTTTTGCACAGTTTTTTCATCCCGTATCGTACGTCGTGAGTCGCGAAAAGGAGGACAACCTAATCCATCACAATTCTATTACTGAATCCCAAGGAACCTTGGGCAAGACAACTTCGCTTCATGTAGAGACTGGGCTCGCAAACCGGGGGTGTGGGGCTTGTGACCAGGTCTCCGTTGCTCCGGTGCCCATAACTTTTGATCCGTAAGGAGTTATGCGGCACAAAGCATACCGTTGAAAGCTCTCCAAGAGCTCTACAACGGGGGCAGCAAGCTTGTTCGGCTGTGCCTATTTTTTGAGTCCAAAATTGAACGGTTTCATCATTTTCGGGACACTTTTATTCTTTTGCACTGTTTTTTCGTCGCAGATAGTACGTCGTTAGCCGCAAAAAGGACGACAAGCTAATCCATCACAATTCTATTACCGAATCCCAAGGAACCTTGGTTCAAGACAACTTCGCTTCACGTGGAGGTTGGGCCAGCAAACCGGGGGTGTGGGGCTTGGGACTAGGTCTCCGTCGCTCTGGTGCCATACCTTTTGATCCTTAAGGAGTTACGCGGTGCACAGCATACCATTGGAAAGCTCTCTGAGAGCTCTACGACAGGGGCAGCATGCTTATCCGGCTGCTCCTATTTTTGGAGCCCAAAATTGAACGTTTTCTTTAGTTTCGGGATACTTTTCTTCTTTTGCATTATTTTTCTATCTCGGATCGTACATCATAAGCCGCGTAAAGGACGAAAACCTAATCCATCACATTTCTATTACCAAATCCCAAGGCACCTTGGCCAAGACAACTTCGTTTCATGTAGAGGCTGGGCCCGCAAACTGAGGGCGTGGGGCGTGGGACTAGGTCTCCGTCGCTCCAATGCCCATAACTTTTGATCCGTAAGGAGTTAAGCGGAGCACAGCATACCATTAGAAAGCTCTCCGAGAGTTCTAGGACGAAGGCAGCATGCCTGTTCGGCTGTGCCTATTTTCAGAGTCCAAAATTGAACGTTTTCATCAGTTTCGGGACACTTTTCTTCTTTTGTGTTATTTTTCCATCCCGGATTGTACGTCGTGAGCTGCGAAAAGGATGACAACCTAATCCATCACATTTCTATTACCGAATCCCACGGAACCTTGTGCAAGACAACTTCGCTTCACGTTGAGGCCGGGCCGGTAAACCGAGGGCGTGGGGCATAGGACCAGGTCTCCGTCACTCCGGTGCCTATAACTTTTGATCCGTAAGGAGTTACGCGGCAGACAGCATACCGTTGGAAAGCTCTCCGAGAGGTCTACAACAGGGGTAGAAAGCCTACTTGGCTGCGCTTGTTTTTTTGAGCCCAAAATCGAACGTTTTCATCAGTTTCAAGACACTTTTCTTCTTTTGCGCTATTTTTTCATCCCAGATCATACGTCGTGAGCCGCGAAAAGGACGACAACCTAATCCATCACATTTCTATTATCGAATCCCATGGTACCTTGGGCAAGACAACTTCGCTTCACGTAGAGACTGGTCCCGCAAACCGAGAGCGTGGGGCTTGGGACCAGGTCTCCGTCGTTCCGGTGCCCATAACTTTTGATCCGTAATGAGTTACATGGTACACATCATACAGTTGAAAAGCTCTCAAAGAGCTCTATGACTGGGGCAGCAATCCTGCTCGACTGTGCCTATTTTTGGAGCCCAAAATCGAACGTGTTCTTCATTTTTGGGATATATTTCTTCTTTTTCGCTGTTTTTTCATCCCAGATCGTATGTCGTGAGCCACGAAAAGGACGACAACCTAATCCATCACATTTCTATTATCGAATCCCACAACACCTTGTGCAAGACAACTTCACTTCACGTAGAGGCTTGGCCCGCAAACCGAGGGTGTGGGGCTTGGGACTAGGTCTCCGTCGCTCCGGTGACCATAACTTTTGATTCGTAAGGAGTTGCGCGACGCACAACATACCATTGGAAAGCTCTCCAAGAGCTCTACGACGAGGGCAGCAAGATTGTTCGGTTGTGCCTATTTTTGACGTCCAAAATTGAACGTTTTCATCATTTTTGGGACACTTTTCTTCTTTTGCATTGTTTTTCTATCCCGGATAGTACGTCGTTAGCCGTGAAAAAGATGACAACCTAATCCATCACATTTCTTTTACCGAATCCCATGGCACCTTGTGCAAGACAACTTCGCTTCACGTTGAGGCCGGGCCCGTAAACCGAGGGCGTGGGGCTTAGGACTAGGTCTCAATAGCTCCGGTACCCATAACTTTTGATCCATAAGGAGTTACGCGGTGCACAACATACCGTTGGAAAGCTCTCCAAGAGTTGTACGATGAGAGCAACAATCCTGCTCGGCTGCACCTATTTTCAGAGCCTAAAATCGAACGTTTTCATCAGTTTTGGGACACTTTTCTTCTTTTGCCCTAATTTTTTGTCCCGGATCGTACGTCGTGAGCCGCGAAAAGGACGACAACCTAATCCATCACATTTCTATTGCTGAATCCCACAGCACCTTGGGCAAGACAACTTTGCTTCACGTAGAGGCTGGGCCCGCAAACCGAGGGCGTGGGGCTTGAGACAAGGTCTCCGTCGATCCGGTGCCTATAACTTTTGATCCATAAGGATTTACGCGGCGCACAATATACCGTTGGAAAGCTCTCTGAGAAGTCTACAACGGGGGAAGAAAGCCTGCTTGGTTGTGCTTGTTTTTTGAGCCCAAAATCGAACATTTTCATCAATTTCGGGACACTTTTCTTCTTTTACGCTATTTTTTCATCCCAGATCATACGTCGTGAGCCGCGAAAAGGACGACAGCCTAATCCATCACATTTCTATTACCGAATCCCATGATACCTTGGGCAAGACAACATCGCTTCACGTAGAGGCTGGTCCCACAAACTGAGAGCGTGGGGCTTAGGACCAGGTCTCCGTCGTTCTGGTGCCCATAACTTTTGATCCGTAATGAGTTACACGGCATACAGCATACAGTTGGAAAGCTCTCTGAGAGCTCTATGACTGGGGCAGCAATCCTGCTTGACTGTGCCTATTTTTGGAGCCTAAAATCGAACGTGTTCTTCATTTTTAGGATATATTTCTTCTTTTTCGCTGTTTTTCCATCCCGGATCGTACGTCGTGAACCACGAAATTGACGACAACCTAATCCATCACATTTCTATTATCAAATCCCACAACACCTTGTACAAGACAACTTCACTTCACATAGAGGCTACGCCCGCAAACCGAGGTGTGGGGCTTGGGACCAGGTCTCCGTCGCTCTGGTTCCCATAACTTTTGATTCGTAAGGAGTTACGCGATGCACAATATACTGTTGGAAAGCTATCCAAGAGCTCTACGACGGGGGCAGCAAGCTTGTTCGGCTGTGCCTATTTTTGAAGTCCAAAATTGAACGTTTTCATCATTTTTGAGACACTTTTCTTCTTTTGCGTTGTTTTTCCATCCCGGATCGTACGTCGTCAACCGCAAAAAGGACGACAACCTAATCCATCACATTTCTATTACCGAATCCCACGACACCTTGTGCAAGGAAACTTCGCTTTATGTTGAGGCCGGGCCCGCAAACTAAGGGTGTGGGGCTTGGGGCCATGTAGCAACCCCGAAATCTTAGAGGCTCAAGGGTAACTACTATCGAGGTATTTTCCGCTCTGTACACCCCGAATCTCAAAGGCTCAAGGGTACCTCATGGGTTTATCCCTTCGAGGATCTCTCCCGAAAAGGCGCCTCGGTTGATACAAGGAACAAAGTCCTTATATCCAGCTATATTACTTCCTCTGCATCCGATGTGGGATATTTCATCCTCCCTCCCTAGGAGACCCAACGCCCTTGCGGGTCACTGACACAAAGGACACGTCGGCTCTGATACCATTTGTAGCAACCCCGAAATCTCAGAGGCTCAAGGGAAACTACTACCGAGGTATTGTCCGCTCTGTACACCCCGAATCTCAACGGCTCAAGGGTGCTTCACGGGTTTGTGCCTTCGAGGATCTCTCCCCAAAGGGAGCCTCGGCTGATACAAGGAACAAAGTCCTTATATCCTGCTATATAACTTCCTTCGTATCCAATGTGGGATATTTTACCAACTGTATGCTGTGTGCTGCGTAACTCCTTACAAATCAAAAGTCATGGGCACCGGAGCGACGGAGACCTGGACTCAAGCCCCACGCCCTCGGTTTATGGGCCCAACCTCTATGTGAAGCGAAGTTGTCTTACCCATGGTGCCTTAGGATTCGGTAATAGAAATGTGATGGATTAGGTTGTCGTCCTTTTCGCAGCTCACGACGTACGATCCGGGATAGAAAAACAGCGCAAAAGAAGAAAAGTGTCCCGAAACTGATGAAAACGTTAGATTTTGGGCTTCAAAAATAGGCGTAGCTGAACAAGCTTGCTGCCCCTGTCGTAGGGCTCTCGGAGAGCTTTCCAACGATTTTCTATGCGCTGCATAACTCCTTACGGATCAAAAGTTATGGGCACCAGAGCGATGGAGACTGGGTCCCAAGCCCCATGCCCTCAGTTTGCAGGCCCAACCTCTACGTGAAGCAAAGTTGTCTTGCCCAAGGTGCCATGCGATTTGGTAATAGAAAGTGATGGATTAGGTTGTCGTCCTTTTTGCGGCTCATGACGTACGATCTGGGATGAAAATACAGCACAAAAGAAGAAAAATATCCCGAAACTGATGAAAACGTTCCATTTTGGGCTAAAAAATAGTCGCAGCCAAGCAGGCTTGCTGTCCCCATCGTTGAGCTCTCAGAGAGCTTTCCAACGCTATGTTATGCGCCACGTAACTCCTTACGGATCAAAAGTTATGGGCACTGGAGCGACGGAGACCTGGTCCTAAGCCCCACGCCCTCAATTTGCGGGCCCAGCCTCTACGTGAAGTGTAGTTGTCTTGGGATTCGGTAATATAAATGTGATGGATTAGGTTGTCGCCCTTTTTGCGGCTCACGACGTATGATATAGGATGGAAAAACAATGCAAAAGTAGAAAAGTGTCCCAAAATTGAAGAAAACATTCGATTTTGGGCTTTGAAAATAGGCGCAGCCAAGCAGGCATGCTACCCTCATCGTAGAGCTCTCGGAGTGCTTTCCAATGGTATGTTGTGCGCCGCATAACTCCTTACGGATCAAAAGTTATAGGCACCGAAGAGACGGAGACCTGGTCCCAAGCCCCACGCCCTCGGTTTGCTGGCTCAGCCTCTTCATGAAGTGAAGTTGTCTTGCCCAAGTTTCCATGTGATTCGGTAATAGAAATGTGATGGATTAGGTTGTCGTCCTTTTCGCGGCTCACGACGTACGATCCGGGACGGAAAAATAGGGTAAAAGAAGAAAAGTGGCCCAAAACTGATGAAAACATTCAATTTTGGGCTCTGAAAACAAACGCAGTTGACAAGGCTTGTTGCCCCTATTGTAGAGCTCTCGGAGAACTTTCCAACAGTATGTTGTGTGCCGCGTAACTCCTTACGGATCAAAAGTTATGGGCACTAAAACAACGGAGACCTGGTCCCAAGCCCTACGCCCTCGGTTTGCGGGCCTGGCCTCAACGTGAAGCGAAGTTGTCTTGCACAGGGTGCTGTGGGATTCGGTAATAGAAATGTGATGGATTAGGTTGTCGTCCTTTTCGCGGCTCACGACGAACGATCCGGGACTGAAAAACAGCGCAAAAGAAGAAAAGTGTCCCGAAAATGATGAAAATGTTCAAGTTTGGGCTCCGAAAATAGGCACAGCCGAGCAGACTTACTACCCCCTTCATAGAGCTCTCGGCGAGCTTTCCAACGGTATGCTGTGAGCCGCGTAACTATTTACGGATCAAAAGTTATGGGCACCGGAGCGACAGAGACTTGGTCCTAAGCCCCACACCCTTGGTTTGCGGGCCCAGCCTCTACGTGAAGTGAAGTTGTCTTGCCTAAGATGCCTTGGGATTCAGTAATAGAATGGTGATGGATTAGCTTGTCGTCCTTTTCGTGACTCACGACGTACGATCCGGGACAGAAAAATAGGGCAAAAGAAGAAAAGTATACCGAAACTGATGAAATCGTTCGATTTTGGGCTTTGAAAATAGGTGCAACCGAGCAGGCTTGCTGCCCCCGTCGTAGAGCTCTCGAAGAGCTTTCCAACGGTATGTTGTGCGCCGTGTAACTCCTTACGGATCAAAAGTTATGGGCACCGGAGCGATAGAGACCTGGTCTGTGAAACCCTGCACGAGGCTCATGTGCATTTTATAACATTTCATATTTTTTTTGCATCATTTAATGTGCATTTATATCAATTAATGTGCATTTACCTTGGTTTACGTGCATCTATCTTGTTTAACGTGTAAATAAGTGCAATAGCGTGCATTCAAGAACCTTAGAGGTTGTAGATGATAATTAAATTTTACTAAATTAAATTAACTAACCAAAATAATTAAAATTAGAACTACATGATAATACTATGCATTCACAACGTTGGAAATGCATTTATATCATTTAACGTATGTTTGCATCATTTTACGTGTATTTGCATTGTGTAACGTGCATTTGTGCGATTTAGATATCGTAGGAATTAAATAAAATACACTACACTACACTAGCTAACTAAATAGTTGAAACAAAACTAGAATGACAAACTTGAAATAATTCATTAGTTAGAGGGCAATTTGGGCATTTAGGCTTATAAGATATTTCCTACCAACTCAAAACACACACAAACACACTTTACACACACAAAAACACTACACATACACACACACCCATCAGACAACACACAACACACTCACACCACACAACACACATACATACATGATTCAAACACACACACTACACACACTACACCACTCGACCAAAGAGAGAAAGGAGAAGAGAAGAGAGAAGAGAAAGAGAGGAAGAGGAAGGAAGAAGAGGGGAGATTGAGCTAGCATCTTGCATCTCTTAGCCCTTGTTTGCATCTTCAACATCAACCTTGACATTTCATCACCCAAAAGCTAGGTGAGGATTCTTTCAAAACTTCTTGATAAAGCTCATCTATGGTTGTATGCTACATTTTGTTGAGTAATATAGTTTGTGAAGTCCATCTATGTCTTCATTGTGAAGTTGGGTGTGTATATGTGTTGTAGATCTAAGAATTGAAAATGTATGTTAGGTGTTGTGGTTTGTTGAGGAGAGATGATTTAGGTGGAGTTTACGCTCTTGTATGATGATTAGAAGTCTCATTGAACATGCTTGATTGATGGTAGGAAGTGGTATGGATTGTTAGGTTGATTTTGGAGGAAATTGTGTCTTTCCCATGCAGCTATCAGGGCGTTACAGCCCCTATCCGGTCACCCGGATAGAGACCACAATGCCCGGCAGAAAGCTTCGATCCGGGCGTTACTTGCTTTTTCCGGGCGCCCGGATAAAAACTACAACGCCCGGATGTTTGACAGCTCTGTGCAGTGATTTCCGGAGGCCATATCTCATTCGTTTCAACTCCGAATTGCATTCCGTTTGATTCTAGAACTATCTACATTCGATAAGATTCGATTCTAAACCAAAATAAGAGTAATTGGAGTTCGGAAATATGGGAAAAGTAACCTCCTAAATTAGGCTAATGCAAGAAGGTTGAGGATGCTTCATAGTTTCATTCGAGCTTGGATTTTATTGTCGTTTTGAGTTGTTTTAAGGTATTTTTACACCTTCCTTTGGTACATGACTATGTTGAGTTCTTGTAAATAGTATTAATATGGTCAAGCATGATGAGTATTGGTTTCATGAATATCTAAACAATGCACATATCACTACATGTTCGTATGAGGTTGCTACACGGTTAAACACTTGCATAATTAAGCAACTTTCCTTGTTGTCCTCCACTTTGTGTCTTATGAATTCTAAATGCAAGGTGTACACATGTTTACTTGTTTGACCCTATGATAAGTATGGTTGAATAAGTTTGGATTATATATACGCTTGAATGTTGGAGGTAACCTTCCTCCTTGACCTCCACTTGCATGTTTATGTATTATATGAACTCTAATGGGGTTAGGAATATATTGATATGTGTCTAATCGCTATCCCTAACCGGTGGCAACCTAGCTTGTGCTTCTGAGCTTGTTTACTTCGTTTGAAATCCTCTCGCACTTGGTGAATTTCCTTGGAGAAATAAAAGGTGAATAAATTATACAAATATGTTATTAAACCCCACGGTAGAAGTTATGGGCTGCCTGGGCGGTGTTGGGCTTGCCAGGATGGACTTGGGCTATTGTGGGTTGGGTTGCCTGCGGAGTACCCTCGTCATGGGTTGCCTCCATAGTGCCTTGTTGATTGTCGTGCTTTTGGGTTGTCTGCGGAGTACCCTCGTCATGGGTGGCCTCCGTAGTGCCCTGTTGATTATAGTGCCCTCTTGGTTAGCGTACTATTGGGTTGCCTCCGGAGTACCTCCTCATAGGTTTCCTCCGTAGTACCCTCTTATTTGGCGTATGGGGTTGTGATATTGATGAAACATCGGGATGGGCCATCTCCTACTTTTGCAACCATTCTTGCTAGGTCCTTTGAGGTTCTTGAGGAAAGTGTTGTCGTATCCTTTTACTATATGTACAACCACTCTTATTCAGGGAGAAGAGTTGATTACTTGTTTACATGTTTAATTTTGTTACTAACTACACGACAAGATTCCATGTGGCTTATATATAATTCATGTATCTTTGTGCATGTTTAACTTGGTTATTGTCCTGCTTGGTTTCACTTTCATCAAATATTATGGATATACATTTTCTACCAGTTTTACTTGTTTCATCATGCTTAAACTAGTTTATTTATCATGTTTTCAAGAAAGGCTCTCTAAATGGAAAATGTTTACGAAAACCACCCGTGACTTTTAGCCCTCGTTGAGCTAGTTGTAGCTCATTCCTCTTTCTTTACTATTTCAGGTATAGTCGAGCCTACCTGTTGTTGAAAAGCTCTTTCAAAGTGCTACTTCGAGCTTACCCCTTTCGTGTCTACGTGATTGCTTTGGAAATAAGCTTCCTTTGTAACAAGAACATTTTATGTAACTGTATAAATTGCTATTTTGTAAATTCCCTTGGATTATTTGCTTGTATTTTAACGGTGCCGACTCTTGGGGAACTTTAATGTAGTGGTTTATTTGCTTGTATCTTAACACATGTTATGGATCATTTCCACAATACGACCCCATTTTAGGAAGAACTCTTCCAAACAAACTAATCCATCTCAAGTCGTCATCTATCGATAGTATCATAGTCCTTATCTCGTAGGTACATTAGATTAGCAAATCTTCTAATGACAAGTCTCTCGGTTACAGGCTCCTATTCACTAACATTTTTTCCCAGCTTCGTTAACCTTCACGCTTGTAATCAAGAAGAAAGACCGTTGAGATTCGTTAAACTCAAACTCTAAGTTTTATTAGGTACCACCAACAAATTGCCATTGAAATTGCATGGGCAAACTAATCATGTTGCACTAGTTCAACTCTTACAAGTAAATTTCATCAGCTTGTGATCCACAATCTATTTCTTTATTCAAATCTCTATTTTCACGTCTCGAGGCTTCAGAATTTCTTTTAATCTTATCCAAAACTCCTAAGGCGAATAGTTTCAACATCAAATAAATTCCACTCACCTTAATCCAAGGTTACGTCATACTTAAGAAGACAATGGTCCTACTCACTTAGCGACCTAGTCATTCATTCGAACACTTAATGCCCACTAATATATCTTCAACATTAATGTTACTAAGCTGGGTTCATCGCCATGTAAGTGATATCAATGCTCTACTAGGTTACCGGCCGTACAACAACAATCCTACGACTATAAATGGGTACCGAAATGATCGAGCTCATAAGATACTTACACGAGATAACTTCAAGGTTGTATCAACATAAGAATTATGACCACGAGGCATCCTTTAACATAACCTAATAGAACTTCAAAAGTAATCAACCACTCATTTAACTATCACTACAAGATTCACCCCTCTATTCAACGACCACAATTCGAAGTCTACCAATCGCTAGTTTCTAGACGTGAAACGGTGCACATAGATACGATGGTCTAACAATAGTCTCTTGGGTCATTATGACTCTAATTCATCTCTATCTTAACTATATGAAATCTTACTCTTCTCATTTACATATTCAACTAGCTAAGAGCATCAAAACTCATTGACCTTAGGTCCTAGGGTTCACCATGAATCATCATGCATACTCACTATTAGCTATTTAGGATTACTTATCATACCCTAATGACTCCACTTTGCAACCAGATGCTTAATATCATTTCCATGGTTTATATACTAGGTCCATCGGTCTTACTTAAGAATATACGCTTTCTAACATCCTCTAGGGTATCCAAACAACGAGTGCATAGAATGACTTACTTTGCATAATCACAACTAAATCCGAGAGTCACCAAATTAATACCATGATTCTAAATATCACCGATATCCAACTTAGGACCTTTAGCAACGTTAGTCATCTAATGCATAATTCAATTCCTTACACTTTTATTTGACCTAACATTTTAGGTGCAGTTTTCCAAACACGAGTTCTAGCTACGTGAATTCCTTGATTCCAACATCCCTATACCTTGTTATACTAAAGAATCATCAACCTTGTTAAACTAAGTCTCCATAGTTGCCTACATGTCTTGAGATTATCCATTGTTAACTCACTTAATTACTCTATCCATGACTTAATAATCTAACCCCTAAAAGTAACTATCGTCAACTTCCACGAATTCATCTTTTAATTTCTAGGTCATAATCTCAACATTTAGTGAACTTGAAACTCGCTAGTATACACCATATCAGATTCATCAATGCTTAATTCCAATCAAGTAAGCATTCAATCGTATGACTATATTGCTAACTTCTTAGATAGTCTATCAAGCCAATTTTAAGATGTGAGAAATGGATTCACAGAAACCTCCAAGTCAACTTCCACTATCAGTACATGAGAATATATACTACTCTACATATTTAATAGTATACCCTTATATCTAAGGAAAGTAGTATGTCTTTAACCTTTATACTTGAACCACAATTTAAAGAACGGTTTAACGGAATCAAAACTTTATAGCCATAAAATTGATAACTTAATAGTAGGTATGGGTATTCCAAAGATAAGGGGATAACTTTACCTCAACGTTTATACTTGTGCTACGCATTTTATATATGCATATCCAATAATACATACGATCCATCGAGTACCTGTGAAGATGCGAGAAATCTCTAACCGAGCCTTTTCGTTCATCCTACACAAATTCACTTCCCTGAAAGTCCTAATCCTAACTATCTATGTATATAAACAGTCATTCACGGTTATATAACATGCACATGTATCAAGGAAGGAGTATAAAAGCATGCATGCATTATTGAGGACGTGTCGGTGTGCATGATATAGAATACATATGGTCTACAAAGGCACATAATATTCGATGTTCAAAACAATTAAAGCACATTAGCACACATTAACACATATAAACAAGACATCATAATTATCTTAAGGCTTCTACCTACGGTTCGAGAGTTGAACTCGACTAATACCTAGTTAGTAAACTAAGCTTTGATACCATTCTAATATAGGGTGTCACGCCCCAACCCGACCTATAGAGGCTAGACTAGGGTATGACCTAAATCATTTATGCTATTTCACGTACTTAGTCATTTGTTATGATTTAACACTTAACGTTGGTCTAGAACCCCAAAAGATTTTTCAAAAAATCGGCAGCATAACGGCTGTAGTTAGGACCTTTTAGTTTGACCTAATTTCTAAAGGCCTCAATTATTCCAATCATTAATCCAATTCTATTACGGACTCCTATTTTGTCATCAACTGATATGCCTACTAGTTTATCTTGAAAGTCTCGATTGGTTAATAAGCCTAGCATGATAACTATGTCCTGTTTATTTGTCAATTTCCTATCATACAAGTACCTATTATCCTTTAGCTTATCATGATCACTAGGTGAGATTAAGTAGAGTTACATTATTTACTTCTTCACCTAGCGGTTCAAACGCCTACGATAACTACTATTTAAACGACGAAAGTAAACAACCAAATAAAGAGTTCGTCCGGTTATAGATAATACAATCCAAAATTAGACCCAAATTACAACGGGGTCATTTATATCAACAAAATGAGTAGTCTTCAAAGCAAACACAATGTTCAAGGCACATAAAGCACGTAATCACTCGAAGGAATCATCAACAGGCACATTCTCCTCGGGTACCTATTCCAAATCTTCTTCACCTGTGATGATAAAAGAGGGTGAGTCCTTATGAACTCAGTGAGAGGGAACGAGAAATATGTTTTGAAAACCCTTTTTCCGGTTAACCTATGAAAAACCCTTTTTGAAAGCATGACATATAACACAAGTAAGTTTTATAACGTAATATAAAGTAAAAGAACACATTTACCTGTCTTTCTTCCCCGAGGTCCTCTAGGGACCAAGCGAGAGTACTTAATCACATAGTGAAAAAGATACGGTTTGATACGTACAGGACTCTAGAGGTGACTCATACGGGCTCAAGAGGTAGCTCCCACCACATTTAGGTGTAGCACTTTTCCCCGCATAGCACTTACTTCCTGCCGTTCAAGTTCATTTTCAGTAACAGTTGTTGCGGTCGGCTTCAATCATCCACTTTTCATGCCAAATTTGTGTACTCCGGATGTACCCCAAAATCCTATGACCCAACTCTCCGAGGAAGTCTAGCCCCCAAGCGAGAGAGAGAATTGGACAATGGTAGTCACGGTTGCACCGGCAAGCCTGATGCCGCCTGGTGTGCGTGAAACGCTACCATGCCAGAATGAAAGGTTGCAACCTTGTATGCAATGCACATTTATAACATTTAACATATCACATTAGGAGGACAACAAAGTAGGTTGCCTCCGAGCAGTTATAAGATCGCACATTGACAGGTAAACACACGAGGCATGCTTTGACATGTAATTTCACTTGTAAAACACATGGAGTTATATGAATATTAAACAGGCAGGCATGTGACACATGTAAATCAAGTCATATAACTCGTTTCGGGGTTCACGTATCAAGTAATAAGATTATACAAGCATGCAGTGACGATTACACGAGACCGGATGCAAGAATAGCTCACTTATCAACATGCAATCATCGGGAATCATATTTAGGGCTATAAGGACAATTACGGGCAGCCTATTAACCTTCCTCAACATCTTTTATAATTCACAAAAGAATGGTTTATGACTCGAGAACCTACGGGGCCATTAGGGTTTTCTATGCCATGCTCGGGTCGGTTTCGTTTGCTAAGCACCACAAACAACTCTTAAACCATTTCAAGCATACTCAACATTTATTAGGCAGCCTACTAATCACACAATTAAACACATTAATCATATGATCATCACTTAGCAAGATTTCATAGTTAATAGGGTTTCAATTCATGTTTACACGTGCGATTAAGGCACAAGTTGTCACGTAATTAACCCAAGCCATGCATCGATTAATTAAAACATCCTCAATCATCCAAAACAGTCCACACAACATCCAAGTGCCACAATCCCAAGCATTCAATACCACAAGAGAAGTTACAACATTTTTCAAAGCATATCACTAAACAAAAACCCCACTGCAATGGTCTGTTTTCCCACATTCATTTAGACAATCAAACAATCTCCAATTTCAGTAAAAAAATATCAAATTAAAGCTTAATGAGTGATTTAAATCCAAAAACAAACCTCGCATCATTTGGAGTTCGGATTCAAGAGTTATAGCCAAAACCGTGAGACTACGCAAAACTGTCCAGATTTGTACACATTTCAATACTTGCCACGTTTTAGGGTTTTAGAGTCAGATTTAGCCTTAGTCTATTTCTGACAAAAATGTCCAGAACTGAAAAATATAGCAAACTACCAAATTTCATGCATTTTAAATATCATTTACTAGGTAAAAGCTGTTTCGTTCAACAAGGACAGTGAACTGCCAAAAACCTGCTCCATTTTCCCAGATTTTCCAGATTTAGACACCTTTCGATGTTTTGCGATTTTGGAGACCTTAGAGTCAAAATTGGCCTTGGCTTATTTCTACGAAAAATTCTCAGAACTGGCAACACTAGTCACCTACCAATTTTCAATCATTTTGAACATCATTTACCAGGCCAAATACACTTCATTCTAACAAGTCTGAAATCTGCCAGCTACGCGATTTTGCCTATCTTCGAGTTCTAACCGAAAATCTTGCCATGCATGGATACATAAGCTCATGTACACACATATACAACAAGTACAGAAGTAAATGTAGACATATGAAGGCATGCCTGTGGCTTTTGAAAGCTTTTAAAAGAGTTTTAGCCCTCACCTCTATGAAGACTTAGCAAATGAGCACAAAATCCTTGTTTTCGAGCTTTGTGTGTGACTTTGAGCTATGCTTGCTTGATTACCTTGCTATGGCCGATGCTTGGAGTGGCCTAGAGAGTGAGCTTGAGGTCTTGGAAACTCAAGAGAAGCCATGGTCGAAAATGAGAGAGAAGGAGAGAGAATGAGAACTTGAGAGGATTTTTGAGAGGAAAATGAAATGTGATGAGTTGTGTGTGTGTGTGTCGGCCTTAGGGCCTTTCAAATCTGATTTTTGCTTTGTCAATTGTGCAATTTGAATTGTGAGGAGCATGCTTGGTGATTTGGTCGAGAATGGGAAGGGTTTGGGTGAGGTTTTTATTATTATTTTTGTATTGTCATGCATTTGTCTATCCTGGGTTGCATTGTGTCTTGTACTTGTCATAGGAATGTTTAGATAATAGGAAAGTGCTTAGGGTTTAGCATGCGTGTAAGAGAATGTTGGGTATTTAGGGATTTTAGGTAGAATAGAATATAGGATATGTTTAGAGGTTTGTGAGATTTTGTCTTGTAGTGAGTTTAAAATATAATATTTAGGTATTAGTGGATTTTGTAGAGATTTGAATTAGGATTATAATAATAGTTAGTGGTGTTTGTAGGATTATTTTATAGTCTAGTGCTTTGTGTAGGATTCTTTATTGTTAGCGTGCGGGCACGCTTTCCTATGTCTATGGCACACACTACGAGATAAGGCACGCACTTCAAGGCAAATGCACGAATTCCAAGGTAAATGCACGCAACCCTAAGTGAATGCACGTAAACCAAAGCAAGACACGTAATTCAATGCAGTGCACGTAAATCAAGGCATGACACTTAAATCTAGGCTAAGACACGCAATTCAAGGTCAGGGCACACAAAACGAGATAACGCATGCAATTCGAAGTCGAGGCACGTAAGTCGAGGATTAGGGCACATAATTCTAGGTCAAGGCACGAATGACAAGGCATGCATGAAAACCATGACAAGGCATGTAATCCAAGGTCTGTCATATAATTCTAGGTCTAAGGCATGCAAATCGAGGTAACACACGTTATTCGGGGTCGGGCCTCATACAACGAACGCTGATTTCGGGCAAAGAGAGGCCAAGGACCCCATACCGTCATGGTGTGCTGCATTCGAGAGATCGAGCGACGCTCCACGGGCCACGTGTATCGCACTTGTTGGAGTGAGCAGCGTGGAACACGGGACGTGCTTAGGGGTTCGCCCCACGTCGTCCATGGAGGCAGACGCAAGGCAAAAGATGGACGATGTGACTTTAGACTGCCTTCTTTATAGGTACGCAACATAGGAAACCGACCTACCGACCGAGGCAACGTAAGCACTCGGCCCGCGAATGAAGAGGCAAGTAGGGGCGGATGTCGCTGCTCAAGCAGGGATCCAACCGACCCATATAAGCCGACTACCACTCACGCGCTATCACGTTCACTATGCCCAGACCACCAAGCCGGTAACCGCCCCACCGTCTAGGCAAACGAAGCCCTTCAGGCGAACGAAACCGGCGAGATGGCCCGAGCACGCACCGCTAGGCACGAAAAATTTTTTAGAGACATGGGACAGGAACGGCACGAGGTGCATGACCAGGCCGCACGTCGCAAGCTTAAGGGCCTACTTCGTGGTGCCCGACTATGCACCGATTGCACGCAACTGTGGTACCAACCAAAAGCGGACTTCCTGCCCACGCGGTGCTTAGATCACCATGACACTAGACCACGTCCGTCGTATTACGACTCAGCGAGGACTATGGCGTCGTGTGCTAAGCGAATCGCACATTGCGCAGGCCAGTGGGAACACGCCGTGAGACGGCTTCGAGGTAGCACGGTGCTTGGATTACCACAACATTGAAGCTCTAGCCATTGTCTCATGGCAACGCTTACGTCATCACTTAACAAAAGCCAAGGCCGTATGCTAGGC